>CM060412.1:142121325-143321325 GCA_030545235.1 Helianthus tuberosus | reverse complement strand
TCAATCAAGAACCATCGTCAGTGAACAATAATGCTCTCGACAATGAGGATTTTCACGATGCTACCGAATTGAACGAATCTTCAGAGGATGATGAATTTCTAGATGCAGATCAAGAAGCTCCCACAACAGTAGTTCATGGTACTTCAGAGGGTACTCCTCCAGTGGACGCCCCTAGAACAGCTGAAGCTACTGCGTCATCCTCTTCGCCAATTCCGGGCATTGAATTGGTTGTTGATCTCAATCTCAACAATCTGGGTACAAATATTCCAGTTCAAGATAATCCAGAAACAAGGATTCACAATACCCATCCTCAACAAAACATCATCGGAAATGTACAGAGTGGCGTTCAAACGAGAAACATGTTGCGAAACAACAACAATGCAGGCTTGTATACGGCGATTAGAGAATCTGGTCAACAAAATGATTGGTCTTTCGCGTGCTATGTCTCACAGGAAGAGCCAAGAACTTGGAAAGAAGCTTTGAAAGATAACTTTTGGGTTGAGGCGATGCAGGAAGAACTGCAACAATTCCAGAAGCTTGGTGTCTGGAAACTCGTAGAGAAACCTGCTGGTTACAAGAAGATTGGTACCCGTTGGGTGTTTAAATGCAAAAAGGATGACCGTGGAGTCGTTATTCGAAACAAAGCAAGGCTAGTCGTTCAAGGTTTTCGTCAGATAGAAGGGATCGACTACAACGAAGTGTATGCACCTGTTGCACGTCTAGAAGCAATTCGGATCTTTCTGGCTTATGCCTCATTCAAAGGTTTCAAGGTATACCAGATGGACGTGAAAAGTGCATTCTTACATGGTGTGGTGGAAGAAGAGATGTACGTCGAACAGTCTCCTGGGTTTGAAGATCCTATCCATCCCGATCGGGTTTGGTTGCTCAACAAAGCTCTCTATGGTCTACATCAAGCACCGCGAGCTTGGTATGCAACCTTATCTAATTATCTGCTGGAGAATGGATTTCGCAGAGGTCTTATCGATTGTACTCTTTTCATCAAAGAACAAGATGGAGATCTTCTACTGGTACAGGTATACGTTGATGATATTATATTTGGTTCTACTAATGATGTTTTGTGTAGGAATTTCGAGCGCATTATGCAGGATAAATTCGAGATGAGTGCTATGGGGGAAATGACTTTCTTTTTGGGCCTACAAGTACAACAAACCGAGTCTGGGATATTCATCCATCAGACTAAATATGTTGGTGACATCTTGAGCCGGTTCCAGATGTCTGATGCAACGCCCATCGGTACCCCATTGCCGCAAAATCACGGAATTACTCCAGACTTGAAGGGTGAAGCTGTTAGCCCCTCATACTACCGCGCGATGATCGGATCTCTTATGTACCTCACAGCATCAAGACCAGATATAATGTACCCAACGTGCCTGCTTGCCAGATATCAAGTCAACCCGAAGGCCTCACATCTTGCAGCTGTAAAAAGGATTTTTCGTTATTTGAAGGGTTGCCCTGACACCGGTCTATGGTACCCTAGGGATAATAACTTTGACTTGATCGCATTCAGTGATTCTGATTTTGGCGGATGCAAAATCGACGGCAAATCCACAACGGCTGGATGTCAGTTTTTGGGAAATCGCCTAGTCACATGGCAGTGCAAGAAGCAGACGTGCGTTGCTACATCAACATGCGAAGCTGAATACATTGCTGCCCCAAGTTGTTGCTCCCAAGTCCTATGGATCCAACAACAAATGCGCGACTACGGTTTTGAATTCCTAACTACTCCTATTTACGTTGATAATTCTGCTGCATTACAGATCACTAGAAATCCTGTGCAGCATTCAAAGACTAAGCACATCGAAATTAAGTATCATTTCATACGTGATTGCTTTGAGAAAAGGCTAATCGATGTTGCTTACGTCCACACCGATTTACCAAAGCATTTGACAAATCAAGATTTGACTATTTATTATTGGTAAACGGCATTAAGGTCAAGCAAGAGTAAAACCAACATCGGAAAATCATTTTTGTAAATACCCTTGTGTTTTAAATTTATCTTAGTATTATTGATTTTAGGGGGAGTAATTCCAAAATTTGAAAATCTAAAAACATCGAAAAATTTCAAAAAAAAAAAAAAAAAAAAACAATAGAAAAGCAAAAATGAGTTTCCTGGCGAGCAAAAGAGAAAATGATAGTACATCAGTGGTCTGTCTAAACCTCTTTAAACCTTAAATGAAAAACGATAAGCAGCTCTATATAAGATGTATCGGTAGGCTCACAATCATTTTAAAGTGTGCAGGGTGATATAAACTTAAATCGACTGAAGACCAGGTGGGAACCATTCATTGGCATATGGTCTTAGTACCGAAATTTCGTTTGAGAGATTGCCGAGGTTCTGAGATATTCGGTCTTTATGCTGCTTATCATCTGGGTATCATGGTTGTATCTTTTACCGAAAAATAACGGGGATGCAAGTCTAGATTTTCCATGATACCATACATACGTGTACATACTGCATACGACCTCAATAAGTGATCAACAATCACACGTCCAATCAAAATAAGTGATAAAATATCACATTCATCCGGGAGTCAAGTTCGTCTCTCTGCTGTACGAAAGTACTGACCTGTTCACGGACTTGCTCCTGTGCCCTCATGCATATGAAAATCAAGTTCCTCATCAATAAGTGATTCTATCACATAGGGCTTGTTTTCAATCAAAATAAGTGAGAATCTCACATCATATACGGTCAAACAGATGATAATCGGTATACTCACCGGTAAGATGAACCCTCGTGCATACCTTGATACGGGAATGTGTCGTGATGTGGATGAACACCGGTCGGTAAGTATAAATCATACCTTAACGTATCCCCTCGCCATGATTACAAATGATAAGTTGAGTTTATGTGGACAACAATACCGATAATCGTTATAGGATGCTTATCTTAATGTTAACTAATTGAACAACAAGAGCGTTTTGGCCTGACCGTACACTGATATGATTCTCTTACCCTCGAAACTCGCAAAAAGAATGTCTGTAAATATTTATTTACTGCTTTCTGTCTTTACATTTCGAAATATTCAAAATACCAAAAAGATTTTAGGTGTGTTTTAATATAAACTTTATAAAAGCCAAAAGGATTTTATTTCTATTTTATTTTCGATCGTACGATGTTGGAGCTCGAGTCTTCGTTACCTGAAACCTGAACGAAAACCGAAAATGACTATATCTTCATAAACGGTCGAAATTTGCAAGTTTTGAAAGTTAAAGCCTAAAATTGACAAATTTTCTAAACTTTCAAACTGTCGGACGGTGTTTGTTTGAACAAATGGTCACATGTGTGTCGTTTGCTTATGATATTCCAGGAAGTTGTTCTCATTACGCGTTTAGATTTCTTGCATGTGCAGATTCTAAAGGCAAGGAGAACATGGTCGATGACAAGCTTCGGAATGAAGACACGACGTGAAGGCACTCAAGTGATGAAGATGATCGAGTTGCCGCTGACCTTCATCAACACCACAAGGATCTCAATCCATAAAGATCAAGACTTTCACGAGCATAACTCAAGGGGGAGCTTATGTTAAGGGGGAGTTTGTCAACACACTTCCTACATGAAACGGGGAGTTTGTTCATACACTTTCTGCTTTCAAGACGTGAAGACTTTAAAGATTCTCCGACGTTGAAGACTTGAAAGGACGTCAAAGACTTGAAGACACGAGGGACCTACAAGAATTAAGATCAAGATCCAGACAAAGCTACAACCAAGGGGGAGTTTGTTGGTGCACTTGTGTCTGTACTTTGTCTGTATTTTGTCATGTTACGAAACGATGTCTTTGTTAGTACTGTAAGTTTGACCAAGTCAACCATCCTCCTGGTTTGACTTGGCCAAACAGTTCGAACAATGGTTGTAATATGGCTGTGTCGAAGGATGTGTCATCGAAGGATGGTTTAGATCCTTCGATGAGCTCGAAAGATAAGCCTTCGATGAATGGACCTCGAAAGATCTCATCCTTCGAAGTACATGTTGATCCTTCGATGAGTTTCTAGTCGATAGATGATCCTTCGATCAGTCTATCTATCCTTCGATCAGACCTGCTGTGTTCGGGTATAAATACCCATGCTAGTGTTCACTTCAGAGAGAGCTTCATTTTCAGACACTCAGAGAGCATTCTGTTCAGAACACACACACACGAAAGTTAGAGAGAGTTTATAGAATACATCTGTAAACCTTGTGCTTGTAACCGAACCTTTCATACGTATTAATACAAGTGGTGTTAATCGGTGAAGTTTGTGTGTTGTGTTTGTGCTTGTTCTATCTCGGTTTGCATGCCAGCTTGGATTCCGCACTTGCTAGTGTGTTAGACATAACAAGGAATAGGTTAAACCTCAACCTCCGAGGGACCTACAATTCCCCAGTGACTGGATGAATAGCCTTCAATGCAAGATCAGCACTGCTAGGAACAGAAGATGTACCTTCAATCTGTTGAACTGTTCCAGAAGAGGTTCCTTGAGAAGATTCGATCACTGGCGGCTGAAAAACAACGATTGCAGAAGATGTAGCGGCTGGCGGCTGCTGTGATGTACTAGAAGGATCAGGATTCCCTTGATCTTCAGGATCATCATCCCTTTTCTTCATAACTTCTTGTTGCTTACATCGATCATCCCACAGCGTGGCAACCCGATTTCGAAGGAACTCATAGCCTGCAGTGATCCTTTTGACTCCGTCAGCTATAGTTGTGTTACGAGAGTCGTACCATTCTTTCATGAAATCACATCTTCCTTTCAGATCCTCAGCCAACTTTTGAATTATAGAGCTACTTCTCTCTCTCTCTCTCTCTCTCTCTCTCTTCGTCTGCAGCTTTCAAGCGTACATTCTCAGCATTAAGCTGATCAATCTCAGCTTGTTGGCGTTCTATCACCGTTTGTTGTTGATCAACAGTGGACTTCAACTTGTTTATTTCCACTAATTGACTGAGCTGATCGTTCTTAGTGATCCTAATGAAATCAGTTTGCCTCTGTTGATACATATTATGTGGTCGCGACTCGGTTCGGTTCAACCCGTTTAGGTTCGGCTCAAGCTCGACGTCACGACATTCCTCCGTCGTGCGCCCCAGAGTTCGACACACGAAGCACGAAGCGCCGCGAGCCGTTTCCCGCCGCCACATCATCATGACTTCATCATGATGATGATGTCATGATGATGTCATAAGTTGGCTAATCTTCACAAGTTGATGTATCAGAATGTACGTAAAGCTTAGGCCAATCAACTTGAACGCAGAATGAATGTTGGGCCATTACATTTGGGCCGGAACATCAACTGGGCCGAACCCCCACATGACAACATGCAGGTCGAAAAAACAACATGTGTTTCATCGACTTTGAAGACATTTTATTGTGTTTCGTCGACGAAACATCTGTTTCGTCGACCTTCAAGTGTTTCGTCGATGTGTTTCAATATATATACACAGACAACAGACAGAACACAGGGAGACAAGTCTGAATAGATTTGAGAGCGAACACTGTAAACACACACACACTGAGAGTTTATGAGAGCATCTTGTAAACATTGTATTGTAACCGTTTTCTAGATTAATACAATGGAGTGTTAATCGGTGAATCTTGTGTTTTACGTGTTCGTCACTTGGTTTAACTTACCTGTCTGGATTCTGCACTTTCGGGTTTGTCGGAAAACAGGGAATAGAGGTTACTCGATCCTCTTTATGCTGGTGACTAAAATATATACTGAATTCAGTATTACGTGCAAAAGGAATCCACATAATCATAAAAAGAGAAAGACAAAAATAAAAAAAATAAAAAAATAAAAAAACCAAACCGGTAAGCTAGCATGCCATCGCCATAAAATATCCAACATGAAAATAGCTATTTACCAAGTGATATGTAAAACCTACCATGCTGGGTATGTAAAAATCAATGAGATAAACCTTCTAGATCTTCATAGAACAAGCAATTCCGACTTTCCTATAAGCCACATTGTCCTGGAGATGTCTAAAATCCGATCTCATATGATTACGGAGTTTAGAGGAGAATACCTTTATTGATGATAATTCAATTGCAAGAAATTCTCCTTTGTGGTGTAGGTGCGAATGAGCCTCAAACATTAATAAAAAAACATTGTCAAGATAACCACAATTGTAGTACTTTTTTCTTACCATTTGAGGGTATGACTAGATAACCATATATATATAAAGACAATTGAATTTGAAAAAGAAGGCGGTTAGCAGTAAAAGAAATGTGCAACATAAGAAAAAAAAAAAAGAACAAAATCTAGTCTACAATGGAAGTTTCCACAATGAGTTATTTTTAGAATCAGAAAGCCATGTGAGAAAATACGTAAGTTATTGTAGATACATGTGCTCCGAATATTAAACTACCATCTTTTTTGTATTAGATGTAAAGAGGGAGTGATGTTCGATATTGCATGCAAATTATACCTCAATATGTGTTGTTAGTGGTAAATGCATATAGAAACATTTCACTTTGGTACATTTGTATGTGTTAGATAGTTTTTGAAGGTTACACTGAGATGTCGGAGTTGTTGTGCTACAAATGATTGGGTTTAGAACATGTTGAAGGAGAATCAAGGAAAACAACAATGCACACCATGTGATGTAGTTGATCTTAATTTTTATTGATGTTTTTATAAATCATATATTTTTGTATATATATGCTACAATATTGACAAAACGAAGTAATCCTTTTATATTTATTGAACTAATTTTAAGGGTGGTTTTATTAAAATTTTCAAGATTTGTCATCTAAGTTTTAGACGGACCCTATGATCCTTAAGCACATTTATTTGTTGTTTAATTTTCACAAGAATAATTCATTTAAAACTAGTTGCGTCATAATTATTTGTTCTGACCTATTTGTTTGCGTTGCAATTTTCTTCCATGAACATTTAAGTGGACTGTAGGTCCCGAAATCTGAGGATCGATAACGAAAACCGAATCCTTGTTTATAACAAACAATGTCACGGGCGCGGAATCCCCGTAACGATGCCAAATCAAACACAGTAAATAACACACACGGTATAACCAATGAAACGCAATCTATTGATTAAATTGGATGAGAACCAAGAACAACTGATACACACACAGTTTGACAGAATAACTTTCAGGGTATGCTCTCATCTAGTTTCAAAGAGAAACCAGAAAGCTGTTTATATAGCAGCCTGGGCCTAAGTATCGACGAAACACAAAAGGGCTCGACGAAACAAAATTGGGCCAGTCATTGGGCCTGAAGCAGCCCAACAGTGGACGAAACAAGGGAGTTTCGTCGCTGATGTTGACGAAACAAGATGAAATGGACACATGGGCGTTTCTTCGAGAGGTGTTCGACGAAACACTCTGTTTCGTCGAAGGATGCAACAGTTGTGTTGTTTGCTGTAAGCAGACAGCAAACAGCAGCAACATATAAACACTTACATAATGACCATAATACCCTTACATGCAACATGCATTGTTCGTATATCATTACATATCAAATAGAGACAAATAAGTCGGACACAAACGGATAGGAGGATATCCGACTTGGTCGACGGCAAATACAGACTCGATAAACGACAAAAGACTGTACAAAATACAATGATAAACAAGACTAGTTACAGACACAAAAAGGTGCACCAACAAACTCCCCCTTGTCTGTTACTTGCCTTCAGTCTTTCAATCTTCTAACTTCAGTGTTGTTCGGACCATGAACTGCCAGCGTGTATTCCTCGGTAGTAGAAGGAACAAGTGACGCGCTGAAATCGCAACGCTTGATGCGCGTCATTGTCTTCATAGAAAATGTCGTGCCGATATAACTTGTCAATGTCAGACGCGGACATGTTAACGATCCACATCGGATCCAACATTCTGAAATTCTCACGGTCGCCCTTCAAATACGATTTCTTCAATATTTTTAATATCAGCAGATTCAGGCTCACTAGGCATTAGATCAATCTTTGCATCATCAACCTCTCTCATTGCGTTTAGAGCAAGCAATTGCTCATGTGAAAGATCTTCGATTATTTCTCCTTCTTTAAGTAATTCCCCAGTGACTGGATGAATAGCCTTCAATTCAAGATCAGCACTGCTAGGAACAGAAGATGTACCTTCAATCTGTTGAACTGTTCCAGAAGAGGTTCCTTGAGAAGATTCGATCACTGGCGGCTGGAAAACAACGATTGCAGAAGATGTAGCGGCTGGCGGCTGCTGTGATGTACTAGAAGGATCAGGATTCCCTTGATCTTCAGGATCATCATCCCTTTTCTTCATAACTTCTTGTTGCTTACATCGATCATCCCACAGCGTAGCAACCCGATTTCGAAGGAACTCATAGCCTGCAGTGATCCTTTTGACTCCGTCAGCTATAGTTGTGTTACGAGAGTCGTACCATTCTTTCATGAAATCACATCTTCCTTTCAGATCCTCAGCCAACTTTTGAAGTATAGAGCTACTTCTCTCTCTCTCTCTCTCTTCGTCTGCAGCTTTCAAGCGTACATTCTCAGCTTTAAGCTGATCAATCTCAGCTTGTTGGCGTTCTATCACCATTTGTTGTTGATCAACAGTGGACTTCAACTTGTTTATTTCCACTAATTGACTGAGCTGATCGTTCTTAGTGATCCTAATGAAATCGGTTTGCCTCTGTTGATACATATTATGTGGTCGCGACTTGGTTCGGTTCAACCCGTTTAGGTTCGGCTCAAGCCTGACGTCACGACATTCCTCCGTCGTGCGCCCCCAGAGTTCGACACACGAAGCACGAAGCGCCGCGAGCCGTTTCCCGCCGCCACATCATCATGATGATGTCATGATGATGTCATAAGTTGCCTAATCTTCACAAGTTGATGTATCAGAATGTACGTAAAGCTTAGGCCAATCAACTTGAACGCAGAATGAATGTTGGGCCATTACATTTGGGCCGGAACATCAACTGGGCCGAACCCCCACATGACAACATGCAGGTCGAAAAAACAACATGTGTTTCATCGACTTTGAAGACATTTTATTGAGTTTCGTCGACGAAACATCTGTTTCGTCGACCTTCAAGTGTTTCGTCGATGTGTTTCAATATATATACACAGACAACAGACAGAACACAGGGAGACAAGTCTGAATAGATTTGAGAGCGAACACTGTAAACACACACATACTGAGAGTTTATGAGAGCATCTTGTAAACATTGTATTGTAACCGTTTTCTAGATTAAGACAATGGAGTGTTAATCGGTGAATCTTGTGTTTTACGTGTTCGTCACTTGGTTTAACTTACCCGTCTGGATTCTGCACTTTCGGGTTTGTCGGAAAACAGGGAATAGAGGTTACTCGATCCTCCGGGTGGACCTACAATTGGTATCAGAGCATTGGCTCGATTCCTTGTTAAAACCAAGTTGATTTTCTTGTGTTTTTCTTGATTTTGAGCTTTAAAAAATCATACATTTTCTGGAAAAACCTTGTTAAAACCTTGAAAATCTTGATTATTTTGCTTCTAGTTCATATAAAACCTTGTTAAAACTCTTGTATAGATGCTAGTATTGGGTTTGTGTTGAACTTTATTTGCAAAAGTGTGTTTGAAAATTTACAGGTAACTTAATCTTCATCAAGTTCATCACATCTTCAAACTGTTCTTGATAATATTGAGTTTGATCTTTATTTGTGTCTGAAGTATTGTGTTTGTTGTTGATTATTTGAAAACAGTATGGCCGAAAGTAAGGTTTGGTTTGACAATTGTGTACTGTGTCAGAGGGATAAGATTTGATCTTGCAAGTTGTGTGTCTAAATTGTCAACAAAACGAAACCTGTTTCGTCGATCAATCTGTTTCGTCGCACAAAGAATTGGGCTTCTGTTTCGTCGCACAAGAATTCGGATTCTGTTTCGTTGCACAAGAATTGCGCTTCTGTTTCATCGCACAAGAATTGGGCTTCTGTTTCGTCGCACAAGAATTGGGCTTCTGATCGACGAAAAAGGATTGAGTTTCGTCGCCCAAAAGGGATTGAGTTTCTTCGTTCATCATCAAACAACTCAGTTTCATCGCACATCAACATCATTCTGTTTCGTCGTTCATCCTCATTAACCTGTTTCGTCGCATTCTGTTTCGTCGTACAGAATCATTAATTGTTTCGTCGTTCATTAATTGTTTCAACGAGTAATATAGTTTCGTCGAACTATTTAAAATTTTTAACAGTAGCTTTGCAAATCATAGTTAACGGTTTGATTTGAGTGATTTGTTCAGGTATTCGTCTTTAAACATAAAAAATGAATCCGAATTGGTGGGGTAATCCGTCAAATGTAGAGAGCAAGTATACCAACACGCGTTTATCTCCCTCATGGGCTGAATCACCTGCACCCACATCTAATACAGAAAGCAAGTATCGAAGCACCGGTTTGTCACTATCATGGGCTGAATCTCCCACACCTGCATCTTCGCATGCGAATCAAATGTCGACAGGTCAATGGGCGTTTGTTTCAAATCAAACTCCAAGTATTCAAAGTATACTACTAAGCGAAAGCGAGACTGGAAGTCTAAATCGTCCACCGAAACTGATGCACATAAACGAATATCCTGTTTGGGTAGATAGATTCCAGACCTATGTCAATGGGCAAAACACGGAATTGTGGTTATGTTTTACTACAGATTTCGATCAAGCTCTTGAGTTTGCTGCTTCAACTGCCGTGACATCTGCCGATCTTTCGAAAGACCAGAAAAAGGCATATGATTTAGAAAAGAAAGCATATGCTATTCTGACTCAGGCGTTGAGCAAGGAAATATAACATCAATTCGTCAGCTTCAAGACGTCAAAGCGATTGTGGGATGCATTGAAGACAAGGGGTCTAGGAAATGAAAAGTCATGCCAATTGCGACATGATTTACTCAAAAAGGAGTTTGATGGTTTCACATGTATGGAAAGTGAATCTTTGGGAGACATGACAAGTAGATTCTATCATCTGCTGACTGAATTGGGTAATTATGGGGTAGTAACAACTCCAGCAGTGGTAGTCACAAAGTTTACTGATGCATTGCCACCTCAATGGAATAGTTTCTTGGAAATCTTGAAATATAATGGCGCATTGGCTACAACAAACATCAATGACTTCGTTCAACTCTTGGAGAACAAAGATCAGGAAGAAACCCTAAAGGCGAAAAGGGTTCCAGTGCGACAAAATCCTGATATGTATTATGGAACTTCTAGCACTTCTGCAAGACCTGTTTCACATGCTCCACTTCAGACGACGTTTGTCACAAGCACAGATTTATATGGCAATACGATACAAGTTCCTGTGAAGCCAGCTCCAACCACAGACTTGTATGGAAATCCGTTACCACCAGCTCCACAACAGCAAGCTTGTTATGGAAGCACATCATCTGCTGGTCAGCAATCAAAGTCAAATACAGTACGGCTTGACACGTCAAACTTCTCCAAAGTTAGCGTTGAAGTAGCTAAAGATCATATGGAGATACTAAACACATTGGTGAGCTCGTATTGTGGGTTGAATGCAGGGCAGATCGGAAACATCAATCTAACTCAAGAAGATTATCAGTAGATCGATAAAGAAGAGATGGATATGATGGACATCAAATGGGCTTTCGCTAGTGCTGTTAGGCGAGCTAAAGACTTCATGGAACGGACAGGTCGAACCAGCTTGGAAAGCAAGAAAGACACCAAATATGGGTTCGATAAGCAGTCTGTTAAATGCTTTAACTGTGGCGAACGTGGTCACTTCAAGAGGGAATGCACAAAGCCAGCTCAGCATGGGAACCAAAATCCTTTCAGAGGTCAAGGCAACCAACAGAATCAGAATCAAACCAGGAATGATGATCGCACCTTGGTCCCTGCAAACAATCAAGCTGCAGGACCATCAAACAACAACAATCAAGCTCTTGTGGTGCAAATAGAAGAAGGATGCGACTGGTCAATGCAATTAGGAATTGGTGATCAGGGAGGAGCAGCTTGTTTTTGCTGAAGCTGCTAATGATTTGAAGCACGCCAGTGGTGGAGAATCTTCGGCCAGTGTTGGTGAATCTTCAGATGAAGATAATTCTGGTTATTCAAGGAGTTCTGATGAGGAAATCTCAACCTCAGATGAAGATTATTCTGAAGATGTATCTAGTGGGAGAATCGATGAAGATATCGATGAATTGTTAGGAGAAGCTGCAGTAGGGAATGATAGAGGATCTATTCTGGTGGATCAAGCTGCTTATTCTTCTTCTTCTCTTCATTCAGCCTTTATGGGCTAATGGCGGCAGTTCATCAAGCCAGGTATGTGTCGATGAACCAACTGTTGTTAATTGTGATAATTGTGCTAGCTTAAGTGTTAAATGTGCTGATTTAGATGCTAATATGTCTGAGTTGCAAAGCAAACATGATGCGTTAAATGCTAAATTGTCTGACTTGCAAAACAAACATATTTCTTTTGATACTAAGTGGTGTGATTTTCAAAGCAAGCATGAGGCTTTGCAAAACAAATGTGAAGTGACAAATATCCACAATCAAAAGTTGATAGTGGATCTTTCGAAATGCAAAGAGGCTAACATGTTTTACGAAAACCATGAAAAGGAATTTAAAACGGTGGTTGCATATTTAAGAAAAGATAAAACCGAATTGACAAAAATGGTTTCAAGAAAACAAACTGACATAAACTGTTATATCAATCGTCTTGAGATCATGCAAAAAGAGTTAGCCTGTACAAAGGGTGAAACTGAGGCGATCCGGCTTAAGCTAGACAGTTATTCAAATTCTCGATATGTGCTGGATCACATCATTGGCACACAAAAAGAGAAAAAGGATCTCACGTGCATTGGATACAAGAAATGTCCACCACCTGTTAGACAAAATTATGATGCCATGCCTGATGAGGAGAATAGAACTCATTATGAGGAATCTGTTCCTTTAGACATTGAGGAATTTGCAACGGGACTTGGATACAAACCGGAAGTATCATCAGATTCGGATGTGTCAGCAGATACATGTGTGTCTTCTGCTGAACAGAATCAGGATCCTCCAGTTATTGTTGAGGATGCTGATTCTTCTGATGATGAATCCGATGATACTGACTCAGCACAGTCTGATGCGGTAATCAAAGAAGTGGACATACCTCTTGAGAATCATATTCTATGTGATCCTCCCGCAAAACCTGCTAAGACTGTTCTGGTCGAGTCCACGTCTGCAAAAGAGTCTGAGAGTGTGAATTTCCTGTACACTCTTGTTGGTGATGATAAAATCTATTCTGACAAAGATTTTCCTATTAAGAATGTTAATCAATCTTTAATTAGTAAAATTTTTGAAGATTCAACAAGTAAGTTCTTGGGAAAGGCAGGATCACACGTTGTGGTAACACAGTGTCCTCCGATTCCAAGAGCTGAAATTCACAAACAAAATGGCAATTAAAAATTTCCAACTGAGAAAGTTAAGCAAAATCGCACCAAACCAAAGGGTAAATCACCGACTCAAGGTCAAAAGAAACAAACTCAGAAAAAGGACAAGAAGGTGAACTTTGTGAAATCAAAGGGAACGGATAAAATTGATACATTTGAAAACAAATCTAACTTAGATTTTGTTAATCAAGCGAAATTTTTGAAAAGATCATGTTTTTCATGTGGTACTTTTGGACATATTATTCGAAATTGTCCATATCTTCATAAACAAAAAGCCAAAGTTGATGATCCCCGTGACCAAATTGACCACAAGCGATCTGTTTCATCAAAACCAGATCCCCGTCTTGTAATAGAAAGGGAAAAGAAACAGAAACGCCAACAAGTTAAGAAAATTGAAAAGGCGATTAAAACCGACGTGGTTAACAAAACATCTGTGTCTGTCAAACCAGACTATTCAAAAACTTCAGACAATCATGAAGTTAAAATTTTAAAGAATAAAACTGGTAAAACAAAATAGACCTGGAAACCAAAAACGATTACTGAATCAGGGGGAACATCACAATTTCCGCAACATCGAGAAGTTCAAGTAACTTACGTTGATGAAAATGGAAGACCCAAGACCACAAAGGCTTGGGTCCCCATCTCCAACTAATCATGTGAGTACATGTGCAGGGTGTTCCAGGAGGAACTTTCAGCAGTCATTGGATTGTTGATAATGGGGCATCTAGGCACATGATAGGCGACATGAAGCTTCTCTACGACGTTAAATCTATTAGAGGAGGTTATGTTGCTCTCATCTAAATCTATTAGAGGAGGTTATGTCATGAAACCGTCACTTCCTCGCGAGCGTGATAGGGAGATAGCAACTCACATTTGGTCGGGTTCTGCAAAACCATAATTAATTTTTTAATATATATATAAATATATAACATGTCTAGCAAGAACGAATGGCTGAGATGCATAGCCATTACTTGTAAGGTCAACAAGTGTAAAATCATATTGATCATGATTACATACCTTGATCTAAGGCCTTTGACAGCTCAACAAACGAAGTCGAGAGCACTCAGTGGTGGGCATCCGAGTCTAGAATCTGGTTATATTTAAACAATAGCCCTTTGTGTGAATCAAAAACTAACTCCAATAATATACAACTTTCGATTAGTTTCTAGCATAAAGAAGAAAGGAAGTGTAATAGGTTGTGCTTTATGGTCTTGCACCTAAAAATGCCAACTTTCTACTTAAAAAGAAATTCAAGATTTGCCACAACGTACCATAGGAAATCTGCGTTGAAATAGGCCCTAACCAACCAAACCAACAACAAGTGCCATAACAAGAGGGATAGTGAATCTACAAAAAACGGAACACAAAACAATATTGTTCGTAAAATAGATAACATAACATTATCAAAGAAAGTTACTGGAAAAAGAACTATGTAAGAAGATGTTGAATTCTTATGAAGGTCACCGTAAAATTCAAGTTTAACATAAAGTGTAAATGGACTAAGAATGAGAATATATGCACCTTGAACAAAGTAGAAGACATCAAAGCAATATCTTGTATAAATACACCTAACTTGGCTTCACTCAAGACCTGAAGGGTCAATTCGTGTTATGGACAAGGGGGTACCATTTGTTTATTTAATTATAGCTCGAAGAATCCCTAAAAAATCCTCGCATGACCATGAAGCCATGAAAGAAGCTGCTACATAACCTGGAAAACAAATGTTAAGCAAGAATGATCAAATGCACATAACCTACTTTAAAATCAACATATAAGAGCAAACTAAAACCCACAAAAACGAATAAAAAATCAACGGATGATAATCAAATAATCTATGAGCTAACATAACATCAGGTAAGTAAGTATTTTAGTTAATAAAAGCATGAACTCTTCAAAAAGAGATACAACCAATGAAGCACATGATACACCTCTCATTGCACAAAATAGTTACTAATTCATATTCATACTATATAATAAATATACTAAAAGTACAAAATGTAAGATTTTTACCTTAACATTAATACCATAAACCTTCTCGTTTGAGCATCCATTAAAAGGCATGGTTATATAAATTTAGTATATAGTTCCTATCTGCATATAAAGAGCATTTAACCATTAATTAATGCATAAATAATAATAAAATTGGTTGAAGCATTTCACCGAGTAGTTGGTGTGCGTCTTCAACCTTTCAGATTTCAACAACACCACCAGAATCATAAATCTCAGTCCCTGATATATGCAAACCAAAACTATCATCTATTTACAAAAGTTTTTTAACCTGCACATTTTAAATATAAAACAAGAAATAAAAAAATGTAGATGTTTAATGGCATAAAAATACCTTCAAATGGGGAATTTGGGGAGAGAGGACTTAACATGTCAGACCGACGATCAAAGCAATGTTGGGTCAGCTTCTAATGTTGGAGCAGCGCGATGAATCGCCACCCACTGCTGCCTTTGCACACAGTCGTTGATGTTGATTGGGTTTAGAATCCATAGTACTAAGAGGGAAAGGAAAATGAAATTGCATAAGGGAAGTAAGAAAAAGAGGTGAAGGTAGTCTTGGGTTTTAGGGGGAAATGGTTATTTGGGAGGGATGAATTGTAGGGATTTCATTTGAAATTTTTAGGAAAGAGGGAAGTGGTTATTTGGGAGGGATGAAATAAAACATAAATATTTATTTTCACTTTTTGAGAAACTAACGTATGTTTATAAAATTTGAATGATTATGGTGCTATATACAACTCACAGCCTCAAAAAATCAATTCTATGGAGTATTTTAGTGCTATTAGCTACTTTCAGCCTCAAAAAATAAATTTTATGGTGTTTTTGGATGTATGTTTATTTAATAGTGGGGTAATGTTGTTATTTAGTGCTTTGTATTAGAAGAGAGCACCAAAAAATTAAAATTAACACCACCAAAAAATTGGTTTTGTACTAGTGTACGGACCCTATGATCCTTAAGCACATTTATTTGTTGTTTAATTTTCACAAGAATAATTCATTTAAAACTAGTTGCATCACAATTATTTGTTCTGACCTATTTGTTTGCGTTGCAATTTTCTTCCATGAACATTCAAGTGGACTGTAGGTCCCGAAATCTGAGGATCGATAACGAAAACCGAATCCTTGTTTATAACAAACAATGTCACGGGCGCGGAATCCTCGTAACGATGCCAAATCAAACACAGTAAATAACACACACGGTATAACCAATGAAACGCAATCTATTGATTAAATGGGATGAGAACCAAGAACAACTGATACACACACAGTTTGACAGAATAACTTTCAAGGTATGCTCTCATCTAGTTTCAAAGAGAAACCAGAAAGCTGTTTATATAGCAGCCTGGGCCTAAGTATCGACGAAACCCAAAAGGGCTCGACGAAACAACATTGGGCCAGTCATTGGGCCTGAAGCAGCCCAACAGTCGACGAAACAAGGGAGTTTCATCGCTGATGTTGATGAAACAAGATGAAATGGACACATGGGCGTTTCTTCGAGAGGTGTTGGACGAAACACTCTGTTTCGTCGAAGGCTGCAACAGTTGTGTTGTTTGCTGTAAACAGACAGCAAACAGCAGCAACATATAAACACTTACATAATGAGCATAATACCCTTACATGCAACATGCATTGTTCGTATATCATTACATATCAAATAGAGACAAATAAGTCGGACACAAACGGATAGGAGGATATCCGACTTGTTCGACGGCAAATACAGACTCGATAAATGACAATAGACCGTTCAAAATACAATGATAAACAAGACTAGTTACAGACACAAAAAGGTGCACCAACAAACTCCCCCTTGTCTGTTACTCGCCTTCAGTCTTTCAATCTTCTAACTTCAGTGTTGTTCGGACCATGAACTGCCAGCGTGTATTCCTCAGTAGTAGCAGGAACAAGCGACGCGCTGAAATCGCAACGTTTGATGCGCGTCATTGTCTTCATAGAAAATGTCGTGCCGATATAACTTGTAAATGTCAGACGCGGACATGTTAACGATCCACATCGGATCCAACATTCTGAAATTCTCACGGTCGCCCTTCAAATACGATTTCTTCAATATT
Organism: Helianthus tuberosus; assembly: GCA_030545235.1. NCBI lineage: Eukaryota > Viridiplantae > Streptophyta > Magnoliopsida > Asterales > Asteraceae > Helianthus > Helianthus tuberosus. The sequence goes on along the minus strand of CM060412.1, from coordinate 143,303,911 downwards.
TTTAATATCAGCAGATTCAGGCTCACTAGGCATTCGATCAATCTCTGCATCATCAACCTCTCTCATTGCGTTTAGAGCAAGCAATTGCTCATGTGAAAGATCTTCGATTATTTCTCCTTCTTCAAGTAATTCCCCAGTGACTGGATGAATAGCCTTCAATGCAAGATCAACACTGCTAGGAACAGAAGATGAACCTTCAATCTGTTGAACTGTTCCAGAAGAGGTTCCTTGAGAAGATTCGATCACTGGCGGCTGAAAAACAATGATTGCAGAAGATATAGCGGCTGGCGGCTGCTGTGATGTACTAGAAGGATCAGGATTCCCTTGATCTTCAGGATCATCATCCCTTTTCTTCATAACTTCTTGTTGCTTACATCGATCATCCCACAGCGTAGCAACCCGATTTCGAAGGAACTCATAGCCTGCAGTGATCCTTTTGACTCCGTCAGCTATAGTTGTGTTACGAGAGTCGTACCATTCTCTCATGAAATCACATCTTCCTTTCAGATCCTCAGCCAACTTTTGAAGTATAGAGCTACTTCTCTCTCTCTCTCTTCGTCTGCAGCTTTCAAGCGTACATTCTCAGCTTTAAGCTGATCAATCTCAGCGTGTTGGCGTTCTATCACCGTTTGTTGTTGATCAACAGTGGACTTCAACTTGTTTATTTCCACTAATTGACTGAGCTGATTGTTCTTAGTGATGCTAATGAAATCAGTTTGCCTCTGTTGATACATATTATGTGGTCGCGACTCGGTTCGGTTCAACCCTTTTAGGTTCGGCTCAAGCCCGACGTCACGACATTCCTCCGTTGTGCGCCCCAGAGTTCGACACACGAAGCACGAAGCGCCGCGAGCCGTTTCCCGCCTCCACATCATCATGACATCATCATGATGATGACATGATGATGTCATAAGTTGGCTAATCTTCACAAGTTGATGTATCAGAATGTACGTAAAGCTTAGGCCAATCAACTTGAACGCAGAATGAATGTTGGGCCATTACATTTGGGCCGGAACATCAACTGGGCCGAACCCCCACATGACAACATGCAGGTCAAAAAAACAACATGTGTTTCATCGACTTTGAAGACATTTTATTATGTTTCGTCGACGAAACATATGTTTCGTCGACCTTCAAGTGTTTCGTCGATGTGTTTCAATATATATACACAAACAACAGACAGAACACAGGGAGACAAGTCTGAATAGATTTGAGAGCGAACACTGTAAACACACACACATTGAGAGTTTATGAGAGCATCTTGTAAACATTGTATTGTAACCGTTTTCTAGATTAATACAATGGGGTGTTAATCGGTGAATCTTGTGTTTTACGTGTTCGTCACTTGGTTTAACTTACACATCTGGATTCTGCACTTTCAGGTTTGTCGGAAAACAGGGAATAGAGGTTACTCGATCCTCCGTACAACAGCTTGATCACAATCTTCTCAGCGTTTCACAAATCTGTGATAAGCAATTTTCAGTACACTTTGATGCAAATGGATGTTACGTGCTGAAACCCGGCTTCAAGATTCCAAAAGAATGAATTCTCTTATCTGCTCCAAGGATAAATGATATGAGCCAAGCAATAACAACGACTGCACAAGCAACTTGTTTCATTTCAAAAGCCACGGAAAAAAACTCTATCTCTTGGCACAGACGTATGGGTCACATTCACTTACGGAAAATGAATCATTTGGTGACAAATGAATTAGTGAATGGTGTTCTTCTTAAAAATTTCCATCTTCAAGACGTCTGTGTTTCATGCCAAAAAGGAAAGAAAACGAAGAAACAACATCTGACAAAGAAGATCAACACAGTGGCAGTTCCTCTTGAACATTTGCATATGGATTTATTTGGTCCTGTCAAGCACAAAAGCATCAGGAATGATCAATACTGCCTCGTGATAACGGATGATTATTCAAGATTTTCTTGGGTGGCGTTTATGGCTCACATGAGTGCAACTTTCGGTATTATCAAAAACTTGATCGTTCAGATTGAGAATTTGTATAAGTTGAAGGTTAGACGGATACGCAACGACAATGGTACTGAATTTAAAAATCAAGCCATGGCGGAGTTTTGCACATCAAAAAGTATTCTTCACTAATTTAGTGCTGCTTATACTCCTCAACACAACGGCGTCGCTGAACGTAAAAACCGTACATTGATCGAAACTGCTAGGACTATGTTGGTAGAGTCGTAGTTGCCTATTCCATTCTGGAGTGAAGCTGTTGCCTCCGCATGTTACACGATGAATCGAGTCCTTACAGTCAAAAGACACAACAAGACCTGCTTCGAGCTTCTTCATAAACGGAAACCAGATTTGTCATATCTTGAACCGTTTGGAGCTCCTTGCACAATGATCGATCCTAATGGAAAGTTTGGGGCGAAAGCTATTGAAGGTCACTTTCTTGGTTATGCAACCCCGAACTTAAAAGTCTGGAATCTAGAGACAAAAATGGTTGAGGAATGGTCTGAAGTCAGAGTACAAAGGCACACTTTGCCAGTCAAATGTCCAGGTCAACCATGGATGTTTGAATACGATGACTTTTTCAATTCGATCAATGTTGAAGCAGTTGAAGAAAATGTTGCGGCAAGGATGTTTTTCGAGAGTGACAACGCAACAGAATCACCGTTGGTTCGTCCAATTATTGTCAATCAAGAACCATCTTCAGTGAACAATAATGCTCTCGACAATGAGGATTTTCATGATGCAACCGAACTGAACGAATCTTCAGAGGATGAAGAATTTCTTGATGCAGATCAAGAAGGTCCTACATCAGTAGTTCATGGTACTTCAGAGGGTACTCCTCCAGTGGACGCCCCTAAAACAGCTGAAGCTACTGCATCATCCTCTTCGTCAGTTCCGGGTATTTAATTGGTTGTTGATATAAATCTTAACAATCTGGGTACAAACATTCCAGTTCCAGAAAACCCTGAAACAAGAATTCACAATACCCATCCTCAACAAAACATCATCGGTAATGTACAGAGTGGCATTTAAACAAGAAACATGTTGTGAAACAACAACAACGCAGGCTTGTATGCAGCAATTCGAGAATCTGGTCAACAAAACGATTGGTCTTTCGCGTGTTATGTCTCACAGGAAGAGCCAAGAACTTGGAAAGAAGCTTTGAAAGATAACTCTTGGGTTGAAGCAATGCAGGAAGAACTGCAACAATTCTAGAAACTTGGTGGCTGGAAGCTCGTAGAGAAACCTGCTGGTTATAAGAAGATTGGTACCCGTTGGGTGTATAAATGCAAAAAGGATGGCCGTGGAATCGTTATTCGGAACAAAGCAAGATTGGTCGTTCAAGGTTTTCGTCAGATTGATGGTATAGACTACAACGAAGTGTATGCCCCTGTTGCACGTCTGGAAGCAATTCGGATCTTTCTGGCTTATGCCTCATTCAAAGGATTCAAGGTTTACCAGATGGACGTCAAAAGTGCATTCTTACATGGTCTAGTGGAAGAAGAGGTATATGTTGAACAACCTCCAGGTTTTGAAGATCCTATTCATCCCGGTCGGGTTTGGTTGCTGAACAAAGCTCTTTATGGTCTACATCAAGCACCACGAGCTTGGTATGCAACTTTATCTAATTATCTGCTGGAGAATGGTTTTCGCAGAGGTCTTATCGATTGCACTCTCTTCATAAAAGAACAAGATGGAGATCTTCTACTGGTACAGGTATATGTGGATGATATTTTATTTGGTTCTACTAACAATGTTATGTGTAGGGATTTCGAGCGTGTAATGCAGGATAAATTCGAGATGAGCGCTATGGGGGAGATGACTTTCTTTTTGGGCTTGCAAGTGCAACAAACGAAGTCTGGGATTTTCATCCATTAGACTAAGTATGTTCAAGACATTCTGAACCGATTCCAGATGTCCGACACATCGCCCATTGGTACCCCACTGAAACAAAATCACGGAATCAATCCAGACTTGAAGGGTGAAGTTGTTAGCTCTTCATACTACCGCACGATGATTGGATCCCTTATGTACCTCACAGCATCAAGACCAGATATAATGTATCCAACGTGCCTGTTAGCCAGATATCAAGTGAACCCGAAGGCCTCACATCTTGCAGCTGTAAAAAGGATTTTTCGTTATCTGAAGGGTTGCCCTGACACCTGTCTATGCTACCCTAAGGATGATAACTTTGACTTAGTCGCTTTCAGTGATTCTAATTTTGGCGGATGCAAAATCGACGGCAAATCCACAACGGCTGGATGCCAGTTTTTAGGAAATCGACTCGTAACATGGCAGTGCAAGAAGCAGACTTGTGTCGCTACATCAACTTGTGAAGCTGAATACATTGCTGCCTCAAGTTGTTGCTCCCAAGTCCTGTGGATACAACAGCAAATGCATGATTACGGTTTTGAATTCTTAACTACTCCTATTTTAGTCGATAATTATGCGGCCTTATCTATCACTAGAAATCATGTGCAGCATTCAAAGACCAAACACATCGAAATTAAGTATCACTTCATACGTGATTGCTTTGATAAAAGGCAAATCGATGTTGTTAAAGTCCATAATGATGACCAACGTGCCGACCTTTTTACCAAAGCATTTGATAAATCAAGATTTGACTTTTTATTATTGGTAAACGACATTAAGGTCAAGCAAGAGTAATCCGCATCGGAAAATTGTTTTTGTAAATATCTTTGTGTTTTTAAATTATTGTAAGTTTGTTGATTTTAGGGGGAGTAAATCCAAATTTGAAAATTCAAAAACATCGAAAAATTTCAAAACCCAAAAACAATAGAAAAACAAAAATGAGTTTCCTGGCGAGCAAAAGAGAAAATGATAGTACATCAGTAGTCTATCAAAACCTCTTTAAACTGAAATGCAAAATGAAAAATGTTAAGCAGCTCTATATAAGATGTATCGGGACGCTCACAATCATCTTAAAATGTGCAGGGTGATATAAACTTAAATCGACTGAAGACCAGGTGGGAACCACTCATTGGCATATGGTCTTAGTACCGAAATTTCGTTTGAGAGATTGCCGAGGTTCTGAGATATGTGGTCTTTATACTATTTATCATCTGGGTATCATGGTTGTTTCTTTTACCGAAACAAACGGAGACGAAGTCTAGATCTTCCATGATACCATACATACGTGTACATACTGCATACGACCTCAATAAGTGATCAACAATCACATGTCCACAAAATAAGTGATAATATATCACATTTATCCGAGAGTCAAGTTCGTCTCTTTGCTGTACGAAAGTACTGACCTGTTCACGGACTTTCTCTTGTGCCCTTCATGCATCTGAAAATTAAGTTCCTCATCAATAAGTGATTCTATCACATAAGGCTTGTTTTCAATCAAAATAAGTGAGTATCTCACATTTTCATATACGTCAAAACAGATGATAAATGGTATACTCACCAGTAAGATGAACTCTCGTGCATACCTTGATACGGGAATGTGTCGTGATGTGGATGAACACCGGTCGGTAAGTATAAATCATACCTTAATGTATCCCCTCGCCATTATTACATCTGATAAGTTGAGCTTATGTGGATAACAATACCGATAATCGCTATAGGATGTTTATCTAAATGTTAACAAAAAGAACAACAAGAGCGTTTTGGCGTGACCGTACACTGATATGATTCTTAGTTTGTGCAACTCCGTATATATTTATTTACTGCTTTCAGTCTTTACATTTGAAATATTCAAAATACTAAAAAGATTTTAGGTGTGTTTTAATTTAAACTTTATAAAAGCCAAAAAGATTTTATTTCTGTTTTAGTTTTGATTAACCGATGTTGGAACTCAAGTCTTCGTTACCTGAAATCTGAATGTAAACCAAAACGATTGAATCTTCATAAACGGTCAGAGTTTGCAAGTTTTGAAAGTTAATAATCAAAATTGAAAAATCTGTTAACTTTTCAAACTAATTGTCGGACGGTAGTTGAGTGAGAATTGGTCTCATTTGTGTCTTTTGTTTAATGTTAACTATATTCCAAGCAGTTGTTCTCATTACGCTTTTAGATTTCTTGCATGTGCAGATGCTAAAGGCGAAGAGAACATGTTCGTTGACAAGCTTCGGAATGAAGACACGACATGGAGGAACGCAAATGATAAAGATGATCGAGTTGCCGCTGATCAATCATCAACACCACAAGGATCTCAAGCATTGAAGTCAAAAGATTCACAACCATAATCAAAGGGGGAGTTTGTTAACACACTACCTAAATGAAAAAGGGAGTTTGTTGATACACTTTCTACTTACGGCGCGTGAAAACTTTGATGATCCTCCGACATGGAAGACATCGAAGATGAACCTCACGAGTAACGTCCAAGGGGGAGTTTGTTGATACATATTATGTGGTCGTGACTCGGTTCGGTTCAACCCGTTTAGGTTCGGCTCAAGCCCGACGTCACGACATTCCTCCTTCGTGCGCCCCAGAGTTCGACACGCGAAGCACGAAGCGCCGCGAGCTGTTTCCCGCCGCCACATCATCATGACATCATCATGATAATGTCATAAGTTGGCTAATCTTCACAAGTTGATGTATCAGAATGTACGTAAAGCTTGGGCCAATCAACTTGAACGCAGAATGAATGTTGGGCCATTACATTTGGGTCGGAACATCAACTGGGCCGAACCCCCACATGAGAACATGCAGGTCGACGAAACAACATGTGTTTCGTCGAGTTTGAAGACATTTTATTGTGTTTCATCGACGAAACATCTGTTTCGTCGACCTTCAAGTGTTTCGTCGATGTGTTTCAGTATATATACACAGACAATAGACAGAACACAGGGAGACAAGTCTGAATAGATTTGAGAGCGAACACTGTAAACACACACACACTGAGAGTTTATGAGAGCATCTTGTGAACATTGTATTGTAACCGTTTTCTAGATTAATACAATGGAGTGTTAATCGGTGAATCTTGTGTTTTTCGTGTTCATCACTTGGTTTAACTTACCCGTTTGGATTTCGCACTTTCGGGTTTGTCGGAAAACAGGGAATAGAGATTACTCGATCCTCCGGGTGGACCTACAGCCTCTGAATTCGATCTGCAGCCACTTCAAATTGAGAGAATAAGAAGTTGTTCTTCTCGTCTTGAGACATTTCTGAGAATATCCTTTGACGGTCAGCACTAGGCTGCGAAGTAGTTGCTCTAATTGCAGCAACCATAGATCTTTGAAGAACAACCTGAGGAGCTACTGTTGGAGTTGCAGGAGCTGAAGATACCATAGGAGTTTCTTGAACAGGCTCTTGAGGAACAGATTGCCGAGCAGAGGTACTCAAGTATCTTCTTGATTTCTTCTTTTGACATTCAGCAGCTTTCTCAGCTTTCCTTTTCTTTAAACGTTCTGCTTCAGTAACCTCTGGAACGTATTCAGGATCATCTTCCTGTCTAATCCTCCTGTATCTTTTAACACCACATTCATCGAGATACATTTCGTATCCAGGCTCGATTAGATGATCATCCGAATCAGAATCCTCTTCATCATCGCCAGCTGATGTACCACCAGTTGCACCAGCACTAGATGCACAAACGGCACCTGTATCACCACCATCATCACCATTATCTTCACTATCACTCTCCGACATATCAGAATCAACTGGATCTGGACCAAACTTTTCAACCATTTTTCTCTTCAACTCCGGCTCTTCGTTATCAGATTGGCTATCATCATGACGCCATTTATCATCAGCTGGAGCAATATAATCAGGATTTCCTAGCGCACCGATCAACTTCCTTGGAGGATCGCTTTCTTTGTATCGTTTGGCTGCAAGGTTCTTGATTATCCTTAATGAGTTGAAGTTCATTGCTCCTATCTTCAGAATGTCGTTGTCGGCTTTAGGAAAACCAGGATGTTGAACATTCATGATCATTTGAAGAAACTGTGGATACATCCAGAACTTGTTCCCGGTTATTCTACTTCCAGTCCTCGTCATATTTTCCTTCATATTGTCGAAGATGTACTTTGAGATGCTAAATGGTTTGTTTAGCACCAACGCCACCATGAAACCAACTAGATCATATCCAGCCATATCATATCCAGCACGTCTATTGCTAAGACACTGAATGAGAATGTGTAATAGGAACTTGTAGCGTAACGGCAGATCACCCTTGTTGATTTGTTTGCTGAAGATGTCTCCTGTACACTTCATTCGTAACAAGCAGCCTCTCGTACACATGATAGGTATAGAATATGGAGCATCCGGATGGTCTTGTAGCTGTAAAACCTCGTTCAAGATATCCGGAGAGACAATAACATCCACATCATTTACACGACCCTGAATAACTTCTTTTCCATCCACTTGTACAACACTTGCTGAATCCCAGAAAGCTTTGATAAGAGATTTGTAGACAGGCGTTGAGAAAGTAACAGCATGATTGATCCGAGACTCCCTGATCCATTTAGTGATATCTTTCAGTTCAGCGAGCTTTTCTTCTGGATCCAGAAAAGCGATTTGGTTATAACGCTTTTTAGACATATTCTCCTCTTCCGACTTGTTTTCCTTCTTAGTCGGTTTCTTACGTTTTCCTTCTTTCGGTGCCATCTGTATATGACAATGTCCACAATAAGTCTTAATTTTATAACATGTGTATTGGACATGTATATGTACAAGTTAAACATTAAATTGACATTTAACACAATAATTACAAGTATTTTGTTACAATGCACCAAACTGAAAAATTTGCTAAGGCATGGACGACGAAACAGAATGATGTGCGACGAAACAGAGTTGACCGTTGACCAGTTTGTTTCGTCGACAGTACCTCGACGAAACGAATCCGTTTCGTCGCTTGTTTTTTTCGTCACTTGTTTCGTCGTGAAGGGGGTTTTAGAACAGTTAGGGTTTCAGACATTTGGGTGTTTCACCGTATGGGGTTTGAACAATGATCAGATCATCACAAACCAAAATCAACACTTTGTTTAACCCAACCCAAGTAGGAAACACACCCAAGATCCAACGTGGATATGTTTTTCGATCAAAAACCCTTTTGAAACAGTTAAACTTTAACAATCAGCAATCCCCTGTTTTTATATACCAAACCATAACCCAAATCAAAGCACAATCAAAGAAAACATCCTAAATCTATCTGTTTTCGATAGAACCCAAAACAAGCATAATCTCAAATCATGAAAAACATCAAGTAAAAAGGGTTTCCGAGGGTTTCGGACAACAACAGACGGTTCATTTTGTTAGAAACATGATCAGGAACATTTTTCTACCTTTGAGTTTTGTTAAATTTCAAGGTAAACAAAGGGGGGTATAGCAGAGGGGTATGGCGGTTGAGTGTGGAGAAGATGAACAGGTTATGTTTGAAAAAGTAAACAAATAATTGACCTGGGACCCCTTTAAACACCGCCTTACTTCGGCGAAAGGCATATCTCGACGAAACGGCTTTTGGGCTCGAGGAAACGGATATGTTGGGCTGGACTTGGGCCTTAAAATTTAGCCCACGACGAAACAAAACTGGGCCATTGCGTTTCGTTGTAACCTCGACGAAACGAGGTGTTTCGTCGACTACTAAAACAGGTTTGACCAAGGTTGACCAAGTTGAAACCTTTGACTTTGACCATGTGTGTTTCGTCGATAATAATTTGTTTCGTCGACCATACTTTGTTTCGTCGACATCATTTTTCAAAAACACTAAGGCATGAAAATTTTTGCACACTGAACAGATTTTGATTAATTGAACACATTTCCATTTTGATTGAGTTTTCAAATGTAAGGTCATGTTATGAAGTAGGTTTCGGGCTTCCGGCAGAAAACTTCGAGATACCAACCATCGGCTAATCAAAACAAGTTTTACAACTTACACTACAACACAAATTAAAGTACGTTAAACTAATGAAAGACATTAACATAAAGAATTTGTACAGTGAACAATCTTTTTGCGAGTTTCAAGGTAAGAGAATCATTACCAGCTTACGGTCCTTGTCAAAACGGTTTCTGATTTCTGTTTAAAGCTTTCGATAAGTATTCTACCACAATTATCGGTATTGTTGTCCACCTAAGCTCAACTTATCAGATGTAATCATAATTAGGAGATATGATTTACGGTAAGAGTTATACTTACTTGTCGGTGTACATCCACTCACGACACATTCCCGTATCAAGGTATGCATGAGAGTTCATCTTACCGGTGACTATACTGCTTATCATCTGTTTGACCGTATAAAAGAATGTGAGAAACTCACTTATTTTGATTGAAAACAAGCCCTATGTGATAAAATCACTTATTGATGCGGAACTTGATTTTCGATGCATGAGGGCACAGGAGCAAGTCTGTGAACAGGTCAGTAGTTTCGTACAGCAGAGAGACGAACTTGACTCCCAGATAAATGTGATATATTATCATTTGTTTGAGGGACATGTGCTTGTTGATCACTTATTGAGGTCGAATGCAATGTGTACACGTAAGTATAGTATCATGGAAGATCTAGACTTTGTCTCCGTTATTTTTCGGTAAAAGATACAACCATGATACCCAGATGATAAGACAGCATAAAGACCGAATATCTCAGAACCTCGGCAATCCATCAAATGAAATTTCGGTACCAAGACCATATGCCAATGAATGGTTCCCACCTGACTTGAAGTCTGTTAGGTTTATATCATCCTGCACATTTTAGTCTGATTGTGAGCCTACCGATACATCGTTAGTAAAGCTACTTATCTGCTGGTGCATACATCTGTCGTCTTCGTCTTATATCGAGTTTTGGGTGCGTTGCGGATCTAATCAAGAATGATGTCATCTGATACAATGATGACATCATAATATGACATCATCATTGCATCACTACACAAGAAGACAAAACATATTTGTTGGTTTCGCTTGAAGACAGAATTGAAGGTTTCACTTGAATCAGATTTTTATATTGTGTATGTTTCGCTTGAAATATATTTAGGAAGGTTTCTCTTGAGTGTTCTTATGTGGTTTCAAGCGAAAGTGGGTAGGCTATAAATAGGGTAGTGGTCTTGTCATTTGTAACAGTTTTCAGAGATTGATACCGAGGTGCTGCCAGTTTGCCTACTGATTGTAAACATTGTAAAATCAATATACTAGGCTTTTAAAGTGTGAATCAAGCTATTTTCACATCCGTTTCTTTGTTTCCGCCTCTGAAACGGATTTGAGCTCTTCCGAACGACTCATTCAGGTCGCGATTCGATCCTACATTATCATTTTTCAATTTTTCTTTTTCTTTTGACCATATTGACAGACCACACCAGTGTATATCATCACTTTCCCTTCTTTTCTCCAAGAAACTCATTTTTGGTTTTCTATTGTTTTTGAATTTTTGATTTTTCAAAATTAAAGACAGAAAGTAAACAACATATTTTTGGATTTTCAAAATTAAAGACAGAAAGTAAACAACATCTGAAATTTCTCCCCCTAAAATGCGAAAAGATAAGTAAACGGAAAATCTTTTTGGATTTTTGACGCTTAAGAAAATATTTACAAAAACGATCACTCGACCGAAGTTTAATCTTGTTTCACCTTAATACCATTGACCAATAAAAGATAGTCAAAACGAGATTTGTCAAAAGCTTTTCTAAACAGGTCAGCACGCTGTTCATCAGTGTGGATTTTAACAACATCGATTAATCTTTTGTCAAAACAATCATGTATGAAGTGATACTTAATTTCGATGTGCTTGGTCTTGGAGTGTTGGACAGGATTTCTAGTGATAGATAAAGCAGCATTATTATCAACAAAAATAGAGGTAGATAGGAATTCAAAACCGTACTCGCGCATTTGTTGCTGGATCCATAGAACCTGAGAGCAACAACTTAAGGCAGCAATGTATTCAGCTTCACAAGTTGATGTAGCAACACAAGTTTACTTCTTGCAGTGCCACGTGACTAAGCGACTTCCTAAGAGTTGACATCCAGCCATTGTGGATTTCCCATCTATTTTGCATCCGCTAAAATCTGAATCACTAAAAGCAACCAAGTCAAAGCTATCATCCTTAGGGTACCAGAGACCGGTGTCTGGGTAACCCTTCATATTGCGAAAAATCCTTTTAACAGCTCCAAGATGAGATGCTTTTGGGTTAACTTGATATCTTGCAAGCAGGCACGTTGGATACATGATGTCAGGCCTTGATGCTGTGAGATACATGAGAGATCCGATCATAGCGCGATAATAAGAAGAGTTGACACTTTCACCCTTCAAGTCCGGAGTAATCCCGTGATTAGTCGGAAGTGGGGTACCAATGGGCGTTGCGTCAGACATCTGGAATCGGCTGAAGATGTCACCAACATATTTAGCCTGATGGATGAATATCCCAGACTCAGTTTGTTGAACATGGAGGCCCAAAAAGAAATTCATCTCTCCCATTGCGCTCAGTTCGAACTTCTCCTGCATAACACGTTCAAATTGCTTGCACAAAGTATCGTTAGTAGAACCAAAAATGAAATCATCAACGTATACCTGTACCAACAAAAGATCTCCATCCTGTTCCTTGTTGAAAAGAGTACAGTCGATAAGACCCCGGCGAAAACCGTTCTCCAGCAGATAAGTAGATAAAGTTGCATACCAAGCCCTCTGTGCTTGATGTAACCTGTAGAGGGCTTTGTTGACCAACCAAACCCGATTGGGATGGATAGGATCTTCGAAACCTGGAGGTTGTTCGACATACACCTCTTCTTCAACAATACCATGTAAGAATGCGCTTTTGACGTCCATCTGATAGACTTTGAATCCTTTAAAAGAAGCATAAGCTAGAAAGATCCGAATAGCCTCCAGACGAGCAACTGGTGCATAAACCTCATTGTAATCAATGCCTTCAATTTGACGAAAGCCCTGAACAACCAATCTCGCCTTGTTGCGAATGACTACTCCACGATCATCCTTTTTGCACTTATAAACCCAACGGGTGCCAATTTTCTTGTAGTTGTCGGGTTTTTCAACAAGTCTCCAAACACCCAATTTCTGGAACTGTTGTAGTTCCTCTTGCATTACTTCAACCCAAGAATTATCCTTTAAGGCTTCTTTCCAATATTTTGGTTCTTCTTGTGAAACGTAACAAGAGAAGGACCAATCATTTTGAAGACCAGATTCTCTAATGGCTGAATACAAACCAGCACTCTGGTTGTTTCTCAGCTGATTATGTGTCTGTACTCCGCTTTGGACATCTCCTATGATATTCTGCTATGGATGGGTATCGTGAATTCTCATTTCAGGATTTTCAGGAACACGAGCATTAACACCCAGATTGTTAATATTGAGATCAACAACCAACTCCACACCGGGAATATGCGTGGAAGTGGATGCATTCCCTTCAGCGGTATCAACATCCTGCACATGAGGAGTTTCAACAGAAGTGCCCTGAACAGGAGCAACTGGAGCTGAAGTGCCTTCAGTCGCATCCAGATATTCATCATCTTCCGATGACTCATTGTACTCAGTAGCATCTTCAAATCCATCATTTTGAACCGTGTTGTTAACCGAATTAGAACCTTGGGGGTTAACAATAATAGGTCTAACCAATGGTGAGTCAGCAGCATTGTCACTATCAAATAACATTATAGCAGCTGCAGAATCTTCATCAATGGTTGGCAGATTAAAGGAGTCGAATAGCCCATCGTAGTCGAACATCCAAGGATCACCCGGAGCCCTAACAGGACTTGTATACCTTTGAACCCTTACTTCACTCCATAGCTCAATCTTTTTGGTAGCCAGATTGCATATGCGAAAATTCGGAGTAGCATATCCAAGGAAGAAACCCTCGATAGCTTTTGCGCCAAACTTTCCATCCGGCTCAATCATAGTGCATGGACCGCCAAAAGGTTCTAAAAATGAAAGATCCGGTTTCCTTTTCTATAGAAGTTCGAAACAAGTCTTGCCATGTCTCTTAACTGTAAGAACTCGGTTTAATGTGTAGCAAGCAGTCGACACAGCCTCCCCCCAGAACTGAACAGGAAGTTCCGACTCTACCAACATCATTCTTGCAGTTTCAATTATCGTCCGATTCTTCCTCTCTGCGACACCGTTTTGTTGTGGAGTGTATCGAGAACTGTATTCATGAAGAATGCCCTTAGAAGTACAGAATCATCCATCACATGGTTCTTGAATTCAGTTCCATTGTCGCTTCTGATCCTCTTAATTTCCAATGTGTAGAGATTTTCCAACATTGTAAGACGATCCTTGAGGATGCCAGGAGTATCACTCTTGTGTGCCATAAAAGCTACCCAAGAAAATCTAGAATAATCATCAGTAACCACTAAACAATAAGCATCCCCGAATGTTGTCTTGTGTCTCATAGGTCCAAAGAGGTCCATATGAAGACGTTCGAGAGGCATGCTAACAGTGTTGATCTTCTTCAGAGGGTGAGACTTCTTCGTTTGTTTCCCTTTCTGGAACGAAACACAGATATCTTGTAGATGAAAACTTCTCACGGGCACGCCATTCACAAGATTGTTTTTCACGAAATGGTTCATTTTTCTTAAGTGAATGTGCCCCATTCTTCTGTGCCAAGATATAGACTCCTTCTCCGTGGCTTTTGAGACAAAACATGTGACTTGTGCAGAGGTCGTCATCGCTTGGCTCATATCAAGAATATAAAGATCATTAACTCTTGGAGCCGATAAGAGAATCCATTCTTCTAGAATTTTGAAACCAGGTTTCAGCACATAACAACCGGCATCATCAAAATGCACGGTGAACTTCTTATCGCAGATCTGCGAAACACTGAGAATATAATGATCAATTTGACGAACATAATTGATCTTATCGAAACACACAACACCATTTGAGATCATTCCCTCTCCAGTGATGTACCCGCCTTTGTCTCCAGCAAACGCGACATAGCCTCCTCTAATATTTCTCACATCATATAGAAGCCGTAAGTCGCCTGTCATGTGCCTGGATGCTCCACTATCAACAATCCAATGACTATTAATAGTTCCTCCTGGAACACCCTGCACATATCATCAATGATCAGTTGAGGATAGGGACCCAAGCCTTAGTGGTCTTGGGTCGTCCCTGAGCATCACGAAAGATGATCTCGATTTCTTGATGATTTTGTAACACAACACCTCCCCCTGAATTTTCACCCGTCTTAGGTTTCCAAGTTTGATTTGCTTTACCAGAAACATTTTTATAAACAGATTCTAAGACTTCTGGTTTTAAAAATTGTGAAGAACTTGGTTCCCTGTTGGCCGTTTTAACTTCAGATTTTAAAGCCTTTTCAACAGCTTTGACGTTTTGACGTCGTTGTTTCGTTTCTTGTTCCTTAACATTTCTTTTATCATGTTTTGGTGAAACGGGACGACGTTGAGGGTGAACCTTTTCAGGTGGTGCTTTCTCAACAAATTTATCTTTTGGAGTGTTTGAGCAGTTCTTAATGATATGCCCAAACTCCCCACATTTAAAACATGTTCTCCTTTCCACAAACTTAGGAGAATCCGATCGACAAACAAATGTCGAACCCGTAGAACCCGAGGTACTTGCTTTTTCATCACACCCATTTGTATATTGAGTGTAATTGTTTTGGCTATTACGCTTTAAAATCGTGACTTGTTGGACAAAATCGTTGTTTGATTTGTTTTCAAAAGTCTCAATTTTATCCGTACCATTCGATGCTACAAATCTGACACTACTGTTTTTCTTTTGATAACAAGCTCCTTTTGTTTCATATTTTGATTGAGAAACGTTAGGCTTTTGAGTTCGCCTTTCTGGTTGTTTACCCTTAGAAGTAATAGGTTGTTGCTTTGTTGGTGATTTTTGATTTCCAAATTGTTTCCTGATTTCAGCTTTAGGAATTGGGTCACATTGAGTTACAATGATTCCTGGAATTGTTTTTCCCAAAAACTTGTTTGTATTATCTTCAAAAACTTTATCAATCGAAGATGGATTGACATTTTTAATTGGAAAATCGTGATCTGAATAGATTTTAGAATCACCAACCAAAGTGTACAACACGTTATTACTCTTAACGGCAGACACAGATTTCTTGTCATTCTTGACAGGATCTATCACTTGTTTGACAACTGGGTGAACAGCAGGAGTAGGAGGATCACAAAGAATATGATTCTCAATTGGAACTTCTACTCCTTTCATTTTGTCAAGTGATTTATCCTAATCACTCATATTTGATTCTGGTTCATCATCAGACGACTCATAGTCCTCAATGATTGGAGGACTTTGTTTCGTAGATGTTGAAGTTTCTGTTTGCTCATATGATGTACTTGAAGAGCTGTCCGATTTGAACCCTAGGCCAGTAGTAACTTCCTCATAATCAAGAGGCACACTGGGTTCAAAACGAGGCATATCCTCTTCATCGGGCATTCGAGTATAATTGTGTCTCAAAGGGGGCGGTCATTTCCTATACCCAACACCTTTCTTGTTTCCCTTCAGTTTTTGAACGTCAATAATGTGATCGAGCACAAATCGGGAGTTAGAATAACTCTCCAACTTGAGCTTGATTGCATCATGCTCGCATTTGGCAATGGCTAGTTCCTTTTTGGTTTCCTCAACAATGTTAATGTAATCGTTAATACTAACTTGTTTATGATAAACAGTTTTGGTCACTTCGGAAACACTTTTCTTTAAGGTTTCAATTACAGATTTAAAATCCTTTTCGTTTTTAACCAGAGCCATATTTGCCTCTTTGCACTTAGACAATTCAATAACCAAACTTTGATTATGACTATGAAGCTTTTCAGATTCAAGCTTCAATTCTGCACAAGAGTTACAAACACTAGGAGCAAGAGTTTCAGAATTTACCTGACTTGTAGAGGCTGAGACATTTGCCTTAAAGGCAGTTTGAAAAGAAAAAGATCAGTCTTCAGAGAAGAACTTCTCCATTTCTTCAGATGCTACAGCAGCCTTCTTAATCATAACTGATTTCTGACATTTCAACTCCTCCGCTTCATTCAACAAGTCATCAAGATCAGAACTTGCTTCTTCCTTCACATCAGATTCAGAATGATAATCGCCCGAAGTAGAACTTTCCTCATCAGAACTCCCGGTATAACCCGAACTGTCGTCACTTTCAGGAAATTCTTCCTTATGAACGTGCTTGATGTGATTGATGATCTTTGCATAACACGCTGTTCCTCCTCTATCTAGATCACCTTCCCCAAGTTGTACAGACCAATTACACCCTTCATCAGCTTGAACGATCAATGCTCGATTGGTGTTTGATGGTCCAGAATGGTTCTGGTTCTGATTGTTGTTCACCTCTACCATCCTTCTTTCACGATTGTCTTGATTGACATTGACATTTGAAGTACTCATCTGATTTCTGAATGGGTTCTAATTGCCTTGTTTGCTTGGTCGGGTGCACTCACGTTTGAAGTGCCCCTTTTCGCCACATTTGAAACATGTAACCACTTCTTTATCAAATCCGTACTTTGTATCATGTTTACTTTCCAAAGAACTTCTCCCTGTTCGAACCATAAAGTCCTTCGCCCTTCTAACAGCACTTGTGAACGCCCACTTGATATCCATCAACTCCATTTCATCACGGTTGATTTGTTGATAATCTTCGTTAGTCAATTTAATGTTTCCAATTTGACCTGCGACTAAACCGCAGTAAGCACTGACCATTGTATTAATGAGTTCCATATGTTCCTTCGCTACTTCAATGCTAACATTTGAGAGGTTTGCAGTATCAACTTTGACTGTGTTAGGGTTTAGGGGTGGAGGATTGTTGGTATAATGAGCTTGTTGTTGTTGTGGTTGGGCTTGTTGTTGTTATGGTTGGGCTTGTTGTGGTGGGACAGGAATATAAGCACTCGGATCGAACTGAGGTTGAGTAGTGGTAACTTGAGGTGTAAAAGGAACATAAGCACTACCAAAATGAGGTCTAGAAA
The DNA here is from genome assembly GCA_030545235.1 of Helianthus tuberosus. NCBI lineage: Eukaryota > Viridiplantae > Streptophyta > Magnoliopsida > Asterales > Asteraceae > Helianthus > Helianthus tuberosus. Next base: position 143,286,091 of record CM060412.1, on the reverse strand, counting down.
AAGCATGAGCTTGAGCACTCAAATACGCTGGCGGAAGATAGGCACTCAGATCGAAGACCGGAGGTGGAGCTGATTGTGGAAACGGAGAAGAGCTTGTATTTGTTATAAACGCCATTTGTAACTTTGGTTGCTGAACTGAACTGGAACTAGAACTAGCTAACTGGTTAAAACCTGCAAGATACATTTTGGTATTTTGAGGAGCAGGAATTCGTTTAGCTTTCCGAATTTCTTCATCATTCTTGTGTTCCAGCTTCTGAATGAATTCATAGATATTGACATTGGCAGCATCTAGAACACCCGTATGCTTTAAAAGCTCAATGTATGGGCTCCACTTTGGAGGTAGAGCATCAGCAAACAGTGCAACGATTTTCATTTGAGTTGCAGTAACACCATAAGCAAACATTTCACTAATCAAATGATAAAAACGTGTAGTCATATCATTTAGGGTTTCATTTTCCAAGACCTTAAATGATTCAAACTCTTTCTTCAATAGATCATGGCGTGTCTATCTAGTAGCTGCATTTCCTTCTCCTCTTGCTACCAAAGCATCCCATAATGTTTTCGTGTCGACATAGTAAGAGAATTGATGATAGATTTCTTTGTGAAGCGCTTGTGTAAGAATAGCAAACGACTTTTTCTCTAAGTCATAGGCTTTCTTGTCATCTTCAAGCATATTAGTAAAACCCGCTGCAGTTGATGCTGTTTCTTCGAGGGCATTGTTTCTGTTGATGCATTAATGTCTATCGCCTTCGTCAATCCGAGCCGTAGCGAGGAACTGAAGATATCAAGTCGTTAAAGTATTACATTTAGATAAAAAGGCAAGGTGGCAATCTTGTAATTAATGAAAAGTTTCATTAATTAGCCTTGACCTATAAATAGAGTGTTATGTCATAAGACTTAAGACTTTTGGAAGACTTGAGCTCTCATTTTGTACTTTTGGTGATTCAAGTTTAGAGAGAGAAAGTCTAGAGAGAGAAAGTCATTGTAAACGTGAATTTTTGTACCGGATTTGTCATATCTTTCAATAGATTCACGGTTCTAGTACGTTATTGTGTGTTCGGTCACGCACGTTCACGGATTCCGCACGTCGAACGTTCGTTACGCAATCGAACGGTGTCAAAACCGGTCCTACAAGTGGTATCAGAGCTAGGAGCTCGATTGCTTGATCAAACACATCGTTTTCGTACCAGATTTCAGCCGATTCAGATCCAAATTTCATCTACTTCTTCATATTTTTCATATTTTCACGTTTTTCACTGAAAATCGTCAAATTGAACGGGTTTTTATGGTCCAAATCGTCTGATTTTTTGATATGTTGTGCGTATACACCTGATCTACAACCCTACCAAGTTTCAGATCCAAATTCCTAACCGTTTAGGAGAAATCGAAGATTTTCAGCCCGATTTCGCGTAAAAGTTGCAGGTCCGTTCATAGGGAGGTCCGCTTATTCGGACAATATCTGGTCCGCTCATTCGGACAATACCTGGTCCGCTCATCCGGACAATATCTGGTTCGCTCATTTGATCATTCTCTGGTGCGCTCGAACAATCATTCTCTGGTCCGCTCATACTGACAATACCTGGTCCGCTTATCCGGACAATGACCTGGTCCGCTTATCTGGACATTTATCAGATCCGCTTATACGAATTTTGAGATCCGCTTATTGTGACATATATAGGTCTGCTTATTAGTCACATCAGTGGTTCACTAATTAGATTCTCTCATTAGGTCCGCTTATCTGTCATCACTGTGATTTAGGTTTTTCGGTTCAATAAGATTGTGTTGATTATTGGTCACACACATCGAAATTGTAAACTCAGTTAAGTGGTTGTCAGTCAATTAAAACCCACGAGAATTTGTCGGATTTTAAAAACAAATTGTTTGGAATTTGTGAATTGTCGGTCATTAAACAAATGTGATTGAGATAAGATCATACATTGTATGGTCCAATGAGAGATTTATGTGATATACCAGTGCTTTGATTAAATGAGCTGAACAGTCAAATGATGTTGTGGTATGAAGTAAAGTTGTCGGCTACTTTTATGTGATGGCCCAATGAGAATAAATCAAATACAAATGATGTCGGCCATTAAATGTTTAAGTGTGGAGTCTTTGAAATCGATTTGTATATGAATTGAAAGTCAGCACATGTGAGATTTGGAGGCCCAATCATCATTGAGTATTAATAGGCCTAACTTTGTCCATCGATCAATCGGCTCATTTGTGTAGTGATTTCACTTGAACAACATTGAATCGAATTCGCGAATCTTTGACAACGGGTCTTAGATTGATTTCACAAACACACACGTTTACATATTCAGTTTGTTTAAAACTGATTGTTTGTTTGTTTGTTTGAAGGCGACCTGAGGTGATTTACAAGGCGCAAATACCAAAAAGTTGTTTTTAAGTTGTGGTTCAAATGTTTGACGAAGAGGAAAACTATAACCTTGAAAGGTTAAATGATTGGTTTGATGGGTGTTGGAGTAAATATCAAAATGAGAATAAGGATATTTGGGATAAAAGATTTGAATGTTTTTTGTGTATGAAAAATGAAACAGTGGATATGTTGGAAAGACGGTTTAATTGTCTAATTGAAAAATTAACAAGGTACGAGATAAGGATATCAAATGCTGAAAAGATATCAAAATTTGCAGACGCGTTACCTTCTGAGTGGGATGAATTTTTGAGTGAACTAAAAAAGGATTCTAGGTTCTCAAATTTTTATCTAAATGAATTTATCAATGAGCTCAAAACACTCAAGTATAAAAATGAAAAGAAAAAGAAAGAGTTGATGAATGTAATAGATAAAAATCTAGACAAAATAAGTTTGGATGTGATTGATGAAATATGCATAAGAGTTAATATGTGTTGTGTAGCAAAAAATGTTATGAAATACGATATTAAGAGGGGTTGTTATATTGATGAATATATGAATCCTCTTGATTTTGTTAAAAATTTTTGTGCAGGCACATACAAAACAGAGACACAGGATATTTCAAAGAATGAAGAATCCAAGCAAGATGAAACTTCAAAATGTGAAGTTGTGTGCTCAAAATGCGAAAAATTCGAAGCAGATAACGTCAAACTCTTGAAGGATGTAGAGAGTTTAACATTGGAAATCAATCGTGTGAAGGATGAGAAAAGATCTGATGATAAACAGATTCTTGAAATGACAGAAAATTTTGAGAATTTGAAATCTGAAAATGTCAAACTGTTGAGTGGTTTGAACAGTTTGACATTGGAAAACAAAATTTTGAAAGAAAAGGAAAAAGATTTTGAAAATGAAAAATTGAAAATTGAAAAAGATTTTCAAAGTCAAATGAAGATTTTAGAAGATGAGAAATCTGTTATCTTTAAAAATAATCTTGAAAAACAAATTGAAATAAATTCTCATCTTCAGAAAATCATTAGGCTTGAAAATGAAGCGGAAATTGCTCGGAATAAAATTGATGAGATTGAAAAGAAATTGAAAGGTTTTGTGAATTCATCAGTACCAGATTATATCTGTCCAAAACCAATCAATTCTGTGCCAATAAGTGACAATGTCACAAACTTTGACAAAGTCAAAGTTGAAGATTGTGATGAGAAAACTGATGATGAAATTGAGAAAAGAAAAATATTTTTGAAATTAAAAGAAAAATTTAAAGAAACCGTTTTACATTCGACTGAAATAGGTGAATGCTCAAAGCAAAAACCTGTTAAGAAGAATGTAGAACAAAAACATAATGTTAAAAATTTGAAAAATTTTCAAAACAACAATAAAAGCTCATCAGTTCGATCATCCAATCGCAATGAAAATTTACAAAATTCAAAAAATGAAAACTCTAAATTTGTTGGTAATAAGTGGTGCAGGTTTGACCACAGTGCTCAAAAGTCAAATCCAGTAATCAAGAAGAGGAAAGAGTATCACCAAGCCAAACAATGTTTTGATTTAAGCATTTGGACTGAACATGGTGATTGGTACGATAACAGAGTGTGTTACCGATGTAGTTATCAAGGACACATTGCTGTTAACTGCCAAGGTTGGAGTTATGAGACGAGGAGATGCTTTAACTGCAACATCAAAGGTCACATTGCCAGAGATTGCCCTAGGAGATCAAATGAAAGATTGAGGGTTAATTCTCAGAAGATGCCAAAGAAACCAGTCAATGTCAAGCCCAAAGAACAGAAGGTTCAAGAACCTAAAGTTCAAGAAACGAAAGTGAAGCTTTCACAAGGGCAGAAAGACAGACTGAGGAAAAAGAGGAAGAAGGCGAGAGAGTATCTAGAGAAGATCTTGTCCTCGGGTACAACAAATAAGAGTACTGATGAATCGCTTCATTCGACAACAAAGTCAAGTAAACCGAATTCTTCAGTTGCAAATCTGAGGACAAAAGAGGAGGTAAAGAAAAAGGAAATGGTCGACGATGAATCTGGCTCATCGAAGTCGGACAAGCCACCTTCAGGCGATGAATCTGACAGGTTAAAGTCAGACAAGCCAAGTGCAGGCAATGATTCTGGTATGGTAAAGCCAGAAGAGTCATTGGTTGAGGTAAAAATGGAGAATTCTGGTTTAACAATGGATGATGCATTTCCACCATTGTTGAACAAGAATTCGAAATCACCCAAGGACCGTCAGGCTTGGGTGAATCTATTCAAATGAAAAACCTGACTTGCCGGAGTTCCCAGGTTGGTAAGCGTGGAACATGAATCGGCATCTTTCTTGAGAAATTTCACTCTGGTGATTTTTCGACTTACATGTGGTAAATCAGGGACATTAAGTTGTACTTGATTTTCTACAAATGATGTTTGAGAATTAAAACTGAAATTGTAAAATCTGTCATGTGTATGAAGATAACAATGTGATGAAGTGACCCCGAATCTACAAAGGATTGGTAAACAAACTAATTTTTCCGGAAAAACCATTTTGATTAAAACAAACTTAAGTGTTTTGAAATCATTATGGGAAAATAGTTTGTTGTGAGGGGGAGTTCTGATTGTTTATACCAAGTGGATGGCGAATTGAAGTGATTCGATATCAGTTTGTCACGTTTCTTGTATAGTTTGTTTTCAAATTTTCTCAGAAAATCAAAATTGAAACATATTTTGATTTTAGGGGGAGAAAATTTTTTAAAAAATTAGAAAATTTGAAAATGTCAAAAACATTGAAAAAATTCAAAATGAGTTTTGTTGTAAAAAAGAGGAAATGATAGTAAATCAGTTGGACTATCACAGCATGCTAAAGATATGAAATGTCAAATGTGATAAACGGTCTCACTAAAGATGTGACGATAGGCTCAGCTAGACTAGTAGATTTGCGATAACGATACAAACTTAAATGAAAAAGCCTAGTTCTAGTGGGAAACATGGTCAAAAGCATAGTACTTAGTTTTGTCCTTCTTGATTGTGTGCCTACTCAGTAATCGCTGATTGTCGAAAGACATAAAACTGGTTAAATTTGTGAACTTTCACAATTTTGCTGAAAAATCACTGTGATTGTGCATTTCATTTTGCAAAGATTTAAACTTGTTTTATTTCTTTATTTTGTTTAAGCATCGGACAACCTCTGCGTATACGTGAGTATCGACCTGGATGTTGTTGCCTAAACGTTCTGCTTTATTTTCTTTGGTGTTTCGTTTAAGCTTTGGACCTCCTCTGCGTATACGGAAGTATCGACCTGGTGGTTAAAGCCTAAACAACTTCAACTTGTTTTATTTTTCTTATTTTGTTTAAACATTGGACTTTCTCTGCGTATACGGAAGTATCGACCTGATTGTTAATGTTTAAACATTCTGCTTTGTTTTCGCACAAATCACAGTTGATAAAAGTTTAAAGGCATTACTTGAGTTAGTGTATTGCATGATGAGGGGATATGCTGAGATCGTGGGGTCCATAAGAATTTAGTGCTATCTTAATATACCTTAACGTATCAGTAAGCATGTCGAAAGTTTTTAGATTGAGCTTAAGAGGACAATTATATCGTCAATCAACGTGAATCGTTTAGAACTTAAAACGATTAAAAGCTTAACGATGCTTGTGATATGTCTCAAAAACTGATATGATCCTCTTTCGCAAACTCGCAAAAATAGTGTTTGTACATATGTTATTTCTGCATTTAATTTCTGTTATTGCATTTATGTTTTTGAAAAATCCAAAAAGATTTTCGACAACTGATGTTGAAAAGCTGAGTTTCAAAATCTCAAAGGCTAAACAAGATGAACAATTGGTTTGGTTAAGATGATGAGAAGTTGGAAGATAATCCTCAAATGTTTAGATGATTCATTAATTTGAATCACAATATTGTGTGTTATATGTTTGAAAATGTTGAATGAATTTTTTAGAGTCAAAAATTTTTTTCTTACGAGAAGGTTGAGACGTGTAGGTTTTGATTCTTTGGCTACGAAAAGCAAGGCGTCGATCCCAAAAGCACGGAAGCTTGACGAAAGGGGGAGCCTGAAGAGACTACGGAAAGGGGGAGCTGAAGCTGAAGACAGATCCACCGGGATTCTGTTCAAGCAAGAGGGAGTCTGTGTTTGCTGAAGAAGTTAAATGTTAAAGAAGAATCAAGAGAGAGAGAAAGACAAGTCGCTACAAGTTTGACTAAGGATTGACTGCGGCAATATCTAAGGGGGAGTTTGTTGATGCATTAATGTCTATCGCCTTCGTCAATCCGAGCCGTAGCGAGGAACTGAAGATATCAAGTCGTTAAAGTATTACATTTAGATAAAAAGGCAAGGTGGCAATCTTGTAATTAATGAAAAGTTTCATTAATTAGCCTTGACCTATAAATAGAGTGTTATGTCATAAGACTTAAGACTTTTGGAAGACTTGAGCTCTCATTTTGTACTTTTGGTGATTCAAGTTTAGAGAGAGAAAGTCTAGAGAGAGAAAGTCATTGTAAACGTGAATTTTTGTACCGGATTTGTCATATCTTTCAATAGATTCACGGTTCTAGTACGTTATTGTGTGTTCGGTCACGCACGTTCACGGATTCCGCACGTCGAACGTTCGTTACGCAATCGAACGGTGTCAAAACCGGTCCTACAGTTTCGTGGAGTAATGAAACACCTCCAAAGATCGGTGCTTTGCCCTTGAACGTATGTTGTAACATTCCTATTTTTACCATATAAGAATTTTAGGGTTATTTAAATTTAGTAGCCACTAGTAACTAGTTTTATTTTTAAATATAATTATTCGACCCAAATAGTTGTAAAAACTATTTTATATATATAGTTGGTTGAAATATTATAATTAATTGGCCTGTATATAGGTGACCTTTCTAAATAAAAGTATATAAAAACTTATATTATTAGACGGGTAGCTTACGGGTAAGTTGACTGTAAGAAATATGAAGTACCTGGATTGGTCCAGGAACCGTTTAATAATTAAATTATAAAAATACATTGTATTTGAACCTACTCTATTTTTAATGAAACTTGGTTCAAAATGTAGATAAAAAAATTCTCGTTCTAATGACATATTTATCATTTTCTAGAATGTCATATTTTACAAGTTATACGCGCCAAATAAATGAAGCAGTTAAATTAATTATATTATATATAATAATAAAATAATAATAATAATAATAATGGTAAACAAAACTTCATATAATAATGTATAATAATAATATATTAAAATAATTAAAGATAGGAATTAAAACCAAAGTTCTCGTGTGCTTTGTGTGTGCATGCCATCTCTTATGAATGATGACTAATCATTTAGTGCTTTCCAAATGAAAGATTTTTCATCTATAAATAGGTATAGTAAGAACTTCAGTTCTGCTTACAAAAATTTTCTTTTTTGAATCACACTCTGATTCGCCAATTTTTTTCTTTTCTTTCTCTAAATTCAATTTTTCTTTTATATAATAATAAGAAAGCCATGCCCCGTTTTAAGTGTTTTAACTCCCGATCACCTCTACCATTTCCGATTGATCTGGAACCCATAACGCATGTCTGGGCTCTGCCCGACTAAGTTTATTGGGGTTCTGTCTCGGGACATCGGGATAAGGTTGAATTAGGGGTACTATACTTAACACCATTACAAATATATATTTTTATATAGCTCAGAAATTATACCCAAAATTGTACTAGGAGGTTTTCTAGTTGAACCCTAAAGTTACAAAGTGAGTCCATTCTCTTTTCTCACTATTTTATTTCATTTTTCTCCCAAACCATAACAACTCTCACCAAAACTATTATTTATTATTATATTTTGTTGACAAGAAAACCTTAGTTAAGACCCTTAAGTAATCCTACATAAACCCTAAAAAATTTCAGAACAATCAGAATTAGGATCAGGGCCCCTAAAACTCAGGGGGGGGGGGGTATTCCTTATTGACGATTATCCACATATCTTGCTGTCTAAATCGAATTTTCAAGATCCGTCGACTCAGCTAGGATAGAAACACACGTGGCAATCATATGATGAAATGTGACCCGTCGCGTCACGCGACGCCCAAAGGTGACCCCTCGCGTCACGCGAGGGGGTCGAATTTTAAGTATAAATAGTGAGGTGTGGGACTTGCATTTTGGCGTTGGAACGACGAAGAAATTCAATTCGTACATCAAGTTATCTTCTGTTTACTATAAAAACACACAATCACGAAACGCTGCTACAATACAGGGTATTAACTTGATCGCAGCTACGATTCAATGTCCGATCGATTAAAACTTTCCAATGAATGTTTAAGTGCTGCTCAAACTTGGGGTATGCTTTGTCATTCGTCGTTAATTCGATGGATGTTTAAGTATTGCACTTTGTCATTCGTTGGGAGGGTTTTAATCTCGTGAGTTATCGTAAATGCTGTATTAGTTACTTACCTAGTTCGTGTGCACTAGGTTACAAGACTAATCAATAGGCTAAGCTCTGCCCGTATAAATCTGCATGCTTATAATGTGAGTCATTCTCTTTTTATCAAATTTGATTTCAAAAGCATGTTTATTTTCAAGGTTATAATTACAGGGATTAAGTCTTTGTTGTCACCAAATTACAGCCGGTATGTGGGGTTTTGTATACATTACTTGATAACCCTCACCATTGGACAACGGGGTAGCTAAGGGGTGATATGACCATAGTCACAGACACCATTGGACTCTGAGGTTACCGATGGTTGTTCGAGTGACAAATACTGTGGGTAGTTGGTTGATATATGGAAACATTGTAATCGCTCTTAATACTGTAGATTATAACAAATGCGTCGTTTTAAGCAAAATGAATGAACTCACCAGTATTTCCTGCTGACAAAACCTTTTTAAAACGCGTTTCAGGTAATTACAGTAGATTGGAGTAAGAGATGGATACGGCACTGAAAGGCTTCAAGAAGTGGCTTATTTTATTAATTAAAGCAAATTAAGAAATATTGTTTTATGTAATTGGGTTTATCCCTTATTAAAGCTACCTTTGTAAAACATGGGTTTATCCCATCTATTTAATAAATAAAATCCGGTGTTTTCTAAACTCTGATATTTTTCCTAACTCACGGTCCTGATGAAATTTCCGCTGCAATATTTTTTTTATCACCGGTAACACTTGGCTGTTCGTGACTCCTGATTCCATCCAGGGTGGGTCGGGGGTCGTGACAGAAGGTGGTATCAGAGCCACTGCTTTAAGCCAATAAGTGTTGTAATAATAATACCTACGCGTTTATAAAAGAGTTAGGAACTTGATATTTTATGGTAGCACTCAGGATAGTATTTATACTTGAACTTAAGAAAAGATGCCTTAGTATCAGCTTCAAGATAAGCTAAATACTTGTGCTAGTAAAGTGTGATGGGTTTGGTATGCCGTAAGAATGACGATTAGAACATTGCAGGCAATAGCACTTAATTGCTATTAATTCTTGCTTAGTGATATTTCTTGGTCTAGAATAAGATATGTTACGGGAATACAAATTTCCCTAATTCTGGATAAAAGCCTAATAAAAGAGGAACTTTTAAAATACTATTTATGGGAAATATAAATTTCTTCTCCGGCAAGACTGGGTATGGTGTAGCAGACTCTCCAGCTTGTCCGGATATAATGGGGTTACCTCTCCGGCGAGAACCGGATAAGATGGGGTAAATAATATGTCAAACAAGTGACAAGATTTCCCTAAATAGTATCATGACCTGATATCTGACTTGTTTTTTGGAAATAAGAATCTGTTAAATACATTGACCTTATGAAAGGTATGTATATTACAGCATGTGAAATATATAATTATATAGATATGTATATCTATAAAGAAATCCAAAAACCATAAAGATTGAAAATTTGGAATAAAACACAAGCATATGTGTCAATAATAATTCTAGATTTCTCTATCAGGAATCTATCGCATATATTTATAATTCCGATATCAAACATTATTTCGTTTGATCATCTGCCTCGTAACTCGTGCGACAATATAAACAATGGAAACCCTTTAAGTTGATACGCCATCAAAAGTATAAGAAATTCCAATACATTACCAAAGAATATTAACGCAAGTAAGAAGCATGTAAAATGGTGCTAGTGCACAAGAAAACACATAAAACTTAAATTATACGTCCACAGACGTTGAAATATATCACACACGACTTTCGAGGCAAGACCTTTGGAAAATATGATTGGGCATGACAACAACAATGCTCATCCCAGCAGTGGGAGAACTACTGATCAAAAAGCGGCACTTTGCCACATGATTCTACAAACGACATGAATCTCGCTGAGATACGTTAGAACAAGATTTCACAACCATCGGTGCACAGTCTAATCAGAGTTATAATTATTAGCACTGCAAAAGGAATCAAATACTTTTGGAATTCCCCTATTTCATTTTATTCGACATTTCCTGGTAATGTCACTTAACAACAATTATCACACGAAATTCCAGATAAAGTTCTTATATTTCTTTTTCTGACTTCTGCATATAAAGGGTTGACTTTCGTGTTTCTACTTCCACTAATGGTCATCATACCATGAGGATTTCTTTCATAATAGTGAATATTAATCTATTTCATTTCTTGGTAAATCCACACCTTACACATGCACTGTTTGTAACGCATGTGGTTCGCTTGATTTATGAAGACCACTGGAGGGCTTCATTCAGATTTGTTATTTTATCCAAACTCAAATATCATTCCGCTTTTTGCACTGTGAACCGCATTATTGCAAAACGATGACTCTTTGATATCGAGTCAATGAATTTCTTGAAAAAAAAACATTATATAAATTTAATTGATTATATATGGAAACTTACATAAGTAATTACCTAATTTACAATATAGTATTACTATATTTAAAAAAAATTCTTGTTAAACCATTGAGGTGAAGAATTTATATTTTTATTATGTTTGGGGTATACTCTCATTTAAGATTATGTTTAGTTATTTATTATTGATAATTAATATTAGTTTTATTATTAGTAATAATATATTAAATAGTAGTAGTGTTAGTATTATTTTTAGGTACTAGGGTTATTGTCAGGGGCAGATATTGGATAGCCTAGCCTTAGTTAGGCATGGACTGATCACCCATGCTTAAACAAGGCAGCACTAACCAATATCCAACCATGATAATGACTAGTTAATGTATATAAATTAAATCATCATACTTATTTAGTAAATTTTAATTATATGTAAAAATATTTATATATATATATATACTTAGTACTGTAAGGAGAAGACATATTTTCATTAAACAATACAAGAATTAGATGGACGAATAAAATTATCTAAATAACTGTCTAAGTATTCATGGACAAGACATTTTATACTTATAAGTAATTGTTCATCTTGTTTAATATTCGACAACTATTAAAAACTTATCGAAGTATTATGTATCAAGATCGACAAAAGATTTATGCAGATCAGAGACGTAAACCCCTAGAGTTTTCATTAAAAGCTTTCAGTTGATTACAGTGATTACACGGTGAATTTGTTCAAACACCATAATTATTAAACTATTTCAAATCATTACGACACCTTGCGGTATTGGTATAAACTTGTAGCTCATGTTAAAAAGGATAATAATAACACTAAATTTTGTTTTGGTTTTCTTATATTCAGCTTATGAAAATTACATGTGTAGTAGAATTACTTTATATATTATAAAAATATTATTATTTTACAACCATATACATAAATTACTATCTAAAGTAGATAAGATAAATATAGTATCACATAAAAGTTTATAAGGATTCTTATTGTCTTTTAAAGTTCTAATCTTAAAAAAAGGTTAAATTTTGATAAAATTTCATAAAATGAATTTTATATTTGATAAACTTATGTTTAGATTTTCAAATTTACTTTTATACGTATAGTTACTATTAACATATTACTTTTTTAACTATTCTATTATACAGTAATAAGAATAAAATACCTAAGTATAACTTTCTGCATATATATATTTTTAGTTATACATATGGTTTAGTGTGCGTATATATAAATTTAATAAATTTGTTATCTTCACAGATTTAGTTCATATGACTTTCTATATTAAGTTTATTATAAAATTCGCAGAGGACTCATATTAATTGTGTGAAACTAATGTTTACAAGCCAATTAAGATTTTAGTCTTAAGGTAGCCGAAAATTTAATGAATGAACAAAATACTAATTAGAGTTTAACATATCTAAATATGGTTATAACAATATTATAGGATTTCACAATCGTCTAAACGTAATCTATTATCTCACGATCATCGCTTAAGGTACGAACGCAAGAAGTCTTAATACAATTATGTATTAAGACAATAATACACTAACTCTATTGTCTTTTCGTGTATCCTTGCAATTCACTCATTTCATTGATTTTCTCATATCATAATTCGATAGTGACAATCATTTTCGCGCTTCTATTTCATTTGAGCTTATTAATTCTGAGTCTTCTCAGTTGACAATCAAAGTAAGTTTTCTTTCGACAATGAATTTTATTGATTCTAAAAGTCATTCGCAACTTGTAAACATTCAATTAAGACATCTATTGATCATATATCTCTTTTGGCTTGAACCTAGTCATTATATCATTTCATCTCATTCGTTTGACATCGATTTCTGAAACTAATTCAATTGAACCCTTGAGTCCTATTTATTGTAAAACTCGTATTCATAAAATTTGATATTTTAAATTCTGTACCATCTACCTTAATATTATTTTTATTGACTAAGACGTGACACAACTCTAAGAAATATCATAGCCCAAATCTCGAGGACGAGATTTAAAACAAGTTGGGGAGGATGTAACATTCCTATTTTTACCATATAAGAATTTTAGGGTTATTTAAATTTAGTAGCCACTAGTAACTAGTTTTATTTTTAAATATAATTATTCGACCAAATAGTTATAAAAACTATTTTATATATATAGTTGGTTGAAATATTATAATTAATTGGCCTGTATATGGGTGACCTTTCTAAATAAAAGTATATAAAAACTTATATTATTAGACGGGTAGCTTACGGGTAAATTGACTGTAAGAAATATGAAGTACCTGGATGGGTCCAGGAACCGTTTAATAATTAAATTATAAAAAATACATTGTATTTGAACCTACTCTATTTTTAATGAAACTTGGTTCAAAAAGTAGACAAAAATATTCTGGTTCTAATGACATATTTATTATTTTCTAGAACGTCATATTTTACAAGTTATATGCGCCAAATAAGTGAAGCAGTTAAATTAATTATAATATATATAATAATAAAATAATAATAATAATAATAATCGTAAACAAAACTTCATATAATAATGTATAATAATAATATATTAAAATAATTAAAGATAGGAATTAAAACCAAAGTGCACGTGTGCTTTGTGTGCGCATGCCATCTCTTATGAATGATAACTAATCATTTAGTGCTTTCCAAATGAAAGATTTTTCATCTATAAATAGGTATAGTAAGAACTTCAGTTCTGCTTACAAAAATTTTCTTTTCTGAATCACACTCTGATTCGCCAATTTTTTTCTTTTCTTTCTCTAAATTCAATTTTTCTTTTATATAATAATAAGAAAGCCATGCCCCGTTTTAAGTGTTTTAACTCCCGATCACCGCTACCATTTCCGATTGATCTGGAACCCATAACGCATGTCAGGGCTCTGCCCGACTAAGTTTATTGATGTTCTGTCTCGGGACATCGGGATAAGGTTGAATTAGGGGTACTATACTTAACACCATTACAAATATATATTTTTATATAGGATAAATTACACTTTTCGTCCTTTATGTTTGTATCAGATTGCAATGGATAGCCTTTAACTTTAATAATTACAGTCACAATCCTTTATTTGTAAAACTCATTACACTTTACGTCCTTTAGCACTAACCAGGTTAAAATTTTAGGTTAAATCCAGTCATGTGCATTGCACATAAGGGTAAATTCGTCTTTTAATGTCTTAAGGACCATTTGTGCAATTAATATCTTTTTCTCTTTGATCCATGTTCTCCCTGTCTAAACTATCTGCAACAAGAATAAAACAACCATCCAAATATGCCACGCACCACCGCCTCCATCTATTTCCCTTCCTCTCATCTAACCTACCCTTATTTCTTGTTAATCTTTCTAGCCACCCATTTCAAAATCAAACTACAAATCAAATCAAAACCTCCTATTTTTAAAAGTCAAACTTCATTACAGCAACCAACCAACCCACCCACCCCACCACCACCACCACATAAAAATAACTCCTTCAAGAAATTCACGAAACAGGACATCCAAATTATGGTTTTTGATTTACCCCAAATTATAATTCAAAAAATAAAAAAATAAATGAACAAAAAAGATAAGCACCAAGAGTCCCTAAACCACAACATTCAGTCTTGACCTTTTACCATCATACAATCCCCATAAACCTTTAATCATATTTTAGATTGATGAAGAAGTGGAAAAACAGAGATAACATCTTTTCGCATCCATCAAATAATCCCCATAAACAACCACCATGTTCGTCTAGGGTTTCGGATCTGGTGTGTGTGTGGTGGCGGCGACCTTTATAGTCAGAGATGGAGAAGAAGGGATGCAAATTTGGTATGTGTTTTCGGCTAAGGTTGCAGATCATATATGCTAGATCTGTGAATAACCATTAAACACCCTCACCACTATGATCGACAGATCTGGTGTGCGTGTGTATGTTTCAGGGGTTATAGAAAGAGATTATTGTGCCTGAATGGTTTGTGAAGCTGTTGAAGAATAAGATCGGATCCATGGCGGCGTTGCGTGATGTGTTGAGAGTGCCGGTGGCCGGAGGCCTAGAGTGATGGTTGTTAGGCATTTAGGTTTCAAGGGTTTGAGAGAGAGATTGTTGAGTGAGAGAGAGAGAGAGAGATGGGGGATGGAGAGAGTTGAAAGAGTGTCTGTGTTTTATTTATAAATATAAGGGTAAAATTACTATTCTACCCTCATGTGCAATGCACATGCCATACTTAGCTGATAAATTTAACTTGGTTAGTGTAAAAGGATGTACGGTGTAATGGTTTTTACAAATAAAGGACTGTGACTGTAATTATTAAAGTTAAAGGTCATCCATTGTAATCCGATACAAACATAAAGGATGAAAAGTGTAATTTACCCTTTTATATAGCTCAGAAATTATACCCAAAATTCTACCAGGAGGTTTTCTAGTTGAACCCTAAAGTTACAAAGCGAGTCCATTCTCTTTTCTCACCATTTTATTTCCTTTTTGTCCCAAACCATAACAACTCTCACCAAAACTATTATTTATTATTATATTTTGTTCACAAGAAAACCTTAGTTAAGACCCTTAAGTAATCCTACATAAACCCTAAAAAATTTCAGAACAATCAGAATTAGGATCAGGGCCCCTAAAACTCGGGGGGGGGGGGGTATTCCCTATTGACGATTATCCACATATCTTGCTGTCTAAATCGAATTTTCAAGATCCGTCGACTCAGCTAGGCTAGAAACACACATGGCAATCATATGATGAAATGTGACCCGTCGCGTCACGCGACGCCCAAAGGTGACCCCTCGCGTCACGCGAGGGGGTCGAATTTTAAGTATAAATAGTGAGGTGTGGGACTTGCATTTTGGCGTTGGAACGACGAAGAAATTCAATTAGTACATCAAGTTATCTTCTGTTTACTATAAAAACACACAATCACGAAACGCTGCTACAATACAGGGTATTAACTCGATCGCTGCTACGATTCAATGTCCGATCCATTAAAACTATCCAATGGATGTTTAAGTGCTTCTCAAACTTGGGTTATGCTTTGTCATTCGTCGTTAATTCGATGGATGTTTAAGTATTGCACTTTGTCATTCGTTGGGAGGGTTTTAATCTCGTGAGTTATCGTAAATGCTTTATTAGTTACTTACCTAGTTCGTGTGCACTAGGTTACAAGACTAATCAATAGGCTAAGCTCTGCCCATATAAATCTGCATGCTTATAATGTGAGTCATTCTCTTTTTATCAAATTTGATTTCAAAAGCGTGTTTATTTTCAAGGTTATAATTACAGGGATTAAGTCTTTGTAGTCACCAAATTACAGCCGGTATGTGGGGTTTTGTAGACATTACTTGATAACCGTCACCATTGGACAACGGGGTAGCCAAGGGGTGATATGACCATAGTCACAGACACCATTGGACTCTGAGGTTACCGATGGTTGTTCGAGTGACAAATACTGTGGGTAGTTGGTTGATATATGGAAACATTGTAATCGCTCTTAATACTGTAGATTATAACAAATGCGTCGTTTTAAGCAAAATGAATGAACTCACCAGTATTTCCTGCTGACAAAACCTTTTTAAAACGCGTTTCAGGTAATTACAGTAGATTGGAGTAAGAGATGGATACGGCACTGAAAGGCTTCAAGAAGTGGCTTATTTTATTAATTAAAGCAAATTAAGAAATATTGTTTTATGTAATTGGGTTTATCCCTTATTAATGCTACCTTTGTAAAACATGGGTTTATCCCATCTATTTAATAAATAAAATCCGGTGTTTTCTAAACTCTGATATTTTTCCTAACTCACGGTCCTGATGAAATTTCCGCTGCAATATTTTTTTATCACCGGTACCACTTGGCTGTTCGCGACTCCTGATTCCATCCAGGGTGGGTCGGGGGTCGTGACATATGTGTGGAAACGACCTTTCCATGATGGAAAGTCGTTCCTGTGATTCAACTTTGGAGGGCGATTGTTGCTGCCCGTTTCGCTCTCGCTAAGCAAAAGATTCTGAATGCTTTGATTTTGATTTGATATCAAAGCCCATTGAGTTGCACCTATAGATTGCTGACCAAAAACATTCTTTACCCATGCTGCTGTAGAGGTTTGATCTTGACCTGGTCGTGGGTCCGTACTCCAATCCCATTGACTTGTACTACTCATATTTGATATTAGAACAACTGTACCTAATAAAACACTTGAAAACACAAAGTTAGAACAGTTTTGCAAGTCCTCTGTTTAAAATTGACAACAGATCTCGACGAAACACCTTCTACGAGACACTTTGTTTCGTCGATATGTCTTATGACGAAACTCAATGTGTTTCGTCGAAGCTGCTTTTGGCGAAACACTTTGTTTCGTCGTTAGTTTGTTTCGTCGTGGATAAGGTCCAGACCAAGTGGGTCAAGTGGGTGAGAGTTGGTAAAAATTTTCAACTTAAATCTTATTGCTTTACTGACACAGTACAAAATTTTCAACACACATCATGCCTGATTCACCTAATAATAGTATGGGTGAATAATATTTAATCAATTTAAATCTTTTATCAATTTTTTTTAATTCAAATTCAAGGAATATCAAAGAACAGTTTGAATATATTATGAAGATTTGAAGATACAACCCAGAATATGAAGTTCCGGTCACCTGAATAATTTTCCAAAACGCAAATCTGCATAAACTTTTACTGAAAAACCCAGTTTTATGTTATGAATAAGCAATGTAACAAAGGTTTTTAACAAAAACTTTGGCAAATAAGCAAGAAACAAACAGATTTTAAGCACTTTTCCAGAAAATATGAGTATTTTAAGAACAAGATTTCCAGAAAATCATAAATAACAGTTACCAATACTTAATAAAAATCCAACTATGTTTGATTTTAAACAAGGATAAGAGCCAATGCTCTGATACCACTTGTAGGTCCCGAAATCTGAGGATCGATAACGAAAACCGAATCCTTGTTTATAACAAACAATGTCACGGGTGCGGAATCCCCGTAACGATGCCAAATCAAACACAGTAAATAACACACACGGTATAACCAATGAAACGCAATCTATTGATTAAATGGGATGAGAACCAAGAACAACTGATACACACAGTTTGACAGAATAACTTTCAGGGTACGTTCTCATCTAGTTTCAAAGTGAAACCAGAAAGCTGTTTATATAGCAGCCTGGGCCTAAGTATCGACGAAATACAAAAGGGCTCGACGAAACAACATTGGGCCAGTCATTGGGACTGTAGCAGCCCAACAGTCGACGAAAAAGGGAGTTTCGTCGCTGATGTCGACCAAACAAGATGAAATGGACACATGGGCGTTTCGTCGAGAGGTGTTCGACAAAACACTCTGTTTCTGCGAAGGCTGCAACAGTTATGTTGTTTGCTGCAAACAGACAGCAAACAACAGCAACATATAAACACTTACATAATGACCATAATACCGTTACATGCAACATGCATTGTTCGTATATCATTAGTTATCAAATAGAGACAAATAAGTCGGACACAAGTGGATAGGAGGATATCCGACTTGGTCGACGGCAAATACAGACTCGATAAACGACAAAAGACCGTACAAAATACAATGATAAACAAGACTAGTTACAGACACAAAAAGGTGCACCAACATGGACACACAAAACCAAAGTATAACTGCTACTATGCTAACAAGATAAAAAGAAAAGTGTAAGCCAAGTTCTCTTAAATGTCTATTTAATGATCTTTTTTTATGATTTATGTCGAGAGGTATTTCTTTTAACATATATAAGACAGTTCAGTATTACACAACCAAATGTTTTTATGCATTTGGCTCATCCGTGCTAAAGTAGGTCCATTCATACAAATGAGATGATTTTGAACAGATAAGGTACGTTGGTGCGAATGAAGTCTCCTTCGTGCGAACGTAGTTCCTTTGTGCGAAGATGATCTCGTCCGTTCGAACGAACGCTGCTGATTCAATTTTCCGATCCAAAATCTTTATTTTTGAGAATTTCATAATGATTCTTTCACATACATGGTCGAAATTCATTTCTAAACAATCCTATGGTCTCAATTTTAATTTTTGTCCCTGAATTGACCATTTATTTGATGTTTTACCTCTAAAACCCATAAAAACCCATAATTCATTAGCGTAGGTGATTCAATCAACTGTTAGATCGATTGCATCATCAGTACCGTAGCTCTGATACCAATTAGTTCAGGATCCGGCGGGTTTAGATGGAAGTTTGGGTAGAAAAGAACTAATTCGGTAGAATATTATTAAGAACGGAGTATAAGTAAAAAGTCGAATGATTCATTCATATCGAAAGAGTATACATCTTTTTACAAGCCAGAGGAAATTTATCTAGCATTTCCCCTCCGTGAACTCCAAAACTTGACAATTTCAAACACATGAACCTATTTATAGTGGTGATGAGACGAGTGTCCAGACAAAAATTGGTGATTAATTTTTTTTTCGAGATTTTAACGTCAAATAAGAGCTGTTTGGGGACACCATTGGGGGCTTCAGAGAATAAATTTGATGATGCGATCATAGAGTAGTGAAGATAATGGGGTAGTCATGATACCTATGCAAAATGTTTATCATCTGGGTTAAGTAACTATTAATGGGCCAACAAGAAAAATCCGCAGTTGGTGAAAAAAGGACTTTTGTGGAACAAAATGTCATATTAGAGTTTTTCAGAGATAAGAGAGAACTGAATTGCCAAATTTGAGCGGGAATTTAGTGATGAGATTAGAGGTCAGAATTTGCAAAAAAGGAAGGGGAATAAAAATTTCATTAGAATATATTGAAATTACGGCATTTTTGAAATTCAGACGTGCAACAGTTTTCGGGTGGTTCCGACTTCGGATTGTCCAGGGTTGCATAGGATCTGGGTTCGTTAGTTCATGATCATAGGAAGTTCAGATTCTATAGATCATGGTCAGATTGATGTCTTAGGGTTTGAGTCCCGAGTCTTCGTCAAGCCGGTCAGCAGGATTAGCGTCAGGAGATGCATCTGTCAATATTTAAAAGATATCGCAGCTTTGTGATAGTCTAAAGTGTCAGAATGGTTAATCTTCGAGAAGAGGAATTGTTTTTTGAACTAACCGCAGGGGAATAATGATGTTTGTTGATTAACTAGCAATAAGCACCAGATCTATCACCTGTCTTAGCATATTCCTACAATTGTAGTTCATTTGACGATCATTTTAATTGTAACATTGTGTTTTCTCCTCCTCTAGTTTCTGTACCATTTGCAAGATTTTGTAACATTCTGCCATTTGGGTTTTGAAATTTTTGGGCCGGAAAGATATTCGGGTCAACTTATTTAAGGTACACCATTGGTTGGTTTCTTATGAATTCAATAGCAAACATTGAAAAATAAACGGTCTTTTTGGTTATTTCGTTTGGTTTTTTCGGTTTTTTTGAAAATACAAAGCCGGAAACCGAATCGTTTTCAGAAAATACAAAATGAACTATCGGTTTTTAAAGGTTTGGTTATTTTGTTTGATTTGGTGTTTTACGATTTTCAGAAAATACAAAACTGAACCGTTATTCGGTTTTCAGAAAACGCAAAACTGAATTCGGTTATGTTGGTTAATTTGGTTTCGATTCAGTTTTTGGTTTTATGCTCACCCCTATATCCAGGTAGCTGTAAAGGTTATAAAATGGTGAGGACTAGTAATGATGGGAGCTTGGTATTTTGAAATTAAGGTGGGGAGTTTAGGTGAAACAGGGCATACAACTATACAAGGCTTGGGTGGTCTACCGAAAAGGAGGACTTGCAGGCACCGGTTGGTAACAATGGGAACAACTTCTAAAATTGTTGCTTGTTTGTGACTATTAATATGCTTATTAGTGTTTAGAATCTTTAGAAGTGCTTGTTGGGTCTTTGTGCTTATGATTAGGGTGTACGTTGATGCAATGCGGTTTATTTATGTGATTGGGAGTAGATATAATGCTTTTGTCCTCCATTGTTCGTTCGAATATGTGTTTTTATCAGCTGCAATTTGGCTATTGAGATGTTATTATATCAGTAATCAGCTAGTATTTCTATGGGTTTCGTGGCTGTAATTATGTAGCTTTCTTGCACAATTAGGAGATGGAAACTGACGGTATCTAATTACTATCCTATGTTGTCAAAAGCTCGCAAGGCGTGTGCCTACGTCCCCAAGCGCAGCGCAGCATATACGCCTCACCTTCATAGGCACATCCTTAGGCACTCAGGCACATTTTCAGGCCAAGTTCCGGTCAAAAATCGGCTGAACAAGTCTGAAACAGTTACACTAACCCTAAACAAGCATGGAATCAACCTAAAACAGGCTAAACTAGCCCTAAACAAACCTAAAGCATCTCTAAAACCCCTCAAAATGGGTATTTTTATACTATGTCCCTTGCTTTTAAGCTCCTTGCACTTAGGCTTCGGTCGAGGCCTATGTGCCGCCTACAGTGCGCCTTTGGCAACATGGTTGATGGAGCTCTGCTGATACATGAGTTCTATGCTGAACAGGTATTTTTTTGGAATAGTTATCCTTTTTGGTCTACTTGATCTTTTTGGCATGATTAGAGTTATGTTTCTGCAATTGGGAATGACTTGATTTCTGTCAGATTCTGGGTACATGTTTGTGTGTGTGAACTGTGACTGTAGAAAGAAAATAAAGATGGATTACATACAACTTCGTATCCTGTTATGTTTTTTTTTCTATTAAGAATACACATGCCTGATATGGCCAGAGTCACATAAAGACTGTAAGACCTTTAAACACTTCAAATGTCTTAGTGTTCCCGTGTTTACTTTATTGCTTAATTAGTATGTTTGATATGCTTTGAACTCTTTTCACTGGTTCGATCTGTCTGTTACGAATGTTGGGGTTCTTTAGACGTGTTTGCATCTTGTGAAGCAGATTTAGTAAGATTCTCCAACAACCTTTCCTCAATGAGCCCCTTCTTGAATCACGATCTTGACATAGGGTGGTTTTAGTATTTTGTTTACAAAACGGAGCACTCTCACCTTGTACTGCGCCAACTTTAATATTGTACACTATTTCTTCTTCTCTATCTTTTCCTTCTTTGTTCATTACCACATTTATCCCTGGTAACATACCTGCCTCTACAACTCAAAACCATTTATGGTAGACACCGGAGGAGTAGAAGGAAGTCTTTTGCTATTTCATGTAATCACCTTTATGTGAGTTCTGCTATCTACACTATTTAACATTCCATTACGAAAGCAGTTCATAGTTACAAGAAGAAAATTAGAGTATCCATTGCATATAAAAAATACAAAATGAACAAACTATGACTCTCTGTTCCTCATCAGGCAGCTGACAACAACTGGTCTAGGGTACAATAAAACCAGGTTTTGGCCAGAATCTTGCCGGTATCGCGCCTAGACTGTCACGAGGTCCTTTTCCTGTGCTGTACTTCACTTGAGCATCTAGTGCGCCTCAGACAACATAGAACATAGGTTCACATTGAAACCTTAGAAACCAGATACATACATGACAAAAAAATATAGATTGAACATACATTTGCTTCTCCTTTGGTTTTTAGCCATTCTAAAGAATATATAAATATTGAAAGTTGGAACTTAATCAGTCTAATGGAACTGTTCGACTTTGTGTTAAACTTGCATATGTTCAGTTCATTCTCGTTATTCTTCTTGTGAGTTTCATCTTTATACTTTCTTTCTTTCACTAAAAATGTTACTGCATCAGATCTAGCATCTGTCTTAGCATATTTCTGCAATGGCGGTTTATTTTGACTCTTATTTTAATTGTAACATTATTGTTTCTCCTCTAATTTCTCTACCATTTGCAAGATTTGGAAGTGCATAACTTACATAACTCGATTTACTATTCAATCTAGAAGTCATTTAGTTGACCTATCAATTTGTTGTTTCGCTTTTGACTTTCTAAATGTTGGTTATTAATTCTTTTGTGCAATGCTCATTTTGCCATTTTGAGTGTAACTTGACTGGGCAACATCCCTCTTTCATGTATAGGGTACGTGTTTATACTTAAATGTACCTAAGAAAGAGGATGGCTGCCAAACAGTTAATTGATAAAAGTTGTTTTCTTATTGCAGGAAATCCTTTGAGGTCTACTAGAATGAATGTGCCCCATGCTGAAAATGGTTAACAAGAACGAAATTTAACGACACTGAAGAACATGAAGTGTCGGTTGATACTTAGGCAAGCGATTCCGGAATGGTTGCTCTTAGTCAATGAAAAGGAAGACCAGCAGAAAAAAGGTACACAATTTTGTATCATTCATCATTCTCTTTTCTTGGTGATGCACTTTGAAAGGGTACAAGAGGCTCTATATTAGTATTCTACTATTCTAGATATAGATCATCCTTTATATAATTAAATCTAATGTAAGCCACTGAAGAATTATAAGCAAATCTAATGGTAGCTTACTTCCATATGGTAATCATACTATAGAAAAGTAGAAGGTACTACTACTATATAATAACTAACTAGGTTTGTATCACATGAGTTGAATAAAAGAAATATTAAATAGTTAGTACTGAAGATTTAGGAATAATAAAACGATATTTGAGATAAGGTAAGGCTAAAGTTACATATAAGTAGTTTATGTAATAAATAAGCAATAATATTGAAAATGATTTAATGTATTATGTTTTTAACTATTGCTTTTTTAATTAACCCTTATAATAAACAGAATACTAAGGGGTGAAACAAGAGAAGCAGGTAAAACAATCTTGGGCTCACATAATTGTGACACCTGACGCAACTAGTTGTTTCTTTATTAGGCATAGATTAGCTATATATGTGATTAGCTTGATACAAATTATAGGTTTAACTGGTGCGATTCCCCGCGCTACGCGATGGGAGTTTGGCCGGCATTGATTTGGTTCATTACGACACCGACACCGACACCGACACTCACTCTAACAATCTCCAAAAAGATATGGACTTGTGTTTTACATCAAGAAAATAGTCAAGTTATATAAACTTATATAAGAAATCATATTATATTATGAAAAACGTTAAAAAAGTTTGGAAATAGAGGGAATTGGAATGTGAATGTGAATTCCTTTAAAGTTTGGTAGTTTATTTTCAGACATATTAAAGGGAATTGGAATGCGAATTTCATCTATTAAGATGTTTGGTTCACATAATTTGATGGAAGTGGAATCTCAATTCCAATCTTTATGTGTTTGGTTGATAATGGAATTGGAATCTTGCATGAATTCTTTCAAGTTCATTTAACTATATGAATTCAAAATCCTTCCTACATGTGAAAGAATTAAAGTAATATCATTGGAATCTTCGACTGTTTCAACCCGCACCGTTTCGACCCATACTGTTTCGATCCAAACCGTTTCAACCCGTAATGTTTCCACTCGGACTATTTCGAACCGAATACCCATACAGTTTTGTCTCGAACCGTTTCTACCCGAAGTGTTTAGACGTGAACCGTTTTGACCCGAAGTGTTCAGACGTGAACCGTTTCGACCCGAAGTGTTTAGACGTGAACCGTTCGACCCGTACCGTTTCTACCCGAATAGTTTCGACGCAAACCATTTCGACCTAAACTGTTTAGATGCGAACCGTTTCGACTCGAACCATTTCGACTCGTACCGTTTCTACGAGAACCGTTCGCCGTGAACCATTTCGACCCGAAGCGTTTCGACGCAACTCATTTTGACCTGAACTGTTTAGACGCGAACCGTTTCGACCCGACCCGTACCATTTCCATTTCGACTCGTACATTTTTTACGCGAACTGTTTCGACACGTACCGTTTCTATGTGAACCGTTTCGACGCAAAATTTTTACCCGAACCGGGGGTTGTGGTGCCGGGGTGATGGATTCCAATACAGTTGACAACCAAACACATCAAAAATGGAATTGAGATTCCGATTCCAACAATTTCCAATTCCAATTGAAATGTTTAAATTTCAAATCAAATTCCTTCAAATTCTAATTCCTATACATTCCGCGAACCAAACGCAAAGGGTTTCATGAAGACTAGGTTCTGCATTTTCGGTCTTGTTAGTTTGAATTGTGTAGGTCCACTTGGAGGATCAAGATTAAACCTACTTCCTTCTTTGTTAACACACTAACGAGTGCCGAATCCACGTAAGTATGCAAACCAAAGCAAAAATGAACAAACACAAAGTAACCAAAGATTCACAAAGCTTTGATTAAGTGAAGAGAATCAGTACACATACACACAGTGTTACAAACTCACATACATACAATGTTACAAACTCACAGGACTCTCTTATCTAAAATGTGAAATAAGTCTCTGTTTATATAGGCCATAATACCAAGTACACTACGAAGACTAAACTCTGGGCTACGAACAGTGGACATTCCACAAACACTAAGAGTCTTCGTGGATATATTCAACGAACACTCAATGGCCACCAACCATCAAGGTCACAACGAACAGTCATCATGCATAAGTCTTCGTCATATATTGTTCCATCCATTCAAAGTTCCACGAACCCTTCATTCTTTGTTGAGACTCTTCGTAGACTTCATGTTACAAGGTCTACGAAGACTTCATGCAAGCATCTTTAAAGATCTTTTGGGAAAGCCATGTCATATTCACATATTGTATAAGGTGGCATCATCATGACATCATGGTGATGTCATCTCGTAGCTCTTCGTGCTTTTCGTGTCGAACTCTGGGGCGCATGACGGAGGAATATCGTGACATTGGGCTTGAACTGAACCGAACCGAGTCAAACCGAACGGAGCCGCATGCACAAAGTGCATCAACAAACTCCCCCTAAAATGCAAAAAGTACGAGAAATTAAGAAAACACAAATAAATATTTACAAAAATGATTTTCGGATATTGGTTTTACTCTGGCTTGACCTTAATGCCGTTTACCATTAGTAAATAGTCAAGTCGTGATTTGTCAAAAGCTTTGGTAAAAAGGTCGAAACATTGGTCATCGGTGTGGATTTTCACAACATCGATAAGTTTCTTTTCATAACAGTCTCGTATGAAATGATACTTTATCTCGATGTGTTTTGTCTTTTGAGTGCTGCACAGGATTACGAGTGATCTGTAAAGCAGCTGAATTATCAACATAAATAGGAGTAGTTAGGAATTCAAAACCGTAGTCGCCCATTTGCTGTTGGATCCACAGAACTTGGGAGCAACAACTTGAGGCAGCAATGTACTCAGCTTCACAGGTTAAAGTAGCTACACATGTCTGCTTTTTACATTGCCACGTGACTAGACGATACCCCAAAAACTGACATCTCGCTGATGTTGAATTTGCATCAATCTTGCAGCCGCCATGATCAGAATCACTGAATGCAATCAAATTGAAGTTATCATCCTTAGGATACCACATACCAGTGTCTGGACAACACTTCAGATAACGAAAAATCCTCTTAACAGCCATCATATGAGAAACCTTCGGATTACATTGGTAACGAGCAAGAAGACATGTTGGATACATAATATCGGGCCTTGAAGCGGTAAGATACATGAGTGATCCGATCATAGCACGATAGAGAGAAGGTTCCACATGTTCACCACTACCGTCAGGAGTAATTCCATGTTTCTAAGCCAGAGGAGTTCCTGCAGGCTTCGAATCTTACATCTGAAATCGCTTTAAGATATCCCCAACGTACTTTGTCTGATGAATGAAGATCCCTTTCTCAGACTGATGAACCTGTAAACCCAAAAAGAAATTCATTTCTCCCATAGCACTCATCTCGAACTTCTCTTGCATCACCCGCTCGAATTCCTTTCACATTTCATCGTTTGTAGACCCGAAAATGATGTCATCCACATACACTTGAACCAACAACAAATCCTCGTTTCTTTCCTTGATGAAGAGAGAATAGTCGATCAACCCATGCCGAAAACCATTCAGCAACAGGTAGGAAGACAACGTTTCATACCAAGTCCTTGGAGCTTGATGAAGACCATAAAGTGCCTTGTTTAGAAGCCAAACTCTGTCAGGATGAATCGGATCTTCAAAACCAGGCGGTTGCTCAACATATACCTCTTCTTCGACCACACCATGAAGAAATGCACTTTTCACATCCATCTGATAGACAGTGAACTTCTTGTAGGACGCATAAGCCAAGGAAATCCTTATTGCCTCAAGACGTGCCACTGGTGCATAAACTTCATTATAATCAATGCCTTCTACCTGATTAAAGCCCTGGACAACCAATCTTGCTTTATTTCTCACAACGACACCTCGGTCATCCTTTTTGCACTTGTAAACCCATCGAGTACCAATCTTCTTATAGTTCGGGGGCCTGTCTACCAATTTCCACATGCCCAATTTCTGAAACTGCTGAAGTTCTTCCTGCATTGCTTCAACCCATGAATCGTCTTTCATTGCTTCTTTCCACGATTTCGGCTCAACTTGACAAACATTGCGGGCGAAAGACCAATCATTCTGTACCCCGGATTCTCTAATTGCTGAATAAAACTCAGCATTCTGGTTGTTTCGAAGCTGATTACGTGTCTGCACACCACTTTGGACATCTCCTATAATATTCTACCGAGGATGAGTATCATGAATTCAAGTTTCTGGAACATCGGGAACGCGAGCGTTAATACCCAAATTATTGATATTCAAATCAACAACTAAATGGATGCCTGGAGACGCGTTAGATGTGGATGCATTCCCTTCAGCATTGTCTAGAACTTGCACCTGAGAAGTTGCTTCAGAAACACCTTGAACAGGAGCTTGGACAGGGGCTGAAGTTGCTTAACTACTAGGGTTTCTATCATGCAATGTTTCATGTTTATGGGCCAATGATTGATTAATTTGAATCACCCAATTCAGCTAAGGTATGGATGGGGCATGTGTGTATGGACAAAGGCTGTCATCTACGAAACTTAATGGGCCCCAGATTTAGAGAAACAGTTGATAGGCTGCGACATGTGTTGGACTTGGTGAAGTAAAATCTTTTGAGTTGTGAACAAGATTGGGTCGGGTGTTCGTGAAGCTTATTTGAATTAAGCTTTAACGTCAATTCGTACGGGTTCGGGAGCATGCAGGGCGATGAGGCATGATGAAAAAAAATGATTATCTTTTTGAATGTGGGGTAGTCATGGTTACCGATGCAAATGTCAAATTTGGTGACTTGACGATTATGGGTCAAAAACAGTATATTTATTTCCGCACATGAAAATTTGTTTTCTTATCGGTGTTCGTAAATGCTCGAAATAATTTTGTTTATTGTCATATTCTTGCATTTGGTAACGATTAAAGGAACCTAGAGAGCCAAGACCGGTCCTAACGAGTTCACAAAGTCGAAGAGTTATGCCTATGATGGAAGTTTTCGGATTAGGTGTTAGCAGAAGTTTGGGGGGATACAAGTTGGATCCTACGGGGCTAGGGGACTTTCCTTATCAACTAGAATATGCAAAGAAGAAAGTCGCTTTCGTGATTTTTCGAAAAACCGAGAAAATTTGAAAGATTCTGCTAAGTGGAGAGAATTTGTTTAGTGAAGTTGACGACAGTTCTGCTCTGTGGAGGGAATTTGTCATGGTTTAGAGATTTTACCAAAGAAATGAGGGGATAACAATTTTCATATGTTTTGGAATTTCTTCGATAAATTTCTAAACGCAATCACAGGGGGTAGAGTTTGTGATTTTCTGGTGATACCAAAGGTTCTGCGTGGAATGTTTTGCACAGACACATATTTGAGGATTTTAATTAATTCTCCCGCCAGCGTGAAGGGTTTTACACGGAAACATACAAGTATCTAAAGTCTACAGTAGTTTCAAAACGCTGTTCACTGAAGACCTGGGGAATCTTTATGAGAGCTGATAGTTCAAGGTTGACAAGTGTGGATTCCAACTCTATCAGTTGAGGGGAAATTTGCAGGATTCGGTTTTGGGTTTGAGGTTTTCTTTGGCATTTTACAGGGATCTGGGTGTAACTCAATTCGTTGAGTTTGCAAATGATGTACTTGGTCAAGCTGACATCCTGAGTACTGATGCTGAAGATCCGTAGTGCATTACGTGATTAACTTCACAAAGGCGAGAGAATGAGATCTGGATGTAGTTCAACTAAGCATGCTGGTTGAGCTTGCAAGTGATATACTCGGTCCAGATGACTTCCTGAGTGTTGATGCTGATGATCAAAGTGTATTACTTGGTCGATTCCACAAAGATGGTTTACAGAAGACAGTTCACCAGAAAACTATACCAATGTAGTATGCTTGAATGAAATAGAACTCTTATGACAAGATCAAGACTTGATGCAGTTTTTAAAGAATGGAACCCTTATCAAATGCCTGTTGGAGTATTGGAAGATCAGCGGAAGATCGGTCAATGTAGCCTTGCGAGGACATTGCACAACACCCAACACGGATACGCGTACTTTGAGGGGGAAATATTATACGAGAAGCTTCAAGGGTTTGGTAATGCTATGAAGACTCAAGTCAAGATACTACTTACCTGGATCATCGGTCAAGGGGGAATTTGTTAACACAGAGGAGATAACATCAACAAATACTTGACTGAAGATCGATTGCAGATGCATTTTCAGCATTCGACAGCAACGCACAAGGGGGAATTTGTTGGTGCAGTTTTGTGTCCGATGTTGTTCGAATAGTTTAGATTACATTTTATGCTGATTATGTAATAGTTAGTGAAACGGTCAAACGAACGTGTGTTGACCCGCTCGTTTGAAGTGGTCAAACGAAAGGGTTATTCATTTGACCATGTGTGTTTGCAAGTGAATGTGGTGTGGCTATAAATACCACCCCTTGGTTCATTTGCAAAGTTTGAAGGTTTTAGACTTTGGGGAGAGATCACCACTTGGTCTCTCCCCGGATGTATACTCCTTTGTGTAGGACTGTGTTTCGGGACCGAAACCGTGATTATCATGTTTATGTTCATAGACGGGAATATTAGAGACGGATAAAAGTACTTACTTGTACAGATTTAGTAACATAACAATACAAGCCGACCGGATTAACAAGCTAACCGAACCATACCAAAGGAGTACACATCCAGGGAGAGACCAAGTGGTGATCTCTCCCTCTGGGGCCTAAAACCTCCTTAAACTTCAAGTGTTGGAAATGACTTGGGGTTATTATTTATAGCCACACCCCCTTGTCTTTCAAACACACACGGTCTAACGAATAACCCTCTCGTTTGACCACTTCAAACGAGCGGGTCTATACACGTTCGTTAGACCGTTTCACTAACTTACAAATTCAGAATAAAATAAATCTAATCTATTCGAACATCATCAGACACAAAATCTGCATCAACAAATTCCCGCTTGTCCGTTGCTGTCGAATGCTGAAAATGCAATTGCAATCGATCTTCAGTCAAGTATTTATCTTCCCTGTGTTAACAAATTCCCCTTTGACCGATGATCCAGGTAAGTAGTATCTTGACGCTCCTTGTATAATATTTTCCCCTTAAAGTATGTGTATCCGTGTTGGGTGTTGTGCAATTTCCTCGCAAGGCTAAATTGACCGATCTTCCGCTGATCTTCCAATACTCCAACCGGCATTTGATAAGGGTTCCATTCTTTAAGAACTGCATCAAGTCTTGATCTGTCGTAAGACAAACTCTACCACCTGTGACTGCTTTTAGAAATTTACCGAAGAAATTCAACATACGAAAATTTTTTATCCCCCCATTTCTTTGGTAAGATCTCTGAACCTTAACAGATTCCCTCCACTTCAAATAAACTGTGGTCAATTTCACAGAACAAATTCTCTCCACTGAGTAGAATTTATCTTCAAATGTTCACCAATTCCCCCCACTAAGCGGAACTGTTGTCAATCTTCACTGAATGTTCCCGGCTTTTTGAAAAATCACAAAAACGACTTTCTTCTTTACATATTCTAGTTGAATAAAAACGTCCCCTAGCACCCTGTAGGATCCGACTTGTATCCCTCCAAAGACTTTGTGAACTCGTTAGGACCGGTATTCACATTCCAGGTTCATTCATTCGTTACCAAATGCGAGAATATGACAATACACAAAATTCTTTCTTCTTTGCATATTCTAGTTGATAAAGAAACTTCCCCTAGAACCCCGTAGGGTCCGACTTGTATCCCTCTAAAGACTTTGTGAACTCGTTAGGACCGGTATTGACATTCCAGGTTCATACGTTCGTTTCCAAATGCGAGAATATGACAATAAACAGAATGCTTTCGAACATTTACGAATAACCGATAATAATCATAAACATTGACGTGTGGAAGTAAACATACCGTTTTTGGTTTTTGGCCCATAGTAGTCAAGTCACCAAGTTTGACGTTTTCATCGGTAACCGTGACTACCCCACATTTTTTTAAAGATCATCATCTGTTTTCATCAAGACTCATCACCCCGCGCGCTCCCGAACCCGCACAAATTTGAACGTTAAAGCTTGATTCAAATAAGATTCACGAACACCCGAGCCCACATTGCCAATCATGTAAATTCCTTGGCCCAAAGTGAAATAATCTAAGTTCTTAAATGTGGCCCACTAAAAATTTATACCACAAAAAATATCCATTCGACAAACCCATTCATGATCGACATCCATCATCGTTCATTAGAAATTCCAGACCCATCTGCCAATCCCAACTGCACTACCAAAAAAAAATCTTTCGCAAGCCCACTAATGATCCAAGTCCACGAAGACTAAGCCCACAGGAATAACTTGTGTTTCTTTACCAGCCCACAAATCATGTAACTCATGAAAGATAGGCCTAACTACTAATAGTTGATGTCTTTCGTGAATTGCTGGCCACAAATAATCAGACCATAAAAATTGTCAACAAACCTAATCTTTATCAGTAGCTAGTGTCACCCCCAAAAGTCAACAATCCATATATATATATATATATATATATATATATATATATATTTTAAGGGATTAACATCATTCTTTATCTCTCTCTTCGATGCACATCTTCAAAAGCAGACAAACTTCTTTTTTTTTAATCCCTGCGATACCAACATCAAAAATCAGGTCTTCTTCTCCTTAGATACACAACTCGAACCAGAACCACTTCTTTCTTCGATACCCACCTTCAAAACTGCGATACCCAGCAACCAGGAAGAACAATCAGCAGTTTTCTTTCTCTGCAACACCCCCAAAAAAATTTGTGCAGCCGCTAAAACCTTCTGCCTAACCCTCTTTCCCAATCAATTTCAGCCGACACCATCAAGATCCCTCACCTACCTCTCCCTTTCGTGACACGAAGCCTTAATCGGTGCAGGAATCAGAACTTACAGAGACAATTCACTCAATGATTCAACCGTTAGAACTTCAGAACTCGAGAGAGCAATCACGGTATCTAGTGCCCTTATTCATCGGGAACCACCGAGAACTGTTCTGATCGGAGCTTCTCTGGTGATCATCAGTGAACCTGCCATCATTTTCAACGAAGACTGATTCTTCGTTGGTCAACAACAAGCGACGAAGACTTCTATTCTTCAAGAGATGAGCTCAAAACTTTTAAACCCAAAACCATGACTGACGAAGAATCAACAATCTTCGTCAAAGGTCAATCTTCGTCAACCATACTTCGTCAAAGGTGTCTCAACCCCCGATCCCTGATCCCCGGGAACGGGCGGACGCGATCACAGAGTTTCGGTGGTATTAGATTATTTAATCTTGCAGTGGAATTTACATCAGGACCGTAGTTAGGAAATGTTTATCAGAGTAAAACCAGCTCATTTAATAATCACATGGGTAAAGCCCAAGTTTCTAATTACAATACATTTATAGGGATAAACCCTATTTTATTGAATTTTAAAACATCGTTTATTTGGTAACTTTTATAGCCACATTTTCCCAAGCCTTCAGTGCTCTCCAGCTGGCTTTTTACTAATTGGCTGTCACATTAGGTTACCTGAAACGTGTTTTAAAAACATTTGTCAGTCGGAAATACTGGTGAGTGAATCCTAGTTTAATCAAGTTTAAATAAAAAGTCACAGTGAACAGTATCGAGAGCGATCACATTGTTTATGTTTACACAATTACTCCATTAGTACTGTCAACCCTGACTTGTGGGTTATATTACCCATTGGTTAACTCATTGTCCAATGGTAACGTATTGTCAACCTTGACTTACTACTCACAGTGTAGTAAATTTTGTATACAAAACCCCAACATACCGGAAGTAATTGAAGAAATACAAAGACTCAATCACTGCTAAATTTCATAGTAAAACATTTAAGGTTTGGTAAAACATTACCAAAAAGATTAACAAAAAGAGGATAAACTCACATTGCTATCTTAGGCTTCTCGTAAGGGTTTCCTGGATATAATCTATAATTTATACAAATGTACATTGGTTAGTATCATAACCCTATGAAATTATTAATGATACCCTCCCCGAGATGGCATTCCAACAACTATGTCGGGCAGAACCACGACAGTTATTACGGAACCCTAAATCAATCGGGCAGCGTAACTATTATGAAACTGGGGTTATAATACTTACAACGGAGCAGAACCTCGCTAATTAGGGGTATAATACCCAACTATAATGCCTCTTCTACAGAAATTGAGATTTGAGAATTGAAATGTGAACGACGGAAAACGAAAACTGATGCGTTCTATTTATAGTGCTGGATTCTGGTCTCCACGCGGCCCGCGTAAAGCACAGGCCAGGGTTACGTGGCCCGCGTCAATCCTGGTCAACTCACTAGCTTGTCCCGGTCACCAAGTAGACCCGCCATGATGTCGACACGTGTCAGCATCGGATGTCTCCGCGTTTAATGATCTCTCGCGGCCTGCATCAATGTAAGCTTAAGCTTACGCGGCCCGCTTGAACTAAAGAAATCAGCGGAGTTTGGTTCCAACCTTGATACCGCCCGCGTTAACTGTTGGGGTGGGTCTATGCCGCCCGCCTCAACTCCATTTTTCTTATTTTTAATTTATTTTATATGTTATAATCTATTTCGGGCTTGGTTTTCACATACGGGGTGTAATATAAGACGTATTGGGATAATTTAAGATATAATAGGGTGTCGTAAAATATTATGAAAGTGTTGGTTTTACCGAGGGTTGTTACATCCTCCCCACCTTATTTTAGAGCTCGTCCTCGAGATCTACTGGAATAAATATGGATATTTCCTTTGCATCTCTGATTCAAGCTCCCATGTGTACTCTGGTCCTCTTTTGGAGTCCAACTTTACTTTGACTAGAACTAGTCTTTTATGCTTGAGATTCTTGACTTTCCTGTCTTCAATCTGTAGAGGTCTTTCTACAAACTTGAGTTGTTCATTTACCTCTATATCCTTAAGAGGTACTATTAGTGATTCCTTAGCTAAACACTTTTTGAGATTAGATACATGAAATACATCATGTATACCTGCCATTTCCTCTGGCAGTTGTAGCTGATAGGCTACAAGTCCTATTCTTCTAATAATCTCAAAAGGTCCAACATACCTGGTGTTTTGGTCAAAAATTACCGAAGTAATTAAGTGATCAAATTAGTTAAGTGAGGTAGTGTGCTAGAAATGAGTGTCGAAAATATGTTAATCAAGTTAATTTGTAAAAACAGTTTCAGGATACGACTCAGGATATAGAGCTGTATCTATGGTCAAACAATGAGCAAAAGTAAAGTAAACGACACGGGATGTACGAGGAAAGCCCTTGATCAATCTAGATCGCCGGCATAAAACCTCGGGAGCTGACAATCGCAGCTGCCTAGTTCTTCTATTGCTTCAAAAATCAGGATACAGTGCAGGATGCGGTACGGATCGACTAAGTGTTACAACGAAACTTGAATACAAGTGTGGTGTTTGCAATGAGCTAGAGAGTGTAAGTGTATGAGAGTGTTAGTGAAAAATTGTGTGTTCTAAGCTGATCCGTCCCCATCTATTTATAGTAAAGATAAAATAACAAACTACCCTATACTTGCGGGATCCACCGAATATTCCTTCTTCGAACGTTGTAGACCTGGTCTTTCGGGCTCAACGTCTCTTCCTCAACAAATTCGTCCGAGTCTTGAGGAGAAGAAGTCCTCTTGACCGTTAGCAAGTCTCAGCCCTTAACCTGCACGTGGTTAATTCAATAAGCCACAGGATATCGCCCAAGATGTTAGCAATATCCTCTTCCAGCATCCTGGTCACAAATGAACAAACATAGGCAGGATATTGGTCAGGATATATAAGTTAAGAAAATGACCCCTAACAATTGTCCCCAAATATATCGGTTGGGATACCAATCCAACAGATATATTTCAAAAGTTTCACCTCATGACTTAAGGTAATTAATACGACTAGACCCTTGAGATGACAGAGGTGCAACTTCCAAGGCATTATTTACTCTTTACCCCCTATATTCATCCTATATTAACCGAGGGGATCCTTGTCTCGGTTATCCTTATCTGCAAGCAAACATCAGGTATCTTCTTTTCTATTCTCCTTTCTTGAATTTCTCTTAATTTGCTCAATACTGTCCATGGCACCACGAACGAAATCCCGATCAGACCGACCAGCCTCAACCCTCATAAGTCAAAACTTCATCATCGATCCAACAAAGGAGATTTGCTGCTTCAATAATGCTGACATTGCTGCTCTCAAAGATTCAGGTGCCTTTCCCACCGGAACGGTCTTTCGCCCCTTCGACCAGGAAGCCCGATCGGACGCATCATCCGACGAGTGGGTTTGTTTTTTCGCTTATCCTTTCTCTCTTGGACTCCGGTACCCATTTCCACCCTTTATCTCTAGCTTTTTCGACCTCACCGGCCTTAGCTATGCCCAAGTTATGCCAATGGTCTGGCGAGTCTTGATAGTGTTGGATCGCATCAAATCTCGTCATTTTCCTAACCTACTTGTTGAGGACCTTCCCGTAGCATACCGGTTGAGACCCCATGGCAATCACCGTTATCTTCTGTTTTCCATCAAGAACCCTTTGGTCCTTAAAGCCACCAAGAATGAGGATCGATGGCGACGAAAATTCTTTTTCGTAAAAAGAGACTCTATTGATAAGGGTTTCGATCTACCGGTTAAATGGTTAACCAAGGGTAGGATTTAGGGTTTTAGGAATATCCCCAATTATATCTTCAAACTGTATCCCGGACTTATATTCTGATGTTTTTATGCAGCGAATTTCAGAGATTTAGTGCCTCCCAGTGCAGAATCCGAATCCAAGATCAAAGAAATCTACCGTCTTCCTGCCAGTGAAAGAACTTTTTCCCTGTCTCTTATAGATTCTGATAAAAAATCAAGCTCAGAAATGTCTGGTAAGCACATTCTCATATATTAATTATTTTTCAAAAATATGATGAGTTTTAAAAATATCTTCCCTTATGTAGTACCAGTCCTCAACCTTGAAGGTTTCGAACTTGATGAATTGAATTGCTATTCCAGCCTTGAACCTGCCAAACAAGAATCCAAACCAAAGTCGTCTGCTACACCAAAGCCTACCTCCTCGAAAACTGTTTCTGCTCCCAAAGGCCCTCCGGCATCCAGGACCCGGGCATCCAGCTCTCGGAAGAGAAAGGAGACTGACTCCCCAGCTGTTTCTGAAACGTTCTCTCTTGAGAATCATGGGTTCAATGAAGCCACCTCATTCCTCAAACAGGTAGAATTCTCTTTTCGATATCCTGTACAAGTATGTTAGTCTTTATCCTACTTATTTTTCACATTAATACCTGTGTCTTTATCGATAGGGTCTGGATCGTCTTATGCACTTATACGAAGACGCTTGCGGGCTTAACAAGATGTTGCAGATTCAGCTGGAGAAAGCTCAAGCCACCATAGCTGATCAAGGAACCATTGCAGCTGCCAAATCCCAGCACTATGAAGACAAATACAAGGCAATGACCCAGGAACACCAAGCTGCCCTCCACAAAGCTAATGAGGACGCTCAAGCCAAGCTAGATGCCGCCCTTCTTCAATATCAGCAGAATATGAGCTCATACCGGGATAGCCTTAAAGCATCCGCGGTTGTCTCCCTTCTCCAAGCCAGGATAAAGATGGCTTATGAGGCCATGGATTTGGGTTTTGAATGCCCCTCCTGGAACGTAAAGACTTGGGAGGCGAAACTAAAGGATCTTGGAGGTCATCCCGTTGCTCATTCTGCAAAACATGCTGGTGAAGAGCCTTCGAAGGCGGCAGAGGAGGTGGCCAATGCTGATGGTGATACCGAGAAGAATCCTGAGGCTGATGCTGGGGCGAATGCTGGCAAGGAGGTTGTTGTTCAAGAGGATGCTGCCCCTTAGGCAGCGGAGTGGGCGATGATGGATGTACGTGCCAAGGCCGGAGCCCACTTTTTAATTTCATGGTTGTGGTTGCATAAACAATTTACTTTTCCCGTCTTTGAACAATTTACTTTTCCTGCACTAGAACAATGTGATGACCAAAGGTGGATGGGTCCTAGGTTTTAGGATGAAGCCCTTGGTCATCAATTAGTATAACTTGTTTTGAATGTGATAACGGTTGTGTTTTGGTCAAAAATTACCGAAGCAATTTAGTGATCAAATTAGTAATGTGAGGTAGTGTGCTAGAAAGTTTATAGAAAATATGCGTGTTGAGTTATTTAGAAAATCAGTATTCAGGATACGGCTCAGGATATTGAGCTGTATCTGCGATCAAACAGTGAGCAAATAATAAGCAAAAAGTAAAGGAAACGACACGAGATGTACGAGGAAAGCCCTTGATCAATCTAGATCGCCGGCATAAAACCTCGGGAGCTGACAATCGCAGCTGCCTTGTTCTTCTTATTGCTTTATACTTCAGGATACAGTGCAGGATATCAACCAGATCGCTAAGTGTTACAATGAATTCGTGTGAGAGTACAATTTGCGAGAGAACAAGTATTGGTGTGTAGTGAGTGTGATTGCAGTGAAATTGTTGTGTCCTATTTGATCTGGTGTTCCTCCTATTTATAGTAACGAAATACAAACAAATATCCCTATAAACATGGGATGCTCCGAATATTCCATCACGAACGTTGTAGACCGAGTAATAAGGCTTCAACGTCTTTCTTTGAACGGTTTGGACCGAGTCTTCCGCAGAATAAGTCTTTGTGAACGTTGCTAGCTTCCAGCCCACGTACCTGCACATAATCCGTTAGTGATCCTGAGGATACCATTCAGGATGTTACCAATACCCTGAATCTGCACCTCGGATATGAACAGATATTATTTAATCAAGATATAAGCCAAGATATTTCTCAGGATATGAGCTCAAAAATTAGCCCACAACAATTGTCCCCAAAAATGTTACCGTTTAGTATCCTCATTACTAACGGTTACATTTTTTACGCAAACCGAGGCATTTAAGAGATAAGACCTGTGATGTGACCGTTTGCAACTACCCAGCCTATATCTACTCATCATACCCTATATCTTCTCATCCTCATCTTCTTTTTTAATCATAATCGACAAGGAAAAGGTACATTTTCTCTCTATCTTTCATACTTATCTTCATCTTTTCTCTCCCCCTGGCTTACAAGCTTAGATGCCATGGATCATGTAGATTTCTGTTTTATTCTACTTCCGGTGATCCATTGATACTTCGTGCCACCAGGAACGAGGATGGTTGGCAATCCAAGTTTTTCTTTGTAAAAAGGGACTCAATCCCTGGTGGGACGGAATATCCGGTACAATGGTTGAAAAAGGGTAGGATTTAGGGTTTAAGAATGATCCTGTTGCTTATCCTGTTCCATATCCTGAACTAATTTATCTTCTTTATTGTGCAGCTGATTTCAGGAAGATTGCTCCTCCCCTTGCTAATTCCCAAGAAAGAATAGACGCCATTAGACTTCTCCCAGAGGCAGAAAGAAGTTTCAACCCTTCTCCACCAACTCCAAGTCCTCTTTCAAGTGCCAACATGTCTGGTAAGGATCCTGCAAGATATCCTGCACACATATGCTTCTTATCTGTTATTTGTAGGAGGGATTTAGAATTTACTCCCTGTGTGTAGATTCCAGCAAAGTCCCAGTCTATCTAGACCTGGATGAACTTGACAGCTATCCAACTCCAGCCATAGTCAAGAAGGAAACTCCTGCTACCACCAGCTCCAAGCCACTCCTGGCTCCCAAGGCCAATCCAAGAACCCGTGCTTCCGCAGCGAAAAAGAGAAAGGGCCTTGAGGTCAGTACTCCAGGCTCAGAAGGGTTCTCCTATGATGAACTCAGCTTCTCCGACTCCTTAGAGCCAATGACATCCTTCCTCAACAAGGTAATACCCTGACGCATATCCTTCATGTATATCCTGCACATATATCCTGCACGTATATCCTAACAGGATATCCTGGTAGGATGTCTTAGTCAGCATATATTCTAACCCCATACCTGTGATCAATGTACAAGGCCTCCAGCATTTGCTCCACTTGTACAATGACGCTTGTGGTACTGTGGCACTTCATGAAGCCAGGATCAAGCAGCTCGAGAGCATCGTTGCTGACCAAGGTGCTATTGCCGAAGCAAAGAGCCGGCACTATGAAAGCTTGCTGAAGAAGGTCACCCAAGATGCTGAGGTCAAACTTGCCAGCGTTCAAATGGACCATGATCAGGCCTTTATCAGCTTTCGAGAGGGAATCAAGGCTTCTGCTATCGTCTCCCTGCTACAAGCACGCATCAAGATGGCCTATGAGGCCAAGGAGACGGGCCTTGTTTGTCCATCTTGGCCAGTCGAATCCTGGGTGGCTAAATTGAAGGAGCTCGGAGGCAAAGCTGTGCCGCTCCCTGCTGAAGCCGGTGAGTCTTCCAAGTCAACGGAGGTGGTGGTCCAAGCTGGAGAGAAGAAGGATGCTGTAGGTGTTGCTGGGATGGACATTGGTCAGGATGCTGCGCAGGATGCTGGTCAAGATGCCGGAGCGGAGAAACACTACGCCAAATATAGGCTACAGCCACACCAAAAAAGTGTGACCATATACCTTTCGCCACACCAAATTTTTTCAGGTCAAGTGTGACCAAAGGTCCAGTCATCATAGGTATCATACGGCCACACACACTTTTTAGTGGCTAAAGGGTATTAAAAGTGTGCCTAAAGGGTATCAACATTTCTTACTGGAAGTAGACATTCCCTCCATTAAGTGTGGCTAAAGGGTAGCAACAGACACATAAATTAAGTTTATGTGTGACAGTTTTTGTTTTATAGTCACATGAGTTTACTGTAAAGCTTGTTTTAGCCACATCAGTTAAAAAAAGTGTGGCAAAATAGGTAGCAACAGCCACATGAATTTAATACATGTGTGGTTGTTTCTATTATATAGTCACATGTATGTACTGTAAGTGTGGCTAAAAACTATTGTCTAATGGTTATGTATATCCTTTGGTCACACATATTTTATAACTATGGCTATTGTCTAACCTTTTGTCACAAATTTTTTTTTCTTCCATGACATTTGCTATCATTCTGACACACAAAATAAAACAAAGCGACGATTGTGTGGCTAATGGTTATATATAGCCACATGAAATTTTGTAACTTTATGTGTGGCTATACTCTAAATTTTGTCACACATATTTTTTTCTTCCATGACATTTGTTATCATTCCGTCACATAAAATAAAACAAACGGAGGATTGTGTGGCAAATGGTTATGTATAGACGCACGAGCTTGTAATTTTAAGTGTGACTATTTTTACTCTTTGGTCACATATTTTTTTTCTTCCATGACATTTGCTATCATTTGGTCACACAAAGAAAACAAAGTAACGATTGTGTGGCTATTCTCTAACCTTTGGTCACACATAATTTGTTTCCCATGACATCCGGTATCATTCTGTCACACAAAAAAAAAAGTGGCGATGGTGTGGCTAATGGTTATTTAAAGCTACAGGATATTTTAGAATTTTAAGTGTGACTATGTCTTATCTTTGGTCACACATATCTATTGTTCTATTGTGTGGCTATTTTTGTGCAATAATCCATTTTATTTCTTTTTTTTTTTTGTTAAATAAAAACATTAAACATGAAAAAACTTAAAACCCAAATGATATTAACAATAACATACCAAAATTCATACATAAGTTCTCAATTAGAGTACTAAAGCTACAAAATTTCTAAACAAAAGCTATCTACAAATGATGTAGCAATTGCAACAAAACCTTCATCACTCCTAGCAGCAAAGCACTTGCAACAACAGCAAACCCACTTGCATTCATGAACCTCTACGCTCTTCATGATATATGACAACATTGCGTTCATGGTCATCAAACAAGTGGGCGAAGAGAGTATTACACAGCCATTTGTGGAGTGTATGGACTAGATGGCGACCCTCTGGTTTTCCAAAATCTGCACATTTACGTTGTTTAAGTTTCAGGATCAATCTTTAAAATGTAATTGTCATGTCCTTCTTGTGTATCACAAAAATAGTCTAGTCTTTTTAGGCTTATCTGAATTAAATGTTTGCTCCTAACCTGGGGGATGCAAGGTAACAATTTAAGGTGAATCAAAAATTTCCTGTTCGTGCAAATGGCACATTTGACATCTGCTCCCATCTTGGTCAACCACTTCTCTACTTGCAAGTGGTGCTCTTGGGGCTGAATCCCCCTCTGCGAACTGCAGTTAACATGAAATTTCAAGTTATGCAGACTTATGTGTGAAAAATAAAAAATATGATCTTCAATGATCATCATACGCATGCTACTCAATGATATACAGTTAATTCAACTAAAGACTTATGTGCGAACTGCAGTTAACTGGAATTTATACCAAGTGAAATTTCTTCTATCAAAATATCTACAATTAATTCAACTAAAGAATTGCAGAAAACGTACCTCGATGTGTAAGGTCTGAGTTGTTCGTCAGAAGTGCCGTTGATAAAGATTCTTACGTCTCTTGACGAAATTCACTGTCTCAGTCATCATTTCGACCATATAACAACATAAGAGATTTAATTACATACCATAAGTAGTTAAAAACAGAAGTGAGCATCATATTTATCGTTCTGTTAAAAAATTAGTATGGTAATACAACTTAAATTGCAACAATCCTATACATGTTTTAGGGATGTTTGCAATCTAAAATATAAGATTAATATTGTCGATTTTGCAAATAAAAGAAGAATGTAAAAATGGTTAATTTTAGGAACAAATGCCGAATTCTCATGCTAAAACTAACCACTATAGACTCAAAATTGTGCATCTTAAAGCAAGGGCAAACCTGGAGTTTTTTTCCGTTTTTATATGTAATTTATAGTACTGGATAATACTTTTTAGTTTACTTTTCCGTCCGTGCTTTATTTGTTTGCTTAAATCATCAATTTACCTAGCTTGGCAGGCAAAGTTCACTTTGCGATTGCATGGTATGCGACATTAAGACGTTTGTGCAATGTGTTATTTTCCCAAGTAATCCAATGTGGTTCAGTCTCTACGAAGACCAAACCTTTAAGGAGAGCTACTTGAGATCATCGCATAGAAATGAGACTTATGTTACTCCTTTAAGAGATATTATAGACAACTCCTACAGCATAGTCACATGTAAACTTGTAAGACTATAACCCTAATTGTACATAGAAGCCATTAAATGTGGAGATGAGGGGATGTGGCTCCTATTTTCTTATAACTATACATTGGTATTAAGAACTTTTTGTTGTGTAGCTAGCATGATTAATAGATTATTGATAATTCAAGTCCAAATTCTACTTGCTGATTTGAAAGAACAGATGTTCTTACCGACGGAATCACGGCTGCCGGAACTCTGGGGCATGCATCAAATAATACGCAAAGTGTGAAATAACCTAAGCCACTGCACAAACTGTAAACAGATTCACAGAATTACAAAACTAAAAGCATTAATCAATTGAAACGCAAAGTCAAATAACCTAAACCACTGAATGAACTGTAAACAAATTCACAGATTTACAAAACAGAATGGATTAATCAATTACTACGTGAAGTGTAATACCTAAGCCACTGCACGAACTGTAAACAGATGAACAAAACAGAAACAGAAAAGCATTAATCAATTGATACGCGAAGTGTCAAATAACCTAAGCCACTGAACGAACGGTAAAAAGATTCACAGATGTACATAACCGAAAGCATTATTCAATTGATATGTGAAGTGCAAACTAAACTAAAAGCCACTGAACTAACTATAAGCAGATTCACAGATTTACAAAACAGAAAGCATTTATCAATAGATCCGGGCGATGTGTCAAATATTCTAAGCAACTGAACGAACTGTAAACAGATTCACAGATGTACATAACCAAAAGCATTAATCAACTGATAGGCAAAGTGTAAAACAACCTAAAAGCCACTGCACAAACTGTAAACACATTCACAGACGTATAAAACCGAAAGTACTAATCAATTGATACGCGAAGTGTAAAATAAACCTAAAAGTCACTGAACGAACTGTAAACACATTCACAGATTTACAAAACCGAACATATCAATCAATTGATAATGAACTGAAGGAACTATAAACAGATTTACAAAATGGAAAGTATGAATCAACCGATACCTCCGCTGATTTAGCCGGCTGTTGCGGAGGAGTAACCGACGGATCTACCGGAGTCGTCGGAGACGATGAAAGAGGTGTGAATTTCTTCCTCCGTATCGTATCATCTGAGGAAACCGGTGCGAGTGAAAGGGGATGGACCTGCTGCGTACGGTGAGATTAGTGAAAAAAATGTGTTTTTTGTTGAAATCGATGGTGGTGGGATTGTTACAACCGATTCGGTGTGGCTGGTCATGGTAGAACCCTAGGGTTAGGGTTTAGATTTGGGAAAAGTGAAGCAGATTGTGAGAGTTAAAGATTTGATGGAGATTTGTAGGCAGAACTGAAGAAAGATGGTTAACTGGGGATTGGAAATGAAAAGTACTAAGATGGATTTTGGGAAGGGAAAGAAAATTTAGGCGGAAAATATAAAAATATGAGCGGGAATTTAAAATTTTCATGTGGGAAATTAAGTTGGGGATTATATTCGTTAGGGATACAAACAAGTCGAGCTACTCGAGTTCGGCTTCAAACAAAAACTTGAAAGGAGCCAAGCTAAAAATTAACCCGAGTTTAGCTTATCGATCTCAAGATGGTTTGCGAGTCTTCACGAACCCACCTTTTATATTTTTTTCAATTAATATATAAAATATATATTTATATAATAATAATAATAATTACCATTTATAAAATATATTAAGCGATCCGAACCCAAGCCTAGGCCGAGATCCAACTTCAAAAGCCGAATTCAAAGTTTATAACCAAAGGCACGCGCATACACACAAGTACACCAACATTAACACATGCATGCACAAACAATATACATATACATATACATATACACTAACACATATACATACACACATAGACACATGTATACATACACATACGCACAGACATATACACACATACACAAACACCTATAAAAACACATATACATATACAGTAACACTAACGCATATACATACATACATACATAGTCCATTGTGATCCATACATACATACATAGTCCATTGTGATCCATCAAGGCCCAAGACGATCCATTAAGATGTATACGGTCTACTACTGTCCATTGTGAATCATTAAGGCTCAATATGGTAAATTAAGATGTATATGATCTATCATTCCCCATTGTGATCTATTAAGGCCCAATATGGTTAATTAAGACATATATGATCTACTATTCCCGCCTGTTCCATTAAAGCTCAATATGGTCTATTAAGACATATACAATCTACTATTATCCATTGTGATTCATTAACGCCTAGTATGGTCCATGAAGACATATATGATATACTAATGTTCATTGTGACCCATTAAGGCCTAATATGGTCCATTAAGACATGTATGATCTACC
Organism: Helianthus tuberosus; assembly: GCA_030545235.1. Classification (NCBI taxonomy): domain Eukaryota; kingdom Viridiplantae; phylum Streptophyta; class Magnoliopsida; order Asterales; family Asteraceae; genus Helianthus; species Helianthus tuberosus. The sequence goes on along the minus strand of CM060412.1, from coordinate 143,241,290 downwards.
ATTAGCCATTGTGATCCATTAAAGCCTAATAAGGTCCATTAAGATGTATATGATATACTATTGTCCACTGTGATTCGTTAAGACCATGTATGGTCGTTAAGACATGTATGATTTACTATTGTTTGTTTTGATCCACTTAGGCCCGATATCGTAAGATCTACTATTGTTCGTTTTGTTCCATTAAGGTCCAATACGCTCCATTAAGACATGTATAATCTACTATTGTCTGTTGTGATTCATTAAGACCTAATATGGCTCTTTAAGAGATGTATGATCTACTATTGTCCATTGTGATCCATTAAGGCCCAATATGGCCTATTAAGACATGTATGATCTACTTTTGTCTATTGTGATCCATTAAGGTCCAATATGTTCCATTAAGACATATAATTCAGTTGGTACTACCCCGTTGTGATCTGTTAAGGGCCAAATGGCCCATTAATACATATATGATATATAATTGTTCGTTGTGATCCATTAAGGCCCATTATGGCTCATTAAGACATATAATTCACCTACTATTATCTGTTGTGATCCACTAAAACACAATATGGTTAATTAAGACAAATATGATATACTATAACCCATTGTGATCTATTAAGACCCAATATGATCTATTAAAACATGTATTATTGTTGTCCATTGTGATCTATCAAGGCTCATTGGTAGTTTTTAAAGTTCAAACCCGGCTCGTTTATTATCAATTAATTAATAAATTAAATAAAAATAATATAAATAATAGTCTCGTTTAGGCTCGCAAGCTCGATAAGTGAAGCTTGAGCTCAGCCTGTAAACAAGTTTAAATAGTGTATTTTTTTAGTTGAGGGTATTATTTAAAGGAGAAGTTTTAGGATAGGAACCAAACTGAAATTTAAATATATTAAAAAAAAAAAAAAGAAGAGGTTGCAACTTGCATGTATAATCTTTGTGAATCTTATATGGGATCAAAGACACAAAATATAGAAATGATTTATATATTCTTTAAATACAATGAAAACAAAAAACCTAAGACCCGAAGTTTAATAATTGGGCATGCATAAACAAAGTCCGGCATAAAGTGGTTATATCTCACACAAAAGCCATGTCTGTTCAGATGTTAGTTTTTAGACGACGATACGAAGAACATATTCTAAGAATAAAGCCCGAAATAAAGTGAGTATACAGTTCTTTTTGGAGAGGAGCCACCTTGTAACAAACAACCTCAAGTATCTGAAAATTTCACTCAAAATTAGGAAAAAAAATTATCCTAAGATGGCTTTGCACTCAATTCTGCTGAACGCTCATCGCGCTTGAACTCTATTCCAAAAACTCCTCACTGGGTACTGAAGTTAGACTTTCACATCACCTGTAAACAATCATGAATGAGAAACCAAATAAGAGAGTTATTTTTTTTTTTGAAATAGCAAGCAGAGTTTATTGTTTAGTTTAGTAAACAAACCCGAGCCCAAGCTTTACTTATCGAGCCCACAAGCCTAACGAGTCAATTATTTATATAATTTTTATTTAATATATTAATTGATCATCCGTAGATTGTTATTCGCTGAAATCATCTATTTGCTGTCCATCCGAAAACAGAATTGCACATGTGCAGAATCTGTTCATTTTAGCGCTCAGATTACTGTTCATCCGTGGGAAATATATCCATCCGCTGCAATATTCAGAAGTTCGAAACAGTTTATTCGCTGATAATTCGCTGCAGACCCGAATCAGTTTGGAGTTTATTTGGTGTACAGTTTGGTGTCGTTTATTTGGTGTACGGCCACTGCAGAATTTACGTTGTCCGCTGAATCGTTTGTCCGTAATTGTGCAGAGTTTGCGGAATCTGTTCATTGATATTCGCAGAAATAGTTGCTATTGGATTGTTTCTAGTTCATTCTCTAATTTTCGGCAAAGCAACGTTTCACGGATCAGTAGGTTTGTAACGGATTGACTTAGGATCCATTCCAACGGATCAAGGAAGTTTTGTCACTGATCTGGTTCAGCATCAGATCTGATTCAGTCACTGAAATTTGTTCGTTATTCGCTGATAATTTCATTCGCTGGTTAGTTTGCAGACTCAAACTTCATCAGCAGAATCTGTTACATCCGCTGATAACTGCACATTTGCAGAACATCCGCTGCAGAAAAATTCAGTCGTTGAAATCAGTATATTTGTTTAAATCTGTTCATTTGCTGATTCAAAGTATATTAGTGGAAACAGAACTTCATTTGAAGGATTTTATAAATAAAAATAAGAAGATGCCCGGATAGTCCCTATGGTTTGGCCTTTTAAGGAAAGGGCATTTTGGTCATTTCAACACCCACTTAACAGAGAAAAGTAACTGAAGTTAGACCCAGGGACTATCCGAGAACAAAAATCGAAAACTTGGGGACTATTCAAGTAGTTTTAGAAAGATAGGGACTATAGGTGAAAAAAGGCGAAACCACAGGGACTATCCGAGCATTTTTCTCCCATATTTATGTGTACTAAAAACTTTAAGGAAAGTAATATTAGAACATTTATTCACAATGCACTTAGACAACGTTTAACAAACAAAAAAAAAAAAAAAACCTACAGAAGACAGACTTGAACACGGGACCTTATGATTTAATAGCTAAACTCAAAGACCAACCTATTGGAACACTCAATTACTTTGTTTTAAACGATCACTTAAAATTTATGTAACAGTTCACTTAATGCTTGGTTATACAAAAAAAAGTAAAACATTTTTGGCCCTCGGAGAAAACGGGCCTCAGCCGGGGGTGCGGCTCGCCCACCCCTAGGGCCGGCCGTGTTAATGATATTAAACTAATTACTTTCAGTACCATCCATCTTTCAAACTGCACAATCTCTATTTCTAATTTTACGTTGATTCTCATTTTTCTTGAAAAGTCCAACAAATTATTTAGGAAATCCAAGAAAAGAGATTTGACCCACAATAAAGAACCAGATGTTTTTACTGTTACCCAACCTCCCATCTCCCATTTCACTTGGACTTTATTAGTCAATGGGTTGAGGTAGCAAGTAGACTAATTTGGCTACGTTCAGAGCTTGTTTTGTTTATAGCGGGTCATTTTTAGTTCGAACGGAAGACGTACAAACTAATTAGTCAAAATAATTCTATACGGGTCAAAATAATTCTATACGAGTCAAACCCACAATTCTAACATTTTGTTTCCTGGGCTCTGTCCCTTTGATCCCAGGTGTTGGGCAAAGATAATACAAACTGCTCGTAAAAGATGAGCCTAAAATTATAAACGGGTCAAACTCATCATTCTAACCTTTTGTATCATGAGCTGTTAAACACTAGTTGTACAAGCTAGTTTAAAAGACAGCCTAAAGTTCTAGACGGGTCAAGCCCATGAAACTAATTTTTGTTACACGAGCTCTGGCCCGTTGATCCCAACTGTTGGGCAAAGATGGTACAAACTGCTATAAAAGATGAGCCTAAAAGATGAACTTCACTGCAGAATTGTTATCAGATCTGTTATCAGCCGCACAGAAGCCGCGCAGAACTGTTATCACTGCAGAATTGTTATCAGATCTGTTATCAGCCGCACAGAAGCCGCGCAGAACTGTTATCAGATCTGTTATCACTGCAGAATTGTTATTTGTCCGCAGAATCGAGATTCATGCACAGATTTTAAGTTGCGCAGAATAAAAAAGTTGGTTCGCTGCAGTTCGCTGCAAGATTCGTTTGCGCAGATTACAGATCAGGTTCATTCAGAAAAGATTTGCAGATTCGATCCGCAAAATTATTACGGATCAGAACAGTGGCGGATCCAGGATTTTTTTCCTATGGGTTCACTTTTTTTCGATAATTAAAACTTTCACAACCAATCGTTAAAATTTCCGTGGTCGGTCGGGTCAAATTTCTAACAATCAAAGTTATTGCCGGAGTCTAGGCAGTGCAAACGCGTGAGCTAACGTCCCCAACACACTGTCAAACTCCTCACCATCGCCGTGTTCTCCGGCGTAGAATCCGATTTTCATATCAGTGGTGAAGTAGTTAACGCTTTCGGTAAATGTTATCGGTGTCCATTCGGACCACCGCGTGAACGCGTTAGCGAAAACGCGCCATAGCTGGACTGTGTCGGTTACATATCGAGCAAACAAATTCACAAAAAACAGGTAAAATTCATGAGAAATTAGAAAAATTTTAAAAAATAAAAAAAAATAAAAAAAAAACTAAAAAAAAGGTTTTGTGCTTTTTGAGGATTGTACGTCAAGATGAACTTCATTTGGTACCGGGTACCGGTACCGAATGTGCAGAAGCGGTGAGATACTTAACTAACCAAATGCCTCAAGTAAACTAAACTACTTCTAACAACAAAAACCTCACCGTTGCCTCTTATCATTAGTCGACTCTCGAAACTCAATATCGCGGTGCCTCTGCTGCAACAACGAGTATATGCAATTGCAAGTTCGCGCAACCGAAACCTAAACATAACCCATAAACAAAAAATAAACACAAAATAAAACAACAAAATGTCAAAATCATAACACAAACTCAAAATTCTCAAACCGGATTAGTTGCAAACAAATCCAGAGAAGCCGGGAATCCAAATGTGACTAGCGTCTGGTTCAAATACTTCGTACAATGGTCCAGATTATCCACGGCAGCAAATGTATACTCACTGCACAACCGTACAGAAGAAATCTTACAAAATTCGAACAGATTCGATACCCAGCTCGTAGCGAAAAAGTGAAAAAACGATTAAATTGTACCTCGCGCCATAGCTGGACTGTGTCGGTTACAGATCGAGCAAACAAATTCACGAAAAACAGGTAAAATTCATGAGAAATTAGAAACTATTGAAGATGAAATTGAATTTAAGAGATGAGATAGTGTACCATGAGACCGTTGACTAGAGCAGCAGCGGTGGAATGGGGTAACTTTACCCGGAAAACCATCACCATCATTCCACCTAGACACAGATCGACCTCCCACTCTCTGAGAGCACAAATTCAAACTATCACCACCATAAGAAACATCAACAACCGTATTACCACCATTCCGACACCTCGAAACGACCTCCAACTGATGGGAATTTTGGGTGAAAATGGTAACTGGGGATTATGGTTTTTGCTTGGTGGGGATGGAAGAAATGGAGGAGATAAAAGAGTGAAAATGGATGGTCACTTTAAATTACTTAAAGTGTGGCAATAGACCACTTTTAGTCACGTTTTTTTTCAAAACTTTTAATTAGTTACACATAAAATATTATGAGTGACTAATAAAAAATGTTTTTTAGTCACAATAACTTATAAGTGGCTATATTTAATATTTTTTAGCCACATTATTAAAAGCCTATTGTATCGGTTAGTAACATTTAGTCACATTTTTCTAATATGGCTAGTGATTGTCACATTTTTTTATTGAAAGTGTGACTAAAGGTTTCAAAAAGATGCGTTACTGTCACATGAATTAGAAAATCAAACAAATATTGTGGCGGTAGGTCACATTTCGTCACACTTTTAGAGTTGTGGCAAGTCAATGTCACATTTTTTTGGAAAAATGTGGCTAAAGGTTTTGAACTATTGTGCAATGGTCACATTAATAATAAAATGTGTGGCTAAAAGTGTTTTAAAATGTTATAAAGGACCTTTCGCCACATATTTTTTCAAATGTGTGGCAGGGCGGTTTTGCTAAAAGTGTGGCCGTAGCCCTATTTTGGCGTAGTGAAATCTGAGAAGGTTGGAGGTGATGCCGCTTTGTGAGGGCATTTAGGTGGGCGATGACGGATATACGTGCCAAGGCCAGAGCCCACCTTTTTGAATTTGAATGTTGGTTTGCAGTTCCACAAACAATTTACTTTTCTGCATTTTACTTTTCCGTACCTGAACAATTTACATTTCCTGCATGCTTTTTGAACAATACAACAGTTGAAGGTGGATGGGTCTCGGTTTGAGATGAAGCCCTCAACTGTTGGGTAAATATGGTTATGAACTACTAGTGCTCTTAGTGAATGGGCCTTGTTTTGAGGTGAAACTAAGAGCACATCTTTTGGTATGTTAATAATATAACTACTCTTTTGACTTTATTATTATTGTCACCCAAATTTTACTTGTGAAAATTGTTTGGTTTGAACATTCTTAGGAACACATATCATAAATGTATCCTGGGAGATATCCTGAAAGATATCTTAAAAGGAATATTGAAATATAACCTATAAATTATCCAAATAAAAAGGAGAGATCATACCAGAGATTCTTAGAGAATCAGTTCCAATCCTTTATCATAAATTTGTCCCCAATGCATACTTATAAACTTGGATCCATCCTTTGAATTAGGATAATGTGTGTCCCCTGCGTTTGACAAAGACACAAATGTATTTACCTTTTGACTCGAATGAATTCCGAATGCCCAAGGGCAAAGCCCCTGATATCCTGAAAAGAATCCTTAGCATATTGGGGATAAACCCTGATATCTGGGGATAAACCCTGAATTTCATGCGCTACAGGCGAGAGTGTATAAACTCCTAGACTTAGAAAGGTGAAGACCTTTAAACCTTTGAGAGTATGAAAATACTCTTTCGTGAGAGAGGGTGATCAATCCTCATATACCTTTAGGATCCAGGATATAGCCAACAGTAACGAAATTGTCAGCCACTTTTACATGAACTGGTCCCGCTACCTTGAACTACACCTAGATAACTTGCGCTCCAGGCGAGGTGTTTAAACCCAATTCGAAAGAAAGGTGAATACCTTTAAACCTTTGAAGGGATCAGGATCCCTTAAACGTGAGAGAGGGGGCCAATCCTCTAATCTTTCGACTTATCCTGAGTGTATATCCTGGAGCTATATCCTGAAACATATCCTGCAAAACAATTGTAAACTAAGGTGGGTGTTAGCTTGGCTAACACCCCTCCGATGCTTAAGTCAGTATTGGGTTCAAGATAATAAACAAATATATTTCAAAGAGATAGAACACATACCATTCCGAGATAGAAAATAAATTCTACTCTTACTTGAAATAGAGCTTCAAATGTATTGCATTCCAGGATCTTGGTAGCATATCCCCTTCCACATTCCTGAGTCGATATGCTCCTTTCCCTGCTTCTGACTCGACTTCATAAGGTCCTTCCCATTTCGGAGCTAGCTTGCCATCGGCAGGATTAGTGGTATTTTGAAAAGCCTTTCTCAGCACCCAATCACCAACTCGAAATCTCCTAGTCCTTATGTTTTTATTGTATGCTCTGGATATTCTTTGTTGATATGCTGCTACCCTTAGCCTTGCTGCATCTCTTTTTTCATCTATAGTGTCCAAATCCTGACATAAGGCTTCAGGATTCTGTTCAGGATCCTGTAGCATAGATCTTGCAGTAGGTATCGTCATTTCTGTTGGAATCATCGCCTCTGCTCCAAATACCAAGGAAAACGGGGTTTGGCCAGTTGCACTCTTCACCGTTGTCCTATCAGCCCACAAAACAAAGGGTAACTCTTCCGCCCATCTTCCTTTTTTGGCTCCAAGTCTCTTCTTTAAGTTATTGACTATTATCTTGTTCGAGGATTCGGCTTGTCCATTCGCTTGAGGATGTACCGGAGTAGATGTGATCATTTTGATTCCCCAACTCTTGCAAAAGTCAGTAGTCCTTTTGCTTATAAACTGAGACCCATTATCACAAATGATCTCAGCTGGTACTCCAAACCTAGTCAGGATATTCCTCTTTATGATGGATACTACTTCTTGGTCTCTTACTTGAACGAATGCTTCAGCCTCGACCCACTTAGAGAAATAATCCGTCATTGCTAACATAAATACTTTTCCTCCCGGAGCTTTTGGTAACTTCCCTACTATATCCATCCCCCACTTCATGAATGGCCAAGGGGAAACTACAGGATATAGTGGTTCAGCTGGTTGATGTAGTATGTTACTATGCCTTTGACATGCATCACATCTTCGAGCATATTCTGCAGCATCTTTTCTCATTGTTGGCCAAAAGTATCCTGTCCTCAATACTTTCGAGAATAATGATCTGCCCCCAGTGTGATTACCACAGTCCCCTTCATGTATATCCTGAAGTACTTCTTTGGCTTCATGATCCTCCAAGCACCTTAAATATGGTCCTGCAAGAGATTTCTTGTATAGAATATTATTTATAATAGTGAATCGTGATACCTTCATCCTAAATGCCTTAGGATTTTCATTTTCGGGGATGTGTCCATCTTTAAGATATTTCAGAATTGGAGTTGTCCAGGATTTAGGAACCTGTTTAGGATATTCCACTCCAGGATCCCGAATATCCGCTACTTCTTTACCCTGAGGATTAGTTGCAGGATATAAGACATGTATTATTGGTATTTGGGTCCCTTCCGGTATCCTGATTGATGATCCCAGATTTGCTAAGGCATCCGCTTCTGCATTATCCTCTCTTGGTACCTGTTCAAGTGTAAAAACATCGAAATATCCTGCTAATTTTTTGAGAATATCAAGATATTCAGTCAATTTCTCACCCTTAACTGCATATGATCCATTAAAATGGTTAGTAATTAACAAAGAATCAACATATGCTTGTAAATTTTTTATACTCATATTCTTAGCCAATTCTAATCCTGCAATTAAAGCTTCATATTCTGCCTCATTATTGGTAGCAGGAAATTCACACCTAATAGCCTGGGGTAATATGTCCCCCTGTGGCGATTTTAGTAGTATTCCCAATCCTACTCCTCTTATATTAGATGCACCATCAGTATATAATGTCCAGGATCCTGAGTATTCTCCTAATTGTTGAACTTCTAGGTCTACCTCATCCTGGATGTCACTACTAAAATCAGCCACAAAGTCAGCTAAAGCCTGAGATTTTATGGCATTCCTAGGTTCATATACTAAATCATAAGCACTCAACTTTACTGACCACTTAGCCATCCTGCCTGACATCTCTGGTTTCCTAAGCACATTCTTGACAGGATAATTTGTTTTAACATGAATCCTATGAGTCTCAAAATAATGTCTAAGTTTTGTTGATGCCATGACTAATGCTAGTATTAATTTTTCTAAGTGAGAATACCTAGTTTCAGCATCTAACAAACTTTTGCTAACATAATAAACAGGATATTGCTGACCTTCATGGTCCTTTACAAGGACGGCACTTACAGCGTTCCCTGATACCGCGAGGTATAGGGATAATGGTTCACCATTCTCAGGCTTCATCAGTAGAGGTGCGGTTGAAAGATATTGCTTTAACTCCTGTAGGGCCGCTTCATGCTTCTCACCCCACTCGAATTTTTTGTTCTTCTTCAGGATATCATAAAAATCTTTGCATTTCTCCGAGGATCTTGAGATAAATCTATTTAATGCTGCCACTCGCCTCGTTAATCGTTGAACATCTTTCATATTTGAGGGTGATTTAATATCCAAGATGGCTTTGATCTGCTCCGGGCTTGCTTCTATTCCTCTTTTGGTCACCATATATCCTAGAAATTTTCCTGCCCCCACTCCAAAATGGCACTTAGCAGGATTCAGCTTCATATTATACTGATCCAGGATATCAAACGCTCCTTTAATATCCTGGAGGTGATCCTGAGCTTTCTTTGACTTTACTACCATATCGTCAATGTACACTTCCATGGTGTCCCCCAGTTTGTCTTTGAACATCATGTTTACCAATCTTTGGTATGTTGCACCTGCATTTTTCAAACCAAAAGGCATAGCTGTATAACAATAAATACCTGTTGGTGTCATGAAGGCAGTATCCTCCTGGTCAGAAGGCTCCATTTGGATCTGTTGAAATCCTGAGGATGCATCCATGAAAGTCAGCATTTCATGCCCAGCAGTGGCATCTACCATTGCATCAATATGGGGGAGAGGAAATGGGTCTTTAGGACAAGCTTTATTCAAGTCTGTGTAATCCACACAGACTCTCCATTTTCCGTTCTTCTTCTGTACCACTACAACGTTTGCTAGCCACCTTGGGAATTTGACTTCTCTAATCATTTTGGACTTCAACAATCTTTCAACTTCTTCTTGAATAATTGTATTGCGTTCAGGAGCAAACTTCCTTCTTTTTTGTTGCACTGGCTTGAATGATTTATCAATTCCAAGCTTGTGAGTGATAATATCTTTGGATATGCCTGTCATATCCTCATGCTTTCATGCAAACGTTGACATCCTGCATCTTAAAAAGTTAATTAATTGCTCTTCAATATCCTGAGGGATATTGGTTCCCACGAGCACCGAAATATCAGGATTATCCTGGTCTAGGACAATTTTCTTCACATCCTGCTCCGGATCCTCCACGATATCCTGGGCCCGTGTCTTTAATTGGTATGCTGCACTAGGTTTGGTTGAAGATTTCATCGAGGATGAGTAGCATTCTTTCGCCTCCTGCTGATCGCTATCAACTTTAACAACTCCCCAAGGGGTAGGTATCTTGATGCATTGGTGATATGTTGATGGCACGGCCTTCATATCGTGAATCCACGGTCTTCCCAATATAATGTTATAGCAGGATAGAGAGTCCATTACACAGAAACGTTGTATCGAGTTGACTCCTTCAACGTACACCGGCAACTTTATCTCTCCCACTGTGTTTCTGGCCTCTCCACTGAACACAACAAGCATGGTGGACTTCGAAGTGATATCCATTGGAGATACATTCATTCTTTTAAGCGTCTCTAGTTGGATTATGTTGACGGAGCTGCCATTATCAACCAATATCCTGCGTACAAAATGGTTAGCCACATATAACGTTATTACCAGAGCATCATGGTGAGGATCCTGGACAGTATCCCTGTCATCAGCATCAAATGTGATCACTTTGTCAGTTGTGAGTGTAGTCATCCTGACAGGTTTGTCTCCCCTTTCGGCCTTAGCTTCTTTTGCATGTCTTTTCGCTGCCGAATACGAAGTCCCACAAATGTCGGATCCTCCCGAAATGAAGTTGATTATCTTAGCATCCGCGGGAGGTGAGGCTGCTCGCTCAGGATCCTTCTCAGTATCCTGGCCCTTATTCTTCTTTCTTCCTAAGAGATCTTTCAAATATCCCTTGCTTAGAAGATAGCTTATCTCTTTCCTCAAAGCAATGCAATCCTCGGTCATATGTCCGAAATCTTCGTGGAAAGCACACCATTTTGATTTGTCTTTCCAATCCGCTTTTTGTTGATTCTTTCGAGGCCATCTTGCCTTGTCCCCTAGACCCTGCATGGCATACATCAATTCAGGAATGTTAACAGAAAAGCAATATTCAGATAATTCAGGATATTCTTCAGGATCCTCATCTTCAACAGCATTCACTCTCTTGTTCTCATTCCTGCCATATGGCTTGGACCGATACGACTTGAATGAGGATTCCGACTTCCTGTTAGTTGACTCATAAGTGTTGGATGAGTTCATCCTTTCTTGCATCTTTCTGTCATCTTCCAACCGAATGTATCTTAGGGCCCTGTTCCGAGCTTCATCCAGGTTCCTGCATGGGTTCATTACAAGGTCTTGGTAGAATTGGGAATCTTTTTGCAACCCCATCTTGAAAGCTTGCACAGCTGTTGCAACATCAAGATGAGGAATGTCTAGTGATTCTCGGCTAAACTTGTTCACATAATCCCTAAGGGATTCCTAAGGCCCCTGCGTTATCCTGTAGAGATCACTTGTTAATTTTTCAAAGCTCCTACTACAAGAAAACTGACTATTAAATAAATTTACTAAATGAGCAAAAGATGTAATTGAATGTGGAGGAACATTCAAGAGCCACTTCAAAGCTGATCCTGTCAAGGTTGAACCAAAACCCTTGCACAAGCATGCTTCCTTGAGATCCGGAGGGATAGGGTTGATCTCCATCCTCTCCCTATACTGAGCAATATGCTCCTCAGGATCCGTCGTTCCGTCGTAAAGCTTCATGTTGGGGGTTTGGAACCTCTTTGGAATCTCAGCATCACAGATAGGATATGCAAAGCGAGATATCTTATGGCTATCTTGAGACACTTCCGGGATTGGCTGGACCACCCCGGGTACACTTGATATCATGTCCTTCAACTTTTGAAGTTCCCTGGTAAGTGCTGACGTCACACCTGTATCCTGCAAGGATCCACTATTGTTAGTAGTATGAGTATTATTATTATTTAATATGTTACCCGTTGGAGGATTCTGCCCATATCCTGAAGCATATCCTGAGCTCCTTATGGTCGATATCCTGACCGAGGAGGGTATTTCAGGAGTATGATTCTGAGGAAGGCTGGGCACAATATTCCCCCTGTTATCCTCTGTATACACGGCTGAACTGAAGTTCAAAGCTCTGGGTTGTAATGGAGTGACAATATCCTCAGCGGATCTGCTCGAGCCAGACTTCAGGAGGTGTATTTCCCTTAAGAGCATTTGGTTCGTTTCCTGCTGCTGCCTCATTTGTTCCTGCACACTTCCAAACAAAGTTAAAATTTCGTCGTTAGATGCTAAAACAGGGGCAGATTCCTGAACACTGCGAGTAGGGATAATATCCTGAGGTCGTGTAGAGGCTGGCATTCTTGGAGGAGGTGGTGGAAGCACCGAACCTGTAGTAGCAGAAGTCGTAGCAGACATAGTAGAGGAACTCATGTTTGATCGTGAGGCCATTGTGGACAATGTAGCAAAAAGTTTTGAAAATAAAAAACCGATTAGTGATTTAACAAAAAAATTTAGTAAAGAGAGCACTACTTGCCCCACGGTGGGCGCCAAATTGTTTTGGTCAAAAATTACCGAAGCAATTTAGTGATCAAATTAGTAATGTGAGGTAGTGTGCTAGAAAGTTTATAGAAAATATGCGTGTTGAGTTATTTAGAAAATCAGTATTCAGGATACGGCTCAGGATATTGAGCTGTATCTGCGATCAAACAGTGAGCAAATAATAAGTAAAAAGTAAAGGAAACGACACGAGATGTACGAGGAAAGCCCTTGATCAATCTAGATCGCCGGCATAAAACCTCGGGAGCTGACAATCGCAGCTGCCTTGTTCTTCTTATTGCTTTATACTTCAGGATACAGTGCAGGATATCAACCAGATCGCTAAGTGTTACAATGAATTCGTGTGAGAGTACAATTTGCGAGAGAACAAGTGTTGGTGTGTAGTGAGTGTGATTGCAGTGAAATTGTTGTGTCCTATTCGATCTGGTGTTCCTCCTATTTATAGTAACGAAATACAAACAAATATCCCTATAAACATGGGATGCTCCGAATATTCCATCACGAACGTTGTAGACCGAGTAATAAGGCTTCAACGTCTTTCTTTGACCGGTTTGGACCGAGTCTTCCGCAGAATAAGTCTTTGTGAACGTTGCTAGCTTCCAGCCCACGTACCTGCACATAATCCGTTAGTGATCCTGAGGATACCATTCAGGATGTTACCAATACCCTGAATCTGCACCCCGGATATGAACAGATATTATTTAATCAAGATATAAGCCAAGATATTTCTCAGGATATGAGCTCAAAAATTAGCCCACAACAGGTTGTAGGTGGACAGGTTCTATTTTGAGATATATCCGACAACCGTTACACTTATATGGTAAAAACTGATCGTGCTTTTGGCGGATGGGCCTTGGTTTTAGGTGAAACCAAAAGCACGACTTTTGACTTGTTAATAATATAACTATCTTTTGACTTATTTTCTGTTACCTTGCATTACTTTGCATTACCTAGTGTGAGTCTTATCTTTGTAAAGATTTTGTATTGTTATCTTATAAAATATCCTGATCAGTATGCTCAGCAACATACTGCAAAAGCCTTTTATTAGATAAATCTTCCAAACGTTCCTTCAACTTTGTAAAAATTTCTTTAGAAAGTAAAAATAGTCTATCTTTTCAAAACCAGATTTTGATAACATTTAAATAATCAGAGTTTCAAACTAATACTGGTTTCAAACACCCTAATCACATATCCTTAAAAGGACTTTGAGGATACATATCAGGATACTCAACATAATGTCACTAAAAACTTAAATGAGGTTTACAAAGGAAAGATCATACCAGAAATAGGATATAAACCTATTACCAAACTTCGATCCCTTTGCAACTCTTCCAATGAAGATGTCCCCTGTGCAAGGTACTTAGTGCATTAGTTGCAAACTTCATCCTTTTAGCTTTACACCACCACCTTGGTGGGAATGTCCCCTGTATACAATGCCTTCAAGTATCTTAGAAATCTATTTAATGTCAGTTTCCATTGCATAAGCAATTTTTTACGTCCAAAGGGTAAAACCCAAGGATGTACTGGAGATAAATCCCTTGTATCCTGGGGAAAATCCCAACTTTTCATGCGCTACAGGCGGGAGTGTATAAACTCCAAGACTTAGAAAGGTGAAAACCTTTAAACCTTAGAGAGTATGAAAATACCCTTTCGTGAGAGAGGGTGATCAATCCTCATATACCTTTAGGATTCAGGATATAGCCAACAGTAACGAAATTGTCAGCCACTTTTACATGGACTGGTCCCGCCACCTTGAACTATCCCTGAATAACTTGCGCTCCAGGCGAGGTGTTCAAACCCAATTCCGAAGAAAGGTGAATACCTTTAAACCTGTGAAGGGATCAGTATCCCTTAAACGTAAGAGAGGGGGCCAATCCTCTAATCTTCTGAGTTATCCTGAGTACATATCCTGGAGCTATATCCTGAAACATATCTTGCAAAACAATTGTAAACTAAGGTGGGTGTTAGCTTGGCTAACACCCCTCCGATGCTTAAGTTAGTATTGAGTTTCAAAGAATAAATTAAACCAAAACATATTAAAACAAGATAGAATTCATACCATTCTGAGTTAGAAATTGAATTCTAAACTCACTTGAAATAGAGCTTAAGGTGTATAGCATTCCAAGATCTCGGTAGCATATCCCCCTCCATATTCTTGAGTCTGTATGCTCCTTTCCCTGCTTCTGATTCAACTTCATATGGTCCTTCCCATTTTGGAGCTAACTTGCCATCGGCAGGATTAGTAGTATTTTGAAAAGCCTTTCTTAACACCCAATCTCCAACCTTAAATCTTCTGGTTCTAATATTCTTGTTATATGCCCTGGATATTCTCTGTTGATATGCTGCCATCCTTAGCCTTGCCGCGTCTCTCTTTTCATCTATAGTGTCTAAATCCTGACTCAAGGCTTCAGGATTCTTCCCAGGATTACTTAAGACAGATCTTGCAGTAGGTATTGTCATTTCCGTTGGAATCATTGCTTCTGCTCCAAACACCAAGGAAAATGGGGTTTGGCCTGTTGCATTCTTTACCGTTGTCCTATCAGCCCATAAAACAAAGGGTAATTCTTCTGCCCATCTTCCTTTTTTGGCTCCAAGCCTCTTCTTTAAGTTATTGACAATTATCTTGTTTGAGGATTCTGCTTGTCCATTTGCTTGAGGATGTACTGGAGTAGACGTGATCATTTTGATTCCCCGACTCTTGCAAAAGTCAGTAGTCCTCTTACTTATGAACTGAGAACCATTGTCACAGATTATCTCAGCTGGTACCCCGAATCTGGTCAGGATATTCCTCTTTATGAAGGATACTACTTCTTGGTCTCTAACTTGAACAAATGCTTCAGCTTCAACCCACTTAGAGAAATAATCCGTCATTGCTAGCATAAAGACTTTTCCTCCCAGAGCTTTCGGTAGCTTTCCCACTATATCCATACCCCACTTCATAAATGGCCAAGGGGAAACAATAGGATACAATGGTTCAGTAGGTTGGTGCAGTATGTTACTATGTCTTTGACATGCGTCACATCTTCGAGCATATTCTGCGGCATCTTTTCTCATTGTTGGCCAATAATATCATGTCCTTAATACTTTTGAGAATAACGACCTGCCCCCAGCATGGTTACCACAATCTCCTTCATGTATATCCTGAAGTACTTCCTTGGCTTCAGGATCCTCCAAGTACCTCAAATACGGTCCTGCAAGAGATTTCTTGTATAAAATATTATCTATAATAGTGAATCGTGATACCTTCATCCTAAATGCCTTAGGATTTTCATTTCCAGGGATGTGTCCTTCTTTGAGATATTTCATGATTGGAGCCGTCCAGGATTTAGGATCCTCTTCAGGATGTTCTACTCCAGGATCCTGAATACCAGCTACTTCTTTATCCTGAGGATTCGTTGCAGGATATAGGACATGTAATATTGGTATTTGCGTCCCTTCAGGTATCTTGATTGATGATCCCAAATTTGCTAAGGCATCCGCTTCAGCATTATCCTCCCTTGGTACCTGTTCAAGTATAAAAACATCTAAATATCCTGCTAATTTTTTGAGAATATCGAGATATTCGATCAATTTCTCACCCTTAACTGCATAGGATCCATTAAAATGGTTAGTAATTAACAAAGAGTCAACATATACTTGCAAATTTTTGATACTCATACTCTTAGCCAACTCTAATCCTGCAATTAAAGCCTCATACTCTGCTTCATTATTAGTAGCAGGAAATTCACACCTAATAGTCTGGGGTAATATGTCCCCCTGTGGCGATTTTAGTAGTATTCCTAATCCTACTCCTCTTACATTAGATGCACCGTCAGTATATAATGTCCAGGATCCTGAGGATTCTCCTAACTGTTGAACTTCTAGGTCTACCTCGTCCTGAATGTCACTACTAAAGTCAGCCACAGAGTCAGCTAAAGCCTGAGATTTTATGGCATTTCTAGGTTCGTATACTAAATCATAAGCACTCAACTTTACTGACCACTTGGCCATCCTGCCTGACATCTCTGGTTTCCTAAGCACATTTTTGGCAGGATAATTCGTTTTAACATGTATCCTATGTGTTTCAAAATAATGTCTAAGTTTCGTTGATGCCATGACTAATGCTAGTATCAATTTTTCTAAATGAGAATACCTAGTTTCAGCATCTAACAAACTTTTACTAACATAATAAACAGGATATTGCTGACCTTCATGGTCTTTTATAAGAACGGCACTTACAGCATTCCCTGATACAGCAAGGTACAGGGATAGTGGTTCACCATTTTCAGGTTTCATTAATAGAGGTGCGGTTGAGAGATATCACTTCAAATCCTGTAGGGCCGCTTCATGCTTCTCGCCCCATTCGAATCTTTTGTTCTTCTTCAGGATATCATAAAAATCTTTGCATTTCTCTGAGGATCTCGAGATAAACCTGTTTAGAGCTGCTACTCGGCCTGTTAATCTTTGTACGTCCTTCATGTTTGATGGTGATTTTATATCCAGGATAGCTTTGATCTGTTCTGGGCTTGCTTCTATCCCCCTCTTTGTCACCATATATCCAAGAAACTTTCCTGCCCCCACTCCGAAATGGCATTTAGCAGGATTCAGCTTCATGTTGTATTGATCCAGGATATCAAATGCTCCCTTGATATCCTGGAGGTGATCCTCAGCCTTTTTAGATTTCACCACCATATCATCGATATATACCTCCATGGTGTCCCCCAGTTTGTCTTTGAACATCATGTTTACCAATCTTTGGCATGTTGCACCTGCATTTTTCAAACCAAAAGGCATAGATGTATAACAATAGATACCTGTTGGTGTCATGAAGGTTGTATCCTCCTGGTCAGAAGGTTCCATTTGGATCTGTTGAAATCCTGAAGATGCATCCATGAAGGTCAGCATTTCATGCCCGGCAGTGGCATCTACCATTGCATCAATGTGTGGAAGAGGAAATAGGTCTTTAGGAAAAGCTTTGTTCAAGTCTGTGTAGTCCACACAAACTCTCTATTTCCCATTTTTCTTCTGTACTACAACCACGTTTGCTAGCCACCTTGGGAACTTAACCTCCCTGATTATTCTGGATTTTAATAATCTCTCAACTTCCTCCTGGATAATTGTGTTCCGCTCAAGAGCAAATTTCCTTCTTTTTTGCTGCACAGGCTTGAATGATTTATCAATTCCAAGCTTGTGAGTGATAATATCTTTGGATATGCCTGTCATATCCTCATGCTTCCATGCAAACGTAGACATCCTGCATTTCAAAAAGTTAATTAATTGTTCTTCAATATCCTGAGGGATATTGGTCCCTACGAGCACCGAAATATCAGGATTATCCTGGTCCAGGATGATTTTCTTCACATCCTGCTCTGGATCCTCCACGATATCCTGGGCCCGTGTCTTTAATTGCTATGCTGCACTAGTTTGGTTGAGGATTTCATCGAGGGTGAGTAGCATTCTTTCGCCTCCTGCTGATCACTATCAACTTTGACCACTCCCCAAGGGGTAGGTATCTTGATGCATTGGTGATATGTTGATGGCACGGCCTTCATATCGTGAATCCACGGTCTTCCCAGTATGATGTTATAGCAGGATAGAGAATCCATCACACAGAAGCGTTGTATCGAGGTAACCCCTTCAACGTATACTGGAAACTTTATCTCTCCCACTGTGTTTCTAGCCTCTCCACTGAATCCAACAAGCACAGTAGACTTTGAAGTGATATCCATTGGAGATACATTCATTCTCTTCAGAGTTTCTAGTTGGATTATGTTGACGGAGCTGCCATTATCAACCAGTATCTTGCGTACAAAATGGTTAGCCACATATAACGTTATTACCAGAGCATCATGGTGAGGATCTTGGACAGTATCCCTGTCATCAGCATCAAAGGTGATCACTTTGTCAGTTGTGAGGGTAGTCATCCTGACAGGTTTGTCTCCCCTTTCAGCCTTGGCTTCCTTTGCATGTCTCTTTGCTGTCGAATACGAAGTTCCACAAATGTCGGATCCTCTCGAAATGAAGTTGATTATCTTGGCATCCGCGGGAGGTGATGCTGCTCGCTCAGGATCCTTCTCAGTATCCTGACCCTTATTCTTCTTTCTTCCTAAGAGATCTTTCAGATATCCCTTGCTTAGAAGATAGCTTATTTCTTTTCTTAGAGCAATGCAATCCTCAGTCACATGTCCGAAATCTTCGTGGTAGGCACACCACTTTGACTTATCTTTCCAGTCAGCCTTTTGTTGATTCTTTCGAGGTCACCTAGCCTTGTCTCCTAGACCCTGCATAGCATACATCAATTCAGGAATATTAACAGAAAAGCAATATTCGGACAACTCAGGATACTCTTCAGGATCCTCATCTTCGACAGCATTCACTCTTTTGTTTTCATTTCTACTATACGGCTTAGGCCGATACGACTTGAACGAGGATTCTGACTTCCTATTAGTTGACTCATAAGTGTTGGATGAGTTCATCCTTTCTTGCATCTTCCTGTCATCTTCCAGACGGATATATCTCAAAGCCCTGTTACGAGCTTCGTCGAGATTCCTGCAGGGATTCATTACAAGATCCTGATAAAACTGAGAATCCTTTTGTAATCCCATCTTGAAAGCTTGCACAGCTGTTGCAACATCAAGATGTGGGATATCCAAGGATTCTCGACTGAATTTGTTCACATAATCCCTCAAGGATTCCTGAGGCCCTTGAGTTATCCTGTAAAGATCACTGGTTAGTTTCTCAAAACTCCGACTACAAGAAAATTGACTGTTAAATAAATTAACCAAATGAGCAAATGAAGTAATTGAGTGAGGAGGAACGTTTAATAGCCATTTTAAGGCCGATCCTGTTAGAGTAGAACCAAATCCCTTGCACAAGCACGCTTCCTTGAGCTCCGGAGGGATAGGGTTAATCTCCATTCTTTCCCTATACTGAGCAATATGCTCCTCAGGATCCGTACTCCCATCATAAAGCTTCATGTTGGGAGTTTGGAATCTCTTTGGGATCTCAGCATCACAGATAGGATATGCAAAACGAGATATCTTGTGGCTGTCTTGAGACACTTCCGGGATCGGCTGGACCACCCCAGGTACACTAGATATCATGTCCTTCAACTTCTGAAGTTCCCTGGTAAGTGCTGATGTTACACCTGTATCCTGCAAAGATCCACCACTGTTAGTAGCATGAGTATTATTATTATTCGACACGTTACCCATTGGAGGATTTTGCCCATATCCTGAAGTATATCCTGAGCTCCTCATGGTTGACATCCTGGCCGATGAGGGTATTTCAGGAGTATGATTCTGAGGAAGACTGGGCACGATATTCCCCCTGTTATCCTCGGTATACACAGCTGAACTAAAGTTCAACGCTCTGGGGTGTAATGGAGTGACATTGTCCTCAGCGGATCTGCTCGAGCCAGACTTCAGGAGTTGTATTTCCCTTAAAAGTATTTGGTTTGTTTCCTGTTGCTGCCTCATTTGTTCCTGCACACTTCCAAACAAAGTTAAAATTTCATCATTAGAAGCTAAAACGGGAGCAGATCCCTGGACACTCCGAGTAGGGATAACATCTTGAGATTGTGTAGAGGCTGGCATCCTTGGAGGAGGTGGTGGAAGCACCGAACCGGTAGTAGCAGAAGTCATAGCAGACACAGTAGAGGAACTCATGTTTGATCTTGAGGCCATTATGGATAATGTGGCAAAAAGTTTTGAAAATAGAAAACCGATTAGCGATTTGACAAAAATTTTTAGTAAGGAGAGCACCACTTGCCCCACGGTGGGCGCCAAATTGTTTTGGTCAAAAAATACCGAAGTAATTAAGTGATCAAATTAGTTAAGTGAGGTAGTGTGCTAGAAATGAGTGTCGAAAATATGTTAATCAAGTTAATTTGTAAAAACAGTTTCAGGATACGGCTCAGGATATAGAGATGTATCTATGATCAAACAATGAGCAAAAGTAAAGTAAACGACACGGGATGTACGAGGAAAGCCCTTGATCAATCTAGATCGCCGGCATAAAACCTCGGGAGCTGACAATCGCAGCTGCCTAGTTCTTCTATTGCTTCAAAAATCAGGATACAGTGCAGGATGCGGTACGGATCGACTAAGTGTTACAACGAAACTTGAATACAAGTGTGGTGTTTGCAATGAGCTAGAGAGTGTAAGTGTATGAGAGTGTTAGTGAAAAATTGTGTGTTCTAAGCTGATCCGTCCCCATCTATTTATAGTAAAGATAAAATAACAAACTACCCTATACTTGCGGGATCCACCGAATATTCCTTCTTCGAACGTTGTAGACCTGGTCTTTCAGGCTCAACGTCTCTTCCTCAACAAATTCGTCCGAGTCTTGAGGAGAAGAAGTCCTCTTGACCGTTAGCAAGTCTCAGCCCTTAACCTGCACGTGGTTAATTCAATAAGCCTCAGGATATCGCCCAAGATGTTAGCAATATCCTCTTCCAGCATCCTGGTCACAAATGAACAAACATAGGCAGGATATTGGTCAGGATATATAAGTTAAGAAAATGACCCCTAACACCTGGGACTTAGCTTTCCCCGTTTGATGAATCTTACTACTCCTTTCCAAGGAGAGACCTTCAACAATACTTTATCTCCTACTTGAAACTCCAATGGCTTGCGTCGGTTATTAGCATAACTCTTTTGTCGATCACGTGCTGCTTTCAGTCGTTCCTTGACTTGAATAATCTTGTCGGTTGTCTCTTGCACTATCTTAGGTCCAGATAGTTGCTTTTCCCCAATTTCTGCCCAACAGACTGGGGTTCGACACTTTCGTCCATAAAGTGCTTCGAATGGTGCAGCATTTATACTTGTGTGGTAACTATTATTATAAGAAAATTCTATTAAAGGTAAGTGATCATCCCAATTACCTCCAAAATGAATTACACAAGCTCTAAGCATGTCTTCCATTGTCTGGATTGTTCTTTCGCTTTGTCCGTCCGTTTGAGGATGATAAGCTGTGCTCAATTTTAACTTGGTTCCCATTGCCTTTTGGAAACTTGACCAAAAATGAGAGGTAAATTGACTATCCCTATCAAAAACAATTGATAAAGGAATGCCATGTAAAGAAACAATTTCATTTACATACAATTTAGCTAATTTTTCCATACTAATTGTTTCCTTCATTGGAAGAAAATGAGCTGACTTAGTTAGCCTATCTACAATCACCCAGATTGTATCATTTCCTTTCCTAGTTTTGGGTAATTTAGTAATAAAATCCATTGTTATCAATTCCCATTTCCACACCGGCATTTCCAATTGCTGTAACAAACCTGAGGGTTTCTTGTGTTCAGCTTTAACTTGTGAGTAAGTTAAACATTTAGAAACATAGGTTGCTATGTCTTTCTTCATTCCTATCCACCAGAAATTTTTCCTTAAATCCTTGTACATTTTATCACTTCCTGGGTGCATCGTGTATTTAGATTTATGGGCTTCTTCTAGTATACGATGACGTAGGTTTCCTAATTTAGGTATCCACATTCTCTTTTCATGGAATCTCCAAATTCCATCTGTTCCTTATTTTAATTCCTTTAACATATCTTTTAATTTTTCAGAATCATCCTTGATTACTGATTCTTGTGCTTCTCTTATTTGTTCATTTAAATCAACTTGCAGATTTAATTTAAGAGAATGTACCCTTCTTGGCTTTTCATGATACTTTCGGCTTAAAGCATCTGCCACTACATTTGCTTTTCCTTCATGATACTGGATATCACAATCATAGTCACTAAGCATCTCCATCCAGCGTCTTTGTCTCATATTTAACTCTTTTTGCTTGAAGATATACCTTAAACTCTTATGATCAGTGAATATGGTAAACTTACTACCATAAAGGTAATGTCTCCAAATCTTAAAAGCAAAAATTATAGCTCCTAATTCTAAATCATGGGTTGAATAATTCTCTTCATGATTTTTAAGTTGTCTAGATGCGTAAGCTATAACCTTTTGTCGTTGCATTAATACACATCCATAACCTAATTTAGAAGCATCACAGTAGACTACAAAGTCTTCAGTTCCTTCTGGTAATGATAATATGGGTGTATGGGTTAATCTTTGCTTAAGGATTCTAAAGGCTTCTTCTTGTTTTAATCCCCATTCAAACTTAACAGATTTACAGGTTTACTTAGTTAAAGGAATGGCTTTTCTAGAAAAATCTTGAATAAACCTTCTATAATAACCGGCCAATCCTAAGTATCTTCTAACCTCGGTTGGTGACTCAGGGGTTTTCCATTTAGTAATTGCCTCAATCTTTGTTGGATCTACATGAATTCCGTCATGATTGACTAGGTGTCCAAGGAATTGTACCTGTTCTAACCAAAATTCGCACTTAGAAAATTTAGCATAAAGTTTTTCCTTTCTTAATAGACTTAAAAGTGCGTGCAAATGTCTTGCATGATCCTCTTTACTCTTAGAGTAAATTAGAATATCATCTATGAAAACAATTATGAATTTATCCAAATATGGTTTACATATTCGGTTCATCATGTCCATAAATGCAGCTGGGGCATTGGTTAAACCAAATGGCATGACAGTAAATTCATAATGGCCATACCTTGTTCTGAAAGCGGTTTTAGGAATGTCCTCTTCCTGTACCTTTAATTGATGATATCCTGACCTTAAATCGATTTTAGAGAAAAATCGAGCTCCTTGTAGTTGATCAAACAGATCATCGATTCTCGGTAATGGGTACTGATTCTTAATCATGACTTTGTTTAATTCACGGTAGTCAATGCACATACGCATTGATCCGTCTTTCTTTTTAACAAACAGTATCGGTGCTCCCCATGGCGACGAACTTGGTTGTATAAATCCTTTCTCTAATAATTCATCTAATTGTTTCTTCAATTCTTGCATTTCTGCAGGTACCAAACGGTAAGGTGCTTTGGCAATTGGTGATATTCCTGGTATTGGGTGAATTCTGAATTCAACTTCTCTGTCTGGAGGTAGTCCCGGTAATTCTTCTGGAAAGATATCTGAAAACTGTGACACTACTGGAATGTCTTTTAGTTGTTTTCCTTTAGTGTTAGTGATTATAGAAATCAAATACACTATAGAACCTTTTCTTATATAGCTTGCAGTTTTCATCACATATATGAATTTTGTGGATCTAGAGGGTTTATCTCCTTTAATTGTGATCGTTTTACCTTTTGGTGAATTTACTTGAATTGACTTTTGATCACATAAAATATTGGCTTTATTGGCTATTAACCAATCCATTCCTAAAACAATATCGAATCCTGCCAGATTCATTGGATATAGGTTTGCTATAAATTTCTGATTCAAAATTTCTATGCTTGCTCCCTGCAAGATTTCAGAAATCCTAACGGTTTCTCCATTAGCTGTTTCTACTAGACATTCTTGTGGTAGTTTAGTTAATGACTGATTTAGAATTTTGCAAAACGAAGTATTAATAAAACTTTGGTTCGCACCAGAGTCAAATAATATTTAGCAAATATATCATTAACTAAAAACGTACCAGCTATAACGTCTGGGATCATCTTGGCTTCTTCTACAGTCAGAACAAATGCTCTAGCATTTTTAGTATTCTTGTTGTCTGGAGCTAGAGCTAATTTTCGGCAGTTTGGCCTGATATGACATTTTTCTCCACAGTTGTAGCATAATCCATTACTGGATTTCTTCCTACAATTTTCTTCCTTGTGTCATGGCATCTTGCAATAATTACAGAGAATGGAGCATTTTCTCGAATGCTTTTTCTTACAGACCTTGCAGTATGGTGCAGAGGTAGAACCCATATTACTACGATTGTAATTTCCAGAACGAAATTCTTGTGTAAGTCTTTGGGTTATGTTCCTCATCTGATCTTCTTCTCTAGTATGGACTAATTCATCAGTCAAGGTATTGGCTAGTTCTACAGCTTCTTCTATGGTTTGAGGTCTAGCTGCCTTGACTACGTGTCTTATTTCCCCAATTAATCCCCAAATATAACCGGAGATTAACACTGGTTCTGGTGAAGCAAGAGTTGGCACTATTCTAGCATATTCAAAGAATATTTTAGTGTACCCCTTACTATCCACACCAGTCATCCTAAGGTTTAGGAATTTGTTTGCTATCTGTTATTTTTCATTGGGTGGGCATAATTTCCTTTCTGCCTTGTTTTTAAATTCTTCCCATTCCATATTGTAGGTTCTATCACTTCCTCTTGATTGGAGGATAGTGTTCCACCATTCTAATGCTGCATTCTTAAACAGATTAGAAGCAAACAATATTTTATCTTCTTCAGCACACTTGCTTATTCTTAAGACTGCCTCAGTCTTTTCTATCCAGCGTAAGGTAGCAATGGCCCCTTCGTTGCCCGAGAATTCCATTGGTTTACAAGACCAGAATTCTTTATATGAACAACCATAAGGCATGGTTCTTCTTCTTTTGGGAATAGGCAATTGAAGTACTGGTCCATTGTTCACGTTGTTTTCTGGTTCAATTGGTCGCTTACTACTATGTTTACTTTTATTATCAGCATCCTTAACAGTTTGAAGAATAAATGGCGTTGCATCTATAATTCCCTGTGCCACTATGTGTTGGATAGCACTATTATCCACTTGGTTTCCATTGTTATTGATGCTCGGATTTTCATTAACCACGTTAATGTTACTCTGGTTATCGTTATTCATATTTCCTTGATTCTCATCATCGGCCATCTGAATTTTAAACATTTACCCCATATTAATATCACAAGAGAATAGTTAATCGTATGACACACAATCTAGCCAAAAACGTAGATCATTGCTACTATACTCTTTTCATATACTTATGCGTCTATTACATACTAGTACTGAAATGAAATTACAATACCAACAGAAATAGAATCACACTAATAGTAATATGCATCCGTACACACATATTTTATTTTTATTTTTTATTATTTTTATTATTACTACTATCATTTCCTCCATTCACACATTCATGGATATGGATTTATCCAAAAATCCATATTGCGCTCATCGTATTTCCATACGAGACGCTCTCCCACCTGACGCATTCTCTCACTGCTTTTCAAAATTTCCTCCCCAAAAGTCCTAAGTTCTTGGACGTTTTCTGCACTCATTGGGGGTGCAGGTTCTCGGACTGGGTTTGAAATCTGGGGTGCGGGTTCCTGATATGGGGGTGAAAGTTCCTGAAATTGGTAAGGATCCTCTAATATATCCCTAATATAGTCATTTTGGTAATAGGAATCTAAAGGGTCCATACCTGGGTAGGCTTCTATGTTCTGTATGGGTGGGTATTCCTGGATAGGGTAACATTGCACAAAATCCCTATTGTCGTCCCACCAGGGGTCGTAATTCGGGTCTAGGGGGTTTGGTGCAGGTACCCTAGGGATTTCTTCTGGGTTAAAGTCATGCATCTCCACTTGGTTTTCCGGGTTTTCTATCTCCATGGGTTGTTCTGGGTTTTGTGGTTGTGGGGCTACTAGTTGTTCCATACTTGGGTCAGCAGCAGTTGTAGCTAGGATATGGAAATTAGCTAGACTTCTGTTTAGCATATCTTGAGTATGGGCATCTGTCTCTCGCTTAATAGCTGCTAAGGCTCTTTGTTGTTGCAATTTTCGCATTCTTTTCCTACGAGCAAAAGCTTCTTTACTGAACCATCCTCGTTTCTTATTAGGAAATGGTTCTTCAGATTGAGCTCTAAAGGCAAATATTCCTTCCTCCTGATCAGCAGAATACCCCGAAAGGGCAGGCTGTGATGATGTACCATCACTCCTAGGTGAATCAGATAACTGACGATTCACGTCTGAGGGTCCTTGATCACTCATACTGTAAACTTACAAATAGTCAAATAACACATAACACATAATTACAGTTATGCACTTATTTCTGTAATTTATTTCCTAACACAAATTTTAAAATTTTAAGTGTCAGCAGAACACTTCTTTGGCTCAGACCAGTGGCTAGGCTCTGATACCACCTTCTGTCGCAACCCCCGATCCCTGATCCCCGGGAACGGGCAGACGCGATCACAGAGTTTTGGTGTTATCAGATTATTTAATCTTGCAGAGGAATTTACATCAGGACCGTAGTTAGGAAATGTTTATCAGAGTAAAACCACCTCATTTAATAATCACATGGGTAAAGCCCAAGTTTCTTATTACAATACATTTATAGGGATAAAACCTATTTTATTGAATTTTAAAACATCGTTTATTTGGTAACTTTTATAGCCACATTTTCCCAAGCCTTCAGTGCTCTCCAGCTGGCTTTTTACTAATTGGCTGTCACATTGGGTTACCTGAAACGTGTTTTAAAAACATTTGTCAGTCGGAAATACTGGTGAGTGAATCCTAGTTTAATCAAGTTTAAATAAAAAGTCACAGTGAACAGTATCGAGAGCGATCACATTGTTTATGTCTACACAATTACTCCATTAGTACTGTCAACCCTGACTTGTGGGTCATATTACCCATTGGCTAACTCATTGTCCAATGGTAACGTATTGTCAACCTTGACTTACTACTCACAGTGTAGTAAATTTTGTATACAAAACCCCAACATACCGGCAGTAATTGAAGAACTACAAAGACTCAATCACTGCTAAATTTCATAGTAAAACATTTAAGGTTTGGTAAAACATTACCAAAAAGATTAACAAAAAGAGGATAAACTCACATTGCTATCTTAGGCTTCTCGTAAGGGTTTCCTGGATATAATCTATAATTTATACAAATGTACATTGGTTAGTATCATAACCCTTTGAAATTATTAATGATACCCTCCCCGAGACGGCATTCCAACAACTACGTCGGGCAGAACCACAACAGTTGTTACGGAACCCTAAATTAATCGGGCAGCGTAACTATTATGAAACTGGGGTTATAATACTTACAACAGAACCTCGCTAATTAGGGGTATAATACCCAACTATAATGCCTCTTCTACAGAAATTGAGATTTGAGAATTGAAATGTGAGCGACGGAAAACGAAAACTGAAGCGTTCTATTTATAGTGTTGGATTCTGGTCTCCACGCGGCCCGCGTAAAGCACAGGCCAGGGTTACGCGGCCCGCGTCAATCCTGGTCAACTCACTAGGTTGTGCCGGTCACCAAGTAGACCCGCCACGATGTCGACACGTGTCAGCACCGGATGTCTTCGCGTTTAATGATCTCTCACGGCCCGCGTCAAAGTAAGCTTAAGCTTACGCGGCCCGCTTGAACTAAAGAAATCAGCGGAGTTTGGTTCCAGCCTTGATACCTCCCGCGTGAACTGTTGGGGTGGGTCTACGCGACCCGCCTCAACTCCATTTTTCTTATTTTTAATTTATTTTATATGTCATAATCTATTTCGGGTTCGGTTTTCACATACGGGGTGTAATATAAGACATATTGGGATAATTTAAGATATAATAGGGTGTCGTAAAATATTATGAAAGTGTTGGTTTTACCGAGTGTTGTTACAAAAGGTTAGTCTTCGTTAAAGGTTAGTCTTCGCCAAACAGTAAGTGACGAAACTAAGTGTTCGTCAGTGGATTCTTCATAGGGGGCATTGTTCGTCACTGAGATTCTTCGTCGATCATGATATGAAGAAACCCTAGTTTCTCTAACAGCTGCCACCCTCATCTCAAGAACACAGCAACTGTTCTTTTGCAGATTTGTATAAAAAATTGTATAGATGATATTTGATGTTGAAAACTTGTTTATTTAGGTGTAAAACATAAAACTTAACCCTCTGGTATGATCCGTTCCATCACAGATCTGCATATTCGGGTCCAGATTTGGGTTTCTTCATATTTTCACCATTTTTACATCTTGAACAAAAAACACTAAAATCACAGATCTAGAGCACATGTGATTTAGTAAACGGTTAGATTTACTAAATCGGGTACCATGGCTCTGATACCAATTGTAGGACCGTGTTTCAGGACCGAAACCGTGATTATCATGTTTATGTTCATAGACGGGAAGATTAGAGACGGATAAAAGTACTTACTTGTATAGATTCAGTAACATAACAATACAAGCCGGCCCGATTAACAAGCTAACCGAACCATACCAAAGGAGTACACATCCGGGGAGAGACCAAGTGGTGATCTCTCCCTCTGAGGCCTAAAACCTCCTCAAACTTCAAGTGTTGGAAATGACTTAGGGTTGCTATTTATAGCCACACCCCCTTGTCTTTCAAACACACACGGTCTAACGAATAACCCTCTCGTTTGACCACTTCAAACGAGCGGGTCTATACACGTTCGTTAGACCGTTTCACTAACTATTTCAAATTCAGCATAAAATAAATCTAATCTATTCGAACAACATCGGACACAAAAACTGCATCAACACTTTGGTATGGTTCGGCTAGCTTGTAATCGGGCCGGTTTGTAATGTTATGCTACCGAATTTATACAAGAAAGTTGTTTTATCCGTCTCTAATCTCTCCCGTCTTGAACATAATCACACACTAATCACGGGTCATGGTTCGAATCTTGAACTTACAATAGCACACTATTTAGACTCTTTAGCGGCGATGTAAATTCCAGCAGCATAGAGCAATAGCGGCGACTACATCACCTGTCATCGTTATTGGTATTTGTTGTCGGTGTTTCTGTCGCCGCTGATACACATATTTCATGTGTTGTAAGGACCATATATTTGTTCTTTACTTTTCACTATAACAATTCATTTAAAACTAGTTGCATCACATTTATTTGTTCTGGTCAACTTTTCTTTTGCGTTGCAATTTTCTTCCATGAACATACAAGTGGACACATAAAACCAAAGTATCAATGCTAACAAGATAAAAAGAAAATTGTAAGCCATGTTCTTTTAAATGTCTATTGCTTGATCTTTTTTGTGATTTATGTCCAGAGGCAGGGGTGGGCAGGGAGGACTACCTGCCGGGGGTCTAAGATTCTGAAAGACACATATAAAAAAATCCAACATATATATCTTATAATTTTTTTAAAAAGTATGCCCATACAAACAAACATCAAGATAGGCCTATCTACAAAACAAATCTTAAAATTTAAAATTGAGAAGTTAGCCCATTAGGTTTATTTAGCCTTATATCATTTGAGAGTGATCGGCGATCTGACCGGAAATGATGGTGTTTTTTTCGTGTTGCTTAATATCAGACTTATATTTACAATAGCAAATACATATTGAAAGATAGTGAGTAAGAACTGGATATAGAAGACATTAGTAAAAAGATAAAGAAAACATGAAATAAGATGAAGAAGAAGCAGAAAGTGGTGACGACAAATTGTTAGGGAAATGATAGAAGTTGGTCTAGGGTTAACACATATATGTAGCTACTGAAGTGTTTTGAAAATGAAGGCCCACATAGTTTTCTTACTTAATATTATAAAACAAAATAATCGATGTTATTTGATTTAACTTAATTTAACATGTTATATTTTGATGTATTCAGCATTTACATAATTTGTAAACCAACTATGGGCTTATTTTTATGTTTTAATATTTTATTTATTGGGGAAGTGTACTACAAACCTTATTCTTTTACTTTCAGTATTTATAATAATTTATAACATTATCCGGTTCTTAAATTTGGTCCAACCGATTCGACCTATCTGAACCAGTATGCCGTCCGGTTTTTTGCCCGATATGGTTCTGAAAACATTGCATTACAATAATTTTTTCTATCTCGAACGCATGGCACACGAAGTCCAGAGGTATTGCTTTTTAATTTATATAACTTAGCCAATTCGGTATTACACAACCCATCACTAAATTTGGGGGTTTTACTTGTTTGAAATATTTAACCAAATCCCTTGCTAAATTTCTTAGACAAGTTCAAGGTGTAATTAATTGTAACACCTCGTAAAATCACGTCCAATGATGTATTGACACGTGTGATAAACCCTAATGAAGTCAAACATTGAATTTAAGGGATTAATTTTTCGAAAAATCGAAAACTTTGATTATGAAAGGACTGGAGGTGTTAACATACCTAAAATAAGTTTCTAAATAACCTCTCATGATATTTATATCCACAAATGAGCCACTTGATGATCGAGTGTAGCCGTTTGCGTAATTAATTAAAAGTTTGCGCGATGAAGGGTTAAAAGCGTCAACATGTTAATTCTTACCTCTGAGTGACCTTTTAACAAACCGGGAGCTTCATGATATTTTATTACACTCTCGGGAATGCCAACTATTGGCCGTCTAAGGTTTCTATGCCTATAAGTAAAGTTACGCGCAACTTTACAAGTTAGAGGGGCTAAAATATGTATAATTATACCTCTAAATGACCTTTTAGCGAACCCGAAGCATCTTTTTGTTTAATAATACTTTCAATAATGTCTAATATGAATTAGATGAGGATTCAATACTATTAAATGATGAGATGCGCAAGTTTGCGCAATAGAGGGACCTAAAGCGTCAACTTTTGAATCTACACCTTTCGGTGACCAGTTAAGCGAATGAGAGTGTGGTAATATTTAAGTATATGCTTGGGAATGCCCATTATGGTCCATGGAAGGCTTGGATACCATTAAACAACGTTTCGCGCTACTTTGCGCAATTAAAGGACTAATTGCGTCAAACTGCAAAAGTATGTCGATTCGTAGGGTATCGAACCTTTCAGAATATGACCATGAGTTAATCATACCCAAATTATCCTTTATAAAGCTTAGATATAGGCTTAGAGGTTTTTGGTGCGCAAAAATAAACTTTTAAGTCATGCAGGGACTAAAAGTGTCAAAAAGTGCACAAGTTTGCATTTTCGCACATATCTTGCAATCTGAATATATCCGGAGACCCAAAAATTTATTTAAGCACTAAAATATTTTGTTTTAATGTTTGGCTTGATAAAATTCCATTCGTTGCGTCGTTTGGATCGTTTTTCGCATACGTCCGTGTTTCGTCGTAATTAGCCGAACAACGTGACCGTACGACCAAACGAACCGACATTCGGCATGTTTTTGAGCATGTTTCATGTTCCCTATACTTAGGCATCATTGTAGAGCCTTGGTGTTAGAAGTGCCAAAAACTCATCTATGCAAGTGCAAGGGCTAAACATGTCAACAGTTGAAACTTTGTTTTGCTGACCAGGTCCTTACGGACCGTATACACTGGAACTTACGGTCCGTAAGCATATGCCAGATACGAATTTTTGCTTGGTCACTACTCTACTCCACTCTCATCCATTTAAAACCGAATCCTTGGGCTTCAAGACAATTATACAGCTGTCCCAACAGGTGTAGTGATCTGATTAACCTTTCAAACACTTGTCTCATTCCTAATCATGTCCAAAAAACTATAAATAGGATGAGAACCCAACACTTTCATTTGCCCATTTCATTCTCATCTTGCTACCTTCTCAATTCTGGAGGATCCTGAGCATTTGGAACTTCCTTGGAGTTCTTTTTAGTAATAAGGACCCATTTGTAAGTGTCCTTAACCTCCAAATTTCAGCTTTGATTAGTTTAATGGTCAAAAGTCAAACTTATCATAGTTAAGGTTTGACTTAGTGATTAATCACTAATGGTCCAGTCATTAGTCGAATTAAGAGTAGTTATAAGTTGGTAATTGTGTAGGTAATAAACCCCTAAGAGGGCACCTACTGATTATCACCCTAGCTTGGTCAAATGTCGGGTCAAACCTAATAATAAAAAGTCAACAGAAAGCTATTTTGAAAATAAATTCATAATTAGCAATGTAGAAACTATGGAACCTGTTTTAACACTTATATAACTTGGTAATTAATGTAAGAACATGTTTAAGCATGTTCAACCCGACAATTTCAAGTTTAGGATCGGTTCGCATCTGAAAGTCGCAAAAGTTGACTATTGCTTTGACTTTCAGTTCCGACCCAAATTAGCTTAGTTTGATTATGTCTTAGGGTTCCTTTGTGACCATGTTATATGTTGGTATAACTCTCTGAGGTTATACAACTTGGATCCTTAGTTAACCTATTCATTTACATGTTTTCGTTATATGCTTAAATGTTGACCATTATGCCCATATGACCTTAAAACGTGAATTTTGAAAATATAAAAGAGTAGAAACCTTAGTTATTGATTTATAAACTTGTACCTAAAATTTGACATCAGTTTGAGGTCTAGATTAGGAGTTATGCTCATTAGCGTAAATGAAAAGCTTTTTATTAATTAAACGGCATAATTAGCCTATATCCTATCTAAACCCAATTTTTGATACCAAACTTTTTACCTAGTGATGTAAAATAATATTTTGGGATTTTTGAAGATTTTTATTTATTTTAGGCTGAGCATAACATAGAGTTATAACTTTAATTCGGTTATTGTCGGTTTTGCCCTTTTGGCCTATAAAATGAGTTTTATAAAACATTTTGACCCCAAACCTTTTGCTACTGATTTTATATGATAAATAAAATATTTTAAGCTTTCTGGAATGATAAAAATATCAGCTTTTCCTTAAAGACCCGGAAATCGCTTAAAACCATCTTTTTACGCATTTTTAACGTATGGTATAAGTTAAAACTATTTTTAACATATAAGGTTTGATACTGTTGGTACACTTTATGTGGACGCGACTCGACTCGGTTCGATTCGGTTCGGGTCGACTCGGTTAGGTACGGCTCAAGCCCGAAGACACGACATTCCTCCGTCGTGCGCCCCAGAGTTCGACACGCGAAGCACGGAGCGCCGCAAGCCTTTCCCGCAAACACATCACCATGACATCACCTTAGTGATGTCATGATGATGTCACAAGCTTTGTCTTATGTTGAAATAATGAAAGATTGTAAACAGAAACATGTCCGGGCCGTAATTCTTTCATTGGGCCGAAGACTTGTGATGGGCCTTGGACTTCACTTGGGCTTCAACAACAAACGACGAAACAGATTATAGAATTAATATGTATGTCGACGAAACAGAATGTGTTTCGTCGACTTTAGTGTTTCGTCGTGCCTTTATGCGTTTCGTCAGTCTGTGTCTGTGTCTAGTATAAATACTACTCTCAGTTTCACTTTGAAACAGAGATGAGAGCATACCCTTAAAGAAACTCTGTCAAAACTGTGTTTGTATCAATTTGTAATCGGTTCTCATCCCGTTTAATCAATCGAGTGTGTTTCATTGGTTAATCCGTGTTCTTTATTAACTGTGTTTGGTTTGCACCGTCACGGGGATTCCGCACCCGTTACCGTGTTTGTGATAAACAACGATAGGTTTTCGTTATCGATCCTCACCGGACAAACGGGACCTATAAGTGGTATCAGAGCTTTGGCTCTTTTCCTTGTTTAAAACCAAACAAGTTTCGGTTTTTATCATGTTTGAACTTGATTGTTTATGAGTTTCTGAAAAAGTGTTCTTAAAAGTTCATTTATTTTCTGATAAACTTTCTAAAAATCTGTTAGAACTTGCTTGTTTGCCAAAGTTTTGGTAAAAACCTTTGTTATATTCTTGTTCACAAGATAAAAATCGGGTTTTCATTTAAACTTTGTGCATTAATCCTGTTCGAAAATTTTTCAGGTTCATCAAATCTTTAAAAAGTTCATGCATGTTCTTCATATAATTTACTTTTTGATCTCTTGAGAAGTTACTTAAAAGTGTTTGTGGAATATAATTTATTATATTGACAAAGTGATGATGTTTTGTTGAAAATAGGAAGTCTCGAAACAACAAAAAGTATGGTAATTGTGCAGTAGGTTGAAAATTGTGGATTTGTGTCAGAAAGAGATAAGGAAACTTTGAAAATATCTTTAATTCTTATCCTAAAATCGCTGAGTTTCGTCGACCAATTAGTTCAGTTTCGTCGAACATTGATTTGGGCTTCAAAACTGAATTGGGCCTCATCTCATTTGGGCTTCAACATATAGGAACTGTTTCGTCGACCAGGAACCTAACTGTTTCGTCATTCAACAAGGCTTCATTTCTGTTTTGTCATTAAGTGAAACTCAATCACTTTCGTCGCAATACAACAAAGCTTCATCTGTTTCGTCGGAGGTCAACAATTATTGAGTTTCGTCGCACATAAAGACAAAAAGGCTCCAGTTTCGACGAGTTATATCTCCATTCTGTTTCGTAGCCATTTGTTCAACATTCAGTTTCGTCGCACCCAATCATTTCAGTAATCAGTTTCGTCGAGTGTGTTATAAATTTTAAACATAAGGTTTGCAAAAGTGGGTTAACACTGTGTATTCAAGTATTTGATCAGTTTTTCACCTACATACATCAAAGATGAGTTATACTAGCCCATGGGATTGGAGTACGGATCCACAACCAGATCTAAAACGGATGTCGATGGCTGAATATATGACGAGTACCATACCTAAACAACAACAGTCAATAAGTTCAAGTCAATGGGCAATGGTGTCGAATCAAAATCAAAACATACAGAATCTTTTGGTAGCAAGAGGAGAAGGAAATGCAGCTACTAAAAAGACACGTCATGATCTGTTGAAGAAGAAATTCGAATCATTTCATTTCTTAGAGAATGAAACCCTAAATGATATAATTACTCGTTATTATCATTTGATGAGTGAAATGTATTATTTTGGTGTTCTTGCATCTCAACATGAAATTGTAGCACGGTTTGTTGATGCTCTACCTCCAAAATGGAGCCCATTCATTGAGTTTTTAAAGCATACGGGCGTTCTAGATGCTGTCAATGTTAATATTTATGAAGTCATTCAGAAGTTGGAGCACAAGAACGAAGAGGAAATTCGGAAAGCTAACAAGATTGCACCTACTCAAAACACAGAAATGTATTTGCCGGGTTTTGGTCCTTCAGCTAGTTCTAGTTCCATTCAGCAACCGAAGCTTCAAACGGCGTTTGTATCAAATACAAGCTCATCTCCGTTTCCACAGTTCAATCAAAGTGCTTATCTTTCGCAATCTAAACCCCAACCTCAACCTCAAGTTTCTACAACACAACCTCAATTCGATCCAAGTGTCAATTGTGGTCCGGCCATACAGTTGGGAAACGGTGATCAAACAAGAACTGCGTTTTATGCTGAAATTGTCAAGAATGTCAATGATGGTGAATCTTCAGGAAAAGATGATAGTTCGGGATACAGTGGCAGTTCGGATGAAGAATCGAATTTAAAAGAAAGAACTGATTCTGAAGATGATAATTTGTCGAATGATGCTAACAAGAAATCTTACTTGATCAAGAAAGCTGATGCTACTTCAAAAGAAATGGAGAAGATTCTCACTGAAGATGGATCTTTCTCTTCTCAGACTGCCTTTATGGCTAATGTCACAGCTTCTACAAGTCAGGTAAAATCTGAAACTCCTAGCATATGTAGTGATTGTGCTGATATGAAACATGAATGTGATAGAGTGAAACTTAAATGTGATACAATTCATAGTCACAATCAGAGTTTAGTTGTTGAACTGTCAAAGTGCAAAGAGGCAAACATGGCCTTAGCTCGCAATGAAAAGGAGTTTAAAACAGTTACTGAAACCCAAAAGAAAAGTGTTTCCGAATTAACAAAAATTGTTTTCAACAAACAAATTGGTATTAATAACTACATTAATATCATTGAGGAAACCAAGAAAGAGCTAGCCGTGGCCAAGTGTGAATATGAAGCGATCAAGCTCAAATTGGAGAGTTATTCTAATTCCCGATATGTGCTTGATTACATCATTGATGTTCAACAGCTGAAAGGGAATGTGAAAGGCGTTGGTTATAGGAAGTGTCCACCCCCTTTGAGACACGACTATACCAAGTCGCCCGATGAAGAGGATATGCCTCCTTTTGAACCCAGTGTACCTCTTGATTTTGGGGAAGTTACATCTGGCTTAGGGTTCAAAACGGACAATTCATCGGAGGGCTCATCTGATAGAAAAGAAAAGTCATCATGTGCTTCAAATCAAAGTCCTCCAACCATTGAGGACTATGATTCATCCGATGATGAACCAGATGTGAGTGATGAGGATAAATCTCTTGAGAAGAACAAAGGAGTAGAAGTGCCTTTTGAGAATCACATTCTGTGTGATCCTTCTACTCCTGTTGTGCAATCAACTGGTGCCAAACAAGAGATAGATCCTATCACTGAGACAGTGTCTACCATTAAAAGTGATAACGTGTTATATACTTTAGTCAGTGATGACAAAATTTATTCAAACACAGTTTTTCCAATTAAAAATGTCAATCAATCTTTGATTGATAAAGTGTTTGAAGATACTACCAGTAAGTTTTTGGAAAAGGGGATTCCGAGAGTTTCAGTAACTCAGTGTGATCCGATTCCAAAAGCTGAAGTTAGAAGAAAATTTGGAAATAAAAAATCACCAACGAAGCAACAACCTATTGCTTTTAAGGGTAAACAACAACAACGAGCTCCAAAGCCAAAGGCTAAGGTTGATTCTAAAGGAGCTCGTTACAAGAAGAAAACAAAAGACGTTATGTTTGTGGCCTCCAAAGGTACTGATAAAGTGGAGACTTTTGAAAATAAATCAAATACCGATTTTGTACAAAAAGTCAACATTTTGAAACGTAATAGTGATAACAATTACACCCAACACACAAACGGGTATGAAGCTAGTACCTCTGGGTCTACAAGTTCTACGTCAGGTCGTCGATCAGATTCTCCTAAGTTTGTTGAAAGGAGAATGTGTTTTAAATGTGGGAAGTTTGGGCACATCATTTGTCACACCCCGACCACGTAGAACATACAAAACGTGGCGGAAATGTCGGGGAGTGTTGTAACAGAATTAATTGTTTCGAATCCATGGCAATTGAAGTTTCGTTTTATTGATTAAAAGTGTTACAATGTCTTAACAAACAAGGAAATACAACATAATTAACTAGTCTTGCATCTTTTATTGTCACTAAAGCCCAAGTCTGCCTATGTGTACCTTGATCATCTTATGCAAACTCCTGAAAAACACATGTGAAAATAGGTACGTCAGCATAAAAATGCCTGTGAGATACATAGGTTTTGTGAAAATAGGTTTCATGACTTATGTTTGAGAAAATGTTTAGTCATGAACCTTGTAATTTGCTTTGTCTTTGTAAATCATTTGAAAAACAATAAGTTCAGATGATACGTATAAATAAGAGAATAATGCATGGTTAAATGAGTAACCATGTAAAATGAGTTTGTATAAGTTAAGTTATTTGTAAAACAATGTATTGTGAAAAGTATGTTATTTGTATAAAATGTTATATGTCATAAACTGAAATGATTCAAATAACGCTATGATATGTAATACCATACAAACACTTATATATAGGAAGTACCAGCGGCGTATCCACCATGCTTGTATCATATTACACACGCCTCGTTACTTAATCACTTAATCAAACCACCAATGTAATAAGTCTATGTTTAAACCAAAAGTCAAAAGTCCTTGTATAAAACTTGTCAAATGTTTATAGTCCAAAAGTAGTCAAGTAATGTGTAACCAAAATGATATGTATGGTAAGTAAAAATAAGACTACTTAAACCATAAGTAAAAATGTACAAAACAAAGTATTGAAGTAAAACTTGGTTTAAATCAAAGTTATGTTTTGTGTAGTAAATGCATGCTATACTGATATGGACATTTATGCGGTATTGTGAAAATTCATACATCCAAGCCTTGAGACAGTCGGATAACTATGTAATAATGAGTTATCAAAAGAATATGTATTCGGATTCAGTCATTCCTTACGTCCAAACAAACCCGAGATTTCAGGAATGGGATTTGTCAAGTCCTGTGGTACCACTACCTACTACCGAGCGGCATGATCGGTGTTAATGAATGTATAGTATAGTTTAAACAACCCAAATGTCATACCAAAATGTAAGCATGTGAATGTAATGTAAAATGATGTACTAAGTATGCTAAGTTAACATACAAAGTAGAAAAGTCATGTAAATCAATGTGCTAGCATGCTATCAGTCAACATACATAGCAGAAATGTAATGTAAATCATGTACTAATAGTGTACTAATGAACATAACAAGTATATGATGTGAAAACAGGAAAGCACGAAAGTAACAAGTAGGCACATGTGTTCCACCCCAAAACAGTTTGGAAAACAGTAAAAGAGGGGTCTATGTACTCACTTGAGATTGCTTAGTAGTCCTTGAGTAACAACCAAACAATGCTAGATATCACGGATATCAAACGACACCTAATATAGGTAACTATGTTAATAAATCCGACCTAAATCGGAAGATCGGGAAGCATTAGGGTTTGTAAACCAAATGAGTGTAGGAACTCATGTAACATGGTTTAACAAAGCCTACATACTAAATGAAACCTAACATAAATGTTTACGACCCATTACGACCCGTTTAGGTAGCTTATGCTACTTTAACGCGTCGTTCGTGTGAAACATGTTCGGACCGCCTAACTAGTCCTATGACAAGTGTTATATGCCTTAACATGTTACATAATCAGTTATGTGACAAAAGTTTAGGTTACATATGCTTAATTACCAATTATACATGAAAAGGGTATTCTGGTAATTTAGCTAAGGCATATAAACTACCTATCATACAACTACTCAAACGATGTGACCATAAGGTATAACCTCGGAAGGTTATTCCCTATATACTATGGTCACCTAAGGTATTTGGTCGGATCCTAATGATCGACC
Organism: Helianthus tuberosus; assembly: GCA_030545235.1. Lineage (NCBI taxonomy): Eukaryota > Viridiplantae > Streptophyta > Magnoliopsida > Asterales > Asteraceae > Helianthus > Helianthus tuberosus. The sequence continues at coordinate 143,202,189 of CM060412.1, read as the reverse complement.
AAATGGGTCGGGTTCGAAGGTATAAGAGATTTATCAGATCGCTTACCCTTACGACCCTAGACAATGTGGTAATCAGTAGGCATAGTCCCAAGGGACTATAACCATCGTGATTACAATCACGTTGCGAAGTTCAAACGAACTTCGCATTGACCATAAGCTGGTCAACACTGAAAGTCAAACATCTGACTCGAAAAGCAATAAAATAAAGAAAAGAACGAACGAATACTTACGAAGGGTCCCCGAATGCTAATCCCGATCCAAGTAGCTCAGGTATGAAACAATGGTTTCAACTTAGAGCTCCTCAAATCAGAATTCTTGTAAGTTTTGCAATGGGGTGGATGGGTATTTATAGGAATACCCGAACCGTTAGGATCATTTCATTGAAACCGTGCTCGAATCCTACCCGTACATTTGTTGCAAAGTTGTGGTGGCTAAAAATGGGTCTAAATGAGCTGAATGTGCAGTTGTGAGTGTGTGGTTGTGGTTAAAACAGCTGGAATGCGCATAAGCGCGAAAGACGATCCAAATTGCGTGACGAATGGATTTTTCTCATGCCAAACACTAAAATAAAATATTATAGTGCTTACATAAATTTTTGGATGTCCATATGTATTCAGAACGTAAGTTATGCGCGAAAATGCAAACTTGTGCACTTTTTGACACTTTTAGTCCCTGAATGACCCAAAAGTTTATTTTAGCACACCGAACCCCTCAAAGCCTATTTCTAAGCTATATAAAGGATATTTATGGTATGTTTAACTTATGGTCATGTTCCGGAATGTCTGTTACAGTTCAAATTGGCATACTTTCGCAGTTTGTCAAATTTAGTCCCTGTAAGCGATTTAACTCGATTTTGCCATACCAAAGCCTTCAAAACTTATTTCTAAGTTATGTAAAGGTTATTTAAGGTATGTTAAGCCAATGTCACTATTCCGGAGTGTTTGTTGCATTAAACTGGTTATATTTACGCATCGGTGCGCGTATAACCTTCCAGAAAGCGATTTAGAGTTTGGAATTGAACAAAAATTGATATGTGCAAATGATACACATAATTTTAAAAATCCCAAGTATGAAATACAATATTTCATTGGTTTGGTATTTGTTTGATGGTCGCAGTGACCCAGGTGTCACAGTCTCCCCTACTTTAGGAAATTTCGTCCCGAAATTTAATCAGAGGAAACTTGTGAGAACTTGAAAACATGAAGTTGAAAAGATCGAACAACATTGGTTAGGGTTCTGAACTTCTAGTAACTTTAATAACATCATGCTTGCAATGTAAGAGGGATACTTATATACAAGTATATGAAGCGTCATTGGTGCGTCCACCGTACCTCCATTACATCGTTCTCATTTCGTTATTGTTGTCACTATCGGTTCTTACACATAATAAATCTTACTGTGTTTCTGTGCACTAAATTTCATAATTATGTACGCGTCCATAATTAGACAATTCCTTGCACAGTTCACACAGTCTATTTTATAATGTGTAGGGTAAAACCAAATGAACAATCCTGTGATGATTGTGACTAGACCGCCATAGAGTCCTTTTAACTAAATCAATAAATGATTTAAATAGACTATCAAGGAGTCTGTTCAGCTATATCACTAGATGTCATTCTTTAACCAAATTGTGAATCAATCTTTTTGACTAGACCACTTAAGGGTCTCTTATGAATCTTGGAATAGTACTATATAATCCAAGGGTCTTAACTATTACATAGAAGCCCATTCAGGATTTAAGGTAGTACCTTTTTGAATATCCTACTACGAATCCCTCATATAAAGATATGAAAGATTCTACGAGGATTTGGATAACGAATACCCAGAGTATAAAAACACAAAATGGATAAAAGAAAACATAAGATGCCTAAACACATAGTCATATAACCACAAAATTGTTTAACTAGAAATTTGTTCTGCTAACAGGGCACATGTATTTAAAGCACACTAGGAATCCATTCCTTGAATTTCATTTGGTACTTTAAACACTATCAAGAATCTAACTATAAAGATAGAAAGATTTTTGAAGAGAAAATTCGATTTCGATTATAAGGAACCGAAACGTTCGAATTTAGGTACATAAGGAATCCAATTAAGGACTCTGATTTGAATGATAATCATCCACAAGGGTCTAATTGTGAAGATAAAAAGATCCCATATGGATTTTTAGAAGTTGAAGATGTTTGAAATCTTGCACTGGATGTGCTTACGTCAAAACATGAAGTAAAAATGCTTATGAAGTTGAGATGCTAGATATGTCAAGGCGACATATGAAGCGAAATTTGAAAGTTAAGTCAATGTATGAGGAAAATATTTTTGAAAACTATGCATGGGGTTCTTTTAAGAAAAATGTGTTTAACGTTTTTGAAACCTTATATATAATACCTTTGAAATCATAAAGTAGGTGTATTAGATAGATATATTTAAAAAAAATGTTTTAAAATCATGCGAGATGAATTTTGAAATTATGTATAAGGTTTTTGAAAGACATGAATGATGCTTTTCGAAATCAGGCACTTGATAAGAAAATGTATTGTGTTAATATTGTCTTCAGACTATATGAAATATTTTGAAATTAGGAAGGTTGGTTTTGATAACATGGCCAATGTTTTTGAAATAACATAGACAATGCATCAAGAAAAATTGTTTTCAAACTATATGAAATGTTTTGAGATCATGAAGATTGTTTTTGAAATACTTGTACTGTATATGTTGAAAAATCAAAACATAATGGGTATGAGATTTGAAAATATCCTTAGTTATCCAACCAAGGATTCAAAGGTACAGATGTGTAAAAAGCCCGATTGCTCATAATTTCACTTTATTTCTTGTACTTCGTCTCCTGGAATGAAACGAGTACTTAAAATTTTTTAGGGAATCATGAGCGATCATTTGAAAGAGAGAATCACAAGAGTAGTTTGTAAGGAACATAGTTCCTTAATGTAGGTATCATAGGGAAAGTCATACACACATGTAATTATACTTGTATATCAGAATTGCGAACAACAACTTTTATTTATGAACAAGACATATTGTTTCACAATACTAGAAAACGAAAGGAACAAAAGCATAAGACAGCAACATCTTCTACTCAGCCAACTGCTCATCCGTGGGTCAGATTTGCATTAGCAAGCTTTGGACAATCCCTTTGGAAATGGCCCATCTCGCCACAGTTGCAGCAAGACCCTCGTGAGAAACGAGCTTGAGTAGGATTGTCGCCAGCTTGATTTGGTACAGCTGCAGTTAGGCAAACCCTTGCTGTATGACCTATAAGTCCACAAATCTGGCATTTACGGCACCTCACACTAGGGTGATGATGAAGGCTACATTGGTTGCACAAGGGTGCAGTTCCGTTGTATGGCTTCCTAGCTGGTGGTTGAGCTGGTTGGTTGGGGAAGGCTTGACCATTGTGAGCGACCATGGCGAAGTTCTGAGAAGCCTTTCGCTTCCTTGACTTCTTAGGGGATCGTTCATCCATGGTCTTTGATTCCTCTGTTGGTTTCTTGGCTGATGGTGCTGGCTTGACTTCTGCTTCCTTTGGTGACTCTTGAGTGGCTTCATTGTTGAGACGAGAGGCTTCATTGTTGAGAAGAGACATGGCAATGCCTAAATCCACAAACTTCAGAATCACTTCGCCTATTTGTTGGGCAAATTTGGCTGTTTGCTCGGACATTTGACCAGTGCTGAGAGGAAGAGACATTCTAGAAGAAAATGAAAGACATAGGAAGAAACGAGTGAAAGATTATTGGACAAATAAAACAAAATGACAACGCATAGAAATTGCGATCATTTGTTTGTTACCTAAGGTAAAGAAATGAGATGGTGACAAATCAAAGTAAATGGGTCAAAAATAATGTATCGCGAAGACATGCTCGCCTATAAGTGAACACTCATCCCAAGAATTCCCAGGTAAGCACAACTGGTCTCGCGTCTGATGAGATGTATACGAAGTGCATGCCTAGACAGAAAACCCAGAATACAGGCATTCACCCTTCCAGTTTGCACGTGTTCACATTATTTAAAACCCAAAACCTTGACGAGATTTTGAAAAATTCAAAGGGGTTCAAAACCATATAATAGAGAGTTCAAAACCTTGCAATCAATCATCCTAGAACAGATGATTAGTTTTCAAAGCGGTTTTGAAATTTATGTTCTTGTTGTGGTTGTCGCCTAAGGATAGGTGACAATATTGTTTTATGACTAAACGCAAGTAAACTCGCGTTAGGGTCCTAGAAAGGTTATAGATTAGGTCAAAGTATTACTAATAACCTAATTCCCTATAACCATGAGCTCTGATACCAACTTTTCTGTCACACCCCGACCACGTAGAACATACAAAACGTGGCGGAAATGTCGGGGAGTGTTGTAACAGAATTAATTGTTTCGAATCCATGGCAATTGAAGTTTCGTTTTATTGATTAAAAGTGTTACAATGTCTTAACAAACAAGGAAATACAACATAATTAACTAGTCTTGCATCTTTTATTGTCACTAAAGCCCAAGTCTGCCTATGTGTATCTTGATCATCTTATGCAAACTCCTGAAAAACACATGTGAAAATAGGTACGTCAGCATAAAAATGCCTGTGAGATACATAGGTTTTGTGAAAATAGGTTTCATGACTTATGTTTGAGAAAATGTTTAGTCATGAACCTTGTAATTTGCTTTGTCTTTGTAAATCATTTGAAAAACCATAAGTTCAGATGATACGTATAAATAAGAGAATAATGCATGGTTAAATGAGTAACCATGTAAAATGAGTTTGTATAAGTTAAGTTATTTATAAAACAATGTATTGTGAAAAGTATGTTATTTGTATAAAATGTTATATGTCATAAACTGAAATGATTCAAATAACGCTAGGATATATAATACCATACAAACACTTATATATAGGAAGTACCAGCGGCGTATCCACCATGCTTGTATCATATTACACACGCCTCGTTACTTAATCACTTAATCAAACCACCAATGTAATAAGTCTATGTTTAAACCAATAGTCAAAAGTCCTTGTATAAAACATGTCAAATGTTTATAGTCCAAAAGTAGTCAAGTAATGTGTAACCAAAATGATATGTATGGTAAGTAAAAATAAGACTACTTAAACCATAAGTAAAAATGTACAAAACAAAGTATTGAAGTAAAACTTGGTTTAAATCAAAGTTATGTTTTGTGTAGTAAATGCATGCTATACTGATATGGACATTTATGCGGTATTGTGAAAATTCATACATCCAAGCCTTGAGACAGTCGGATAACTATGTAAAAATGAGTTATCAAAAGAATATGTATTCGGATTCAGTCATTCCTTACGTCCAAACAAACCCGAGATTTCAGGAATGGGATTTGTCAAGTCCTGTGGTACCACTACCTACTACCGAGCGGCATGATCGGTGTTAATGAATGTATAGTATAGTTTAAACAACCCAAATGTCATACCAAAATGTAAGCATGTGAATGTAATGTAAAATGATGTACTAAGTATGCTAAGTTAACATACAAAGTAGAAAAGTCATGTAAATCAATGTGCTAGCATGCTATCAGTCAACATACATAGCAGAAATGTAATGTAAATCATGTACTAATAGTGTACTAATGAACATAACAAGTATATGATGTGAAAACAGGAAAGCACGAAAGTAACAAGTAGGCACATGTGTTCCACCCCAAAACAGTTTGGAAAACAGTAAAAGAGGGGTCTATGTACTCACTTGAGATTGCTTAGTAGTCCTTGAGTAACAACCAAACAATGCTAGATATCACGGATATCAAACGACACCTAATATAGGTAACTATGTTAATAAATCCGACCTAAATCGGAAGATCGGGAAGCATTAGGGTTTGTAAACCAAATGAGTGTAGGAACTCATGTAACATGGTTTAACAAAGCCTACATACTAAATGAAACCTAACATAAATGTTTACGACCCATTACGACCCGTTTAGGTAGCTTATGCTACTTTAACGCGTCGTTCGTGTGAAACATGTTCGGACCGCCTAACTAGTCCTATGACAAGTGTTATATGCCTTAACATGTTACATAATCAGTTATGTGACAAAAGTTTAGGTTACATATGCTTAATTACCAATTATACATGAAAAGTGTATTCTGGTAATTTACCTAAGGCATATAAACTACCTATCATACAACTACTCAAACGATGTGACCATAAGGTATAACCTCGGAAGGTTATTCCCTATATACTATGGTCACCTAAGGTATTTGGTCGGATCCTAATGATCGACCAAATGGGTCGGGTTCGAAGGTATAAGCGATTTATCAGATCGCTTACCCTTACGACCCTAGACAACGTGGTAATCAGTAGGCATAGTCCCAAGGGACTATAACCATTGGGATTACAATCACGTTGCGAAGTTCAAACGAACTTCGCATTGACCATAAGCTGGTCAACACTGGTAATTTACCTAAGGCATATAAACTACCTATCATAAAACTACTCAAACGATGTGACCATAAGGTATAACCACGGAAGGTTATTCCCTATATACTATGGTCACCTAAGGTATTTAGTCGGATCCTAATGATCGACCAAATGGGTCGGGTTCGAAGGTATAAGCGATTTATCAGATCGCTTACCCTTACGACCCTAGACAACGTGGTAATCAGTAGGCATAGTCCCAAGGGACTATAACCATCCTGATTACAATCACGTTGCGAAGTTCAAACGAACTTCGCATTGACCATAAGCTGGTCAACACTCGAAAAGCAATAAAATAAAGAAAAGAACGAAAGAATACTTACGAAGGGTCCCCGAATGCTAATCCCGATCCAAGTAGCTCAGGTATGAAATAATGGTTTCAACTTAGAGCTCCTCAAATCAGAATTCTTGTAAGTTTTGCAATGGGGTGGATGGGTATTTATAGGAATACCCGAACCGTTAGGATCGTTTCATGGAAACCGTGCTCGAATCCTACCCGTACATGTGTTGCAAAGTTGTGGTGGCTAAATATGGGTCTAAATGAGCTGAATGTGCAGTTGTGAGTGTGTGGTTGTGGTTAAAACAGCTGGAACATGCTGACTGTTCGATCTAATCTATTCTGGGAGGCTGAGGCGGCCTGCTTCAGGATCATACAATTCTAATGCGGGCCGCATGGCCCTTCTGATCAGCATATAACTTTCAAAAATGACAGTTTCAGCCCCTGCACGTGTTTAAGGCCATTCCCGACACTTCTAAGGCCCGTAAAGCCAACTTTAAGGCCCTAAAATGATTCCTAAACATTGTGGACATGAAACATGCTCAAAAATATGTCAGATGTCGGTTCGTTTGGCCGTACGATCGCGATGTTCGCTTAATTACGACGGAATGCGCATAAGCGCGAAAGACGATCCAAATTGCGCGACGAATGGATTTTTCTCATGCCAAACACTAAAATAAAATATTATAGTGCTTACATAAATTTTTGGATGTCCAGATGTATTCAGAACGTAAGTTATGCGCGAAAATGCAAACTTGTGCACTTTTTGACACTTTTAGTCCCTGAATGACCCAAAAGTTTATTTTAGCACACCGAACCCCTCAAAGCCTATTTCTAAGCTATATAAAGGATATTTATGGTATGTTTAACTTATGTTCATGTTCTGGAATGTCTGTTACAGTTCAAATTGGCATACTTTCGCAGTTTGTCAAATTTAGTCCCTGTAAGCGATTTAACTCGATTTTGCCATACCAAAGCCTTCAAAACTTATTTCTAAGTTATGTAAAGGTTATTTAAGGTATGTTAAGCCAATGTCACTATTCCGGAGTGTTTGTTGCATTAAACTGGTTATATTTACGCATCGGTGCGCGTATAACCTTCCAGAAAGCGATTTAGAGTTTGGAATTGAACAAAAATTGATATGTGCAAATGATACACATATTTTTAAAAATCCCAAGTATGAAATACAATATTTCATTGGTTTGGTATTTGTTTGATGGTCGCAGTGACCCAGGTGTCACATCATTAAAGACTGCACAAATTCACCCAAACCAAATTTTGTTGAAAGAACCCCTTCTGAACAAGGTCACTCACAACGTCGTCCTGTTTCTCCAAAACATGATAAAAGAACTGTTAAGGAACAAGAAACGAAACAACGACGTCATAACATCAAAGCTGTTGAAAAGGCTTTAAAATCTGAAGTCAAAACGGTTAAAAGGAAACCTAGTTTGCCACAACCATTAAAACCAGAAATTGTACATAATACACAATCTGGAAAACAAAAACAAGCTTGGAGACCTAAATCGGGTGAAAGTTCAGGGGGAGGTACGGTGTTTGAAAATCTTCAAGAAATTGAAATTACATTTCTTGATTCTCAGGGGAAACCCAAGTCTATGAAGGCTTGGGTCCCCCTCTACAACTAATCTCTGAGTGAGTGTGTAGGACGTTCCAGGAGGAACTATTGATAGTCTTAAGATTGTTGATAGTGGAGTGTCCATGCACAAGATCGGCGACAAAAGAAATTGTTGCCTTTGGTGGAGAGAAAAAGAAAAGAAGACAGAATTGTCTGTCGAAAGAAATTGAAAACTTCGACAAATTGAAAATCATTTCAAAATGTGATTGTTCAAGGTTTTGATCGGGTCCCCAGGGGTAGATTCAAATCAAAATGTACGCACCTGCAGCACGTCTGATGTTCAAAATCAACAAGATGAACGTGCAGTCTACATTTCTTCGCAGTGTGATTGAAGAAAATGTGTTTGTTGAACAAACCAACCGGGTGTGCGGATGCCTTGGCTTGGATTGAACAACCGCACACTAATTCTGAAAGAGAAAGACAAAGACCTTCGCTGGTGCAATGTGGAAGACCAGCCGGACCCAAAGGTTTATGATCTTGTTGCTGTGAAGAGATTTCTCAGTAGCTACAAAATCGACTTTGAAATCCACACCGAGTGGATATCCAGTTTGGGAGAGCGCTCAGATTACTTGCAATGCACGAAGCAGTTGCAGGATACGGTTTTAAATTTCTAATCTCTCCTATACTTGTCGATATTTAAGTTGCTTTATAAATTATTATCATCTCGTATAGCACTCTTTGACCAGACACGTGGATCTCGAATATCACCTCACACGTGATTGTTTCAATATGAAACCAGACAATGTTGTCATGGTCCGCACCGCTTACCGACGTGCCAACTCATTTTCAAAATTCGATAAAATCATTTCTGATTAAATTAATTTTGGTAAACGGCATTGAGGTAAAACATGAGTTAACCAACATCAGGAAATCGTTTTTGTAAATATCTTTGTGTCTTTTAAATTTATCTTAGTTTGTTGATTTTAGGGGGAGTAAATCCAAATTTGAAAATTCAGAAACATCGAAAAATTTCAAAACGCAAAAATAATAGAAAAACAAAAATGAGTTTCCTGGCGAGAAAAAGAGAAAATGATAGTAAATCAGTTGTCTGTCGAAACCTCTTCGAACTGAACTTGAAAATGAAAAATATGTTAAGCAGCTCTATATAAGATGTATCGGTAGGCTCACAATCATTTTAAAGTGTGCATGGTGATATAAATCTTAAATCGACTGAAGACCAGGTGGGAACCACACAATGGCATATGGTCTTAGTATCGAAATTTCGTTTGAGAGATTGCCGAGGTTCTGAGATATTCGGTCTTTATGCTGCTTATCATCTGGGTATCATGGTTGTATCTCAAACCGTAATAATAACAGAGACGAAGTCTAGATCTTCCATGATACTATACATACGTATACATATTGCATTCGACCTCAATAAGTGATCAACAATCACATGTCCAAACAAAATAAGTGATAATATATCACAGATTCTTTGCGAGAGTCAAGTTCGTCTCTTTGCTGTACGAAAGTACTGACCTGTTCACGGACTTGCTCCTGTGCCCTCATGCATATGAAAATCAAGTTCCTCATCAATAAGTGATTCTATCACATAGGGCTTGTTTTCAATCAAAATAAGTGAGTTTCTCACATCTTTTATACGGTCAAACAGATGATAAACGGTATACTCACCGGTAAGATGAACTCTCGCGCATACCTTGATACAGGAATGTGTCGTGTGTGGATGAACACCGGTTGGTAAGTATAAATCATACCTTAACGTATCCCCTCGCCATGATTACATCTGATAAGTTGAGCTTATGTGGACAACAATAATGATAATTGTTATAGGATGCTGATCGGTATATTTTAAGTAAACTCTATTTGTTATTAATTATTTAGAAAAATGCACTAATTTTGTATAAGATATATTGGTTTGAATTGCTTTTATAATTTATGGGTTTGTGGAGAAAATTCACTAAAGTAATAAATTTAGATACAAAAACAGAAACATATATCTTGTTTAATTTAAAATTGAATATAGTGAATTAAAGAAAAGAAAATTATTATTAAGTAGATTTTATGTTTTTATTGTGCCATGAACGTATGAATCATAAAGTGAAAACATAAATGGTTTTGTTTCTATTTATTGGACAGAATGAGATGATTCAAGGATGAAAAGTTCTAAACTAAAACGGAAGTAACATGGGCTTCGATTTAATTGTTCTGATTGGGCTGTGAGTTGTTGGGCTGCACTAGTTGCCAGCCTAAGTATTTATGTTGGTCAATATTTAAGGGACACTTTTTGGATAATTCCATTCAGCCGTCATACATTGAAAACAAAGAACGAATTTAGCATCCATTCTCTCATCTTGAAGCCAGTTTATGATGTCGGATCGACTTGGGATGACAACTGAAGCGGTTACGACAACCATGACCGGCTAGGCTCTTTGTGGCTTACTCCAGGCGGACGGTTCAGTTAGGTTTTTACGTTATTCAGTTTATACTCAGGTTTGGATGTATTTTTGACCTTGACAAAGTTGTATGAATACATTGATGTGTTGGTTTCTTTAAACTATTTGCGTGTGTTTTGAGTTCTTGCTTTACAACTTGTTCGGTTGATGACAAAACCTAGTAACTTGTTGAGTGACATAGAGTAGGTTGACTCACACTAGTAAATAGGGTTAATCGAATTATAAAAGATCTGATGACAAAGACCTATTTTTTATTAGCATATTAAATTAACCAACTTTCCAACATCATGTCTATGTGATGGCCAATTACCTAAGTAAACTGAGTTTTGTGAAACCTAGAACCTGAAGTTTGGAAGAAGTTACGTTTTATAAATCTGATATCTTTTCTTGTAATTAGTTTTTTAGTTTCTTTCAAATTAATCAAAACTCCCAAATCTAGATTAGTAGTAGTTAATTAAATAATTTAGCTAGACACTAACCACAAATTCCCTGTGGATACGATACCCTACTTACGCTATCTACGTAGTTTAATTAGGTTTTTGCATGACCCTTACGACAGTCATCAAAATGTTTTTTTTTTTTACATTTTTGATGACTGTCGTAAGGGTCATGCAAAAACTTAATTAAACTAAATAGATAGCGTAAGTAGGGTATCGTATCCACGGAGAATTTGTGGTTAGTGTTAAAGAAATTAATTAAAACTAAATTATCTAAATTGGGGGTTTGTTTGTAGATTTAAAAGAAAACACAATTTGTCACGAAAAGTGTTATCAATATTAAAAAGAAGTAACCTCCACCCGGAATCCCGAATACCCGTTTTAGTATAAAAATCCGTTTTCTGATTCAAAACACCACATAGACATGACCTCGGAATTAATGAATTTGATTAGTTAATAGGGATAGTTTTTAAGATTCACTATGCAACCTAATAACCCATTTGATTGTATCAATTACCCACCAATTTACCAACCCGCTAACAACGCGAGAAAGTTGCCAATACGCTTAATAAACGACAAGTAATTCAAATACAAGAAACGTTTACCAATAATCCAACACAAGTGGTTAAGCTGTACCAGTTACAAGAATCAGAAAAACAGAAAATTATATCAAACCATGTAAATGTTCATCCGGGCAGAAGTCACGAGGAGTTTAGCCGCGCATGTTTGTCTTTGCCGCTTCGGTTGTCATCCCGATTAAGTTAGACTTCATGGATTGGCTTTGAAGATGGGATGGAATAACTATATTCGTCCTCTCTCTTTTCTGTCGAGATGTGACGGCTGCCTCCTGATCGATCCTCCCATGATAGATGATATTGTTCAAGACCCACAAGTCTGCGCCAAAAGTCAAGCCCAATACTCCAATATTCACATGTGCGGCCCAGAAGTAAACACCAATATGTCGGCCCAAGTGTGTATCTCCCACCAAGTCCAAAAAGCCTTTTTCCTCTAAAAAATCGTGAATGAGAGATGATGCTGTTGACTTTCGTCTGCGCATGTGATCAATAATGATGTTCTTTTTGATATATTGTTGCTCCACAATTAATGTCCACCAAACCCTATATCATGTTTCATTTATTAAAAATAATGAACCCTCCAATATTTGCACGTGATGTTGATCATAAGTGTTTTTCCTTTTGATTTAATGCCTTAGTACCCCCTCAAATACAATCTGCTCGCTGCCAAACTATAGGCAACCGTAGCCTATGGTTTTAGACCGTAAGTTACGGTCTAAGGCTGCTGTTTGATTTTTGTTGTTTGCTGAACATAGCCGTAACCGTAAGCCCTTTAATTTATTCATTTCAACTTTCATCAAATAACCGAATGGCCCCCATACTTCGTTGTTACACATTCTTGCACATTTAGCTATCTCTTCCACCTGAAACATCTACCGAATGATGTGATTCACTTGATTATTACTCCCGGATATTCCGCTTCATCACTAAACGTTTCAACTTTACCGAATTACGCGATTAACCTGTAAAATTATAAATTCTCGTAGTTACTACATTCGAGGCGTATAATCACGTAAGACGCATTAAAACATATCATATAACACACATTAAGGCTCGTGTTTCGCACTCTCCATCACATCCCCACACTTGACATTGATTGTCCTCAAGCAACTATCATAAACATTACTCACCATATTAACAAATCACCATTAAATCCCTTACCGAATCAACAATTTAAGGTCCCAAGTCATACCCGTCCCATAGACTGACACAATCGAGATTGACAATCTGACAAGTAAATGATACGCATTTAAAACAACTTAAGACTTGCCTAACTAAAACTAACATGCTTATCATACTACACACATGCCACACGCCCCTCACAATAATCACTCATCTCGGCTTTAGCAAGACTAGCGTGTAATGTGCTTATATATATTTCACTCAAAACCAAATACGCTACTTTGCAATCATAAGCTTGAATGGCAATCATACCTCCACTGAATCAAGTAACGTAACACATATCAAAAGGACTTTTCGGGTTTTTGGTTAAGGGTATAGGTAGGGAAATATTTTTGGCTTTTTTATATTTATTGGTGAACACAAATGAAGATACCAAACCATGACAACTTATTCACAATAATACTAACACATGGGTTATTTTCGACTCATTTATATAACACAAACATAATAATACTTTTATTTTTTTTTCTTTTTCTTTCTTTTCTCTTTTTTTTTCTTTTCATTTTATTCTATTTTTTTTCAACAAATCTAACACATAATTGTCATTCATGGTTGGTAATCAAACCGGTCAACAAAGGTGTAACAAACGAAAGGTATAAGGCTCAACATGGTTAACTAAAGTAGGTGGATAAACAATAAAAAATAACACAATGGAAGGGATCCTAATGCCATTATCATCTGTATGTATACGCTAAAGCACAGTCTCGGCACGTATCGAATCACACAAGTTCTAACACAAATCAACATATGGCCTACACTCAACAAATGAACAATTATTGCAATTTCAACTAACAATCTAGTAGGCTCAAATATATCCCCGGCAACGGCGCCATTTTTGATGACTGTCGTAAGGGTCATGCAAAAACCTAATTAAACTAAATAGATAGCGTAAGTAGGGTATCGTATCCACGGAGAATTTGTGGTTAGTGTTAAAGAAATTAATTAAAACTAAATTATCTAAATTGGGGGTTTGTTTATAGATTTAAAAGAAAACACAATTTGTCACGAAAAGTGTTATCAATATTAAAAAGAAGCAACCTCCACCCGGAATCCCGAATACCCGTTTTAGTATAAAAATCGGTTTTCTGATTCAAAACACCAATTAGACATGGCCTCGGAATTAATGAATTTTATTAGTTAATAGGGATAGTTTTTAAGATTCACTATGCAACCTAATAACCCATTTGATTGTATCAATTACCCACCAATTTACCAACCCGCTAACAACGCAAGAAAGTTGCCAATACGCTTAATAAACGACAAGTAATTCAAATACAAGAAATGTTTACCAATAATCCAACACAAGTGGTCAAGCTGTACCAGTTACAAGAATCAGAAAAACAGAAAATTATATCAAACCATGTAAATGTTCATCCGGGCAGAAGTCACGAGGAGTTTAGCCGCGCATGTTTGTCTTTGCCGCTTCGGTTGTCATCCCGATTAAGTTAGACTTCATGGATTGGCTTGGAAGATGAGATGGAATAACTATATTCGTCCTCTCTCTTTTTTGTCGAGATGTGACGGCTACCTCCTGATCGATCCTCCCATGATAGATGATATTGTTCAAGACCCACAAGTCTGCGCCAAAAGTCAAGCCCAATACTCCAATATTCACATGTGCGGCCCAGAAGTAAACACCAATATGTCGGCCCAAGTGTGTATCTCCCACCAAGTCCAAAAAGCCTTTTTCCTCTAAAAAATCGTGAATGAGGGATGATGCTGTTGACTTTCGTCTGTGCATGTGATCAATGATGATGTTCTTTTTGATATATTGTTGCTCCACAATTAATGTCCACTAAACCCTATATCATGTTTCATTTATTAAAAATAATGAACCCTCCAATATTTGCACGTGATGTTGATCATAAGTGTTTTTCCTTTTGATTTAATGCCTTAGTACCCCCTCAAATAGAATCTGCTCGCTGCCAAACTATAGGCAACTGTAGCCTATGGTTTTAGACCGTAAGTTACGGTCTAAGGCTGCTGTTTGATTTTTGTTGTTTGCTGAACATAGCCGTAACCGTAAGCCCTTTAATTTATTCATTTCAACTTTCATCAAATAACCGAATGGCCCCCATACTTCGTTGTTACACATTCTTGCACATTTAGCTATCTCTTCCACCTGAAACATCTACCGAATGATGTGATTCACTTGATTATTACTCCCGGATATTCCGCTTCATCACTAAACGTTTCAACTTTACCGAATTACGCGATTAACCTGTAAACTTATAAATTCTCGTAGTTACTACATTCGAGGCGTATAATCACGTAAGACGCATTAAAATATATCATATAACACACATTAAGGCTCGTGTTTCGCACTCTCCATCACATCCCCACACTTGACATTGATTGTCCTCAAGCAACTATCACAAACATTACTCACCATATTAACAAATCACCATTAAATCCCTTACCGAATCAACAATTTAAGTTCCCAAGTCATACCCGTCCCATAGACTGACACAATCGAGATTGACAATCTGACAAGTAAATGATACGCATTTAAAACAACTTAAGACTTGCCTAACTAAAACTAACATGCTTATCATACTACACACATGCCACACGCCCCTCACAATAATCACACATCTCGGCTTTAGCAAGACTAGCGAGTAATGTGCTTATATATATTTCACTCAAAACCAAATACGCTACTTTGCAATCATAAGCTTGAATGGCAATCATACCTCCACTGAATCAAGTAACGTAACACATATCAAAAGGACTTTTCGGGTTTTTGGTTAAGGGTATAGGTAGGGAAATATTTTTGGCTTTTTTATATTTATTGGTGAACACAAATGAAGATACCAAACCATGACAACTTATTCACAATAATACTAACACATGGGTTATTTTCGACCCATTTATATAACACAAACATAATAATACTTTTATTTTTTTTTCTTTTTCTTTCTTTTTCTTTCTTTTCTCTTTTTTTGTTCTTTTCATTTTATTCTTTTTTTTTCAACAAATCTAACACATAATTGTCATTCATGGTTGGTAATCAAACCGGTCAACAAAGGTGTAACAAACGAAAGGTATAAGGCTCAACATGGTTAACTAAAGTAGGTGGATAAACAATAAAAAATAACACAATGGAAGGGATCCTAATGCCTTTATCATCTGTATGTATACGCTAAAGCACAGTCTCGGCACGTATCGAATCACACAAGTTCTAACACAAAGCAACATATGGCCTACACTCAACAAATGAACAATTATTGCAATTTCAACTAACAATCTAGTAGGCTCAAATATATCCCCGGCAACGGCGCCATTTTTGATGACTGTCGTAAGGGTCATGCAAAAACCTAATTAAACTAAATAGATAGCGTAAGTAGGGTATCGTATCCACGGAGAATTTGTGGTTAGTGTTAAAGAAATTAATTAAAACTAAATTATCTAAATTGGGGGTTTGTTTATAGATTTAAAAGAAAACACAATTTGTCACGAAAAGTGTTATCAATATTAAAAAGAAGAAACCTCCACCCGGAATCCCGAATACCCGTTTTAGTATAAAAATCGGTTTTCTGATTCAAAACACCACATAGACATGGCATCGGAATTAATGAATTTGATTAGTTAATAGGGATAGTTTTTAAGATTCACTATGCAACCTAATAACCCATTTGATTGTATTAATTACCCACCAATTTACCAACCCGCTAACAACGCAAGAAAGTTGCCAATACGCTTAATAAACGACAAGTAATTCAAATACAAGAAACGTTTACCAATAATCCAACACAAGTGGTCAAGCTGTACCAGTTACAAGAATCAGAAAAACAGAAAATTATATCAAACCATGTAAATGTTCATCTGGGCAGAAGTCACGAGGAGTTTAGCCGCGCATGTTTGTCTTTGCCGCTTCGGTTGTCATCCCGATTAAGTTAGACTTCATGGATTGGCTTGGAAGATGAGATGGAATAACTAAATTCGTCCTCTCTCTTTTCTGTCAAGATGTGACGGCTGCCTCCTGATCGATCCTCCCATGATAGATGATATTGTTCAAGACCCACAAGTCTGCGCCAAAAGTCAAGCCCAATACTCCAATATTCACATGTGCGGCCCAGAAGTAAACACCAATATGTCGGCCCAAGTGTGTATCTCCCACCAAGTCCAAAAAGCCTTTTTCCTCTAAAAAATCGTGAATGAGGGATGATGCTGTTGACTTTCATCTGCGCATGTGATCAATGATGATGTTGTTTTTGATATATTGTTGCTCCACAATTAATGTCCACCAAACCCTATATCATGTTTCATTTATTAAAAATAATGAACCCTCCAATATTTGCACGTGATGTTGATCATAAGTGTTTTTCCTTTTGATTTAATGCCCTAGTACCCCCTCAAATACAATCTGCTCGCTGCCAAACTATAGGCAACCGTAGCCTATGGTTTTAGACCGTAAGTTACGGTCTAAGGCTGCTGTTTGATTTTTGTTGTTTGCTGAACATAGCCGTAACCGTAAGCCCTTTAATTTATTCATTTCAACTTTCATCAAATAACCGAATGGCCCCCATACTTCGTTGTTACACATTCTTGCACATTTAGCTATCTCTTCCACCTGAAACATCTACCGAATGATGTGATTCACTTGATTATTACTCCCGGATATTCTGCTTCATCACTAAACGTTTCAACTTTACCGAATTACGCGATTAACCTGTAAAATTATAAATTCTCGTAGTTACTACATTCGAGGCGTATAATCACGTAAGACGCATTAAAACATATCATATAACACACATTAAGGCTCGTGTTTCGCACTCTCCATCAGATGCTTATCTAAATGTTAACTATTTTAACAAAAAGAGCGTTTTGGCATGATCGTACACTGATATGATTCTCTTACCCTCAAAACTCGCAAAAAGAATGTCTGTAAATATTTATTTACTGTTTTCAGTTTATGCATCTCTGTATATATTTATTTATTGATTTCCGTCTTTACGTTTGAAAAATGAAAATTCCAAAAAGATTTTAGGTGTGTTTTAATATAAACTTTATAAAATCCAAAAAGATTTTGCTTCTAGTTTATTTTTGATTGACTGATGTTGGAACTCGAGTCTATCCTACCCAAAATCCTGATCGTAAGCCGGAAAACAATTGCACCTTCATAAACTGTCGAAGTTAACAAGTTTTGAAAGTAAAGGATTAAAACTGAACATTTTCTAAACTTTCAAACTGTTGTCGGTCGGTGTTTGATTGAGATTTGATCTCATATGTGTCTTCTGTTTAAATGTTAATTATATTCCAAGCGGTTGTTCTCATTATGCGTTTAGCTTTCTTGCCTGTGCAGATGCTAAAGGCGAGGAGAACATGTTCGATGACAAGCTTTGGAATGAAGACACGAAGTGGAGGCACTCAAAGGATAAAATGATCGAGTTGCCGCTAACCCCTCATCAACACCACAAGGATCTGAAGAATTGACAAGTCAAATGATTCACGAGCATGACTCAATGGAGAGTTCATTTTAAGGGGGAGTTTGTTAACACACTACCTAAATGAAAAGGGAGTTTGTTGATACACTTTCTACTTACGACGCGTGAAGACTTTGAAGATCCTCCGACACAAAAGACACAGAAGACGAACCTCATGAGTAGCGTCCAAGGGGGAGTTTGTTGGTACACTTTATGTGGACGCGACTCGACTCGGTTAGGTCCGGCTCAAACCCGAAGACACGACATTCCTCCGTCGTGCGCCCCAGAGTTCGACACGCGAAGCACGGAGCACCGCAAGCCTTTCCCGCAAACACATCACCATGACATCACCTTAGTGATGTCATGATGATGTCACAAGCTTTGTCTTATGTTGAAATAATGAAAGATTGTAAACAGAAACATGTCCGGGCCGTAATTCTTTCATTGGGCCGAAGACTTGTGATGGGCCTTGGACTTCACTTGGACTTCACTTGGGCTTCAACAACAAACGACGAAACAGATTATAGAATTAATATGTATGTCGACGAAACAGAATGTGTTTCGTCGACTTTAGTGTTTCGTCGTGCCTTTATGCGTTTCGTCAGTCTGTGTCTGTGTCTAGTATAAATACTCCTCTCAGTTTCACTTTGAAACAGAGATGAGAGCATACCCTTAAAGAAACTTTGTCAAAACTGTGTTTGTATCAGTTTGTAATCGGTTCTCATCCCGTTTAATCAACCGAGTGTGTTTCATTGGTTAATCCGTGTTCTTTATTAACTGTGTTTGGTTTGCACCGTCACGGGGATTCCGCACCCGTTACCGTGTTTGTGATAAACAAGGATAGGTTTTCGTTATCGATCCTCACCGGACAAACGGGACCTACAGATACCTACTGATGTTTTAAGTAAATTTTCATAATTAAACAGTAGGCAAAAGTTTAAACTCAGAATTCTAATTTTGACCTTTAAAGCTTATGTGAAATTACCAAAATGCCCCTTTGGTGCATAGTTTGGTTATAATTAATAAATTTCACATATATGTAATACCATACTGATATAACTTATTAAAGTAATTATTTTTACTGATTATATCAGATCTAAAACTCAGATTAATATATAAACTCTTTTATCACCTTTAAAATGACCAAAATACCCCTCTGGGGCATAAATTGGTTTTAAATTCGTTTTGGGCATAACGGAAGGTATCTTACTGATATCACAACATATTTAAGGAACATTAACTTAGGAAACATGTATATGACTCTTATGGTTACCCGTTACGCATATTTCGTGTTCGGATCGATTTATGTAACTAGTTTGCATAAATTGACCAAAACGGGTCAGACCTTATCATTTTTTGCCTCAAAATCCAGAATGTGTTTAGTGTACCCATATTATACAAGTCTCCAAACTTGTTGGGTCAAAATCACATTCTATTCCAGTCTTCGCTTAATCATGCGTTTTGAACCGTAAACCTTTCCTTAAAACTGACCGGTCTAAGTTTCAACTTAAATAAGACCCGTTAGGAATCTAATAGGTTAATAAAACCATCGTTCCAGATTTAGGAGCCTAGTAAAAGCTATCTGTACTTGCTTGGTGGTATACGGCTGGGATAAATTGTATGAATTTGCTCAGGTAAATACTCTTAACTTGTTTTCCCTATACGGGCTTGGGATACGGTACTATAAAAGTACCGCTTGGTCGGGTGTGTGTAGTCATTTAAATCGGATTGTGATTAATGTATTTGCATGACCCGTTTAATATGTGTTATTTGGTGTATGGCCTTTGGGGGTTAAATGACCATGTCCCGGATACCCTTGGCATCATTCAAAGAAATGGCCACGACCTAAGCACGGGGTGTAGGCGTACACCTGACAGATGCATTATGTAAAAACTGGTAATCCACTTAAAGGAAATAATCCTTGTGGGCATTATACCTGTGGCGTGTCAATTAATCTAGACCAGCCCTGATGGACGACAAATAAGTAAAACTGTATACAAGATTATATATAACTAATTGTCCCAAGTTATAAAGATATTTTTGCCGAAGTGCACTCAAATCAATTTTCAAACTCTTTTCAAAATGAGTCAGTTAAGTTGTATTTACCAGTGTAAACTGACGTATTTTCCAAAAAGGCTAAGTGCAGGTACTAGACGAAATAGGCTGGCTACTCCTGGCATCATTAATCAAGTCTCGCAAGCTCTAGATGTTAAATTCTGTTGAACAATGTTATCTTTCTGTTTTAAGATCCGCTTGTGGATCCATCTTACATTCTGTTGTAATATTTGATATTACTTTTGAATCAGTTTGTAAAATATTTTATCTTTGCTTCCGCTGTGCATTTAAAATTGTGTTGCTTGACTATGATGATATCAACTACGTCACGATACTCCCCATCGGGCCCACAGGTAATACACCGAAATATCGGGGTGTGACATTAATGCCTGCTTTTACATCAAAGATGCATGCTATTCAATCCTGTAGTTGCATGTAAATATAAGGATTACTATTAATAAGCGGACACTGGAAGCTGCTCGGTTGTGGAATTTCTGTCTTTTTCACTACGGTCGTAAAGATAGGGTCAATGCTCAGAATAAATGTTGCAGGTTTCTGGTTGGATCTGTTATGTGTTGGATATGCTTTGCTGGATCATTTGATTTGTTGGTTCTATAAGTAATTGGGATCAGCTGGATCACAAGAATACTTGGCAGGATGGGAGATGTTGGATTTATATTCAATTTAACCCAGGGATTGAATAAGTTGTTAAGGGGCTCAATTTGGATAGTTTATATGAGGTGAAGTATCAATGATTTTGTCATTAAAAAAGTCAAAGATGGTATAGCTAATTGGGTTATTGAGGTAAAGTATATCTTCACAGGTTTTGTGGTTTTGTTGCTGGTTTTTGCAGGATTAAAGTTTTGGATCTTGCAGATGTTATGAAGAATCTTGTTCGGCTTATTGAGTATAGATTTGTATGATCTTATTATATGTGTAGTTTTACTTTCTAGTATGGTTCCCGTGTTTTGATAGTTTGTTTCCTTTAGGCTGTTTGGAATCTTTGTATAGATTTCAGTTTGTTAACTTTGGTCGTTGGCCATAAGTTTAGATTAATGACTATAGGCCGGGAGTCTATATACTCCCATTTTGTTAGGCCTTTGCAATTTTTTGTTTTTTAGAGTTGGGTTTCTGGGAGACCGAGTGCCCTTAGGTTGTATTCTTTTTTATTTTAAATCAATAAAATTTACTGCGGTGCCGTCCTTCTTACCAAAAAAATTAATAAATAATTTGTTGGTGCACTTGTGTCTGTACTTTGTCTGTATTTTGTCTTGTTACTGAACGATGTCTTTGTTAGTCTGTAAGTTTGACCAAGTCAACCATCCTCCGGTTTGACTTGGCCAAACAGTCAACATTATGTTTGTAATTTGTTTGGTTCGAAGGATGTGTCATCGAAGGATCACTTATATCCTTCGATGATGAGCTCGATAGATAGCTTTCGATAGATGGACCACGAAAGATCCCATCTTTCGTGGTACATGTTGATCATTCGAGCTGTTCCTGGTCGAAAGATGATCTTTCGACCGGTCT
Organism: Helianthus tuberosus; assembly: GCA_030545235.1. NCBI lineage: Eukaryota > Viridiplantae > Streptophyta > Magnoliopsida > Asterales > Asteraceae > Helianthus > Helianthus tuberosus. The sequence continues at coordinate 143,180,217 of CM060412.1, read as the reverse complement.
GCATGATCCTTCGACCGAACCTGCTGTGTTTGGGTATAAATACCCGTGTGTTGTGTTCATTTCGAAGGATGACAGTTAGCAGAGAACACACACACACTTAGAGAGTTTACAGGACTGATTTGTAAACATTGAGCTGTAACCGGACCTTTCATACGTTTAATACAAGTGGTGTTAATCGTTGAGTCTTGTGTGTTGATTATTTGCGTGTTCTATCTCGGTTTGCTATCTCGGTTGAATTCCACACAACCGGAGTGGTTCGTATACAAGGATTAGGCGACTAGATCCTCCCCTAGCCGGACCTACAAGTGGTATCAGAGCCTTGGCTCTTCTCCTTGTTAAAACCGAGAGTTTTCGGACTGTTTTTCGGGTTTAAAAAGTTCACTATTTTCTGAAAATCTTGTTGTTTTTGCTTGGTGTTTTGTTAAAAACCTTGTTATTCTTCATGCTCACATGTTAGTTGTTGGTTTTTGTTAAACATTTTAGCAAAATTGTGTGTTTGGAAAGTTTCGGTTCACCGAAATTCTTGTTTTTCTGGGTAGTGTTCTTGCTATATTCATAGTGTTCTTCATAAAACTACACTTTTGATCTTAAAATTTGAATATTCAACTTGTTTGTGCATTGAAAAGTGTAATCTGATTAAAATATTGGGATCCTTACCTGGTTGGTGAAAGCCTGCATATTCAGACCTGAAAGATATGGTCTGAACATACTTTCTGCCGAAAGTTCTCACCAACCCGTCAACTTTTCACCAACCTGTCACCATTGTCAACTGTGTCAGAGCAAGTTCCAAAGATATCTTTCGAAGTCGAAAGATCATCTTTCGACCAAAGGAGGTTCGACAGATAGTCATCCTTCGAGCATCCTTCGAAGTGTGAGACTTATCTTTCGTTCCAAGGAATATTTTCGAAACATATATCTTTCGGTCTTCTGCTAATTTTCAAAAGACTAGGATCCTTCGATTGGGGAGTCTTTCGAAGTCATCTTTCAAAATCATCTTTCGGTGTACAGTACTTTTTCGAAAGATAAGGATCCTTCGGTTGGAGAATCTTTCGAAAAACATTGTTCGAAATTCAACAGAGATCCTTCGAACCCTGTTGATCCTTCGAACAGGTGTTGATCTTTCGATCATTAGCCTGTTTGTGTTTAACAGTTTGTGTTTTTCAAGTCTTTCGACAGGTATCCTTCGGCTGATTAAAAAAATGAATCCAAGGTGGAATACTTTGGTAAATACAGATATGTATTTTGGTACTCCGTCATCTTCTGCACCGGTATCTTCACAAGCTAATGCAATTTCTACCGGTCAATGGGCATTTGTATCAAATCAAGTTCCAAGTGTTCAAAGCATTCTTTTAAGCGAAAGCGAAACTGGAAGTTTGAATAGACCTCCAAAGTTGATGCATTTATATGAATATCCAGGATGGATTGATAGATTTCATACATACGTTCTTGGTCAAAATACAGAATTGTGGTTGCGGTTCATCACAGATTTCGATCAAACAATAGAGGTTGCCGCATCATCTGCTGCTACGTTTGCAGATCTCACGGAAGATCAGAAGAAAGTCTATGATCTAGAAAAGAAGGCATACGCCATTCTCACTCAGGCCTTAAGTAAAGATATCTATCATCAGTTCGTCAGTTATAAGACTACAAAAAGGTTGTGGGACGCGTTGAAGACAAGGGGCGTGGGAAATGAAGCGACACGTCAACTGAGGAAAGAACTGCTAAAGAAAGAGTTTGATGGTTTTACTTGTATGGAGAATGAGTCGTTGGGTGATTTGACAAGTCGATTTAATCACTTGCTGACTGAATTGACAAATTTCGGGGTTGTTACAACTCCTGTAGAGATTGTGAAAAGGTTTGCAGATGCATTGCCACCTCAGTGGAATACATTCTTGGAAATCATGAAGTACAATGGTACTTTAGCTACAACGAGCTTCAACGATTTTGTTCAAATTCTAGAAAACAAGAATCAGGAAGAAACTCTGAAGGCAAAAAGAATTCCCGTGCCTCAAAATCCTGAAATGTATTTTGGAACCTCTAGCACCTCTACAAAACCTTCTTCGCATGCTCCAATTCAAACAGCCTTTGTGACTAGCACAGATATGTATGGCAATACTATCCAAGTTCCGGTGCCTCCAAAGACAGACATGTATGGAAATCTGCTGGAACCAGTCCCTCAATCAGCACCACAACAGCAACGACCTCTCAGACCAACTGATATGTTCAGAAATCCTTTACCAGTTCGATCTCCCGCAACAACAGACATGTATGGGAATCCACTTCCTCCTCAATCTACCGTACCAACAGATATGTACGGGAATCCTCTTCCTACTCAACAGCAAGCTTGTTATGGAAGCACATCATCAGCTGGTCAGCAATCAAAGCTAAATACAGTACGGCTCGACACCTCAAGCTTTTCTAAAGTCAGTGTGGAAGTAGCAAAAGAACACATGGAGCTGCTAAACACTGTGGTGAGCGCATACTGTGGATTAGTAGAAGGTCAGATTGGCAACATTAATCTGACTCAAGAAGACTATCAGCAGATTGATAAAGAGGAGATGGAAATGATGGATATTAAGTGGGCCTTTGCCAGTGCTGTTAGGCGAGCAAAGGATTTCATGGAAAGAACAGGGCGAACCAGCTTGGAAAGCAAGAAGGACACCAAGTATGGGTTTGATAAACAGGCTGTTAAATGCTTCAACTGTGGTGAACGTGGTCATTTCAAGCGTGAATGTACAAGGCCATCTCAGCATGGGAACCAGAATCCTTTCCGAGGTCAAGGCAACAGGGCAAATCAGAACCAAGGAAGGAACAACGAACGAACACTGGTGCCTGTCAATAACCAGAGTCAAGCAGGACCATCTAATGCCAACCAGGCACTTGTGGTTCAGGTAGATGAAGGTTGTGATTGGTCAATCCAGTTGGGAAATGATGCACCTGATGGAACAGCTTGTTTTGCTGAAGTGGTTAATGATCTTAAACACGCCAGTGGTGGAGAATCTTCCACCAATGGTGTTGAATCTTCTGAAGATGAAGACAGCTCCGGGTACAGTGGAAGTTCAGATGAAGAGTCCTCTGCTTCAGGCAATGATCAGGAAGATGACACATCAACTGCATCAGTTAATGCAGACATTGATGAACTTTTGGAGGAAGCTGCAGCAGGAATTCAAAGAAGATCTATATTGGTGGATCAAGCTGCATATTCTTCGTCTTCTCTCCATTCAGCCGTTATGGCTAATGTCGACAGTAAATCAAGTCAGGTATGTGTCGATGAACCCACTGCTGCTATTTGTGATAATTGTGCTAGATTAAGTGATAGATGTGCTGATTTGGATGCAAACATGTCTGAGTTGCAAGGCAAACATGATGCTTTACAAGCTAGTTTGTTTGATTTGCAAAACAAACATGTTGATTTAGATGCTAAGTGGTGTGAGTTGCAAGGCAAACACGAGGCCTTGCAAGAGAAATATGATGTGACATTCATTCACAATCAGAAGTTGACCGTTGATCTTTCGAAGTGCACTGAAGCCAACATGTTTTATGAAAACCATGAAAAGGACTTTAAGTCGATGATTGAAACATTAAAGAAAGATAAAACCGAGCTGACAAAAATGGTTTCCAGAAAACAAACTGACATAAATTTGTATATCACACGTCTTGAGATAATGCAAAAAGAGATGGCTTGTGTTAAAACTGAAAGTGAGGCGATCCAACTTAAGCTAGACAGTTATTTGAGCTCTAGCTATGTGTTGGATCACATCATTGACGTACAGAAAGAGAAACGGGATGTCACATGCATTGGATACAAGAAATGTCCACCACCCGTGAGAAACAATTATGATGCCCTGCCTGATGAGGAGTATAGAACTCACTTTGAACCATCTGTTCCTCTAGATGTTAATGAATTTGCAGCAGGTCTCGGATACAAGAAAGAGGTATCATCAGATTCAGATGTGTCAGCAGATACATGTGTGTCTTCTGCTGAACCGAGTCAGAATCCTCCAGTTGTGATTGAGGATACTGATTCTTCTGATGATGAATCTGATGATACTGATTCGGAAAAGTCTGATGCGGTGATCAAAGAAGAGGACATACCTCTTGAGAATCACATTCTTTGTGATCCACCTGCTAAACCGTTTGTGACTGCTACAGCCAAGTCTGTTGAATCCTCATCTGGAAGCTGTGAAAGCGTGAACTTGCTTTACACGTTGATTGAATCTGATAAAATATATTCAGACAAGGATTTCCCTATCAAAAATGTCAATCAATCTTTGATTGATAAAGTTTTCAAAGATTCTACCAGTAAGTTTTTGGGAAAGTCGAGCCCAGGAGTTGTAGTAACTCAGTGTGCTCCTATCCCAAAATCCGAAGTTAGGAAGAAATATGGGAATCAAAAATCACAAAAACAAATTACAAACATAATGTTGACTGTTTGGCCAAGTCAAACCGGAGGATGGTTGACTTGGTCAAACTTACAGACTAACAAAGACATCGTTCAGTAACAAGACAAAATACAGACAAAGTACAGACACAAGTGCACCAACAAACTCCCCCTTGGCTGTAGCTTTGTCTCGATCTTCGAGATAGTTTTGTCTTGATCTTCATTCTTGTAGGTCCTTCGTGTCTTCAAGTCTTTGACGTCTCTTCACGTCTTCAATGTCGGAGGATCTTTAAAGTCTTCACGTCTTGAAAGCAGAAAGTGTACCAACAAACTCCCCGTTTTATGTAGGAAGTGTGTTGACAAACTCTCCCTTAACATAAGCTCCCCCTTGAGTTATGCTCGTGAAAGTCTTTATCTTAATGAAGTGAGATCCTTGTGGTGTTGATGATGGTCAGCGGCAACTCGATCATCTTCATCATTTGAGTGCCTTCACGTCGTGTCTTCATTCCGAAGCTTGTCATCGACCATGTTCTCCTAGCCTTTAGAATCTGCACATGCAAGAAATCTAAACGCGTAATGAGAACAACCGCTTGGAATATCATAAGCAAACAACACACATGTGACCATTGTTTAAGCAAACACCGTCCGACAGTTTGAAAGTTTAACAAAGTTTATCAATTTCAATTTTAACTTTCAACGCTTGCAAATTTCGACCGTTTATGAAGATTTAGTCGTTTTCGGTTTTCGTTCAGGTTTCAGGTAACGAAGACTCGAGCTCCAACATCGTACGATCGAAAATAAAATAGAAATAAAATCTTTTTGGCTTTTATAAGGTTTATATTAAAACACACATAAAATCTTTTTGGAATTTTTGAATATTTCAAATGTAAAGACTGAAAGCAGTAAATAAATATTTACAGACATTCTTTTTGTGAGTTTCGAGGGTAAGAGAATCATATCAGTGTACGGTCATGTCAAAACACTCTCTTTGTTCAATTAGTTAACATTAAGATAAGCATCCTATAACAATTATCGGTATTGTTGTCCACTTAAGCTCAACTTATCAGATGTAATCATGGCGAGGGGATACGTTAAGGTATAATTTATACTTACCGACCGGTGTTCATCCACATCACGACACATTCCCGTATCAAGGTATGCACCAGGGTTCATCTTACCGGTGAGTATACCGATTATCATTTGTTTGACCGTATATGATGTGAGATTCTCACTTATTTTGAATTGAAAACAAGCCCTATGTGATATAATCACTTATTGATGAGGAACTTGATTTTCGATGCATGAGGGCACAGGAGCAAGTCCGTGAACAGGTCAGTACTTTCGTACAGCAGAGAGACGAACTAGACACCCGGAAAGAATTTGTGATATTTTATCACTTATTTGTTTGGACATGTGATTGTTGATCACTTATTGAGGTCGTATGCAGTATGTACACGTATGTATAGTATCATGGAAGATCTAGACTTGCGTCCCCGTTATTTTTCGGTAAAAGATACAACCATGATACCCAGATGATAAGCAGCATAAAGACCGAATATCTCAGAACCTCGGCAATCTCTCAAACGAAATTTCGGTACTAAGACCATATGCCAATGAATGGTTCCCACCCAGTCTTCAGTCGATTTAAGTTTATATCACCCTGCACACTTTAAAATGATTGTGAGCCTACCGATACATCTTATATAGAGCTGCTTATCGCTTTTCAATTTAAGGTTTAAAGGGGTTTAGACAGACCACTGATGTACTATCATTTTCTCTTTTGCTCGCCAGGAAACTCATTTTTGCTTTTCTATTGTTTTTGTGTTTTTGAAATTTTTCAATGTTTTTGGATTTTCAAATTTTGGATTTACTCCCCCTAAAATCAACAAACTAAGACAAATTTAAAAACACAAAGGTATTTACAAAAATGATTTTCCGATGTTGGTTTTACTCTTGCTTGACCTTAATGCCATTTACCAATAATAAATAGTCAAATCTTGATTTGTCTAATGCTTTGGTAAAAAGTTCGGCACGTTGGTCATCGGTGTGGACGTAAGCAACATCGATTAGCCTTTTCTCAAAGCAATCACGTATGAAGTGATACTTAATGTCGATGTGCTTAGTCTTTGAATGCTGCACAGGATTTTTAGTGATCTGTAATGCAGCAGAATTATCAACGTAAATAGGAGTAGTTAGGAATTCAAAACCGTAGTCACGCATTTGCTGTTGTATCCACAGGACTTGGGAGCAACAACTTGAGGCAGCAATGTATTCAGCTTCGCATGTTGATGTAGCGACGCACGTCTGCTTCTTGCACTGCCATGTGACTAGGCGATTTCCCAAAAACTGACATCCAGCCGTTGTGGATTTGTCGTCGATTTTGCATCCGCCAAAATCAGAATCACTGAATGCGATCAAGTCAAAGTTATTATCCCTAGGGTACCATAGACCGGTGTCAGGGTAACCCTTCAAATAACGAAAAATCCTTTTTACAGCTGCAAGATGTGAGGCCTTCGGGTTCACTTGATATCTGGCAAGCAGGCACGTTGGGTACATTATATCTGGTCTTGATGCTGTGAGGTACATAAGAGATCCTATCATCGCGCGGTAGTATGAGGGGCTAACATCTTGACCCTTCAAGTCTGGAGTAATTCCGTGATTTTGTGGCAATGGGGTACCAATGGGCGTTGCATCAGACATCTGGAACCGGCTCAAGATGTCACCAACATATTTAGTCTGATGGATGAATATCCCAGACTCTGTTTGTTGTACTTGTAGGCCCAAAAAGAAGGTCATTTCCCCCATAGCACTCATCTCGAATTTATCCTGCATAACACGCTCGAAATCCCTACACAAAACATCATTAGTAGAACCAAAAATAATATCATCAACGTATACCTGTACCAGTAGAAGATCTCCATCTTGTTCTTTGATGAAAAGAGTGCAGTCGATAAGACCTCTGCGAAAACCGTTCTCCAGCAGATAATTAGATAAGGTTGCGTACCAAGCTCGCGGTGCTTGATGTAGACCATATAGAGCTTTGTTGAGCAACCAAACCCGATCGGGATGGATAGGATCTTCAAAACCTGGAGGCTGTTCGACGTACACCTCTTCTTCCACCACACCATGTAAGAATGCACTTTTCACGTCCATCTGGTATACCTTGAAACCTTTGAATGAGGCATAAGCCAGAAAAATCCGAATTGCTTCTAGACGTGCAACAGGTGCATACACTTCGTTGTAGTCGATCCCTTCAATCTGACGAAAACCTTGAACGACTAGCCTTGCTTTGTTCCGGATAACGATCCCACGGTCATCCTTTTTGCATTTAAACACCCAACGGGTACCAATCTTCTTGTATCCAGCAGGTTTCTCTACGAGTTTCCAGACACCAAGCTTCTGGAATTGTTGCAGTTCTTCCTGCATTGCCTCAACCCATGAGCTATCTTTCAAAGCATCTTTCCAAGTTCTTGGCTCTTCCTGTGAGACATAACACGCGAAAGACCAATCATTCTGTTGACCAGATTCTCTGATAGTTGCATACAAGCCTGCATTGTTGTTGTTTCGCAACATGTTTCTTGTTTGAACGCCACTTTGTACATTTCCTATGATGTTTTGTTGAGGATGGGTATTATGAATCCTTGTTTCTGGATTATCTTGAACTGGAATATTTGTACCCAGATTGTTGAGATTCAGATCAACAATCAATTCAAGGCCCGGAATTGACGAAGAGGATGATGCAGAAGTTTCAGCTGTTCTAGGGACATCCACTGGAGGTGTACCCTCTGAAATACCATGAACTGCTGTTGGAGCTTCTTGATCTGCATCTAGAAATTCATCATCCTCTGAAGATTCGTTCAATTCGGTAGCATCTTGAAAATCCTCATTGTCGAGAGCATTATTGTTCACTGAAGATGGTTCTTGATTGACAATAATGGGACGAACCGACGGTGAATCTGTTGCGTTGTCACTCTCGAAAAACATCCTTGCCGCAGCACTTTCTTCAACGGCTTCGACATTGATCGAATTGAAAAAGTCATCGTACTCAAACATCCAAGGCTGACCAGGATTTCTAACCGGTAAAGTGTGCCTTTGTACTCTGACTTCAGACCATTCCTCGACCCTTTTAGTCTCTAAATTCCAGACTCTTAAGTTAGGGGTGGAATACCCAAGAAAGTATCCCTCAATTGCTCTTGCCCCAAACTTTCCATTAGGATCGATTATTGTGCATGGAGCTCCAAACGGTTCAAGATAAGACAAGTCTGGTTTCCGTTTGTTGATAAGCTCAAAGCAGGTCTTGTTGTGCCTTTTGACTGTAAGGACTCGGTTCAACGTATAGCATGCAGAAGACACAGCTTCAGTCCAGAATGGAATGGGTAGCTGCGACTCTACCAACATAGTCCTAGCAGTCTCGATCAATGTGCGGTTCTTACGTTCAGCGACGCCATTCTGTTGAGGAGTATAAGCTGCACTAAATTCGTGAAGAATACCTTTTGAAGTGCAAAACTCCGCCATGGCATGATTTTTGAATTCAGTACCATTGTCGCTACGTATCCGCCTAACCTTCAAGTTGTAAAGATTCTCAATCTGAATGATCAAGTTTTTGATAATACCGAAGGTTTCACTCTTGTGTGCCATGAACGCCACCCAAGAAAATCTTGAATAATCATCAGTAATCACGAGGCAATATTGATCATTCCTAATGCTTTTGTGCTTGACAGGACCGAACAAATCCATGTGCAAACGTTCAAGAGGAACAGCCACCGTGTTGACTTTCTTTGTAGGGTGTCGCTTCTTCGTTTGTTTTCCTTTCTGGCACGAAACACAGACGTCTTGAAGATGGAAGTTTTTAAGAGGAACACCATTCACCAATTCATTTGACACCAAATGATTCATTTTGCGTAAGTGAATGTGACCCATTCGTCTGTGCCAAGAGATTGTGTCTTTTTCTGTGGCTTTGGAAACGAAACAAGTTGCTTGTGCAGACGTTGTGATAGCTTGGCTCATATCAAGGACATACAGATCATTTATCCTTGGAGCCGACAAGAGAATCCATTCTTTTGGAATTTTGAAGCCGGGTTTCAGCACATAACATCCATTAGCATCAAAGTGTACTGAGAACTGCTTGTCACAAATTTGAGAAACACTAAGAAGATTGTGATCAAGTTGTTGCACAAAGTTGATCTTGTCAAAGCTAACAACCCCGTTGGAAATCATTCCTTCACCCGTTATATATCCGCCCTTATCTCCAGCAAAAGCAACATAACCTCCTCTAATAGATTTGACGTCGTAGAGAAGCTTCATGTCGCCTGTCATGTGCCTGGATGCCCCACTATCAACAATCCAATGACTACTGATAGTTCCTCCTGGAACACCCTGCACATAAACTCAATCGATTAGTTGGAGATGGGGACCCAAGCCATTGTGGTCTTGGGTCTTCCATTTTTATCAACAACAATAACTTCCACCTTTTGATGATTCGGAAATTGTGATGGTCCCCCTGATTCAGTAACCGTTTTTGGTTTCCAAGTCTGTTTTGTTATACCAGTGTTATTCTTTAAAAACTTAACTTCATGATTGTCTGAAGTTTTTAAATTGTTTGGTTTGACAGAAACAGATTGTTTTTGAGCCACATCGGTTTTAATTGCTTTTTCAATTTTCTTGACCTGTTGACGTTTCTGTTTCTTTTCCCTTTCTCTTATGAGTCGAGGATCTTGTTTTACAGAAACAGATCGCTTGCGGTCAGTTGGGCCACGGGGATCATCAACTATGCCTTTTTGTTTATGAAGATACGGGCAATTTCGAACAATATGCCCGATTGTTCCACATTCAAAACATGATCTTCGTTCAACAAACCCCGAAGTATCATGTGGTCGTCTTGCCGATGATGAACTTTGTGATCCCGAGGTACTAGGTTTTGAACAACTTGGTTCATTCCTTTTCATCACAGTTGCTTTTTGGACAAAATCTAAATTAGATTGATTTTCAAACTTTGCAATTTTGTCCGTTCCCTTAGATTTCACAAAGTTCACATTCTTCTTCTTCTTCTTCTGATTCGGCTTCTTTTGATCTTGAGCCGGTGTCTTACCTTTGGGTTTGGTATGATTTTGCTGTTTTTCCACTGTTGGTAATTTCTTATTCCCAAATTGTTTTCTAACTTCAGCCTTTGGGATAGGAGGACACTGTGTGACTGTAACATGTGGTCCTGTCTTTCCCAAAAACTTACTTGTAGAATTTTCAAAGACTTTACTGATTAAAGATTGATTAACATTTTTAATAGGAAAATCTTTGTCTGAATAGATTTTATCATCACCAACAAGAGTGTACAGCAAATCCACACTCTCCGACTCTTTTGCAGATGTGGACTCGGTTGGAACAGTCTTAGCAGGTTTTGTGGGAGGATCAGGTCCGGCTAGGGGAGGATCTAGTCGCCTAATCCTTGTTATCGAACACACCCGGTTGTGCGGAATCCAACCGGAGATGCAAACCGAGATCGAGAAAGTGAACAATACGTAAAGATATCAACGATTAACAGTTACGTGTATTGATTTCGACAAAGTTTCGGTACAATATTTGACAAATACAAAGCTCACCGGAACTTTCTCTCACTACACTCTCTCTCTAGTTTTCTGCCTCTAGTGTCTCTCTGAAATGAACACACATCATGGGTATATATACCCGAACACAGACCATCTGGTCGAAGGATCAGGATAACTGATCGAAACATCATCTTTCGATCATACAGCCATCGAAGGATCCACATATACCTCGAAGGATGGTATATGCTTCGAGGTCCATCTGCATGCATCCATCGAAGGACATCTTTCGAGCTCATCGAACCAACCTTCGACACAGACGTATTACACCAATGTTCCAACTGTTTGGCCTGTGCGATTGGTTTGGAGTTCGGCCCAATGTTGGTGGCCCAAAGAATCTGATTGGACCAAATTACATACCACATGCACGTACATATAACACTTCTCATGAATTTGTATTTAGTCAACATGAGTGACATCATCATGATGATGTCATGATGATGTGGCAGCGGGAACCGGCTCGCGGCACTCCGTGCTTCGCGTGTCGAACTCTGGGACGCACGACGGAGGAATGTCGTGACGTCGGGCTTGAGCCGAACCTAACCGGGTCGAACCGAACCAAGTCGAAACGAACCGAGTCGCGTCCACATAATATGTATCAACATAATTCAGTAGCAGAGTAAGCTCATGAGAACAAATGTAGCAATGATATACTTTGTCCCCATCAGCCTATTAGCAGCAAATTCTAAATTTTAATTCTATGCAAACAACAATGAGGTAGGGTTACAACATATAGAACCTAGAATTCATAATGGGTTTATGTTTGCTTTTTTTTTTTTGAAACCAGAGCTTCATTAACACACGCCGAACCCTAAAACCGGGACGACAAAACAAAAACAACACAACTTACATATTAACAAATTTACACCAATCCCCCAATCGAGCGAACCCTTCTTAGCCCTATGTTTGTACCAATAATAACTAGCTGATCTAACTTCGCTAAAAACCTCTTCTACACCGCTTCTCTTGCCATTGAATCTCGTGTTATTCCAGGCCAACTATAGGAACCAACAAGCAGTGTAAATAATACCTTTCAACGCCTCTCTCTCTGCCACCCCTCTATTTCCATGTTTGTGCAACTCCAACACTTCTCGAAACGAGAAGACAAAGAAGTTCATGACCCTACACCATAAAGTAATTTTTTCCCATAAACCCAAAGCCAACGAACACAACGTGAATGTATGGACAACCGAATCCGGACCTGAACCACATAAGCTACACACACCATCGAGCACCGGCACACCCCTCCTAGCCAAAGCCTCCACCGTAGAAATCCTATCCATCTCCGCACGCCACATCAGAATGGGTTTATGTTTGCTAAAGTGAATTGTAAAATATAATCGCTTACTACCTGAAGACCTCTTTAGGTTCTTTATTTCAGCAGGAAATGGCAATGAAAAAATATTGGTTGTAATAGATATGTACAACAGTTATAATTAATATTAGATTGCAAATATATTTTGTTTTTAAGATAATTTTTTGCTTTCTGATATTAAATTGATATAGTTTTTATATAAGTATTTTCGGATTGATTTTTATTTGCTATAGGTTTAAAAATGAATTCCTTTTTTTCCAAGCTTAATTTTGTTTCATTTTAACAAAAAATGTAATTTTTAAATAAAAATAAAATTCGAACATGATCATCAAATATAATATGAAAAAAAAAAAACTAAAAATTCCATTACAAAACTAAACCAGAAGGTAAAAAATTATCCTAAAAGAAAATAGATAATCAACACTTTTCATTATCAATGCAATTTTTCATCATTAAACCACAAAGATTTAGAAATTTATCACTAAAAAGTAAAGATAACCACATCATTAATTAATAATCTTCAAGATTTATTTATCTACTTGTTATTCAACTAAAGCTTAGAAAATACGTCGCTGTAACCATTCTGATTCATTTGTGTAAAGTATGAACCACACTTTCCTTGGATGATCTCCGTGCTTCACAAATAGAAATGGTTGCTAAAAAACACTTTTTTGCCATAGAACGACCTTCTGTGAAATAACCATAACACCCCTGTAATTATTAAAACGGGCCACCTTCTTCTTCTTCATCAAACACCACCACCAACCGCCGACCACCACCAACTACTGCTGCTGCTGGGCTGAAACCTATGGTTCCTCTGGCTCTGACGTTGCTTCCTATCTTTGAGGGCCTGGATAACCGAATTTGCTGGGATTTGAAGAAGACCGAGGACCTGTTTTTTCTTAATTTGTCCCTGGGCTTCGATTAACGCTGAATTCCAGATTCCCAATCAAGAGATGCTTCCCCCGTGGCTTGTTTTGTTGCTAATATCTCTCGCATCTGATTCTGATTCTGATTCTGATTCTGATTCCGATGAACAACAAAACAACCAAGTATTTATACCCTAATCAACCAAGCCCTCTGATCAGATGCCCACTCATCTGTGTTTTTATTCTTGTGTGACTCGTCCCAGAACTGCACAATTGTAGGAGACTCACTGTACTTTTGATCCAGATCCTAAAAAATAGAGTAACATAGAATGTTAAGTTGTTAACACCCTTATATGAGCTATACAAATTGCTAATTTGATAAGTTTCAGGCTTATATTCATTACATGGTTTAGCTTGTATGGACCACTTGAAGCTTTCTCCTATTCTTTGTATTAATGGTAGACATCTTTTAAACGATCTCTTATGCCAATGAGAACAGAAAGACCTCCACACATCTTCATCAAAGTATGTTGGGCACTGTACTTCAAGTGTTGTGTTGCTTCGTGATGCCTGATTCCTCTACTCGCACAGAGTCTGGGTCATTGTACGGGCCACGTGCAGTTTCACAGATGCCCTGCATCATCTTCAGCGCCCGATGCACCAGGATGATAGCTATAGTATCTCTTTCAAAAACTAACAAATAAAATCAACTATAATATTAGCTTAAGTATTGTTTGTTGATAAATGTAAACTGCATAAATGACGATGTATTTAACAGGGAAAAATATTATTTCAACTATTACTCTTTTTGTTTCCAGACATATGGACAACAAGAACCGTGATCTAGAAGGGTTCGTGACAGCCGAAGTTGGTGGAGGGCCGGAGTTGGTGGTGGTCGGCAATAGTGTTTAATGAAGATGAAGGTGGGTCCCTTTTAATAATAATAGAGCATTATGGTCATTTCACATCAAACTAACAGAGTAAGTGGATGAGGTTAGTGGGGGTGGGTCTAATGAACGAAAAACGAAAGGGTGTTACTGTGATGGTTATTTTCAACAAACCACAAGCGGAAATAGCACCTTTTTAAATTCTGTTGAAACCCGACGGAAGGGCGTTAAATTTTTTTATCCTGGTCAAAATTTATTTTACCACCATGAGACAGTGAGTGTTATATGAGTAAAAAGCATCAAGACTATGGTTCATAAAAATCATAAGGAATATGTTTGGTAAGAAATATACAGTAAATTATAGATCCAGAAATCGGCTGCAAATATAATTGAACGTCCTTAAATTGTTATAGATCTAAAGGGTAGCTTAGAATGAATACAGAATTTCATCAATTAACAGTTACCTGAAACGAGATCGCTCTTCAACACCCTGGATGATGATACCGAAATCCTCTGAACAGGCAACGATCGTTCTTCAACATCCTGCATGATGATACCGACTCTATATCATGAAAAAAATCCAAAGACTGAAATAAAACCAGAACCAGTTTTTGATCACAACAACTCCGAAAATGTTGAGAAGAATATTGATGAAAAGAATTTATAATCAAATACTACTCACTGATGATTTTGTGATATCAGGAGGCCGGATTTCGTCAATACCAGAAGATAGAGCAGTGGCCATCTTATCTGCGGCTGCAGTCGATCTGTGGAATGTTGTAACTCTGAAAAACGAATAACAGGTTAGGGTTTTATAATCAGTTTAACCTAGAAAGAGTTACAATTCTAACCCAACCAATTCTTTTTTCATTCTAGTCCCTCCTTTACTCCCAACTGTTTATTTCTACAAATCTAATCATAAAAGGAGAGACCAAAAAAAAAACCCAAACCGATATTATTGTAAGCTAGCATGCCATCGCAATAAAATATCCAACATGAAAATAGTTATTTACCATGTGATATGTAAAACCTACCATGCTAGGCATGTAAAAATCAATGACATAAACCTTGTAGATCTTCATAAAACAAGCAATTCCGACTTCCCAATAAGCCATTGTCCTTTCATCCCGGAGATGTCTATAATCCAATCTCATATGATTACTGAGTTTAGAGGAGAATACCTTCATTGATGATAATTCAATTGTAAGAAATTCTCCTCTGAGGACGTAGGTGCGAATTGAGCCTCTAACTTAAGTAAAAAAGCATTGTCAAGATAACCACAATTGTAATATTTTTTTCTTACCATTTGAGGGTATTACTAGATAACCATTTTCATAAATAAAGACAATTGTATTTGAAGAAGAAGGCGGTTAGCTGTAAAAGAAATGTGCAACATAAGGAAAAAAAGAACAGAATCTAGTCTACAATGGAATTTTCCACAATGAGTTATTTTTAGAATCGGAAAGCCATGTGGGAAAATACATAAGTTATTGTAGATACACAAATTGTGCTCGGAATATTAAACTACCATGTTATTTGTATTAGATGTAAAGAGGGAGTGATGTTCGATATGGCATGCAAATTATACCTCAATACGTGTTGTTAGTGGTAAATGTATATAGAAACATTTCACTTTGGTACATTTATATGTGTTAGGTAGTGTTTGAAGGTTACATTGTGATGTCGGAGATGTTGTGCTACAAATAATTGGGTGTTAGAACATGTTGAAGAGGAATCAAGGAAAACAACAATGCACACAATGCGACGTAGTTGATCTTAATGTGTTTATTGATGTTTCTTTAAATCATATATTTGTATATATATATGCTACAATATTGACAAGAAGAGGTAATCCTTTTATATTTATTGAACTAATTTTAAGGGTTTTTTATTAAAATTTTCAAGATTTGTCATCTAAGTTTTAGATACGGACCCTATGATAAGCACATTTATTTGTTGTTTACTTTTCACTAGAATAATTTATTTAAAACTACTTGCGTCACAATTATTTGTTCTGAACTATTTGTTTGCGTCGCAATCCATGAACATCAAGTGGACGCACTTATCTTAGCCAGTTCAGTGGCGTCACATTATATGTCATGATGATGTGGCAGTGGGAACCGGCTTACGGCGCTCCGTGCTTCGCGTGTCGAACTCTGGGACGCACGACGGAGGAATGTCGTGACGTCGGGCTTGAGCCGAACCTAACCGGGTCAAACCGAACCGAGTTGAACCGAACCAAGTCGCGTCCACATAATATGTATCAACAAACTCCCCCTTGGACGCTACTCGTGAGGTTCAACTTCCATGTCTTCCATGCCGGAGGATCTTCAAAGTCTTCACGCGTCGTAAGTAGAAAGTGTATCAACAAACTCCCTTTTCATTTAGGTAGTGTGTCAATAAACTCCCCCTTAAAATGAACTCTCCAATGAGTTATGCTCGTGAATCTTTTGACTTGTCAATTCTTCAGATCCTTGTGGTGTTGATGAAGGGTCAGCGGCAACTCGATCATTTTATACTTTGAGTACCTCCACTTCGTGTCTTCATTCCAAAGCTTGTCATCGAACATGTTCTCCTCGCCTTTAGCATCTGCACATGCAAGAAAGCTAAACGCATAATGAGAACAACCGCTTGGAATATAGTCAAATTAAACAAACGACACATATGAGATCAAATCTCAATCAAACACCGACCGACAACATTTTGAAAGTTCAGAAAATGATCAATGTTAATCCTTTAACTTTCAAAACTTGTTAACTTCGACTGTTTATGAAGATGCAATTGTTTTCCGGCTTACAATCCGGATTTTGGGTAGGATAGACTCGAGTTCCAACATCAGTCAATCAAAAATAAACTAGAAGCAAAATCTTTTTGGCTTTTATAAAGTTTAGATTAAAACACACCTAAAATCTTTTTGGAATTTTCATTTTTCAAATGTAAAGACGGAAAGCAATAAATAAATATATACAACGATACAGAAACTGAAAGAAGTATATAAATATTTACAGACATTCTTTTTGTGAGTTTCGAGGGTAAGAGAATCATATCAGTGTACGGTCATGTCAAAACGCTCTTGTTCTTCTTTTAGTTAACAATTAGATAAGCATCCTATAACAATTATCGGTATTGTTGTCCACATAAGCTCAACTTATCAGATGTAATCATGGCGAGGGGATACGTTAAGGTATGATTTATACTTACCGACCGGTGTTCATCCACATCACGACACATTCCCGTATCAAGGTATGCACGAGAGTTCATCTTACCGGTGAGTATACCGATTATCATCTGTTTGACCGTATATGAAAATGTGAGTAACTCACTTATTTTGATTGAAAACAAGCCCTATGTGATAGAATCACTTATTGATGAGGAACTTGATTTTCGATGCATGAGGGCACAGGAGCAAGTCCGTGAACAGGTAAGTACTTTCGTACAGCAGAGAGACGAACTTGACTCCCGGATAAATGTGATATATTATCACTTATTTGTTTGGACATGTGATTGTTGATCACTTATTGAGGTCGAATGCAATATGTACACGAATGTATGGTATCATGGAAGATCTAGACTTGCGTCCCCGTTATTTTTCGGTAAAAGAAACAACCATGATACCCAGATGATAAGCAGCATAAAGACCGAATATCTCAGAACCTCGGCAATCTCTCAAACGAAATTTCGGTACTAAGACCATATGCCAATGAGTGGTTCCCACCTGGTCTTCAGTCGATTTAAGATTTATATCACCCTGCACACTTTAAAATGATTGTGAGCCTACCGATACATCTTATATAGAGCTGCTTAACATTTTTCATTTTACATTTCAGTTTAAAGAGGTTTCAACAGACCACTGATTTACTATCATTTTCTCGCCAGGAAACTCATTTTTGTTTTTCCAATGTTTTTGGGTTTTGAAATTTTTCGATGTTTTTGAATTTTCATATTTGGATTTACTCCCCCTAAAATCAACAAACTAAGATAAAATGTAAAAAAACAAAGGTATTTACAAAAAACGATTTCCCGATCTTGGTTAACTCATGTTTTACCTCAATGCCGTTTACCAAAATTAATTTTGAATCAGAAATGATTTATCGAATTTTGGAAAAAATGAGTTGGCATGTCGGTAAGCGGTGCGGACCATGACAACATTGTCTGGCCAAAGAGTGCTATACGAGATAATAATAATTCATAAAGCAGCTTAAATATCGACAAGTAAAAGAGAGATTAGAATTTTAAAACCGTATCCTGCAACTGCTTCGTGCATTGCAAGGAATCTGAGTGCTCTCCCAAACTTGATATCCACCCGGTGTGGATTTCAAAGTCGATTTTGTAGCTACTTAGAAATCTCTTCACAGCAACAAGATCAGAAACCTTTGGGTCCGGCTGGTCTTCCACATTGCACCAGCGAAGGTTTTTGTCTTTCTCTTTCAGAAGTAGTGTGCGGTTGTTCAATCCACGCCAAGGCATCCGCACACCCGGTTGGTTTGTTCAACAAACACATTTTCTTCAATCACACCATGAAGAAATGTACACTGCACGTTCATCTTGTTGATTTTGAACTTCAAACGTGCTACAGGTGCGTACATTTTGATTGAATCTATCCTGGGGACCCGATTAGCCTTGAACAATCAAACTTTGAAATGATTTTCATTTTGTCGAAGCTTTTAATCTCTTTTGACAGACAATTCTGTCTTCTTTTCTTTTTCTTCTCTCCATCACAGGCAACAACTTCTTTGTCACCGATCTTGTGCATGGACACTCCACTATCAACAATCCTATGACTATCGAAAGTTCCTCCTGGAACATCCTGCACACTCACTCAGAGATTAGTTGGAGAGGGGGACCCAAGCCTTAATAGACTTGGGTCGTCCTTCATCATCGAGGATTGTGACTTCGATTTCCTTATGATTCGGAATGGATTGAGCTTCCCCTGAACTAGTTACCGATTTTGGTTTCCAAATCTGTTTTTGTTTTTCATTTTTAATTTCTAACTTAACAGACTTTGTTTGGACAACCTCCGGTTTTAACGCCTTTTCAACTTCTTTGACGTTTTGACGTCGTTGTTTTGTTTCTTGTTCTTTAACAGTTCTTTTATCATGTTTTGGAGAAACAGGACGACGTTGTGAGTGACCTTGTTCAGAGGGGGCTCTTTCAACAAAATTTGGTTTGGGCGAGTTTTTGCAGTCTTTAATGATGTGCCCAACCTTCCCACATTTGAAACAAGTTCTCCTTTCAACAAACTTAGGAGAATTTGATCGACGACCTGACATAGAAGTTGTAGACCCAGAGGTACTAGCTTCACACCCGTTTGTGTGCTGGGTGTAATTGTTTTGGCTGTTACGTTTTAAAATCTTGACTTGTTGGATAAAATCGGTGTTTGATTTATTTTCAAAAGTCTCAATTTTATCAGTACCCCTTGATGCTACAAACTTGATATCTTTGTTTTTCTTCTTGAAACGAGCTCCTTTGGTCTCAACCTTTGGTTGTGAACCTTTAGAATTTTGAGCTCGCTGCTGTTGCTGTTTACCCTTAAAAGCGACAGGTTGTTGCTTTGTCGGTGATTTTTGATTTCCAAATTGTTTCCTCACTACAGCTTTTGGAATAGGATCACACTGAGTTACTGAAACTCTCGGGATCGCTTTTCCCAAAAACTTAGTTGTATTATCTTCAAACACTTTATCAATCAATGATTGATTGACGTTTTTGATTGGAAAATCTTTGTTTGAATAAATTTTGTTATCACCGACTAAAGTATACAACAAGTTATTGCTCTTAACAGCAGACACACATTCATTGTCATCTTTGACATCCTTGACAGGATCTATCACTTGCTTGGCAACAGGTTGCACGACAGGAGTAGGAGGATCACAAAGAATATGATTCTCAATTGGAATTTCTACTCCTTTCATCTCATCAAGTGATTCATCCTGGTCATTCACATCTGATTCATCATCTGAAGAATCATAGTCCTCAATGGTTGGAGAACTTTGATTTGAAGCACATGATGACTTTTCTTTCCGATCAGATGAGCCCTCAGATGAATTGTCCGGTTTGAACCCTAGGCCAGTAGTAACTTCCTCATAATCAAGAGGCACACTGGGTTCATACCGAGGCATTTCCTCTTCATCGGGCGACTTGGTATAGTCGTGTCTCAACGGGGGCGGACATGACTTATACCCAACGCCTTTCACATTACCCTTTAGTTGTTGAACGTCAATGATGTGATCAAGCACATATCGGGAGTTTGAGTAACTCTCCAATTTGAGCTTGATCGCTTCATGCTCACATTTCGCCACGGCTAGCTCTTTCTTTGTTTCCTCGATGATATTAATGTAGTTATTAATACCAATTTGTTTGTTACAAACAGTTTTTGTTAATTCGGAAACACTTTTCTTTTGGGTTTCAATAACTGTTTTAAATTCCTTTTCATTGCGAGCTAAGGCCATGTTTGCCTCTTTGCACTTTGACAGTTCAACAACTAAACTCTGATTGTGACTATGAATCGTATCACATTCAAGTTTCACTCTATCACATTCATGTTTCATATAAGCACAGTCACTACATATGCTAGGAGTTTCAGAATTTACCTGACTCGAAGAGGCTGTGACATTTGCCATAAAGGCAGTCTGATAAGAAAAAGATCCATCTTCAGAATGATAATCTCCCGCATTCGAGCTTTCTTCATCTGAACTCCCGCTATAACTCGAGCTATTATCACTTTCAGAAAACTCTTCCTTGTGAACTTGCTTGATGTGATTTATAATTTTTGCATAGCATGCAGTTCCACCTCTTTGATCATTATCTCCCAATTGTACAGACCAATCGCATCCTTCATCAGCTTGAACAATCAATGCTTGATTGGTGTTTGAAGGTCCAGACTGGTTCTGGTTCTGATTGTTGTTCACCACTACTATCCTTCGTTCAGGATTGTCTTGATTTGCATTAGAAGTACTCGTCTGATTTCTGAACGGATTCTGATTGCCTTGCTTGCTTGGTCGGGTGCACTCACGTTTGAAGTGACCCTTTTCGCCACAATTGTAACATGTAACCGCATCTTTATTGAACCTGTACTTCGTATCATTTTTGCCTTCCAACGAAGTTCTTCCAGTTCGAGTCATGAAATCCTTTGCCCTTCTAACTGCACTTGCAAACGCCCACTTGATATCCATTAACTCCATTTCATCACGGTCTATCTGCTGATAATCTTCATTTGTCATATTGATGTTTCCAATTTGACCTGCTACCAATCCACAGTATGAACTGAACATTGTGTTGAGAAGTTCAAAATGTTCCTTTGCAACTTCTACACTGACTTTTGAAAGATTGGAAGTATCAACTCTGACAGTGTTGGTGTTTTGGGGTGAAGGATTGTTGGTATAATACACTTGTTGTTGTTGTGGTTGGGCTTGAGGTAGAGGTTGAGGTATAGATGTAGGTCCCTCGGAGGTTGAGGTTTAACCTATTCCTTGATATATCTAACACACTAGCGAGTGCGGAATCCAAGCTAGCATGCAAACCGGGAGTAGAAACAAGCACAAACACAAGACACACAATATTCACCGATTAACACCACTTGTATTAAACGTATGAAAGGTTCCGGTTACAAGCACAATGTTTACAAAAGTGTTTTGCAAACTCTCTAAGTGTGTGTGTGTTTTGACAGAATGCTCTCAGCAGAATGCTTCTCTCGTGTCTAACTTTCAAACTCTCCAAACTGTCTCTTGTGTCACTCCCTCTCTCCACCTTCGAAGTGAACACAACACATGGGTATTTATACCCGAACACAGCAGGTCTATGTCGAAGGATCAGATAGACGATCGAAGGATCATCTATCGACCAGAAACAGCTCGAATGATCAGCATGTACCTCGAAGGATGGCATCTTTCGAGGTCCATCCATCGAAGGTTATCTTTCGAACATATCGAAGGATGTGACAATCCTTCGATGAACTATCCTTCGACGCAACCAGCTTACAAACCAATGTTCAAACTGTTTGGCCAAGTCAAACCGGAGGATGGTTGACTTGGTCAAACTTACAGGACTACGAAGACATCGTTTTACATCGTGACCGAATACAGACAAAGTACAGACACAAGTGCACCAACAAACTCCCCCTTGGCTGTAGCTTTGTCTTGATCTTTATAACTTGATCTTTGTCTCGATCTTTGTGTCTTCAACTTTGATGTCCTTTCATGTCTTCAATGTCGGAGGATCTTTAAAGTCTTCACGTCTTGAAAGCAGAAAGTGTACCAACAAACTCCCCGTTTGATGTAGGAAGTGTGTTGACAAACTCCCCCTTAACATAAGCTCCCCTTTGAGTTATGCTCGTGAAATACTTGTTCGTTATGAAGTGAGATCCTTGTGGTATTGATGATGGTCAGCGGCAACTCGATCATCTTCATCACTTGAGTGCCTTCACGTCGTGTCTTCATCCCGAGGCTTTGTCATCGACCATGTTCTCCTTGCCTTTAGAATCTGCACATGCAAGAAATCTAAACGCTTAATGAGAACAACTGCTTGGAATATCGACACACATGTGACCATTGTTCAATCAAACACCGTCCGACAGTTTGAAAGTTCAATAAAATTTATCAATTTTAGGTTTTTAACTTTCAAAACTTGCAAATTTCGACCGTTTATGAAGATTTAGTCGTTTCGGTTTTCGTTCAGGTTTCAGATAACGAAGACTCGAGCTCCAACATCGTACGATCGAAAATAAACTAGAAATAAAATCTTTTTGGCTTTTTGAATATTTCAAAATTTAAAGACTGAAAGCAGTAAATAAATATATACAAAGATGCAGAAACTGAAAGCATTTAAATAAATATTTACAGACATTCTTTTTGCGAGTTTCGAGGGTAAGAGAATCATATCAGTGTACGGTCATGCCAAAACGTTCTTGTTGTTCTTTTAGTTAACATTAAGATAAGCATCCTATAAAGATTATCGGTATTGTTGTCCACATAAACTCAACTTATCATTTGTAATCATGGCGAGGGGATACTTTAAGGTATGATTTATACTTACCGACCGGTGTTCATCCACATCACGACACATTCCCGTATCAAGGTATGCACGAGGATACATCTTACCGGTGAGTATACCGATTATCATCTGTTTGACCGTATATGATGTGAGATTCTCACTTATTTTGTTTGAAAACAAGCCCTATGTGATAGAATCACTTATTGATGAGGAACTTGATTTTCGATGCATGAGGGCACAGGAGCAAGTCCGTGAACAGGTCAGTACTTTCGTACAGCAGAGAGACGAACTTGACTCCCGGAAAGAATTTGTGATATATTATCACTTATTTTTTTGGACATGTGATTGTTGATCACTTATTGAGGTCGAATGCAGTATGTACACGTATGTATGGTATCATGGAAGATCTAGACTTGCGTCCCCGTTATTTTTCGGTAAAAGATACAACCATGATACCCAGATGATAAGCAGCATAAAGACCGAATATCTCAGAACCTCGGCAATCTCTCAAACGAAATTTCGGTACCAAGACCATATGCCAATGAATGGTTCCCACCCAGTCTTCAGTCAATTTAAGTTTATATCACCCTGCACACTTTAAAATGATTGTGAGTCTACCGATACATCTTATATAGAGCTGCTTATCGTTTTTCATTTTAGGTTTAAAGAGGTTTCGACAGACCACTGATGTACTATCATTTTCTCTTTTGCTCGCCAGGAAACTCATTTTTGTTTTTCTATTGTTTTTGTGTTTTTGAAATTTTTCGATGTTTTTGGATTTTCAAATTTGGATTTACTCCCCCTAAAATCAATAAACTAAGACAAATTTAAAACACAAAGGTATTTACAAAAATGATTTTCCGATGTTGGTTTTACTCTTGCTTGACCTTAATGCCGTTTACCAATAATAGATAGTCAAATCTTGATTTGTCAAATGCTTTGGTAAAAAGGTCGGCACGTTGGTCATCGGTGTGGACGTAAGCAACATCGATTAGCCTTTTCTCAAAGCAATCACGTATGAAGTGATACTTAATGTCGATGTGCTTAGTCTTTGAATGCTGCACAGGATTTTTAGTGATCTGTAAGGCAGCAGAATTATCAACGTAAATAGGAGTAGTTAGGAATTCAAAACCGTAGTCGCGCATTTGTTGTTGGATCCATAGGACTTGGGAGCAACAACTTGATGCAGCAATGTATTCAGCTTCGCATGTTGATGTAGCTACACATGTCTGCTTCTTGCACTGCCATGTGACTAGGCGATTTCCCAAAAACTGACATCCAGCCGTTGTGGATTTGCCGTCGATTTTGCATCCGCCAAAATCAGAATCACTGAATGCGATCAAGTCAAAGTTATTATCCCTAGGGTACCATAGACCGGTGTCAGGGTAACCCTTCAAATAACGAAAAATCCTTTTTACAGCTGCAAGATGTGTGGCCTTCGGGTTGACTTGATATCTGGCAAGCAGGCACGTTGGGTACATTATATCTGGTCTTGATGCTGTGAGGTACATAAGAGATCCGATCATCGCGCGGTAGTGTGAGGGGCTAACATCTTGACCCTTCAAGTCTGGAGTAATTCCGTGATTTTGCGGCAATGGGGTACCGATGGGCGTTGCATCAGACATCTGGAACCGGCTCAAGATGTCACCAACATATTTAGTTTGATGGATGAATATCCCAGACTCGGTTTGTTGTACTTGTAGGCCCAAAAAGAAAGTCATTTCCCCCATAGCACTCATCTCGAATTTATCCTGCATAATGCGCTCGAAATTCCTACACAAAACATCATTAGTAGAACCAAAAATAATATCATCAACGTATACCTGTACCAGTAGAAGATCTCCATCTTGTTCTTTGACGAAAAGAGTACAATCGATAAGACCTCTGCGAAATCCATTCTCCAGCAAATAATTAGATAAGGTTGCGTACCAAGCTCGCGGTGCTTGATGTAGACCATAGAGAGCTTTGTTGAGCAACCAAACCCGATCGGGATGGACAGGATCTTCAAAACCTGGAGGCTGTTCGACATACACCTCTTCTTCCACCACACCATGTAAGAATGCACTTTTCACGTCCATCTGGTATACCTTGAAACCTTTGAATGAGGCATAAGCCAGAAAGATCCGAATTGCTTCTAGACGTGCAACAGGTGCATACACTTCGTTGTAGTCGATTCCTTCTATCTGACGAAAACCTTGAACGACTAGCCTTGCTTTGTTTCGAATAACGATTCCACGGTCATCCTTTTTGCATTTAAACACCCAACGGGTACCAATCTTCTTGTAACCAGCAGGTTTCTCTACGAGTTTCCAGACACCAAGCTTCTGGAATTGCTGCAGTTCTTCCTGCATTGCTTCAACCCAAGAGCTATCTTTCAATGCTTCTTTCCAAGTTCTTGGCTCTTCATGTGAGACATAACACGCGAAAGACCAATCGTTTTGTTGCCCAGATTCTCTGATAGCTGCATACAAGCCTGCATTGTTGTTGTTCCGCAACATGTTTCTTGTTTGAACGCCACTTTGCACATTTCCGATGATGTTTTGTTGAGGATGGGTATTATGAATCCTTGTCTCTAGATTATCTTGAACTGAAATGTTTGTACCCAGATTGTTGAGATTGAGATCAACAATTAATTCAATGCCCAGAATTGACGAAGAGGATGATGCAGTAGCTTCAGCTGTTCCAGGGACGCCCGCTGGAGGTGTACCCTCTGAAGTACCATGAACTGCTGTTATTGGGGCTTCTTGATCTGCATCGAGAAATTCATCATCCTCTGAAGATTCGTTCAATTCGGTAGCATCGTGAAAATCCTCATTGTCGAGAGCATTGTTGTTCACTGAAGATGGTTCTTGATTGACAATAATGGGACGAACCAACGGTGAATCTGTTGCATTGTCACTCTCGAAAAACATCCTTGCCGCATCATTTTCTTCAACTGCTTCAACATTGATCGAATTGAAAAAGTCATCGTACTCAAACATCCAAGGCTGACCAGGATTTTTGACTGGTAAAGTGTGCCTTTGTACTCTGACTTCAGACCATTCCTCGACCCTTTTAGTCTCTAGATTCCAGACTCTAAAGTTTGGGGTGGAATACCCAAGAAAGTATCCCTCAATGGCTCTTGCCCCAAACTTTCCATTAGGATCGATTATTGTGCACGGAGCTCCAAACGGTTCAAGATATGACAAATCTGGTTTCCGTTTGTTAATAAGCTCAAAACAGGTCTTGTTGTGCCTTTTGACTGTGAGGACTCGGTTCAACGTATAACATGCAGAGGCCACAGCTTCAGTCCAGAATGGAATCGGCAATTGTGACTCTACTAACATTGTCCTAGCAGTCTCGATCAATGTGCGGTTCTTACGTTCAGCGACGCCATTTTGCTGAGGAGTATAAGCTGCACTAAATTCGTGAAGAATACCCTTTGAAGTGCAAAACTCCGCCATGGCATGATTTTTGAATTCAGTACCATTATCGCTACGTATCCGCCTAACCTTCAACTTATATAGATTCTCAATCTGAATGATCAAGTTTTTGATAATACCGAAGGTTTCACTCTTATGTGCCATGAACGCCACCCAAGAAAATCTTGAATAATCATCAGTTATCACGAGGCAATATTGATGATTCCTGATGCTTTTGTGCTTGACAGGACCGAACAAATCCATGTGCAAACGTTCAAGAGGAACTGCCACCGTGTTGACTTTCTTTGTAGGGTGTCGCTTCTTCGTTTGTTTTCCTTTCTGGCACGAGACACAGACGTCTTGAAGATGGAAGTTTTTAAGAGGAACACCATTCACTAATTCATTTGACACCAAATGATTCATTTTGCGTAAGTGAATGTGACCCATTCGTCTGTGCCAAGAGATTGAGTCTTTTTCCGTGTCTTTGGAAACGAAACAAGTTGCTTGTGTAGACGTTGTGATAGCTTGGCTCATATCAAGGACATACAGATCATTTATCCTTGGAGCCGACAAGAGAATCCATTCTTTTGGAATTTTGAAGCCGGGTTTCAGCACATAACATCCATTTGCATCAAAGTGTACTGAGAACTGCTTATCACAAATTTGAGAAACACTAAGAAGATTGTGATCAAGTTGTTGTACGAAGTTGATCTTATCAAAGCTAACAACCCCGTTGGAAATCATTCCTTCACCCGTAATATATCCGCCCTTATCTCCAGCAAAAGCAACATAACCTCCTCTAATAGATTTGACGTCGTAGAGAAGCTTCATGTCGCCTGTCATGTGCCTGGATGCCCCACTATCAACAATCCAATGACTGCTGATAGTTCCTCCTGGAACACCCTGCACATGAACTCACACAATTAGTTGGAGATGGGGACCCAAGCCATTGTGGTCTTGGGTCTTCCATTTTCATCAATGACAATAACTTCTATTCTTTGATGATTTGAAAATTGTGATGGTCCCCCTGAATTTTTAACCGTTTTTGGTTTCCAGGTCTGTTTTGTTATACCAGTGTTATTCTTTAAAATCTTAACTTCATGGTTGTCTGAAGTTTTTAAATTGTTTGGTTTGACAGAAACAGATGGTTTGTTAACCACATCGGTTTTAATTGCCCTTTCAATTTTCTTGACCTGTTGGCGTTTCTGTTTCTTTTCCCTTTCTTTTACAAGGCGGGGATCTTGTTTTACAGAAACAGATCGTTTGCGGTCAGTTTTGTCACGGGGATCATCTTCTTTGGCTTTTAATTTATGAAGATACGGGCAATTTCGAATGATATGCCCAATTGTACCACATTCAAAACATGATCTTCGTTCAACAAACCCCGAAGTCTCATGTGATCGTCTTGCCGATGATGAACTTTGTGATCCCGAGGTACTAGGTTTTGAACTATTTGGTTCATTCCTTTTCATTACAGTTGCTTTCTTGACAAAATCTAAGTTTGATTGATTTTCAAATGTAGCAATCTTGTCCGTTCCCTTAGATTTCACAAAGTTCACATTCTTCTTCTTCTTCTTCTGATTCGGCTTCTTTTGAGTTGGAGTCGGTGCCTTTCCTTTGGGTTTGGTATGATTTTGCTGTTTTGGCACTGTTGGTAATTTCTGATTTCCAAATTGTTTTCTAACTTCAGCCTTTGGGATAGGAGGGCACTGTGTTACAGTAACATGTGGTCCTGTCTTTCCCAAAAACTTACTTGTTGAATTCTCAAAGACTTTACTTATTAATGATTGATTAACATTCTTAATAGGAAAATCTTTGTCTGAATAAACTTTATCATCACCAACAAGAGTGTACAGCAAATCCACACTCTCCGACTCTTTTGCAGACACAGGCTCGATCGCAACAGTCTTAGCAGGTTTTGCAGGAGGATCACACAGAATATGATTCTCAAGAGGTATGTCCTCTTCTTTTATCACTGCATCAGACTTTGCTGAATCAGTATCACCAGACTCATCATCAGAAGAATCAGAATCCTCACTGTATATCACAACTGGAGGAACCTGATTCGGTTCAGCAGAAGACACACATGTATCTGCTGACACATCTGAATCTGATGATACTTCTTTCTTGTATCCCAGTCCTGCTGCAAATTCTTTAACATCAAGAGGAACAGATGGTTCAAAGAAAGTTCTGTTCTCCTCGTCAGGCATGGCATCATAATTGTTTCTCACGGGTGGTGGACATTTCTTGTAGCCTATGCATGTGACATCCCGGTTTTCTTTCTGTACATCAATGATGTGATCCAACACATAGCTAGAACTCAAATAACTGTCTAACTTGAGTCGGATCGCCTCACTTTCAGTTTTCACACAAGCCATTTCTTTTTGCATTACCTCAAGACGAATTATATACAAATTAATGTCAGTTTGTTTTCTTGAAACCATTTTAGTTAATTCGGTTTTATCTTTCTTTAATTTTTCAATTACCGATTTGAACTCCTTTTCATGGTTTTCATAAAACATGTTGGCTTCTGTGCACTTAGAAAGATCCACGGTTAATTTTTGATTGTGGATAAATGTCACATCATACTTCTCCTGCAAAGCCTCGTGTTTGCTTTGCAATTCACACCACTTATCATTCAATGAAACATGTTTGTCTTGCAAGTCAAACAAACTAGCTTGTACAGCATCATGTTTGCCTTGCAATTCAGACATGTTTGCTTCTAAATCAGCACATTTAACAGTTAAACTATCACAATTATCACAGCTAACAGAAGTGGGTTCATCGACACATACCTGACTTGATGAACTGTCGACATTAGCCATAAAGGCTGAATGGAGAGAAGACGAAGAATAAGCAGCTTGATCCACCAAAATAGATCTTCTTTGAGTTTCTGCTGAAGCTTCTCCCAATAGCTCATCAATATTTGCATCGACTGACGCACTTGATGTCTCATCCACCTGATCATTGCCTGAAGTGGAGGATTCTTCATCTGAGCTTCCACTATAACCAGAAGAGTCTTCATCCTCAGAAGAGTCACCACCATTGGCGGAAGATTCTCCACCACTGGCGTGATTTAAATTCTTGACGATTTCAGCAAAACAAGCTGTTCCATCTGGAGCATCATTTCCCAACTGGATTGACCAATCACAGCCTTCATCTACTTGAACCACAAGTGCCTGGTTGGCATTTGATGGTCCTGCTTGAGTCTGGTTGTTGACAGGCACCAACGTATGAACATTGTTTCTGTTCTGGTTCTGTTGGTTGCCTTGACCTCTAAAAGGATTCTGGTTTCCATGTTGAGATGGCCTCGTACATTCACGCTTGAAATGACCACGTTCACCACAATTGAAGCATCTAACAGCCTGTTTATCAAACCCATACTTGGTGTCTTTCTTGCTTTCCAAGCTGGTTCTGCCGGTTCTTTCCATGAAATCCTTTGCTCGTCTAACAGCACTGGCAAAGGCCCATTTGATGTCCATCATCTCCATCTCCTCTTTATCGATCTGCTGATAGTCTTCTTGAGTCAGATTAATGTTGCCAATCTGACCTTCCACTAATCCACAGTATGCGCTCACCAAAGTGTTTAGCAGCTCCATGTGTTCCTTTGCTACTTCCACACTGACTTTAGAAAAGCTTGAGGTGTCGAGCCGTACCGTATTTGGCTTTGATTGTTGACCAGCAGATGAGGTACTTCCATAACACGCTTGCTGTTGAGGAGGAAGAGGATTCCCATACATGTCTGTCGCTCTGATAGGTCGTTGGCCTTGCTGTTGTGGTACTGATTGAGGGACTGGTTCAAGCGGAACTCCATACATGTCTGTTGTTGGAGGAGGAAGGCCATACAAGCTAGTGCTAGATACAAATGCTGTTTGAATTGGAGCGTGTGAAGAAGGTTTTGTAGAAGTGCCAGAAGTTCCATAATACATTTCAGGATTTTGTGGCACTGGAACTCTTTTTGCCTTGAGAGTTTCTTCCTGATTCTTGTTTTCCAGGAGTTGAGCAAAGTCATTGAAGTTTGTTGTATCCAAAGTGCCATTGTACTTCATGATTTCTAAGAAATTATTCCATTGAGGTGGCAGTGCATCTGCAAACTTCTTCACTATCTCTGCTGAAGTTGTTATAACCCCAATATTTCCCAATTCAGTCAGCAAATGATTGAATCGACTTGTCAAATCTCCTAAAGATTCATTCTCCATACAAGTAAAACCATCAAACTCTTTCTTTAGCAGGTCTTTTCTCAATTGACGTGTCGCTTCATTTCCTACGCCCCTTATCTTCAATGCGTCCCACAACTTCTTCGTTGTCTTGTGACTGACAAATTGATGATAAATATCTTTACTTAACGCCTGAGTAAGAATGGCATATGCCTTCTTTTCCAAATCATAGACCTTCTTCTGATCTTCCGTAAGATCTGCAAACGTAGCAGCAGATGAAGCGGCAAGCTCTATTGTTTGATCAAAATCTGTGATGAAACGCAACCACAATTCTGTATTTTGACCAAGGACGTATGTATGAAATCTATCAAACCATCCCGGATATTCACTTAAGTGCATCAACTTTGGAGGCCTATTCAAACTTCCCGTTTCACTCTCGCTTAACAAAATGCTTTGAACACTTGGAGTTTGATTTGATACGAATGCCCATTGACCGGTAGATATAGCATTAGCTTGCGAAGATACAGGTACGGGAGATTCGGCCCATGCAGGAGATGCAGGTAAGGGAACACCCCAGGCCGAATTCATTTTTGATAAGAAAAATAAATTTTATATGAATAACCCGAAAGATGACAAACAGCCGAAGGATCCAAGCTCGAAAGATCTGAAAAACAGAAACTTGTTAAACTAAACAGACCACAATTGAACGATCAACACTTGTTCGAAGGATCAACAGTGTTCGAAAGATCACTGTTGAGTTTCGAACAAAGATTTCGAAAGACTCTCCAATCGAAGGATCCTTGTCTTTCGAAAAAGAGCTGTGATTTCGAAAGACTCTCCAATCGAAGGATCCTTGTCTTTCGAAACAGAACAATAGACCGAAAGATGTAAGTTTCGAAAAGATTCCTTGAATCGAAGGATAAATCACAGGCTTCGAAGGATGCTCGAAAGATGATAATCTGTCGAACTTCCTTTGATCGAAAGATGACCTTTCGATTCCGAAGGATATCCTTCGACCGATTCTGACACAGTTGACAAATGAGTGACAGGTTGGTGAAACAGGTGATGGGTTGGTGAGATCTTTCGCAGAAAGTATGGTCAGACCATGATTTTCTGCATGCGAAACAGGTTTTGAATAATAAAATATAACTAAAATTCGAAGGTTCTATCCAGAAACCGGTACCGGAGTAAGCCGGAATCTTGATCGGAAATCACCAAACACCTCAAAAACAAGTTTTCAAGTTACCCAAACCTTCCCTTAACACACCCGACAGTTTAGAACACGTTTTAACTTCTGAAAATGCGAGAAAAACAGTAAAAACGGGAGCTAAAACAGAAGGATTTTTGTCCAAAAACACTCCAAAGCTTGTAAAAACCCGATTTTTAACAAGGAAAAGAGCCACGGCTCTGATACCACTTGTAGGTCCCTCGGAGGTTGAGGTTTAACCTATTCCTTGATATATCTAACACACTAGCGAGTGCGGAATCCAAGCTAGCATGCAAACCGGGAGTAGAAACAAGCACAAACACAAGACACACAATATTCACCGATTAACACCACTTGTATTAAACGTATGAAAGGTTCCGGTTACAAGCACAATGTTTACAAAAGTGTTTTGCAAACTCTCTAAGTGTGTGTGTGTTTTGACAGAATGCTCTCAGCAGAATGCTTCTCTCGTGTCTAACTTTCAAACTCTCCAAACTGTCTCTTGTGTCACTCCCTCTCTCCACCTTCGAAGTGAACACAACACATGGGTATTTATACCCGAACACAGCAGGTCTGTGTCGAAGGATCAGATAGACGATCGAAGGATCATCTATCGACCAGAAACAGCTCGAATGATCAGCATGTACCTCGAAGGATGGCATCTTTCGAGGTCCATCCATCGAAGGTTATCTTTCGAACATATCGAAGGATGTGACAATCCTTCGATGAACTATCCTTCGACGCAACCAGCTTACAAACCAATGTTCAAACTGTTTGGCCAAGTCAAACCGGAGGATGGTTGACTTGGTCAAACTTACAGGACTACGAAGACATCGTTTTACATCGTGACCGAATACAGACAAAGTACAGACACAAGTGCACCAACAATAGATTGTGACATGTAAGCACTTTGATTCCACTATGGTTGCGATGGAAACGGAGAAGAGTTTGTATTGGATACAAACGCCGTTTGATGCTTCGGTTGCTGAACTGAACTAGAACTAGCTGAAGGACCAAAACCAGGCAAATACATTTCTGTGTTTTGAGGAGGTGCAGTTGCAATCCTTTTAGCTTTCCGAATTTCCTCTTCGTTCTTGTTCTCCAACTTCTGAATGAATTCATAAAGACTGACATTGGCTGCATCCAGAGCGCCCGTATGCTTTAGAAGTTCAATGAATGGACTCCACTTAGGAGGTAGAGCAACAGCAAATCGTGCAACCATTTCCGGATGAGTTGCAGCAACACTATAGGAAGTCATTTCACTAATCAAATGATAAAAGCGAGAAGTCATATCATTTAGAGTTTCATTCTCCAAGAACTGAAATGATTCAAACTCTTTCTTCAATAAATCATGGTGTATCTTTCTAGTAGCTGCATTTCCTTCTCCTCTCGCTACCAATGCATCCCATAAACCTTTCGTGGTCTTACAATATGAGAATTGATGAAAGATGTCTCTGTGAAGTGCTTGAGTGAGAATAGCATACGCCTTCTTCTCCAGATCATATGCCTTTTTGTCGGCTTCTTGCATATTATTGAAAGTTGTCGCATTTGATCCTGCTTCTTCAAGAGCTTCACTAAATGGAGAGATGAAACACGTCCATAATTCGGTGTTTTGCCCTTGAACGTAGTTATGGAAACGACCCTTCCATGATGGATAGTCGTTCATGTAATTTAACTTTGGAGGGCGATTGTTGCTACCCGTTTCATTCTCACTAAGCAAAATATTTTGAATGCTCTGATTTTGATTCGACACCATTGCCCATTGACTTGCACTTATTGACTGTTGTTGTTGAGGTATGGTACGGCTCATATATTCGGCCATCGACATCTGTTTTAGATCTGGTTGAGGATCCGTACTCCAATCCCAAGGGCTCGTACAACTCATGTTTGATGTATGAATGATAACAACCAGCCTCTTATGCGAGTAATCAATCTTGTGCGAGTTGATCTCTTGTGCGACTGAACATGAATGTCTTGTGCGACTCAGGTCTTGTGCGATTCAAAACAAATCTTGTACGATCAAATATCTTGTGCAACTTAACTCTTGTGCGATCCACTGACAAAGTATACACAATTTGTAAAGAATCTGATCTTATTCTTGTGCGACTAGACTTAGACCCAATTAGGAGCCCACTTCTTTAATGACAAAACAGCCTTGTGCAAGCCCAATTTTTATGCGTTAGGCCCAACTTCTTGTATGATTGGGCTGAAGGTCTTGTGCGACTGATACAAGTTGTGCGATCCACTGACAAAGTCAGGTCTTGTGCGACTGAATTAATGTGAGATCCAAATACTTGTACGACTGAAACAAATGTTGTGCGATTGAGAATGTTGACTTTCTGTCCACTGACACAAAGCAGATCACTTTCGGTTACACCAACTTTTGGAAACAGAATTTTCAATTAAACATCATCATTCCTTGTAGACAACTTTCAACCCAAATATTATATTAAACAACAACAAAAATTCAAACCCAAATCAGATCAAACAAGAATATTATCAAGAACATTTTGAAGCTTGCTTGAAGATATGAAGAACAGCCCAGAAACTTTGCATTTTCCGGTAAACCGACAACTTTCCGAAACCCGATTTATGCTCGAAACTTCACTAAAAACCAAGGTTTAACATGTGAAAATGAAAAATAAGATGGTTTTTGTAAGAACTTTCAGCAAAACACCAGAAATTTCAAAGTTTTGAACTGATTTTTCAGAAAATTATGAACTTCAAAAAAATCTGAAACACACCCGAAAACAACTCGGTTTTAACAAGGAGAAGAGCCAAGGCTCTGATACCACTTGTAGGTCCGGCTAGGGGAGGATCTAGTCGCCTAATCCTTGTTGTCAAACACACCCCGGTTGTGCGGAATCCAACCGGAGATGCAAACCGAGATAGAAAGATGGACAAGAACACGAAAAGGAGACCGAGACTCAACGATTAACACCAATGTATTAATACTTGAAAGAAGGTTACAAATCAATGTTTACAAAACAATCTTTGCAAACTCTCTCTCGAATCTCTCGGTTTTCTCTTGTTTGATTCTTCACTCTTGTCTGCCTTGTCTCTCTTGTCCACCACCGAAATCACTAAGATATTCGGTATTTAAATGATGTTCACTTGTGCGATTGGACTTTGGATCGGCCCATGTGACAAAGGCCCAAACATTCTAATTGGCCCAGATTTCATGTCACATGCACGTACAGAATTCTCAAAGTTATATTTGCAAAGCTAAGTCAACTTATGACATCATCATGACATCATCATGATGATGTCATGATGATGTGGTAGTGGGAACTGGCTTGCGGCGCTCCGTGCTTCGCGTGTCGAACTCTGGGACGCACGACGGAGGAATGTCGTGACGTCAGGCTTGAGCCGAACCTAACCGGGTCAAACCGAACCGAGTTGAACCGAACCAAGTCGTGTCCACATAATATGTATCAACAGATATGGCAAGCAAATTATACTTCAATACGTGTTGTTAGTGGTAAATGTATATAGATACATTTCACTTTGGTACATTTATATGTGTTAGGTAGTGTTTGAAGGTTACATTGTGATGTCGGAGATGTTGTGCTACAAATAATTGGGTGTTAGAACATGTTGAAGAAGAATCAAGGAAAACAACAATGCACACAATGCGACGTAGTTGATCTTAATGTGTTTATTGATGTTTCTTTAAATCATATATTTGTATATATATATGCTACAATATTGACAAGAAGAGGTAATCCTTTTATATTTATTGAACTAATTTTAAGGGTTTTTTATTAAAATTTTCAAGATTTGTCATCTAAGTTTTAGATACGGACCCTATGATAAGCACATATATTTGTTGTTTACTTTTCACTAGAATAATTTATTTAAAACTACTTGCGTCACAATTATTTGTTCTGACCTATTTGTTTGCGTCGCAATCCATGAACATCAAGTGGACACACTTATCTTAGCCAATTCAGTGGCGTCACGTTATATATTTAAAACTAGTTGCGTCACAATTATCTTAGCTCGTTCAGTATTACACAACCGGTCCATAAATTTGGGCATTTTACTTGTTTAAAATATTCGACGAAATCACTTGCTCAATATCTTAGACAAGTTTAAGTTGTGATTAATACAGCCTTTACATCAAAGATGGCTATTCAAATTACAACAAAACGGAGCTAATGCAACCCCGATAAAATGTTGCATTAGGCGAAGTTGCATTAAGCCTAATGCAACATTTTTATTAGATAATGCAACATTTTAAAAAAGGGTTGCATTTACTATTTAAATATAACATTTTCAAGATGCAACCTTTTTACATGCTAGTACAACTTTTTTTTTTACTTTAAATGCAACTTTTTAACAGTTAATTGCAACTTTTGCTAACTCAAAGGCAACAATTTTTATAATTTTTGTAGAAAAGTGCAACATTTTTATTACATCAAATGCAACATTTGTAAGATTTTGGTTAGAACAAATATAACATTTTTTACAATCAAATGCAACTCTATAGCATCATTGTTTCAAGCACTAATATTTCTATTAATATATAATAGTAGGGTGGAGTTTCTCTACAAAGTGTGTTTTTTTTTTCTAAAAAGTGTAAGAAGTGATCATGGCCACTAGAATAGGTAATTGATGAATGAGATTAAATGATCGGTAAATTTGTAATATTTGTTTTAACAAAATTGATTGATTTATTGGATTAAGGGTGTAAAAGTAATTGTGTGTCTTAAATTTAGCAATCACATGTAACTCACATGCAACTTCCCAACGTCTTTTTAAAACGTCAATAACTTTTTTATACATAATTTGTTTTTTTTTAAAGTTATACCATAACAATGAGCGTTTTCTTATCTTTAATATGAGTACCATATTGCTATATATCTACAAAATTACGATTCAAGTAATTCAGACACTAGTGTGTTTTATATAATGTTTGCGTGTTTTATATTGTGTATTTTGTCTACATTGAATCAGAAAGAGACATATTTTGTATTTTAGATATTATTGTTTTTATGTTGTGCATTTCAGACGCTGTTGTGTTTTATGTGTAAGAGGTGTGTTTAATTGTGAAAACTGATATAACACAATGTGAAGAAATCAGTGATAAAACACAACGTCAAGGAAATAATGGATGCGTTTAATGTTTTGAAATATATGAGGGGTGTGTTTAATTGTGAAAATTGATATAACACGATATTAAGAAACCGTAAACTGATAAAACACAATGTCAAGAAATGATGAATTTGTTTTATGTTTCGAACTTCGCATGCATTAATCATGGATACGAAGGATGTAACCGCCAATCTTGAATAATTAATAGACATATAGTTTCCATATAAATAGCATTTTATTGTTATGATATAAAATCTTCCATAAATAATATAATTATTCAATTACCTTAATGCCCTTTAGTAGAAAAACACTAGATGCCACATGTCACAAAGAGATTGCTTTCTACACTTTGCAGAAAAAGTAGGCTTTGTAGCCAACTCCTACTCTACAATATATAGTGTCTTAACTGCACCAACACAATAATAACATAAATAAATATATTATATAATATCATATTGTAATCTTACATACGTCCAAACTCAAAATAGCAATGTATCATAAATATAGTTGTCAACTACAATCACAATGAACATCCTACTCATCTCTAAGATCATGAAGTACTCCAATACATAGATTTTTCATAATAATTTGTATCTTAGCTTCAAAGTTTGCTCGTTAGCTATCAAAATCAATCTTTCTACATAACTTCTGTAGGTTCGTGATTCCGGACTGAAACCCGTGAATAGTGTGTGATTATATTCAAGACGGGAGAGATTAGAGACGGATAAAATAACTTTCTTGTATAAAT
The DNA here is from genome assembly GCA_030545235.1 of Helianthus tuberosus. Lineage (NCBI taxonomy): Eukaryota > Viridiplantae > Streptophyta > Magnoliopsida > Asterales > Asteraceae > Helianthus > Helianthus tuberosus. Next base: position 143,142,574 of record CM060412.1, on the reverse strand, counting down.
TCGGTAGCATAACATTACAAGCCGGCCCGATTACAAGCTTGCCGAACCATACCAAAGTCGCATACATCCGGGGTGATCTCTCCCTCAAGTCTAAAACCATCAAGTGTTGCAAATGGCTAAGGGTTGGTATTTATAGCCTCACCCTCTTCACTTGCAAACACACACGGTCAAACGAATAACCCTTTCATTTGACCACTTAAACGGGCGGGTCTATACACGTTCGTTTGACCGTTTCACTAACTATTACATAATCAGCATACAATTAATCTAATCTATTCGAACAACATCGGACACAAAAACTGCACCAACAAATTCCCCCTTGTCCGTTGCTGTCGAATGCTGAAAATGCAACTGCAATGGATCTTCAGTCAAGTATTTGTTGATGTTATCTTCTCTGTTTTAATAAATTCCCCCTTGACCGATGATCCAGGTAAGTAGTATCTTGACTTGAGTCTTCATAGCAATACCAAACCCTTGAAGCTTCTCGTATAGTATTTCCCCCTCAAAGTACGGGTATCCGTGTTTGGTATTGTGCAATGTCTTTGTAAATGCACTTTGGGTGATAAGTGCAGGCTCTCAAACTCAAGGGTCTTTTATGTAATTTGTTAAAAGTATTATGTTGGTCAGAGTTTATGAGGGTTTCATGATGATCAGGACTTAGGAGTCCGAATTTTGGTTGTTTTGGTTAGTCAGGGTTTGTATTGTATTGTATTGGGCTTTGGGCATTTCTATGTCCTGTAGTCAGGACTTCCCATTGTATATAAACTCTTTGTGTAATGTTATACGTGGCGATTTCTTTTGTGGAAAGTTTGTTCTTCAAGAAACCCTAATCATTGTCACTGTGTGTGAATTGACGGCTACTGTGTGTGGCGTCATTCATCATTCTTATTCTACACTTTCTTCATCCAATACTCTACAGTAGTGATTGCTAGGTGGATTCTGCACACCTGGTAATTTGATTTTTTGTAATTATAAAGGTATTTTGGGGCCGTTTTTCGCATACGGGGTGTATTTTAGGACATATAGGGGTGTTTTAGGAATTTTAGGAGGGTTGTTATACAAAGACGGGTATGGGGCCTCGTACAGACAACAAAACTATGGCGACAATTTTTTCGTTAATGAGGCCTCGTACGGACAACAAGACGTTGGTGAGCCTTTTTACGCCCAGGAGATGAAACCACCATACATTATAAAATAGTAACGTTGAAAGCGTGACAACGGCACAGGCTATCAACGGTACCGATTAAGAGTTAATAATTGTATCGATTGACGTTAGTGCGAACGTCAAGGATACTAAATGGGTGTAGCAGATAAAGTTGATAACGAGAGAAAACCATATGTGAAGTCGAATGATGGAAGAGATGAAGTAGCAGCATTCATTTACACTTCCACCAATCAGGCCATATTTACGATTCGGTCAAAGGTAGAGGGGTCCTAAGATAAATTAAAGAAACTATAACTTTGTTAACTAGACTCACTTTTATTTGGTTTTGTTAACTATATTTACACTTTACCCAGTGTAAAACATGCCTATTTTAAATTGTTCATGTACAAAAGCAACTAGGTTTATTTAGAAAAAAATATTTTTGTTAAGTTTAAGGAAAATATTTTTTTGATCTAAAGTAGAAAATTTTACTAAAAATATTTATTATTTTTATATTATTATTTTTATAAAATCAAATTTTGTGGTCAGAAAAATTTTATTGTCACCAGGGCATATGTTACCAAAGTAATTAGGGTTGTGAGGTTCAAGTCGTAATGGATGACTTGTTAAAATTTAAAACATATGTGTTCTAAAATTCGTAACAATCTTTATTAGACTCAAGCTAGTTCATACAAAATTAAACTCAAAACATTTTATTCATAATAACTCATCGCATAAAAACTTTGTCGCGCTGCTGATCGCGTGATGGTTATCTTGGATCTAAATCGTCTGCGTGCCTTCTAGTTATCCTGATTCTTTGGGTTGGCTTAAACGGCTCGACTGTAAGGAATGAGTTGGGTGTCATATGGTACGATTGGTCGATCGATCCATCGATGGAGTGTCTAGTTGGACATATGGTTGGATCATAAGGTGGGTGTTTGGTTTCTCAAATGAGGAAGTCTCAGATTTGTGAAATCATGGAACTTAGGGAAAATCCCATGATTAAAGAATATAAATCACATGAAAATATTATGGAGTATCAAATGGTAGCAAAAGTCGAACCCTTCGACAAGGTACAAAAGATAGGGTGATTTGTTTTAAAATCATTAGAATCTCATGGAATATTATGGATTTATTCTGGTGGTTGATATAATAACGATATGGAATATGATAAGATAATAAAACTTATGATAACATAATATTTTATCACAAAATGAGGAAGTCTCAGATTTGTGAAATCATGGAACTTAGGGGAAATCCCATGATTAAAGAATATAAATCACATGAAAATATTATGGAGTATCAAATGGTAGCAAAAGTCGAACCCTTCGACAAGGTACAAAAGATAGGGTGATTTGTTTTAAAATCATTAGAAACTTTTGGAATATTATGGATTTATTCTGGTGGTTGATATAATAACTATATGGAATATGATAAGATAATAAAACTTATGATAACATAATATTTTATCACAAAATATTGAAAATCATAGGTTTGACACATCATAGGGTTTAGTATGACTTCCGTGCGTTACTTTCATAATTACGTGTGCACCCGCAATTACCGAGCTTTCGAATGGTCCTCATATGTCTACTCATTGGCATACTACTTAACCCAAAAGAAATCATGTATTAATAAATGGCTCGAGTTTTGGGGCGTTGTAAAACGATGTTTGGGATCGTATCCATGAATTAACACGGACACGTTTGACATATCAAAGTATTGTTAGTTCACGTGACGTTTACTATGACATGCTTTGGCGTAATAGGTATCGGTACTCTCATCGTTAGTCCCCAGGTAAGCAAACTGGTCCATTAATTGGATTTATACGAATACCAACCTAGACAGGACGTCCCAACTACCGGTACGTAACCCTTCCGGTTACTACATGTTAGTCACAAAAACTCACTTTGATGAGAATGAAATATTAATTGAAATTTGAAACAAAAAATAAATCAAACCCAAGAATAATTGAAATGTATTAAAAAAAGGAAAATTGATTCAAGACTTTAAATAGAAATAAGAATTAGAATATCGAATATCGTATATAGCATAAGGTGCGTGTACATATGTGACATAGAAAAAGAAATAATAGACTATGGTTTAATAATAAAGCACATATTTTTCATGTAAAGCATATAACACTTAGCATATTACAATTAAAGTGCTCACATGCATTTGTGTGTGACATTAATATTTATAAGCTAAGACAATTTAAACAATTAAGCACATAAGGTACCTAACTAACTATAGACTAAGTCTAAGGGTCTAATAACCTATCTTAATTCCCTATAGTCATTGGCTCTGATACGAATCTGTCAGACCCCGACCTGCATCAGATAAGGTACGGGGCATGATGATTGCTTGTAGCTTATGACACTATTATAAGTTTAGATATATAAAGTCACCAAATTAAATTTTATCACTGATATGCACAAAATGCAACATATAAATTATATCAAACAAGACATAAAATCAACCCTTTTATGTATTAATGTTGGAAAAAATGTGTTTCTTTGTATACTTTTGATTTTCAGGACTAAATGAGCTTAAATGTGCAAAAGGAACAAATTAACGATAAACACCAACACAAAATACAAGAAAGAGGAATTGACACACCATGCCTACCCTCGAAGATACACCCTAAGACCAAAACAACAAACCAGAAGACAAGCACAGGGCCGTGCCCCGCTACAGAATGTGTTCAGAGTCCATGTAGATCAAGATAAACACAGCAAAAAAGAGATATGGCGTCGTGGTCAACTCCCAGATATGCAAAATCTCCCAATGGACCCCACAAAGCTGACCATGGGGCCATGCCTACTATCACACGGGACTGTGTGTGCATACGATCTGACACTGATCATTAAATGAAGTCAGAGAAAGAAGGGCATGGGGCCGTGCCTCCTGGCCACGGAGCCGTGTGAGGAGTCTGATTTCAACTATAAATAGAGGAGCTTGGCTCACTTCCAATTCATCCCTTGGCTAACAACTTATCTTCCACTTGCCACCATTGCACCACCACTACAATGCCATCATCCACCACATTCCTCCATTATCCACCTTTAGAGCGTGTGTAGTAGTATCGGGATCCAAGATTGAACGTAAGAGTTCTTGTCAAACAAAGGCCATGCTTGGCTAATCTCTTACATCACTTGGTGAAGACAAATCGTTTATTTATTACTTTTGATTTCCAAGCTTTGGCTACTTTTTATTTGGGTTTATATTAATGACTTTATTTGGGTTTATATCATTTCTTCATGTTTTGTTGATTCACTCATTCGTATCTTTATGGTCTATATAAAGCACGTTAGCTGTCTAGAAGAATGGGGGTTAGAAGGGTGGTTTGGGTAAAGTTCTTGCCTCGTTCAGAGTATAGATCCCGCGAGGACTTGATTCAAGCTTATTAGGACTTCTCTTGAGGCAGATTGCATCAAATCGGGGGAAGTAAGAGCGACTTGAATCCCCTGTAAATAAGTTATTAAAACTTTTAACCGGCCTTGCGAGACTGTATCCCTACTAACTAAGACTAATATGGCCAAGGGTAGCGTTGCCTCTAAAAGAGGGACATGCCACATTTTGCATTAATAACTTACCTAATTATCTTTCAATAATCCGGCCTTGCGGAACTGTATCCATGCTGAATCAGACTAATATGGCTGAGGGTGGTCTTGCCTTTGAAAGAGAGATATGCCACAATAACTAAGATAATCTCTTAAAAATCCCAAAGTGTGGAAATCATCAAAAGATACATAAAAGAGGAGTAAAAACCAAGGGATTCTTTCTTGTGTATTTGTTTTTTACTACTATTTTTATTTCATTTTCCCCTTTTTAAACTAACATATTTTCTCAAAATTTTAGTTTGATTAGATGTTGATGATATTCCGGTATTAAAAGCCCTTGTGTCCTTAGACGACCTTGGTATCTTAACATCACTATACTACGCCAACGATGGGTGCACTTGCCCTAACGTGTTATAGAGAGTGATTGTATTTGTCGCATCCCCCGACCCCTACCTCGCGAGCGGGTGCCGCGAGCTCAGATCAGATGGTATCGGGGTTTATTAATTTGGCAGCGGAATACAACAGGACCGTAGTTAGGAAATATTTTTATCAGAGTTAAACACCAAACTTTTATAACAACAAATGGGATAAAACCCAAGTTTCCTCTGACAATACATTTATAGGGATAAACCCTAATTATTGAAAATATAAACTCGGTTTCTTATTTGGCAACTTTTATAGCCACAACTTTAAGCTTTCAGTGCTCCCCAGCTGACTTCTATTAGCTTCACACTAAGTTACTTGAAACGCGTTTTAAAATGGTTTTATCAACAAGAAATACTGGCGAGTGCATCCTAGTTTAATCAAAATAGTTCTTATAACTTTACAGTATTGAGAGCGATTACAATGTTTATATCTACAGAGTTACTCATTCAGTACTGTCAACACCTGACTTGTGGGTCATGTTACTTATTGGCTAACTCTTTGTCCAATAGTAACGGATTCAAATAATGTATACAAAATCCCAACATACCGGTAGTAATTGTAGAATACATAGACTCAATCACTGTTAAGTATAATTGAAAACATTTGAGGTTTTTGGTAAAAATGTGACAAAAAGCAAGATGTACTCACATTGTTTACTTAGGTAAAACCAAAACTTCCCGGTGGATTTCCTGTTTATTTCTATTAAAATTAAACAATGCACACGTGTTAGTAAAATAACCCAAATCACATTAACTGTACAACTTGAGACAGAACTCCAATGACTGAGTCAGGCAGAGGCTTGACATGTATTACAGAGCCCTAGATCAATCGTGTAGGGTAACAAATAGGGTTATAATACTTACAAGGAGGCAGAGCATCGCTTTATAGGGGTATTATACCCGAGTAATAAGTCTACTATATGTTGAGAGAGAAAAGAACTTCTGAACATTGAACAAATGAGCTCTAGACTCCTTTTATAGGCTGATCAGCCACTCCGTCGCACTCCGCGACGCCCCTGCTAAGTCTGTCGCGGGCCGTGAGCCACCATAGTTAGGGTTTAGGTCTGTCGAGTCAAGGGGGTAGACTTGTGACGAGTTAGGACACGTGGCTTACTTGTGTTCCGGGCAAGCAAGGGCCGACGCGTCCTGCGAGACCTTTGGTCTCACCCGCATCGGGCCGCGAGACACCCTATTTATTTGTTTTTTATAAATATTAAGATATTCTAGGTCCTATAACGTGTATACAAGGTATACAAGGGACGTTTAGGGTGATGTTAAGGGTTCTTAGGAGAGTTGTTATATGCTCCCCACCTTGTTTTAGATCTTGTCCTCGACGTCTACTGGAACAGGTGTGGGTCTTTCCATTGCATCTCTGATTTGAGCTCCCAAGTGTATTCTGGTCCTCTCTTGGAATCCCATTTCACTTTGACTAGAACTAGTCTCTTATGTTTGAGGTTCTTGATTTTTCTATCTTCAATCTGAATGGGTTTCTCTAGAAACTTAAGTTTCTCATTTACCTTTATGTCCTTAAGAGGTATTACTAATGATTCGTCTACTAAGCACTTTTTGAGATTACATACATGAAACACATCATATATTCCTGCCATTTCCTCTGGCAGTTGTAGCTGATAAGCTACAAGTCCTATCCTTCTAATAATCTCAAAATATCCAATATACTTGGGGCTTAGCTTTCCCCTTTTAATGAATCTAACTACTCCCATGGAGAAACTTTTAACAATACCTTATCTCCTACTTGAAATTTCAAAGGTTTTCGTCGGTTATCTGCATAACTCTTTTGACAATCTCGTGCTGAATTTAGTCTTTCCTTAACTTGAATTATCTTGTTCGTTATTTCTTGCACTATCTCTGGTCCAGATAGTTGCTTTTCACCAATTTCTGCCCAATAGACTGGAGTTCGGCATTTTCATCCATAAAGTGCTTCAAATGGTGCAACATTAATGCTAGTATGATAGCTGTTATTGTAGGAAAATTCTATTAATGGTAAATGATCATCCCAATTTCCTCTAAAATCAATTACACAAGCTCTAAGCATGTCTTCCATTGTTTGTATTGTCCTTTCGCTTTGTCCGTCCGTTTGAGGATGATAAGTTGTGCTTAGATTTAACCTGGTTCCCATTGCTTTTTGGAAACTAGTCCAAAAATGTGAAGTAAAACGGCTATCTCTATCAGATACAATAGATAAAGGAATTCCTTGTAATGAAACTATTTCGTTTACATATAACTCAGCTAACTGTTCCATACTGAAAGTTTCCTTCATTGGTAAGAAATGAGCAGATTTGGCTATCTGTCAACAATCACCCAGATTGTATCCTTACATTTTCGTGTTTTGGGTAATTTGGTAACAAAGTCCATTGTTATCAATTCCCATTTCCATATTGGCATTTCCAATTGTTGCAATAACCCTGAAGGTTTCTGATGCTCAGCTTTAACCTGTGAACAGGTCAAACATTTAGCAACATAGTTTGCTATATCCTTTTTCATTCCTATCCACCAGAAATTCTTTCTTAGATCTTGATACATCTTATCACTTTCGGGATGTATCGTATACTTGGACTTATGAGCCTCTTCTAGAATTCTGCGGCGTAGGCTTCCTTGTTTAGGTATCCAGATCCTTTTCTTATGGAATCTCCAAATTCCATCTGATCCTTGTTCTAACTCTTTGGTCATTCCTTTTAAATTTTCAGCATCATCCTTGATTGCTGTTTTCTGCATCTCTCTAATTTGTCCATTTAAATCTACTTGTATATTTAATCTAAGAGAACGTACTCGTTTCAGCTTTTCATGATACTTTCTACTTAAAGCATCAGCTACTACATTAGCTTTTCCTGCATGGTACTGGATATCGCAATCATAATCACTAAGAATTTCCATCCATCGCCTGTGTCTCATATTTAATTCTTTTGCCCAAAAATATATCTTAAACTCTTATAATCTGTGAAGACAACAAACTTATTACCATAAAGATAGTGTCTCCAAATCTTAAGAGAAAAAATTATGGCTCCTAACTCTAGATCATGGGTTGTGTAATTCTCCTCATGTTTCGTAAGTTGTCTAGAGGCATAGGCTATAACCTTTTGACGTTGCATCAACACACATCCATATCCTAACTTAGACGCATCACAATAGACTATAAAGTCTTCAGTTCCCTCTGGTAATGCGAGTATGGGTGCGTTGGTTAATCTTTGCTTAAGAATCTTAAACGCTTCTTCCTGTTTTGGTCCCCATTTAAACTTAACTGATTTGCAGGTCTGTTTGGTTAATGGAATGGCTATCCGAGAGAAATCTTGGATAAACCCTCTACAATATCCTGCAAATCCAAGAAAACTTCTGACTTCCGTTGGCGACTTTGGGACTTTCCAATTAGTAATCGCCTCGATCTTTATGGGATCCACATGAATTCCTTCATGATTAACCAGATGTCCAAGGAATTGCACTTCTTGTAACCAGAATTCACATTTCGAGAATTTAGCATAAAACTTCTCTTTTCTCAATAACGTTAGAAGTGTATGCAGATGCTCTGCATGTTCCTATTTACTCTTAGAGTAAATTAGAATATCATCTATAAAGACAATTATGAATTTATCAAGGTATGGTTTACATATACTGTTTATCATATCCATAAATGCGGCTGGAGCATTGGTTAGACCAAATGGCATGACGGTAAATTCATAATGACCGTACCTTGTTCTGAAAGTAGTTTTAGGAATGTCCTCTTCCTGTACTTTCAGTTGATGATATCCTGAATGTAAGTCGATCTTAGAAAAGAATCGAACTCCTTAAAGTTGATCGAATAGATCATTGATTCTCGGTAGTGGGTACTGACTTTTAATCGTAACCTTGTTCAATTCTTGGAAATCAATGCATATACGTATTGATCCATCCTTCTTTTTAACAAACAACATCAGTGCTCCCCACGGTGATGAACTTGGTTGTATGAAAATCTTATCAAGAAGTTCGTCCAGTTGTTTATTCAGTTCCTGCATCTCCGTTGGTGCTAATCGATATGGTGCTTTGGCAATCGGTGCGGTTCCTGGTATTAGGTGAATTCTAAATTCAACCTCTCTATCTGGTCAGGTAACTCTTCTGGAAAAATATCTGAGAATTTAGATATTACAGGAATATCTTTTATTTCTTTTCCTTTAGTATTAATGATTATAGAAATCATATATACTCTTCCTCATTTCCTTCTATAACTTGTAGCTTTCATCACAGAGATGAATTTTGTTAACCTAGTTGGGCTTGTCTCCTTTGATTGTGATCTTTTTGCCACTTTGTGTACTTACTTGTACTGACTTTTGATCACATAAAATACTGGCATGATTGGCTACCAACCAATCCATTCCTAGTACGACATTGAATCCGGCTAAATTCATTGGGTAAAGGTTAGCTGAAAAGTTATGATTCAAAATTTCTATTCTTGCTCCCTGCAAGATTTCACTAATCTTAATGGATTCTCTATTTGCTGTTTATACCAGCCAGTCTTGTTGAAGTTTAGTTAAGGGCTGGTTGATAAGTTGCTAGAAAGAAGTATTGATAAAACTTTGGTTTGCACCAGAGTCAAATAATACTTTGGCAAATATATTATTAACTAAGAACGTACCGACTATCACATCCAGAATCATCTTGGCTTCATCAGCTATCAGAACGAATGCGCAGGCATTCTTCTTAGGTCCTTCAGTTGTCTTAGCATTGTTGGTTGCTGCTAGAGCTAGTTTCGGACAATTCGGTTTGATGTGCCCAGTTTCTCCTCAATTGAAGCATAGCCTATTGCTAGGTTTCCTTCTACAATCTTCTTCCTTGTGTCCAGACATTTTGCAAAAGTTGCAATATATGGAGCATCTTCCAGAGTGTTTCCTTTTGCAATACTTGCAATAAGGTGCAGAGGAAGAACCTGTACTTTTCCCACGGTTGGAATTACCGTAGCGAAATTCCTGGGTAAGCTTTTGAGCTAGGTTCTTTCTCTGGTTTTCCTCTTATGTGCGTACCAATTCATTAGTCAAGGAGTTAGCTAGTTCTACAGCTTCTTCTATGGTTTGAGGTCTAGCTGCCTTGGCTACATGTCTAATCTCACTAATTAATCCCCAAATATAACAGAAGATTAATACTGGCTCTGGTGAGGCTAAAGTTGCCACTATCCTAGCATATTCAAAGAATATGGTTGTATAACTTTTGCAATCTATTCTAGTCATTTTATGATTTAGGAATTTATTAGCAATTTGCTCCTTTTCATTGAGAGGACAGAATTTTCTTTCAACCATTTCATTAAAGTTGGTCCATTCCATATTATTAGTTCTGTCACTGACTCTAGACCGGAGAATAGTATTCCCCCATTCTAAGGCTGCATTTTTGAAAAGATTAGAAGCAAACATAATCTAATCTTTATCTGCGCATTTACTTATTTTTATGACTGATTCTGTCTTTTCTATCCAACGTAAGGCTGCAATGGCTCCTTCATTGCCTAATAATTCTATTGGTTTGCAGGCCAAGAATTCTTTATAAGAACAACCATAAGAAACGGTTCTTCTTCTTTTTGGAATTGGAGCTTGGATCAGGGGTTGGTGATTTTCGTTCACACTATGACTTGGTTCGGTGGGTTGACGTTTACTTCCAGTTACAGATTTATTATTTTCTGCTTCTTTAACCGTCTTGATAATATAAGGCATAACATCTATAATTCCTTGTGCAACTATATGTTCGATGGCACTATTATTCACCTGGTTCTCGTTATTATCATTATTCTGGTCTTCCTGATTTACTTCGTTCGACATCTGAATTATAAACATTTATCAGGTATTAATATCACAGAATAAAATTTTAATACAGACGTTTATAATCAATCACACAAGCAGGTTGATCAAAAACGACGAACATTGCGACTTTACTCTTTTTATATAAATATATATGCATCGGTTACATACTACAACTGGAAATAAAATATACTAGTAGGTATGCATCCGTATCTATTTTATTTTAGTTGTTTATATATATTTATATATATATATATATATATACATATATTTATCAAAATACAAAATTACACATGTCTATGAATTTTCTAGGTGTCGTGTATCCAATCATGTATCTCACGTTCGAAGTACTTCCATACTAGTTTCTCCCCTATCTGTCGGATTCTATCTCCTTCTTCCACTAACTCGTCACCATATGAATGAAGTTCTTTCAAATTTTCGTGGCTCATAGGTGGCATGGGTGCTGGTACTGGATCATGGTATCGAGGAATGGGGTGCCCTTAAGGGTATGGGTTTCTTATTACACTCTGCTTATACCAGTTACTGTTCCAGAATACGTCTAAAGGGTTAAGGTCAGTGTACTGAGCTATGGGGTTTGGTGGGGCGAATTATGGGGATATCATAGGGGCGACATCTAGGATTGGAAACTGGTCTTCCTGGTTTGGTTCTTACATTTGTTGGTCTGGAAATAAAGGTAATAGTGGTGGTTCGGTTCTTTGGTTCAAACTAGGATCTGCTGCTGTGGTGGCTAACATATGAAAATCTGCTAATTGTCTATCAAGTTCCTCCTCCCAAGGTGGCCTATTGACTGCTTTCTTGGTTTGTGCATTTACTTCCCTATTAGCTCTGACTAATGCCCTCTGTTGTTGTAATTTCTTCATCCTCTTCCTCCTCTCATGTGCTCATTTACTAAATCATCCTCTCTTTTTAGGAGGGAATGACTCCTCAGACTGGGCCTTAAAAATAAATATTCCTTCCTCAGTATCGGCTGAGTATCCTGAGGGGTTTGGCTGAGATGAGGTTCCTTCATCTTTTGGGGGACTAGCTAATTGACGATAAGCGTCGGATGTACCTTGCTCACTCATACTGTAAACTAACAAATTGTCAAATAACACAAAACAATAATATACTTATTTACACATAATCACGTAAACTATTTCCTAACATAGTTTACCTAAAATTTAGATATCAGCGGAACACCTCGTTGGCTTAAATCAGTGGCTGTAGCTCTGATACCACCTTCTGTCGCAACCCCGGGAGCGGGTGCCGCGAGCTCATATCAGATGGCATCGGGGTTTATTAATTTGGCGGCGGAATACATCAGGACCGTAGTTAGGAAATATTTTTATCAGAGTTAAACACCAAACTTTTATAACAACGGGATAAAACCCAAGTTTCCTTTGACAATACATTTATAGGGATAAACCCTAATTATTGAAAATATAAACTCCGTTTCTCATTTAGTAACTTTTATAGCCACAACTTTAAGCTTTCAGTGCTCTCCAATTAACTTCCATTAGCTTCACACTAAGTTATCAGCAAGAAATACGGGCGACTGCATCCAAGTTTAATCAAAATAGTTCTTATAACTTTACAGTATTGAGAGTGATTACAATGTTTATATCTACACAGTTACTCATTCAGTACTGTCAACACCTGACTTGTGGGTCATGTTACTCATTGGCTAACTCTTTGTCCAATAGTAACGGATTCAAATAATGTATACAAATCCCCAACGTACCGGCAGTAATTGTAGAATACATAGACGCAATCACTGTTAAGTATAATTGAAAACATTTGAGGTTTTTGGTAAAAATGTGACAAAAAGAAAGATGTACACACATTGTTTACTTAGGTAAAACTAAAGCTTCCCGGTGAATTTCCTGGTTATTACCTATTAAAAATTAAAGAATGCACACGTGTTAATAAAATAACCCAAATCATATTAACCGTACAACTCGAGACAGAACTTCAATGACTGAGTCAGGCAGTGCCTTGACATGCATTACGGAGCCCTAGATCAATCGTGTAGGGTAACAAATAGGATTATAATACTTACAACGAGGCAGAGCTTCGCTTTATAGGGGTATTATACCCGAGCAATAAGTCTACTATATGTTGAGAGAGAAAAGAAATTTTGAACATCGAACAAACGAACTCTCGACTCCTTTTATAGGTTGATCAGCCACTCCGTCGTGCCCAGCAACGCCCCAGGCTAGGCCTGTCGCGGGTCGCGAGCCGCCATAGTTAAGGCTTAGGTATGTCGAGTCAAGGGGGTAGACTTGCCACGAGTTAGGACACGTGGCTTACTTGTGAACCAGGCAAGCAAGGGTCGTCGCGCCCCGCGAGACCTTTGGTCTCACCCGTGAGACACCCTGTCGCGGGCCGCGAGCCGCCATAGTTAAGGCTTAGGTATGTCGAGTCAAGGGGGTAGACTTGCCACGAGTTAGGACACGTGGCTTACTTGTGAACCAGGCAAGCAAGGGTCGTCGCGCCCCGCGAGACCTTTGGTCTCACCCGTGAGACACCCTATTTATTTGTTTTATTTGATTTTTATAAATATTAAGGTATTCTAGGTCCTATAACACGTATACGAGGTATACTAGGGACGTTTAGGGTGATGTTAAGGGTTGTTAGGAGGGTTGTTATAGTATTGTATTGTATTGTATTGTATTGCATCGCATCGCATCGCATTGCATTGCATTGCATCGCATCGCATTGCATTGCATTGCATTGCATCGCATCGCATTGCATTGCATTGTATTGTATTGTATTGTATCGTGTTTTGTAAATTTAAAGCTTGATAAACGAGTAACTAAAAATATAGTAAAAATTATACCACGCTCGACACACATCAAGTTTTTGGTGCTGTTGCCGGGGATACAAGAATTTTAAGAAAGTTTAAAATTGACGGCCTAATCATTTTTATCTTCTTTATTTTTCTTTTTAGACTTTTCTTCTTTTTCTGCATTTTCTTCACTTTCTGTAGGTTCAGCATGAGCCGTGCCTAATCAAACACGGGGCTGTGCCTAACTTCCAGAAAGCTTAACACGCGTCGTGTCCACTTAAACACGGGTCGTGTCTATCTTCCGGTGCTGAAAGTATTTGTTTTCTAGGTTACTGGAGTGAAGCACGGGGCGGTGCTTAATTCAGCACATGGCCGTGTCACACTCCCAGTATCTGGGAACCTGAAAACAGAAACTTTATCTCGACAACACGCGGCCATGCCTATAAAGACACGAGGTCGTGCCTGTTAACTGATCAACACTTTTTTTTTTGTTTTTGTCTGCAAAAATTTACACCTTTCCGTATAACCTGTAGAAAATATGACCTGGTGCATGACCTCCACCTCCGACAAAGACATTAAAGTGCCACTAGAAGAACCTGAGCGCTTCCTAAGAAAAAGACTTCAAGCAAAAAACTGACAAAAAGCCTCGACCAAAAACCTCACCATGGCAGATCAGCGTACTCTCATGGATTACCTACGACCTATGGTCGGTAATCTTGGAGTCGCTATTGAGCCACCTAATGTCAATGCTAATAACTTTGAGCTTCAACCACACCTAATCCAAATGCTCCAAAATTCCGCCACATTTCACGACCAACCTGATGAAGATCCCAATTTACGTATTACCACCTTTTTGGAAATATGTGACAACTGTGAGTGTAGTATGTTTATCGCTTCCGTCAATCACGTATCATAGCTGGGAAATGTTCAAAATTAGGTTTAGAAGTGTTTTTATGTTAAACATAATTTCTATCTTTAGTTTGGAGTCCGTCCTCTCGAAAGTCCATCCTCACGAAATGGACATGCATGTTGGAGAGGATGGACAAGGGCTATAAATAGAAGGAGTCTTGTTTATTTTTAGAACTTTTGCTCATTTGGAGAGTTAGAGAGCTCAAGTGTTTCAAGGTTGTAAATTGTTACATGGTTAATAGAAAACGCATTATAATTACGTTCTTGTGTCTGATCCACTCTTCTACACGGATTCCGCACGTGATACGAGATCTACGCAATCATCGGGATTACGAATTCGATCCGAAAATGAACATACAAGTGGTATCAGAGCGGGAGATCGATTGCACGGATTCAAGATACAAGAATTCAAGTGATTTCATCAGAATCGGATTTGAATTTGAGCAATTTCTTCATATTTCTTCTTCTACTCAATCTCTTCATTTTTTTCATCTTTAAACTCAGATCTACGAAGATTTCACAGACGAAAATGGCTGAAATTTGGATATGTTTCGTGGATTTGTGTGTTTAACAACCTTACAAAGTTTAAAGTTCAAATTCAAAGGAAATCTTGGTCAATTTGGTGAAAAAAAATGACAAACAGAACTGGTTGTGCACTGTTGTTTTTGAACGAATCAACTAGATTCGTACGAATCTGGACTTGTTGTTGTTGATTCGTACGAATCAAGGCTAGGGTTAGTGTTCATACGGATCTACTATTCAAGTTTCACAAGAATCACCGTACAGTAGAAACTCGATAAATTAATACTCGATTATTTAATAAACTCTCTAAGATAATATTTTTTGCCGGTCCCGACTCGGGGATAGGGTGCTAAATTAATAATTCACTAAAATTATAAGATAATACATTTTTGATAATTTCTTTAGACCCCATATAAAATATAAATTAATAATTCTTTATATATAGCATATTACATGAATGATTTATGAAGGTTTCTTGAAAAATGACTCAATTGTCTTTTGTTTTTTGTTGAAATCATTTTCCCCTTGAATCTCGTCTCTAATTTTCCTTAGCATGGTAAGAACTTCTGGTATTGTTTTCTCATAGCTTAACAAGAAATTGTTCAATGTTCATTGTCGCAAGGGAATGATCTGGTTGAAGTCTAAGAAACAAACGTGGTTAAGATCAAAACATGTAAATAATTACATCACTAAAGTACAAAATATAAAATAAAATAATAAAAAAACAAACCTGTTTCATCCATATTAAAGATGTCTTTCATTTCAAACTGATCAACTTTGTCTCTTATGGATTTTAATTTGTCCTCCATGCCCTCTGTGACAACCCTCAAATTTATATGTAACCGTACAGTTTATTAATGATAATAAAAGTACTTGATGACTGTGCTGAATCATTTAACTGCTCTCTGATTACTGTGTTATACTTACATGTGCGTGTTAGCATACTAGTAGTATACAGAAAAATTACTAAATGGTCCGGAATGTTTTCCCAAGTGTTAGGAATTAAAAGTGTTACAAAAATATATATATAAGACACTTTACGGAATAATTAAACACTTTAACGGAACAGTATCTGACCGAACAACCGGACATTACCCGAGACACCAAATATTTGTCAAACACATTTTTTTACTATTTTTGGCTAGCCATGGAACCTTACATATAAATCATACATAAAAAGTTTGCATGAAGGTGAAATCGGGTGGATTTAGGGTTGGATAAAACATGCATGATGTTTGATCATTAAATTATTGATAAACCGTTGTTAGGAGACTTGGTGATGCGTTTCTAGTAACATTTACATGGTAAAAAGCATGCTAATTGATATTTTCAGCCAACTTAAACAGGCTGTATCTGGGTCATTATAAATCGAAAAACTGATTTTCTGAAGCCTAAATTATGTATTTTCGAAAAACAGATCCAATGGCACTAGAATCGTAATTTTTCGAGGCCGTTTACTATTTTTAAAGGTCTGTTTTGGGACAGCAGCTCAAGCTGCATTTTTCTGCAGAAAATATGTGTTATGTGTTTCATCATAACATAAAACCTGAATAGAACTAGCTCATGAAATTTGTACAGAAGATGACAACTGATGTATTTGTAATTACCCCACTGGAATTTCGTAAATCAGACTCTCGATGAATTTTAAATAAATTATTCCGTGGACTGTAGTCAGAAAAAGATAAATCTGAGTTCAGTCCGGAAAATGAATTTTTATAAAATATTGCTGATGAATTGGATCCCGAGATTTTTACACAATAATAACCGGATCGTTCAAGACCTTCTGTAAAAATTTGGGAATTTTTGAAACAAGTTAACTATTTTATTAAAATCCCCGAAAACCACCCCGTTTTGGAATATAAAAGCTGAAACGACATAAGTAGTGATTTGCGTGTCTAAATGTCGGGTAGGTTATCCGAGAATAATATAACATGTTATATGTCAATAAAAGTGTTATGTGCAATGTTGTATGTTTGTCTTTGGGTGGGGAATAGATGGGAAGGTTATATGGGCATGAACCGTTAAAGTGATGCATGTTACGTGATAGATACGTGTAGGAACTTTGTGTTCTATTTGAAATCACTAATAAACTAAGTGGTAATCATACTAGGGCGTGATTGACCGACCTTGACTGTTAGCTATATTTGAGAGTCAAACCGAGCAACCGAGGTGAGTTCACACTCTTTCCAAGGCATGGGATTCCCGATGGGTTGGGAATGGGATTGAATGACTACTCGAACTATCATTACTATTAAACTACTTACTACTGTCCTCGGATTGAAGGGCACGTACGTAAAGCCTACGTACACGACCATAAGACCATCAACTCTATCAATTGAAGTCCCTCATTTATCGACTTAATCGCCGAGGCCTATGGCGAGCGGGTCATTAGTTAATAGCGATATTAGGTTTAACAAACCTCACACCGTGCCAGTCGGATGGGCGTGTACTAATGGACTATGGGCAAAGGGTCAATGTTGATAGACATTGACTTAGGGCACCTCTTACATTTTCGTAGCAGTCGATACGCGTGGTCTAGTAACACATGGGAAGCCCCCACTAATCTTCGCAAACATGTCAGGAAGACCGCAATACGAATTTATACGATACATGGTTTACAAAATGAACAGATGATTTACCAAACAAATGCTATAACTAAACAACCAACTGTGAATTCACTCAACTTTGTTGTTGACTCGTTGTTACATGCCTTACAGGTCGCTAGATGCATATGGAGCTTGCACGAGGAGGAGGTTGTTGTGGGATGCGAACTGTTATGTCTGGTACTTAATAATTGAACTTTATAAACTATGTTTTGGACATTAAACCTATGAACTATAAACTTATGTTTGAACTTACGTTTTATGCTTCCGCTGTTAACACTAAGTCAGTTACTTTCTTTTGGTCACCAATCGTATTGTGGTTGGTTTTATTTACTTAATTATGATGTTCAATATGATTGGTGGCTTGATCCTGGTCATGTCACGCCTCCAAGCGGTGATACTCCGCGTGTGGATTTTGGGGGTGTGACACCCTCCATTTCAACAGATCCACTCTCTCTAAAACGCCGGAAATTTTTAATTCCATATCTTGCTTTGAACTTTCCAAGCCAACCAATAGAAAAAGTAAAGTCTGGAGTATCCACTGGATACATATCTTTCATGAACTTTTTCGCCTTCTCGATGATTAGTTCACCTGTCATATTCACATGTTCTTGATATTGAAGAATCCATTCATAGAGAGATTTTTCTAGGTCAGGAAATTTTGCCGGTTTGTGTCCCTTAACATCGCCTCTTTCGGGAGCAAGTGAGAGATACTCAAAAGACCGCTAGACTGTATTCGATATTGGCGCTTGACTCACTTGCAAACCATAGTTACTATGAACCCATTCTTGCAATTGCTTTTGAGTGAGACTTGGATTATCCTTGTTGTGCTTGCATAATGCTCTTCGAATCTCGTCTGTCATTGTTGTTTTTTTCACACCTTTAAGATGGGAAGCCATGTTGTGTGTATGATTTGTTTGTGTTAACCTATTTTGATCTTGTATTTATATAGAAAATATTTTTAATGTCCATAAAGTGATACATTGAACACAAGAAGCATAATAAGGTGGGAGATTGAAGGTTTCTTTTAAATTGGGTCGTTCATTTGATATACATGCATTGTATACAATAATTAAGTGGAAGCTTGAAAGGTGTTTGTAAACTAAGTATTCTACTATAAATTAATAAAATATTAATTAATATATAAATTAATAATTATTAATTTATCGATTAATTAATAACTCTTTTAATTAATAAATTTTGGTGGTCCCAAGTGTATTATTTTATAGAGTTTCTACTGTATTAAGTGTCATACGAATCTGGAACTAGATGAAGTTGAACAGATCTGGAAATTGATATTTATACAAATTGTTACAACGAATCCCGAACTCAGCATACTTATCAACGGATCAAGAAACATCAAATTTTCTTCAACAACAATCTAGATTACATAACACAATCTGCGGATCTGTTTTAATTGTCAGCACACATTATTCACAATTCAACTGGTTTATGCGCTGAACTGTTAGTACGAATCAACTCATTATAGTTGATTCGTACGGATTGGGGATCATCAGTTCATACGAATCCACAAGTTACGGATCTGGTTGTTAGCTACGGATCTACTAATCTTCATTCGTACGAACCCAAAAATTGGTGAAAGTAATTACGGATCTGGAACTGCATATGTTGAACGAATCTAGTCTCTTTGATTGTTTTGTTCTTGCAGACCTGGAATTCTTCATATGAATGAATCAACCTGATTCACAGTTATCATGGATCTACTATTTGAAGGTCTAGTTTTATCACAGATCTGGAATTTGAAATTTCATAATCATGAGATCTTCATTTGCATGAGTCTAGTGTTTCAAGTTATCACGAATCAGTTGGGATTTGATTTGATGTTATTCAGTGTTACACGGATCCAGAAACAACGAATCAAGATCTGAAATTGTTGATTATTAAGAATCAAAGCCTGTGTTGAGAACGAACCCAGAAATCAACGAATCAACATGGTTACTTTCACACAGATCTGCAGAATTTGTACAAATCAAGAAGTGTTATAATCTTGAATCAACTTAGATCTAGGTTTTTTCCAGATTGCACGATTCAACTCTTAGGGTTTAAACATTATCTTGATCCATTCGAATCAAGGTTATACACGAATCAAGGGTATACACGAATTGAGATTGGATCATTCACGGATTGAGGATTTCTTATAAACTTGTTCATCCATTTGAAACCGGATTAATTTGTTATAACTTCGCACGAATCAAGACCAATCTTCGTTCCTCATCCGCACATTCAAGTGTTATTGTTGTTGTGTTTTCACGAATCAACTCGGTTACATTTCCACTTGGCTAGATCTGCACGAAGCTGGGTGTTTGAAAGTTCAAATCAGTCTTAAGGGTTCATTCGTGGTTGCACATTCGCACATATTCAAGTGTTGTTGTTTGTTGATTTGCACAAGTTAATCTGTCCACATCCACGCATACCACATTATTCCCATTCTTGCAAAATTAACGTTTTTCAAGTGTTTGATTTCAAAAATTGTTCAAGTCTAATTGTGTGTTAAATCTTTGCAGGTTATTCTCAATGTGTTCTCAATCATGGAAGTAGATAATAGATGGCAGAGAGATTTTGCTCGATATGAAATTAATAAGTTGTATGATCCTTTTGATGAAGCCAAGGAAGCAAAGAGAGGTGATCCTGAAATAGAATGCTTCTTAGATCCTCAAGGTAATCCAGTGGTTGATCCCAGGAAGGTGGATTTTAACGCAGTGGTAGCTATCATTCCAACCTGTCAACAATTTTATATGAGGAGGAAAATAGAGAAAGATTACAAAGAAAATTTGCATAAGCATATAAAGGAAGTGTTCTACGTGACTCTAACGAAGGTGATGAAATTGAAGAAGAAGAAAGAAGAAGCTGTTGAGAAGCTGGTTGAAGAATTGAACCGCACAAAATAATATTTTTTGAGCGCAAAAAATCATAATTTGTACTAGTGGTTATTGCATGTCAAATTTCTAAATGGTAATAGAATAAATAAAATCATCAAATGTTGAAACAATTTTATTATATACAAAGACAACTTGGTAATTAAGCAATTAATATTCAAGAGTAAATTGCAAAAATCGTCCCTGAGCTTTAGGCCTGTTTGCCAGTTTAATCCAAAATAACTTTTTTGTGCCAAACAACCCTTCACCTTTGGTATTTTTTGGCGTTTTCATCCAAACCACTAACTTGGTTTACTTTTTATGTTAAGTGAAAGATATTTGGATGAAACTGACAAATATAAAACCTGAGGGACGATTTTGGCATTTTACTCAAACTCTTTTTAATTTCTTTTATTTAATTAATTTTGTCACATACACACACACAGAGATATATATATATATATATATATATATATATATATATATATATATATATAGAAAGGTTAACATA
Source organism: Helianthus tuberosus (assembly GCA_030545235.1). Taxonomy (NCBI): domain Eukaryota; kingdom Viridiplantae; phylum Streptophyta; class Magnoliopsida; order Asterales; family Asteraceae; genus Helianthus; species Helianthus tuberosus. Next base: position 143,121,465 of record CM060412.1, on the reverse strand, counting down.
CTTCACGACTTATCATACTTCACGTAGGAGACAATGGTAACCGTTGGATCAGGGGTATAATCACGCATGGAACATATAATCACGCATGGGACCACATAATCACGCATGGGACCACATAATCACGCATGGGATCCAAAATCACGCACGTTATTTTGGTCAAAAAAAATAATTACACATGTTATATATTTCGTGAAGTACGTTAATGTACGTTAAGGCGTGAAGTACATTATACTTTCTCTCTCTCTCTCTCTCTCTCTCTATATATATATATATATATATATATAGAAACGGGATCAGGAGAAAACGCTCAAAATTCTGAGAACGATGAGAACCCATCCTGGCCCAACACGTGTCTCGCGGCATAGAGAAGGGCGGAGGGGATTTTTTGTCTTTTCATTCTTCTTTTATTTTCCCAATGCGGTATAAGGTTTTCTGGCGTCTATGTTTTTTTTGGCGTTAATTGTATTTAAGACCAATTTTTTTTGGCGTTTAGTGAATTTTTTGGCGTTTAATACCATTTTTACAAGGTGCTTTGCCAGCAGCTGTTCTCCCAGTTTTCATACTACTAGCGTTTTGGTGTTTGTAGTTTTTGGCGTTTTATATAATAATCTATTTTATTTATAGAGAATTAGATAACAAAACAACATATAACTTGATATCAAAACAATATAAAATGAAAATAAAAATAATACAAAATGGTAATTTAATTTTTCTTCCGAATCTTCAATGCCATCAGCCTCTTCCTTCTTGAATTTGTTTTTGGCGTTTTGAACCTTTTTTTGAATACTTTAGCTAGATTCCAACTTTCCTTCATAAAACCCGTTTTTTTGAGAAGAAGCTGCTTAGTGGCAACCTGTTTTTTGGTGTGATATTCTTGTTTGGTGGCATGTCATTAAAGATCAACTCTTGCTTGATGCTATTTGTAATAATGGAGTCCAAAATAGCATTTTACACTTGTGTTGATCCCTTTATTCCTTGCCTATAATCATCAAGAACAAAGCTCACATGATGGCATATCACTGTCATCAGTCTCTTTTTCTTGAATATTTGTCCATCTCATTCAGCAAAATATTATTGAGTTAACCCCCTCAGAAGAAGGATCCATTTCAGTGAAAACTTTGCCACCTGTGGCGTTTAAAAGTGAGTGGTTTCTAGAGGATATGGCGTTTTGTGTTTTTTTGGGTGTGATTAATTTCATTGTGTATAGACCCCTCTCTTATAGGAGTTTTTTGGCGCGTAGTTTAGGCGGGACTTTTTATTGTAATAAATGATAGTAATAAAGTAACTGTCTTTTCAGTAACTGTTTTTGTATTTACTGTGTTGATCAGCTTTTATCAGTTTTATAGGTTATAGACGTCCCATCTTCTAAGTTTGGCGTTTTTTTAAATGGCGTTTTGCAGACCAAGATGACAAAATACAATAACGGAGTAAATAAAATATTAAGTAGGAGAAATATTTTTTTGTTATTTTTGGCGTTTTGTAAGGGTTAACCATTTTTAGTATTTTTTGGCGTTTTGCTAATAAAGATAGAAATATATCATTTAATTATCTTAAAAAAAAAAGAAGATTACATAGAAGAAAAAAAAAGAGGAAAAAAAGTTAAAAGCCTTCGTCAGAAGGTACTTTATCCAAAAAGTATCCATCACTTGCGTCATATTCTTCCTCCTCGGAGTCTTCATCTGGATCTTCATCCGTGTCATCACCTTTACCTTCATCAGCTTCTTATTCCTGAAGAATTCTGAAGCCTCCACCTGAACATGTTTTGCATTAACTCCAATTTTGAGTCTATTTATGCGTTGGTACAAGTGACGTTATGCAATTCTTCCATGAAACCCAGACGCTGCATTGTCATGATGTTCTCTAGCCAGTAGACTTCCTGCTCTCCGCTGTCGTATGTAACTGTCACCATGTCTGTTTCATCATCAAAACGCCATGATGTCATGACAGGGTCCGACTTCACATCTGCTTTGATTGGTCCAAATTTGCTGGTTAATGCTTTCATAAGCATATGCGTTTCATGGCATTCGTTGTCTAGAGCGATGCCAATGGATAAGATTTGCCTCTGTATCTCTTCTACCATCTTTAGAATTGCCCTGACCGTCTTAACATACACCCTCCTTCTGTTATAAAAAAGGAGGACGTATCGCCTGATTCCCAGAGTGTATCTCCACGAAACGATTGTTACTATTTTTGGCGTTTTTGTTAAGTTGGCGTTTTTGGTTAAAGATATTTTTTTTGGAGAAAATGGATAGATTGAAGTGATTATGGAAGCTAGGTTTTACCATGTTTATATAATGATGTTTTTAGCGTAATTTAGGAGGAAATTTCTTCTAATAAATGTTAATAACTGAAATTCAGTTACTGTGTTGTTTCATCTTCCTGTAATATTCAACGCGTTTTATTACTAATTTTTGGCGTTTTGTTTTTAATGGTGTTTTTTTTATGGCGTTTTATGATTTGATGACGTTTTGAATATGAGCGGTAAAAGACCCTTTTACCCTTAATGAAGCGCGTCCCACATAATAAAATTGATGTTATTTACGAAAACGCCACCGCGCAATCTAGTCCATGAATTGTTTTGATCGGACGATCCATAAGCGTTCTCACACTTTTCACCGTTTTCTCTAAATCCTGACCCTATATATATATATATATATAACAGAATATACATGCAATTTTTATAAAAAAAATAATAGTTTTGTCACATAATTTTTATAAATTTTCATCCAAATCACTAACTCTGCTTATTTTTTCTGTTAAGGTGAAGGTTGTTTTAAATTTTATAAATTAAGACAGAAATTAAAATTCAGTTTTTTTTATATAGATCAGTTTTATAAAGAGAAAACAATATATAAAATAAATATCAATGGTGTGCAACATATAACAATCGATTACAACTTGTAGTATTTAATCAAGTGTAGATATAGAAAAAAATTGTAAAACGTTACATATTTTTACATGTGTTAAGCACCTAAGAAATATGTTGCCAGAAATAAAATATTTATCTAATTAAGATTACGAGGGTAACTAACTAATATTTATTCCCAGTAGTTTGAGTAAAGAAACTTTTGGTTCATATCATTATAATTACTATTTGGTGGGTAATTTTAAGGTTTGCCAATGATACGTTGTTTGATGAGAGAGGGGGCAGTGGCTTCTGTTTTTTGTTAGCAGCGAATTTAAAAGAGTAGAATGAATTACAAACTTGGTACATATGATAAGATTTGTTTATTTGACCTTTTTCTATAAGGTCACTACTATTTTAGTTTTATAAAATTTAGAAGTTGAAGTTGATTTTGTTTTCATAAAACCAATGTATATAAAAAAATTGGAAATTAATTTTTGTCTCACTTTATAAAACTTAAAAGATCCTTTACCTTAATAGAAAAAAATAACTGAGTTAGTAGTTGGATGAAAATTTATAAAAATTATGTGACAAAACTAGTAATTTTTTTTTATAAGAACTGCATGTATATTCTCTTTTATATATATGTGACAAAATTAATTAAATAAAAGAAATTAAAAATAATTCAAGTAAATTGCCAAAATTGTCCCTATGGTTTTATATTTGTCAGTTTCATCCAAGTATCCTTCAACTTAAGTAGAAAAAGTAAACTAAGTTAGTGTTTTGGATGAAAATGGCAAAATGTAGGTCCGGCTAGGGGAGGATCTAGTCGCCTAATCCTTGTATACGAACCACTCCGGTTGTGCGGAATCCAACCGGAATAGCAAACCGAGATCGAACACGTAAAAACACGACACACAATATTCACCGATTAACACCTCTGTATTAATACGTATGAAAAGATCAGTTACAAGCTCAATGTTTACAAATCTATTCTGTAAACTCTCTCTCTCGTGTGTGTGTGTTCTGTCTACAATGTGTTCTCCTGTTCAGCTGTTCAAGTGTCTGCCGAAACAGAACAACAGAACTCTATTTATACTACAGACACATACATACTCGACGAAACAGAAAACAGGCGACGAATCAGCATCATGGTCGACGAAACACACCTGTTTCGTCGACTTCTGGGCTGTTTCGCCAATGATGGGCTTCGGCCCAAAGCAGATAAGCCCAAGTCTTGTTTCGTCAACTTGTCTTAGCCCAAGGACTGTGATGTTGAGTCCAGTCCTTGTCTTGTCTCTTGTGTCGGCTTGAAGTCTTGTAAACAACGGAGGAAAGTCGTCACAAAATAAGCCGAGCAAAGTCGCGTCCACAATCTCGAATCAAGTCGCGTCGAGTCGCGTCCATAAATATGTATCAACAAACTCCCCCTTGGACGCTACTCGCGAGATTATCTTCTCATATCTTCTATGTCGGAGGATCTTCAAAGTCTTCACGTCTTGAAAGTAGAAAGTGTATCAACAAACTCCCTGTTTCATGTAAGAAGGGTGTTGACAAACTCCCCCTTAACATAAGCTCCCCCTTGAGTTATGCTCGTGAAAGTCTTTATCTTTATGAAGTGAGATCCTTGTGGTGTTGAAGGTCAGCGGCAACTCCATCATCTTTGTCTTTTGAGTGCCTTCACGTCGTGTCTTCATTCCGAAGCTTGTCATCGACCATGTTCTCCTAGCCTTTAGAATCTGTACATGCAAGAAATCTAAACGCGTAATGAGAACAACCGCTTGGAATATCATAACATAACCAACCGACACACGTGAGACCATTGTTCAAGCAAACGCCGTCCGACAGTTTGAAAGTTTAAAGTATTTTATCAATTTCAATTTTAACTTTCAAAACTTTGCAAATTTCGACCGTTTATGAAGATTTAGTCATTTTCGGTTTTCGTTCAGGTTTCAGGTAACGAAGACTCGAGTTCCAACATCGTACGATCGAAAATAAAATAGAAATAAAATCTTTTTGGATTTTATAAAGTTTATATTAAAACAAACTTAAAATCTTTTTGGTATTTTTGAATATTTCAAATGTAAAGACTGAAAGCAGTAAATAAATATATACAAACATTCTTTTTGTGAGTTTCGAGGGTAAGAGAATCATATCAGTTTACGGTCATGCCAAAACGCTCTTGTTGTTCATTTAGTTAACATTAAGATAAGCATCCTATAACGATTATCGGTATTGTTGTCCACATAAGCTCAACTTATCAGATGTAATCATGGCGAGAGGATACGTTAAGGTATGATTTATACTTACCGACCGGTGTTCATCCACATCACGACACATTCCCGTATCAAGGTATGCACGAGGGTTCATCTTACCGGTGAGTATACCGATTATCATCTGTTTGACCGTATATGATGTGAGATTCTCACTTATTTTGATTTGAAAACAAGCCCTATGTGATAGAATCACTTATTGATGAGGAACTTGATTTGCGATGCATGAGGGCACAGGAGCAAGTCCGTGAACAGGTCAGTACTTTCGTACAGCAGAGAGACGAACTTGACACCCGGAAAGAATTTGTGATATATTATCACTTATTTTGTTTGGACATGTGATTGTTGATCACTTATTGAGGTCGTATGCAATATGTACACGTATGTATAGTATCATGGAAGATCTAGACTTGCGTCCCCGTTATTTTTCGGTAAAAGATACAACCATGATACCCAGATGATAAGCAGCATAAAGACCGAATATCTCAGAACCTCGGCAATCTCTCAAACGAAATTTCGGTACCAAGACCATATGCCAATGAATGGTTCCCACCTGGTCTTCAGTCGATTTAAGTTTATATCACCCTGCGCACTTTAAAATGATTGTGAGCCTACCGATACATCTTATATAGAGCTGCTTAACATTTTTCATTTAAGGTTTAAAGAGATTTAAACAGACCACTGATGTACTATCATTTTCTCTTTTGCTCGCCAGGAAACTCATTTTTGCTTTTCTATTGTTTTTGTGTTTTTGAAATTTTTCAATGTTTTTGGATTTTCAAATTTTTGGATTTACTCCCCCTAAAATCAATAAACTAAGACAGATTTAAAAACACAAAGGTATTTACAAAAATGATTTTCCGATGTTGGTTTTACTCTTGCTTGACCTTAATGCCGTTTACCAATAATAAGTAGTCAAATCTTGATTTGTCAAAAGCTTTGGTAAAAAGGTCGGCACGTTGGTCATCGGTGTGGACGTAAGCAACATCGATTAGCCTTTTCTCAAAGCAATCACGTATGAAGTGATACTTAATGTCGATGTGCTTAGTCTTTGAATGCTGCACAGGATTTTTAGTGATCTGTAAGGCGGCAGAATTATCAACGTAAATAGGAGTAGTTAGGAATTCAAAACCGTAATCACGCATTTGTTGTTGGATCCATAGGACTTGGGAGCAACAACTTGAGGCAGCAATGTATTCAGCTTCGCATGTTGATGTAGCGACGCACGTCTGCTTCTTGCACTGCCATGTGACTAGGCGATTTCCCAAAAACTGACATCCAGCCGTTGTGGATTTGCCGTCGATTTTGCATCCGCCAAAATCAGAATCACTGAATGCGATCAAGTCAAAGTTATTATCCCTAGGGTACCATAGACCGGTGTCAGGGTAACCCTTCAAATAACGAAAAATCCTTTTTACAGCTGCAAGATGTGAGGCCTTCGGATTCACTTGATATCTGGCAAGCAGGCACGTTGGGTACATTATATCTGGTCTTGATGCTGTGAGGTACATAAGAGATCCGATCATCGCGCGGTAGTATGAGGGGCTAGTATCTTGTCCCTTCAGGTCTGGAGTAATTCCGTGATTTTGCGGCAATGGGGTACCAATGGGCGTTGCATCAGACATCTGGAACCGGCTCAAGATGTCACCAACATATTTAGTCTGATGGATGAATATCCCAGACTCCGTTTGTTGTACTTGTAGGCCCAAAAAGAAAGTCATTTCCCCCATAGCACTCATCTCGAATTTATCCTGCATAACACGCTCGAAATACCTACACAAAACATCATTAGTAGAACCAAAAATAATATCATCAACGTATACCTGTACCAGTAGAAGATCTCCATCTTGTTCTTTGATGAAAAGAGTACAATCGATAAGACCTCTTCGAAAACCATTCTCCAGCAGATAATTAGATAAGGTTGCATACCAAGCTCGCGGTGCTTGATGAAGACCATAGAGAGCTTTGTTGAGCAACCAAACCCGATCGGGATGAATAGGATCTTCAAAACCTGGAGGTTGTTCGACATACACCTCTTCTTCCACCACACCATGTAAGAATGCACTTTTCACGTCCATCTGGTATACCTTGAAACCTTTGAATGAGGCATAAGCCAGAAAGATCCGAATTGCTTCTAGACGTGCAACAGGTGCATAGACTTCGTTGTAGTCGATTCCTTCAATCTGACGAAAACCTTGAACGACTAGCCTTGCTTTGTTCCGGATAACGATTCCACGGTCATCCTTCTTGCATTTAAACACCCAACGGGTACCAATCTTCTTATAACCAGCAGGTTTCTCTACGAGTTTCCAGACACCAAGCTTCTGGAATTGTTGCAGTTCTTCCTGCATTGCCTCAACCCATGCGCTATCTTTCAAAGCATCTTTCCAAGTTCTTGGTTCTTCCTGTGAGACATAACACGCGAAAGACCAATCATTCTGTTGACCAGATTCTCGGATAGTTGCATACAAGCCTGCATTGTTGTTGTTTCGCAACATGTTTCTTGTTTGAACGCCACTCTGTACATTTCCGATGATGTTTTGTTGAGGATGGGTATTGTGAATCCTAGTTTCTGGATTATCTGGTACAGGAACATTAATACCCAGGTTGTTGAGATTGAGGTCAACAACCAATTCAAGGCCCGGAATTGACGAAGAGGATGATGCAGTAGCTTCAGCTGTTCTAGGGACATCCACCGGAGGTGTACCTTCTGAAGTACCATGTACTGCTGCTGTTGGTCCTTGATCTGCATCGAGAAATTCGTCATCCTCTGAAGATTCGTTCAATTCGGAAGCATCTTGAAAATCCTCATTGTCGAGAGCATTATTGTTCACTGAAGATGGTTCTTGATTGACAATAATGGGACGAACCAACGGTGAATCTGTTGCGTTGTCACTCTCGAAAAACATCCTTGCCGCAGCATTTTCTTCAACGGCTTCAACATTGATCGAATTGAAAAAGTCATCGTACTCAAACATCCAAGGCTGACCAGGATTTCTGACTGGTAAAGTGTGCCTCTGTACTCTGACTTCAGACCATTCCTCGACCCTTTTAGTCTCTAGATTCCAGACTCTTAAGTTCGGGGTGGAATACCCAAGAAAGTATCCCTCAATTGCTCTTGCCCCAAACTTTCCATTAGGATCGATAATTGTGCAAGGAGCTCCAAACGGTTCGAGATATGACAAGTCTGGTTTCCGTTTGTTGATAAGCTCAAAGCAGGTCTTGTTGTGCCTTTTGACTGTAAGGACTCGGTTCAACGTGTAGCATGCAGATGACACAGCTTCAGTCCAGAATGGAATGGGTAGCTGCGACTCTACCAACATAGTCCTAGCAGTCTCGATCAATGTGCGGTTCTTACGTTCAGCGACGCCATTCTGTTGAGGAGTATAAGCTGCACTAAATTCGTGAAGAATACCTTTTGAAGTGCAAAACTCCGCCATGGCATGATTTTTGAATTCAGTACCATTGTCGCTACGTATCCGCCTAACCTTCAAGTTGTAAAGATTCTCAATCTGAATGATCAAGTTTTTGATAATACCGAAGGTTTCACTCTTATGTGCCATGAACGCCACCCAAGAAAATCTTGAATAATCATCAGTAATCACGAGGCAGTATTGATGATTCCTAATGCTTTTGTGCTTGACAGGACCGAACAAATCCATGTGCAAACGTTCAAGAGGAACAGCCACCGTGTTGACTTTCTTTGTAGGGTGTCGCTTCTTCGTTTGTTTTCCTTTCTGGCACGAAACACAGACGTCTTGAAGATGAAAGTTTTTAAGAGGAACACCATTCACCAATTCATTTGACACCAAATGATTCATTTTGCGTAAGTGAATGTGACCCATTCGTCTGTGCCAAGAGATTGTGTCTTTTTCTGTGGCTTTGGAAACGAAACAAGTTGCTTGTGCAGACGTAGTAATAGCTTGGCTCATATCAAGGACATACAAATCATTTATCCTTGGAGCCGACAAGAGAATCCATTCTTTTGGAATTTTGAAGCCAGGTTTCAGCACATAACATCCATTTGCATCAAAGTGTACTGAGAACTGCTTATCACAAATTTGAGAAACGCTAAGAAGATTGTGATCAAGTTGTTGTACGAAGTTGATCTTGTCAAAACTAACAACCCCGTTGGAAATCATTCCTTCACCCGTAATGTATCCGCCCTTATCTCCAGCAAAAGCAACATAACCTCCTCTAATAGATTTGACGTCGTAGAGAAGCTTCATGTCGCCTGTCATGTGCCTGGATGCCCCACTATCAACAATCCAATGACTACTGATAGTTCCTCCTGGAACACCCTGCACATGAACTCACACAATTAGTTGGAGATGGGGACCCAAGCCATTGTGGTCTTGGGTCTTCCATTTTCATCAATCACAATAACCTCTATTCTTTGATGATTCGAGAATTGAGATGGTCCCCCTGACTCAGTAACCGTTTTTGGTTTCCAGGTCTGTTGAGTTTTACCAGTTTGATTGTTTGAAGTTTTTGAAAACTTTGAATTATCTGGTTTAACTGAAACAGATGGTTTGTGAATCACATCGGTTTTAATTACCTTTTCAATTTTCTTGACCTGTTGGCGTTTCTGTTTCTTTTCCCTTTCTCTTATGAGTCGGGGATCTTGTTTTGATGAAACAGATCGCTTGCGGTCAATGTGGTCACGGGGAACATCAACTATGCCTTTTTGTTTATGAAGATACGGGCAATTTCGAACGATATGCCCAATTGTACCACATTCAAAACATGATCTTCGTTCAACAAACCCCGAAGTATCATGTGGTCGTCTTGCCGATGATGAACTTTGTGATCCCGAGGTACTAGGTTTTGAACTACTTGATTCATTCCTTTTCATTACAGTTGCTTTTTGGACAAAATCTAAATTAGATTGATTTTCAAACTTTGCAATTTTGTCCGTTCCCTTCGATTTCACAAAGTTCACATTCTTCTTCTTCTTCTGATTCGGCTTCTTTTGATTCTGAGTCGGTGCTTTACCTTTGGGTTTGGCATGATTTTGCTGTTTTTCCACTGTTGGTAATTTCTTGTTCCCAAATTGTTTTCTAACTTCAGCCTTTGGGATAGGAGGACACTGTGTGACTGTAACATGTGGTCCTGTCTTTCCCAAAAACTTACTTGTAGAATTTTCAAAGACTTTACTGATTAAAGATTGATTAACATTTTTAATAGGAAAATCTTTGTCTGAATAGACTTTATCATCACCAACAAGAGTGTACAGCAAATCCACACTCTCCGACTCTTTAGCTGATGTGGACTCGGTTGGAACAGTCTTAGCAGGTTTTACGGGAGGATCACATAAAATATGATTCTCAAGAGGTATGTCCTCTTCTTTGATTATCGCATCAGACTTTTCCGAATCAGAATCATCGGACTCATCATCAGAAGAATCAGAAGCCTCACTGTATATCACAACTGGAGGATTCTGTTTCAGTTCAGCAGATGACACACATGTATCTGCTGACACATCTGAATCTGATGATTCCTCTTTCTTGTATCCGAGTCCAGCTGCAAATTCTGTTGCAAATTCCTTAACATCTAGAGGGACAGATGGTTCAAAATGAGTTCTATACTCCTCATCAGGCAGTGCATCATAGTTGTTTCTCACGGGTGGTGGACATTTCTTGTAACCTATGCATGTGACATCCTTTTTCTCTTTCTGAACATCAATGATGTGATCCAACACATAGCTAGAACTTAAATAACTGTCTAACTTGAGTCGGATCGCCTCACTTTCTGTTTTAACACAAGCCATTTCTTTTTGCATCACCTCAAGACGAGTGATATACAAATTAATGTCAGTTTGTTTTCTGGAAACCATTTTTGTCAGTTCTGTTTTATCTTTCTTTAATGTTTCAATCATCCTTTTAAATTCCTTTTCATGGTTTTCATAAAACATGTTGGCTTCAGTGCACTTTGAAAGATCCACTGTTAATTTCTGATTGTGAATGAATGTCACATCATATTTCTCTTGCAAAGCCTCATGCTTGCTTTGCAATTCACACCACTTATCATTCACTAAAACATGTTTGTCTTGCAATTCAAACAAACTAGCTTGTAATGCATCGTGTTTGCCTTGCAACTCAGACATGTTTGCAACCAAATCAGCACATCTAACATTCAAACTATCACAATTATCACAGCTAACAGAAGTGGGTTCGTCGACACATACCTGACTTGATGAACTGTCGACATTCGCCATAAAGGCAGAATGGAGAGAAGACAAAGAATAAGCAGCTTGATCCACCAGAATAGATCTTCTTTCAATTCCTGCTGCAGCTTCATCCAATAGTTCATCAATAACTGCATCGACTGACACACTTGATGTGTCATCTTCCTGATCATTCCCTGAACCCGAGGATTCTTCATCCGAACTACCACTATAACCTGAGCTGTTTTCATCCTCAGAAGATTCACCACCATTGGCGGAAGATTCTCCACCACTGGCGTGATTTAGATCTTTGACAATCTCAGCAAAACATGCTGTTCCATCCGGAGCATCATTTCCCAACTGGATTGACCAATCACAGCCTTCATCTACTTGAACCACAAGTGCCTGGTTGGCATTTGATGGTCCTGCTTGAGTCTGGTTGTTGACAGGCACCAATGTGCGAACATTGTTCCTGTTCTGGTTCTGTTGGTTGCCTTGGCCTCTAAAAGGATTCTGGTTTCCATGTTGAGATGGCCTCGTACACTCACGCTTGAAATGACCACGTTCACCACAATTGAAGCATCTAACGGCCTGTTTATCAAACCCATACTTGGTGTCTTTCTTGCCTTCCAAGCTGGTTCTGCCAGTTCTTTCCATGAAATCCTTTGCTCGCCTAACAGCACTGGCAAGGGCCCACTTGATGTCCATCATCTCCATCTCCTCTTTATCAATCTGCTGATAGTCTTCTTGTGTCAGATTAATATTACCAATCTGACCTTCCACTAATCCACAGTATGCGCTCACCACAGTGTTTAGCAGCTCCATGTGTTCCTTAGCTACTTCCACACTGACTTTAGAAAAGCTTGAGGTGTCGAGCCGTACTGTATTTGGCTTTGATTGCTGACCAGCAGATGATGTGCTTCCATAACATGCTTGCTGTTGAGGAGGAAGCGGATTCCCGTACATGTCTGTTGTTGGTAAAGGATTTCCGAACATATCAGTTGGTCTGAGAGGTCGTTGCTGTTGTGGTGCTGATTGAGGAACTGGATCAAGCAGATTTCCATACATGTCTGTTGTTGGTAAAGGATTTCCGAACATATCAGTTGGTCTGGGAGGTCGTTGGCTTTGCTGTTGCTGTTGAGGAACTGGTTCCAGTAGATTTCCATACATGTCTGTCTTTGGAGGCACCGGAACTTGGATAGTATTGCCATACATGTCTGTGCTAGTCACAAAGGCTGTTTGAATTGGAGCATGTGAAGACGGTTTTGTAGAACTGCTAGACGTTCCAAAATACATTTCAGGATTTTGAGGCACAGGAATTCTTTTTGCCTTCAGAGTTTCTTCCTGATTCTTGTTTTCCAGGATTTGAACAAAGTCGTTGAAGCTCGTTGTAGCTAAAGTACCATTGTACTTCATGATTTCCAAGAAGGTGTTCCATTGAGGTGGCAACGAATCTGCAAACCTTTTCACAATCTCTGCAGGAGTTGTAACTACCCCAAAATTTGTCAATTCAGTCAACAAATGATTAAATCGACTTGTCAAATCACCTAACGACTCATTCTCCATACAAGTAAAACCATCAAACTCTTTCTTCAGCAGTTCTTTTCTTAATTGACGTGTCGCTTCATTTCCCACGCCCCTTGTCTTCAACGCATCCCACAACCTTTTTGTCGTCTTGTGACTAACAAACTGATGATAAATATCTTTACTCAACGCCTGAGTAAGAATGGCATATGCTTTCTTTTCCAAGTCATAGACCTTCTTCTGATCTTCCGTCAGATCTGCAAATGTAGCGGCAGATGATGCAGCAACTTCTATTGTTTGATCAAAATCTGTGATGAACCGCAACCACAACTCTGTATTCTGACCAAGAACGTATGTATGAAATCTATCAATCCATCCTGGATATTCATATAAATGCATCAACTTTGGAGGTCTATTCAAACTTCCAGTTTCGCTTTCGCTTAAAAGAATGCTTTGAACACTTGGAACTTGATTTGATACAAATGCCCATTGACCGGTAGAAATTGCATTAGCTTGAGAAGATACTGGGGCAGAAGATGACGGAGTACCAAAATACATATCGGTATTTACCAGAGTATTCCACCTTGGATTCATTTTTGACCTAGGATGACAAGTACCTGTGAAACACACTCAAAACAAACAGTCAAAACACAATTACACGCCTTCTGTTAAAACAGATAAGTGTTTTGACGAAACACAGATCCACGAAACAGAAGTTGTAATGAATGACGAAACCAAAATGTTTAAAAATGTTTACGAAACAGATTTGGATGTGAAATGGGTTTGACGAATCAAAAGTGTTCGACGAAACTAATTGTTGGGCTCCCAATTTTACGAAACAAGTAGTCCAGTCCAAGTCAAACGAAACGAAACACAGGCCCAAAATATAAGCCCAAACAGCAAGGATGTCGACGAAACAGGACTTCTGTTTCGTCGTGAAGGTGCTTGACGAAAGAGAGTCTGTTTCGTCTGATCGATGATTCGTCGAAGATGTAGCTGGGTTGGTGAGATCTGTCAGACACACACTCCTTTTTCAAACAAATGGTATGGTGAACTCACTAACCCGGTAAGGTGTCCAATTTTAATAATAATTCTTTTCAATTTCAATTTTCAATACACACAAACAACCTTTTAATTTAAAATTTCTATGATCAAAAAGTGGGTTTTATCAAGAACACTTTGAAGGTTATCAAGAACACTATGAAATTTCCGGTAAACTATGAGTTTTCCGGTGACCCGATAACTTTCCGAAAGCTGAATTTTGCTAAGATGTTTAATAAAAACCAACAAACAATATGTGAACTTTAGTTTAACACGGTTTTTAAGCAAACAAAATGCAAAACAACAAGATTACAGCCGATTTTAAGAGATTTTTCCAGAAAATTATGAACTCTAAATCCGAAAATCAGCAAGAACTCCTCGGTTTTAACAAGGATAAGAGCCAAGGCTCTGATACCACTTGTAGGTACGGCTAGGGGAGGATCTAGTCGCCTAATCCTTGTATACGAACCACTCCGGTTGTGCGGAATCCAACCGGAATAGCAAACCGAGATCGAACACGTAAAAACACGACACACAATATTCACCGATTAACACCTCTGTATTAATACGTATGAAAAGATCAGTTACAAGCTCAATGTTTACAAATCTATTCTGTAAACTCTCTCTCTCGTGTGTGTGTGTTCTGTCTACAATGTGTTCTCCTGTTCAGCTGTTCAAGTGTCTGCCGAAACAGAACAACAGAACTCTATTTATACTACAGACACATACATACTCGACGAAACAGAAAACAGGCGACGAATCAGCATCATGGTCGACGAAACACACCTGTTTCGTCGACTTCTGGGCTGTTTCGCCAATGATGGGCTTCGGCCCAAAGCAGATAAGCCCAAGTCTTGTTTCGTCAACTTGTCTTAGCCCAAGGACTGTGATGTTGAGTCCAGTCCTTGTCTTGTCTCTTGTGTCGGCTTGAAGTCTTGTAAACAACGGAGGAAAGTCGTCACAAAATAAGCCGAGCAAAGTCGCGTCCACAATCTCGAATCAAGTCGCATCGAGTCGCGTCCATAAATATGTATCAACACAAAAAATGCCAAAGGTGTAGGTCCCTCGGAGGTTGAGGTTAAACCTATTCCTTCTTATATCTAACACACTAGCAAGTGCGGAATCCAAGCTAGCATGCAAACCGGAGTTTACATGAGAACACAAGCCACAAAGAGAAAGGTAGACACACGAGATATCAAAGTTTGCTCTTGTATTTCAGTGGACACGGTTACAGCCCTTGGCACACACTGAAAATATGCTCTCTACAAGACTTGGTTCACTCACTTCTCACACTCTCTATTTTCTGTCTCTTTTTCGTGTCTTTTTGAAGTGAACACATTACATGGATATATATATCCATCACAGCACGTCTGGTCGAAGGATCAGATAGACTGATCGAAAGATCATCTATCGACCTGAAACCTATCGAAGGATCACATGTACACCTCGAAGGATGATATCCTTCGAGGTCCATCAATCGAAGGTTTATCTTTCGAGCTCATCGAAGGATCTAAACAATCCTTCGATGACACATCCTTCGACACAGACATATTACAACCATTGTCTAACTGTTTGGCCAAGTCAAACCAGGAGGATGGTTGACTTGGTCAAACTTACAAGACTAACAAAGACATCGTTTGGTATCATGACAAAATACAGACAAAGTACAGACACAAGTGCACCAACAAACTCCCCCTTAGCTGTAGCTTTGTCTCGATCTTTGTGTCTTCAAGTCTTTGACGTCCTTTCAAGTCTTCAATGTCGGAGGATCTTTAAAGTCTTCACGTCTTGAAAGCAGAAAGTGTATCAACAAACTCCCCGTTTCATGTAGGAAGTGTGTTGACAAACTCCCCCTTAACATAAGCTCCCCCTTGAGTTATGCTCGTGAAATACTTGTTCTTTATGAATTGAGATCCTTGTGGTGTTGATGATGGTCAGTGGCACCTCGATCATCTTTATCATTTGAGTGCCTTCACGTCGTGTCTTCATTCCGAAGCTTGTCATCGACCATGTTCTCCTTGCCTTTAGAATCTGCACATGCAAGAAATCTAAACGCGTAATGAGAACAACTGCTTGGAATATAGTTAACATAAACAAATGACACACGTATGACCATATTTCAATCAACTACCGTCCGACAGTTTGAAAGTTTAACAAAATTTATCAATTTCAGTTTTTAACTTTCAAAACTTGCAAATTTCGACCGTTTATGAAGATATAGTCAATTCGGTTTTCGTTCAGGTTTCAGGCAACGAAGACTTGAGCTCCAACATCGTACGATCGAAAATAAAATAGAAATAAAATCTTTTTGGTTTTTAGAAAGTTTATATTAAACCACACCTAAAATCTTTTTGGACTTTTTGAATATTTCAAATGTAAAGACTGAAAGCAGTAAATAAATATATACAAAGATGCAGAAACTGAAAGCATTAAATAAATATTTACAGACATTCTTTTTGTGAGTTTCGAGGGTAAGAGAATCATATCAGTGTACGGTCATGCCAAAACGCTCTCTTTGTTCAATTAGTTAACATTAAGATAAGCATCCTATAACGATTATCGGTATTGTTATCCACATAAGCTCAACTTATCATTTGTAATCATGGCGAGGGGATACGTTAAGGTATAATTTATACTTACCGATCGGTGTTCATCCACATCACGACACATTCCCGTATCAAGGTATGCACGAGGGTTCATCTTACCGGTGAGTATACCGATTATCATCTGTTTGACCGTATATGATGTGAGATTCTCACTTATTTGGATTGAAAACAAGCCCTATGTGATAGAATCACTTATTGATGAGGAACTTGATTTTCGATGCATGAGGGCACAGGAGCAAGTCCGTGAACAGGTCAGTACTTTCGTACAGCAGAGAGACGAACTTGACTCCCGGATAACTGTGATATATTATCACTTATTTGAGGGACATGTGATTGTTGATCACTTATTGAGGTCGAATGCAATATGTACACGTATGTATGGTATCATGGAAGATCTAGACTTGCGTCCCCGTTATTTTTCGGTAAAAGATACAACCATGATACCCAGATGATAAGCAGCATAAAGACCGAATATCTCAGAACCTCGGCAATCTCTCAAACGAAATTTCGGTACTAAGACCATATGCCAATGAGTGGTTCCCACCTGGTCTTCAGTCGGATTTAAGATTTATATCACCCTGCACACTTTAAAATGATTGTGAGCCTACCGATACATCTTATATAGAGCTGCTTATCGTTTTGCATTTAAGGTTTAAAGAGGTTTAGACAGACCACTGATGTACTATCATTTTCTCTTTTTCTCGCCAGGAAACTCATTTTTGCTTTTCTATTGTTTTTGTGTTTTTGAAATTTTTCAATGTTTTTGGATTTTCAAATATGGATTTACTCCCCCTAAAATCAACAAACTAAGATAAAATTTAAAAACATAAAGATATTTACAAAAATGATTTTCCGATGTTGGTTTTACTCTTGCTTGACCTTAATGCCGTTTACCAATAATAAATAGTCAAATCTTGATTTTCAAATGCTTTGGTAAAAAGGTCGGCACGTTGGTCATCGGTGTGGACGTAAGCAACATCGATTAGCCTTTTCTCAAAGCAATCACGTATGAAGTGATACTTAATTTCGATGTGCTTAGTCTTTGAATGCTGCACAGGATTTTTAGTGATCTGTAAGGCAGCAGAATTATCAACGTAAATAGGAGTAGTTAGGAATTCAAAACCGTAGTCTCGCAATTGTTGTTGGATCCATAGGACTTGGGAGCAACAACTTGAGGCAGCAATGTATTCAGCTTCCCATGTTGATGTAGCTACACAGGTCTGCTTCTTGCACTGCCATGTGACTAGGCGATTTCCCAAAAACTGACATCCAGCCGTTGTGGATTTGCCGTCGATTTTGCATCCGCCAAAATCAGAATCATTGAATGCGATCAAGTCAAAGTTATTATCCCTAGGGTACCATAGACCGGTGTCAGGGTAACCCTTCAAATAACGAAAAATCCTTTTTACAGCTGCAAGATGTGAGGCCTTCGGGTTGACTTGATATCTGGAAAGCAGGCACGTTGGGTACATTATATCTGGTCTTGATGCTGTGAGGTACATAAGAGATCCGATCATCGCGCGGTAGTATGAGGGGCTAACAGCTTCACCCTTCAAGTCTGGAGTAATTCCGTGATTTTGCCGCAATGGGGTACCGATGGGCGTTGCATCAGACATCTGGAACCGGCTCAAGATGTCACCAACATATTTAGTCTGATGGATGAATATCCCAGACTCGGTTTGTTGTACTTGTAGGCCCAAAAAGAACGTCATTTCCCCCATAGCACTCATCTCGAATTTATCCTGCATGATGCGCTCGAAATTCCTACACAAAACATCATTAGTAGAACCAAATATAATATCATCAACGTATACCTGTACCAGTAGAAGATCTCCATCTTGTTCTTTGATGAAAAGAGTACAATCGATAAGACCTCTGCGAAATCCATTCTCCAGCAGATAATTAGATAAGGTTGCGTACCAAGCTCGCGGTGCTTGATGAAGACCATATAGAGCTTTGTTGAGCAACCAAACCCGATCGGGATGGATAGGATCTTCAAAACCTGGAGGCTGTTCGACGTACACCTCTTCTTCCACCACACCATGTAAGAATGCACTTTTCACGTCCATCTGGTATACCTTGAAACCTTTGAATGAGGCATAAGCCAGAAAGATCCGAATTGCTTCTAGACGTGCAACAGGTGCATACACTTCGTTGTAGTCGATCCCTTCTATCTGACGAAAACCTTGAACGACTAGCCTTGCTTTGTTTCGAATAACGACTCCACGGTCATCCTTTTTGCATTTAAACACCCAACGGGTACCAATCTTCTTGTAACCAGCAGGTTTCTCTACGAGTTTCCAGACACCAAGCTTCTAGAATTGTTGCAGTTCTTCCTGCATTGCTTCAACCCAAGAGTTATCTTTCAAAGCTTCTTTCCAAGTTCTTGGCTCTTCCTGTGAGACATAACACGTGAAAGACCAATCATTTTGTTGACCAGATTCTCTAATCGCCGCATACAAGCCTGCATTGTTGTTGTTTCGCAACATGTTTCTTGTTTGAACGCCACTTTGTACATTTCCGATGATGTTTTGTTGATGATGGGTATTGTGAATCCTTGTTTCTGGATTATCTTGAACTGGAATGTTTGTACCCAGATTGTTGAGATTGAGATCAACAACTAATTCAATGCCCGGAATTGACGAAGAGGATGATGCAGTAGCTTCAGCTGTTCTAGGGACATCCACTGGAGGTGTACCTTCTGAAGTACCATGTACTGCTGTTGTTGGAGCTTCTTGATCTGCATCGAGAAATTCATCATCCTCTGAAGATTTGTTCAATTCGGTAGCATCGTGAAAATCCTCATTGTCGAGAGCATTATTGTTCACTGAAGATGGTTCTTGATTGAAAATAATGGGACGAACCAACGGTGAATCTGTTGCATTGTCACTCTCGAAAAACATCCTTGCTGCAGCATTTTCTTCAACTGCTTCAGCATTGATCGAATTGAAAAAGTCATCGTACTCAAACATCCATGGTTTACCTGGATTTCTGACTGGTAAAGTGTGCCTTTGTACTCTGACTTCAGACCATTCCTCGACCCTTTTAGTCTCTAGATTCCAGACTCTTAAGTTCGGGGTGGCATACCCAAGAAAGTATCCCTCAATGGCTCTTGCCCCAAACTTTCCATTAGGATCGATTAGTGTGCACGGAGCTCCAAACGGTTCAAGATATGACAAATCTGGTTTCCGTTTGTTAATAAGCTCAAAGCAGGTCTTGTTGTGCCTTTTAACTGTAAGGACTCGGTTCAACGTATAACATGCAGAGGCTACAGCTTCAGTCCAGAATGGAATCGGCAATTGTGACTCTACCAACATAGTCCTAGCAGTCTCGATCAATGTGCGGTTCTTACGTTCAGCGACGCCATTCTGTTGAGGAGTATAAGCTGCACTAAATTCATGAAGAATACCTTTTGAAGTGCAAAACTCCGCCATGGCATGATTTTTGAATTCAGTACCATTGTCGCTACGTATCCGCCTAACCTTCAACTTATATAGATTCTCAATCTGAATGATCAAGTTTTTGATAATACCGAAGGTTTCACTCTTATGTGCCATGAACGCCACCCAAGAAAATCTTGAATAATCATCAGTTATCACGAGGCAATATTGATCATTCCTAATACTTTTGTGCTTGACAGGACCGAACAAATCCATGTGCAAACGTTCAAGAGGAACAGCCACCGTGTTGATTTTCTTTGTAGGGTGTCGCTTCTTCGTTTGTTTTCCTTTCTGGCACGAGACACATATGTCTTGAAGATGAAAGTTTTTAAGAGGAACACCATTCACCAATTCATTTGACACCAAATGATTCATTTTGCGTAAGTGAATGTGACCCATTCGTCTGTGCCAAGAGATTGAGTCTTTTTCTGTGGCTTTGGAAACGAAACAAGTTGCTTGTGCAGACGTTGTGATAGCTTGGCTCATATCAAGGACATACAGATCATTTATCCTTGGAGCCGACAAGAGAATCCATTCTTTTGGAATTTTGAAGCCGGGTTTCAGCACATAACATCCATTTGCATCAAAGTGTACTGAGAACTGCTTATCACAAATTTGAGAAACACTAAGAAGATTGTGATCAAGTTGTTGTACGAAGTTGATCTTATCAAAGCTAACAACCCCGTTGGAAATTATTCCTTCACCCGTAATATATCCGCCTTTATCTCCAGCAAAAGCAACATAACCTCCTCTAATAGATTTGACGTCGTAGAGAAGCTTCATGTCGCCTGTCATGTGCCTGGATGCGCCACTATCAACAATCCAATGACTACTGATAGTTCCTCCTGGAACACCCTGCACATGAACTCACATAATTAGTTGGAGATGGGGACCAAAGCCATTGTGGTCTTGGGTCTTCCATTTTCATCAACAATAATAACTTCTATTCTTTGATGATTCAAGAATTGTGATGGTCCCCCTGAATTTGTGGTCAATTTAGGTTTCCATGTCTGTTGAGTTTTACCAGTTTGATTGTTTAACAATTTAACTTCGTGATTGTTTGAAGTTTTTGAAAGTTTTGAGTTTTCTGGCTTAACTGAAACAGATTGTTTTTGAACCACATCAGTTTTAAGTGCCTTTTCAATCACCTTGACTTGTTGGCGTTTCTGTTTCTTTTCCCTTTCTCTTACAAGTCGGGGATCTTGTTTTACAGAAACAGATCGCTTTTGGTGATTGTGTTCATGAGGATCATCTTCTTTGGCTTTTAACTTATGAAGATATGGACAATTTCGAATTATGTGTCCAATTGTACCACATTCAAAACATGATCTTCGTTCAACAAACCCCGAAGTATCATGTGATCGTCTTACCGATGATGATGAACTTTGTGATCTCGAGGTACTAGGTTTCGAACAGTTTGGTTCATTTCTTTTCAACACTGTTGCTTGTTTAACAAAATCTAAGTTAGATTTGTTTTCAAACGTTTCAATTTTGTCCGTTCCCTTTGATTTCACAAAGTTTACCTTCTTGTCCTTTTTCTGATTCGGCTTCCTTTGACTTTGAGTCGGTGTCTTTTCTTTTGGTTTGTTATGATTTTGCTGTTTTTGCACTGTTGGTAATTTTTGATTTCCATATTGTTTTCGAACTTCAGCCTTTGGAATAGGAGGACACTGTGTTACTGTAACACGTGATCCTGTCTTTCCCAAAAACTTACTTGTTGAATTTTCAAAGACTTTACTGATTAATGATTGATTAACATTCTTAATAGGAAAATCTTTGTCTGAATAAATTTTATCATCACCAACAAGAGTGTACAGCAAATCCACACTCTCCGACTCTTTTGCAGACGTGGACTCGGTTGCAGCAGTCTTAGCGGGATTTGCGGGAGGATCACATAGAATATGATTCTCAAGAGGTATGTCCTCTTCTTTGATTACCACATCAGACTTTGCTGAATCAGTATCATCAGATTCATCATCAGAAGAATCAACATCCTCAATCACAACTGGAGGATCCTGATTCGGTTCGGCAGAAGACACACATGTATCTGCTGACACATCTGAATCTGATGATACCTCTTTCTTGTATCCGAGTCCTGCTGCAAATTCATTAACATCTAGAGGAACAGATGGTTCAAAGAAAGTTCTATCCTCCTCGTCAGGCATGGCATCATAATTGTGTCTCACAGGTGGTGGACATTTCTTGTATCCAATGCATGTGACATCCCGTTTCTCTTTCTGTACGTCAATGATGTGATCCAACACATAGCTAGAGCTCAAATAACTGTCTAGCTTAAGTTGGATCGCCTCACTTTCAGTTTTCACACAAGCCATTTCCTTTTGCATTACTTCAAGACGAGTTATATACAAATTAATGTCAGTTTGTTTTCTGGAAACCATTTTTGTTAGCTCGGTTTTATCTTTCTTTAATTTCTCAATTACCGATTTAAACTCCTTTTCATGGTTTTCATAAAACATGTTGGCTTCAGTGCACTTCGAAAGATCAACGGTCAATTTCTGATTGTGAATGAATGTCACATCATATTTCTCTTGCAAAGCCTCGTGTTTGCTTTGCAATTCACACCACTTATCATTCAATGAAACATGTTTGTCTTGCAAGTCAAACAAACTAGCTTGTAAAGCATCATGTTTGCCTTGCAACTCAGACAGGTTTGCCTCTAAATCAGCACATTTAACATTTAAACTATCACAGTTATCACAACTAACAGAAGTGGGTTCATCGACACATACTTGACTTGATGAACTGTCGACATTAGCCATAAAGGCTGAATGGAGAGAAGACGAAGAATAAGCAGCTTGATCCACTAAAATAGATCTTCTTTCAATTCCTGTTGTAGCTTCTTCCAAAAGCTCATCAATATCTGCATCAACTGACGCACTTGATGTGTCATCCAAATGATCATCGCCTGAACTCGAGGATTCTTCATCCGAACTTCTACTATAACCAGAAGAGTCTTCATCCTCAGAAGATTCACCACCATTGGCGGAAGATTCTCCACCACTGGCGTGATTTAAATCCTTAACCACTTCAGCAAAACATGCTGTTCCATCTGGAGCATCATTTCCCAACTGAATTGACCAATCACAACCTTCATCTACTTGAACC
The DNA here is from genome assembly GCA_030545235.1 of Helianthus tuberosus. Taxonomy (NCBI): domain Eukaryota; kingdom Viridiplantae; phylum Streptophyta; class Magnoliopsida; order Asterales; family Asteraceae; genus Helianthus; species Helianthus tuberosus. The sequence continues at coordinate 143,098,444 of CM060412.1, read as the reverse complement.
ACAAGTGCCTGGTTGGCATTAGATGGTCCTGCTTGACTCTGGTTGTTGACAGGCACCAATGTGCGCTCATTGTTCCTTACTTGGTTCTGATTTGCCCTGTTGCGTTGACCTCTGAAAGGATTTTGGTTTCCATGTTGAGATGGCCTCGTACATTCACGTTTGAAATGACCACGTTCACCACAATTGAAGCATTTAACAGCCTGCTTATCAAACCCATACTTGGTGTCTTTCTTGCTTTCCAAGCTGGTTCTGCCAGTTCTCTCCATGAAATCCTTTGCTCGCCTAACAGCACTGGCAAAGGCCCACTTTATGTCCATCATCTCCATCTCCTCTTTATCGATCTGCTGATAGTCTTCTTGTTTCAGATTAATGTTACCAATCTGACCTTCCACTAATCCACAGTATGCGCTCACCAAAGTGTTTAGCAGCTCCATGTGTTCCTTTGCTACTTCCACACTGACTTTAGAAAAGCTTGAGGTGTCGAGCCGTACTGTATTTGGCTTTGATTGTTGACCAGCAGATGATGTGCTTCCATAACACGCTTGCTGTTGAGGAGGAAGTGGATTACCATACATGTCTGTTGGTCCGGTAGATTGAGGAGGAAGTGGATTCCCATACATGTCTGTTGGTCCGGTAGATCGAACAGGTAATGGATTTCCGAACATATCAGTTGCTCTGATAGGTCGTTGGCTTTGCTGTTGTGGTACTGGTTGAGGAACTGGTTCAAGCGGATTTCCATACATGTCTGTTGGAGGAGGCTTGACCGGAACTTGGATAGTATTGCCATACATGTCAGTGCTAGACACAAACGCTGTTTGAATTGGAGCGTGTGAAGAAGGTTTTGTAGAAGTGCTAGAAGTTCCATAATACATTTCAGGATTTTGTGGCACGAGAACTCTTTTTGCCTTGAGAGTTTCTTCCTGATTCTTGTTTTCCAGGAGTTGAACAAAGTCATTGAAGTTTGTTGTAGCTAAAGTGCCATTGTACTTCATGATTTCCAAGAAAGTATTCCATTGAGGTGGCAACGCATCTGCAAACTTTTTCACAATCTCTGCTGAAGTTGTAACAACCTCAAAATTTGCCAATTCAGTCAGCAAATGATTAAATCGACTTGTCAAATCTCCTAAAGATTCATTCTCCATACAAGTAAAACCATCAAACTCTTTCTTTAGCAAGTCACGTCTCAATTGACGTGTCGCTTCATTTCCTACGCCCCTTGTCTTCAATGCGTCCCACAACCTCTTCGTTGTCTTGTAACTGACAAATTGATGATAAATATCTTTACTTAAAGCATGAGTAAGAATGGCATATGCCTTCTTTTCCAAATCATAGACCTTCTTCTGATCTTCCGTAAGATCTGCAAACGTAGCAGCAGATGATGCGGCAACCTCTATTGTTTGATCGAAATCTGTGATGAACCGCAACCACAATTCTGTATTTTGTCCAAGGACGTATGTATGAAATCTGTCAATCCATCCTGGATATTCGTATAAGTGCATCAACTTTGGAGGCCGATTCAAACTTCCGGTTTCGCTCTCGCTTAAGAGAATGCTTTGAATACTTGGAGTTTGATTTGATACGAATGCCCATTGACCGGTAGAAATTGCATTAGCTTGAGAAGATACCGGTGCGGGAGATTCGTCCCACGAAGGAGACAATCTCGTGTTTCTATACTTTCCACTATCCGGAGACGGAGTACCAAAGTACATCTCTGTATTTACCGGAGTACCCCATCTTGGATTCATTTTTGATCAAGAATAATAATACCTGAAAATCACAAACTTGTTAAACATAAACAGACTAAGGTCGAAGGATCAAGACTTGTTCGAAGGATCAACAGTGTTCGAAAGATCACTGTTGAATTTCGAACAATGATTTCGAAAGATTCTCCAAACGAAGGATCCTTATCTTTCGAAAAAGAACTGTAGACCGAAAGGTGTATGCTTCGAAAAGATTCCTTGGATCGAAGGATAAGTCACAGACTTCGAAGGATGTTCGAAGGATGATTATCTATCGAACCTCCTTTGATCGAAAGATGATCTTTCGACTTCGAAGGATATCCTTCGATCTGAACTGACACAATTGACAAAAGTGACAGGTTGGTGAAAAGGTGATGGGTTGGTGGAAATCTTTCGGCAGAAGGCAGAAGGTATGGTCAGACCATACTTTTTACCAAAACAAGATTTGACAAATAAAATATTACTTCTTATCCAGAAAACCGGTCACCGGAGTAAGCCGGAATTTGGCCGGAGAAGACCAAACTTTCTTAAGAACAAGTTTTTAAGTTACCCAATCCGTCTTTTAACACACCCGGTAAGTTTAGAACACGTTTTTACGACTGGAAAAGCAAGAAAAACACTAAAAACGGGTGCTAAACCATGTGAGTTTTTGTCCAAAACACTCCAAAGTCTTGTATAAACTCGGTTTTTAACAAGGAAAAGAGCCACGGCTCTGATACCACTTGTAGGTCCCTCGGAGGTTGAGGTTAAACCTATTCCTTCTTATATCTAACACACTAGCAAGTGCGGAATCCAAGCTAGCATGCAAACCGGAGTTTACATGAGAACACAAGCCACAAAGAGAAAGGTAGACACACGAGATAACAAAGTTTGCTCTTGTATTTCAGTGGACACGGTTACAGCCCTTGACACACACTGAAAATACGCTCTCTACAAGACTTGGTTCATTCACTTCTCACACTCTCTATTTTCTGTCTCTTTTTCGTGTCTTTTTGAAGTGAACACATTACATGGATATATATATCCATCACAGCACGTCTGGTCGAAGGATCAGATAAACTGATCGAAAGATCATCTATCGACCTAAAACCTATCCAAGGATCACATATACACCTCGAAGGATGATATCCTTCGAGGTCCATCAATCGAAGGTTTATCTTTCGAGCTCATCGAAGGATCTAAACAATCCTTCGATGACACATCCTTCGACACAGACATATTACAACCATTGTCTAACTGTTTGGCCAAGTCAAACCAGGAGGATGGTTGACTTGGTCAAACTTACAAGACTAACAAAGACATCGTTTGGTATCATGACAAAATACAGACAAAGTACAGACACAAGTGCACCAACAAAAGGTGAAGGGCTATGTGGCACACAAAAGTCATTTTGGATGAAACTGACAAACAGACCTAAACCTCAGTGACGATTGTAGCAATTTACTCAATATTCAAAGAAGAAGGCGGCTAGCAGTAAAAAAATATGCAACATAAGAAAAATAGATCAGAAACTTATATAGAATGAAATTTTCCACAATGAGTTTATTTTTTTAGAATCAGAAAGCCATGTGGGAAAATACGTAAGGTATTGTAGATAGGGGTGTTCAAAAAAATCCGAATCCGAAACCAAATCCGAAATATCCGAAAACCCGTATCCGAAATATCCGAACTTTCGGATATCCGAATTTTCGGATATCCGAAAATCGGATAATCCGAAATTTCGGATTCGGATTCGGATGTTAATTTTAAAAAGTTTCGGATATTCGGATTATCCGAATCTGAAAACTTAAAAAATAAAAAAATAAATATATATTATATCAGTTAGGCCTATTACATCGTTACCCATTTAACTTTACTAAAAATACATATATAATCACATTACAGTACGCACATTCACATTTGAAAGCTAGGGTTTCTCTTTCTCATCATAACATCGCCGTCGCCACTCACCTCCACGGCTCCACCCTTCTCCACCGCCAATCGCCAGCCACCGCGACGCCCTTCTCTGTCTCGGTGTCTCCGATCAACGAAGCTTCTTGTAAGGCCTCCTAATCCAAGATCTCACTCAGCTAAAGCAACCAACAGGTGTGCGGAATCCACCTGATGATCAACCACTGCAGATGAAACACTAGTATGCAAAGATTTGTGAGAGAAATCAAGAATACACTGAGTATTCTTGATGAGGAAGATGAATGACGTCACTCACACAAAGCAGCCGCCAGACAAAACACTCACAATGATTAGGGTTAGGTGTACAGAATTTCACACAGAATCGCCACCTTGTCTATTTCACATAAAGGTATATATACAAGGCAAACCCCGGACTTCCAAGACAAACTAGAAAGCCCGGACAAACAACCTACACAAAACAAAACTCTGACTTTTGTCCTAAGCAAAACTCAGACAACAGTCTATCCTAAAACTTGGACAAAATGTCGAAGGATAAAGCTTGGACTAAGTTTCACTATATGTACAATAAAGACCCTATAGAATGGGAGACATGCACTTATCACCTAAAGTGCATTAACAAACTCCCCCTTGATCAGTGCATGGTCTTCATTGGTCTTGAGATCTTCATCCTTTCTTCGAGTTCTCGCTGCCTGGTTTTTCACACAGAACTGCACGACCTTGATGTATTGATCAGCTAACGGTTGATCTTCTTCAAAGGAATGCAACGGCAGATGTCTTAGCTTCCTCAAATCTTCCATCTTGAGATGAACGATCGAGACGCACACAGCTTCTTCAAATCTTCCATCTTGTGATGAACGATCCAGACCTGAAACACTTAACACCGGATTAAGAATCTTAACCCCGGAGACACTCGGCCCAAACCTGGATCCCAAAACTAAATTCCAATATCCCGGAATCAACAATTGAAATATTAAACAACCAATATTTAATAATTTGTATTTCAAAACACGATCATTCATAAAAAGTTACTTCAAAACTTATACTTTTGGAAAAATATCACAACTTGGAAGCATATTTACCGAAACACCTTAAAATGACGTGATTACCCACACACTTAGATGGATCTTGCACGGCCGATTTTTATACAAAAAGACTTATTTTAAGATTACCTAACTTGATGTTTAACACCTTATTAAAGAATGTTCACAACCCTTAGAGAATTTTCAAAATGATAACTCGCACATAGAAACAAGAAAGCAAAATCTTTTTGATGTTTTTGAATTTTTTTTTTTTTACTGAATAAAGAAAATAAACCTACGAACGTATTTACACTAATTATCTTTTTGTGAAATCGGAGCAAAGGGATCATATCGGTTTTTCTGTCAATATCGAACACAAGAACATAGTTTATCAGCTTAAGCTCTTAGAATGATATTAACAGTTCAAGACGTTCAACGGTATTGTGGTCCACTTAAGCTTTAGCACGCTTTCGAACACTGTTTTCGAGATATGAGATTAAGTGTATTAATAACTGATTGTAACTATGTTTACCCACCTCAAAATATACTCCCGTATCAAGGTATGCACGAGAGTTCATCTTACTGGTGAGTATACCATTTATCATCTGTTTTGACGTATAAAATGATGTGAGATACTCACTTATTTAGAATTGAAAACAAGCCCTATGTGATAGAATCACTTATTGATGAGGAACTTGATTTTCAGATGCATGAGGGCACATGAGCAAGTCCGTGAACAGGTTAGTACCATCGTACAGACAAAGAGACGAACTTGATTCCCGCAAAAGAGCTGTGATATATTATCACATATTTTGTAGGACATGTGATTGTTTATCATTTATTGCGGTCGAATGTATCATGTATTAAATACACGATTGAGTGATATTTACACGTATGTATGGTATCATGGAAGATCTTGACTTGCGTCCCCGTTGTTTTCGGTAAAGAAACAACCATGATACCCAGATGATAAACAGCATAAAGACCACGTATCTCAGAACCTCGGCAATCTATCAAACGAAATTACGGTACCAAGACCATATATCCGAGAGATGTACCACACAAGTTACGCAGTTCATTATGTTTATATACCAAAAACAGGTTCTTATTGACGCGTAAAACCTACCGAAGCAACGTATAATGAAGCTGTTACAGTTAACGGTTAATTTCATATATTACTATAATCTTGCACCAGATACGACTATCCGATGTACTATCATTTCCCTTATATCTCAACACGACTTCATTTTATATTTTTCAAATGTTTTTGTATTTTTCTTGAAATTTATCCTACAACTAAGTAAATTTTTTTTGGAGTTTTTCAATTTTAGGAAAGCGGTAAGAACTGTACAGAAAACATAAAATAAAGTTTCTATGCGAGTTTTGAAAAGCATTTTACTCGGGGTTGATCATGCCAATCATTCGGACCAGATTTTCAAATCTAGCCCGATCTAATGTCTTCGTAAACAGGTCGGCAAGATTATCCAAGGTGTCTACCCTAACCACTTCTATTAAACCCTTCTCAGCACAGTCGCGAATGAAATGATTCCTAACATCTATGTGCTTAGTGCGTGAGTGATTAACTGGATTGTTAGTTATGGAAATGGCAGAGTTGTTATCGACAAGAATAGGAGTTCGAGTAAAATTCAAACCGTAGTCCCTCATCTGCTGCTGAATCCACAAGACCTGAGCACAACAGCTTGATGCAGCAATGTACTCGGCCTCGCACGTGGATAGAGAAATGGCAACTTGCTTTTTGCATTGCCAAGAGACAAGACGGTTCCCAAGAAGTTGTGCGCCGCCAGAGGTTGACTTTTTGTTCATCGGGCACCCTCCGAAATCTGCGTCAGCATATGCCATCAAGTCCAGACCACCTTCAGCTGGATACCACAATCCAAGCTTAGGCGTCCCTTTCAGATATTTGAAGATACGCTTGACTGCTTTCAAGTGAGACTCCTTCGGAGTTGATTGGTACTTAGCACACAAACAAACAGAGAACATAATATCTGGTCGTGAAGCAGTAAGATACATCATTGAACCTATCATTGCTAGATATAGAGTCGGATCCACTTTAGGATCTTTCTCCTTATCAGGTGAAAGCTTGAGATTTGTCGGGAGAGGCGTGTCTTAGGGTAAGCTATCTTCCAATCCGAGAGAAGATAAAACGTGTGGCATAAGCTATCAGGTGAAAGCTTGAGATTTGTCGGGATCATTTACTTTAACTTGGACTTCTGCTTTGGTTGACACAGAACTGATAAGTGACATTTACCCGGCAGGAACTGCACTTACAGTCTCCCCCTTAACTGTTGCATTAGTTCTGTGTGGCATCGATAATCTTCAATCACCAGATATTGCACTTTCAGACTCTCCCTTGACTGATGATATCATGCATGCTTTCAACTTTAGCTGAGACTTGATCTTTTAGGTAGAGCACAGCGATCTTCAACCCTTCTAATTAAAGACCTGCTGACGATCACTTAAGGCCGCTTTGAGAAACCCGAAGAATCCAACATCAAACACTGTAGATCCTCCCCCTCAAACTAATCCCGAATCAAGTTAACGCGAAACGACCTACAACCACATGTAGGAATATCGCTCGATACATTAATCTTCAAACCTAACCGGTAACAGAAAGAAACATTGGATTTCCAATGCCCAACCTTGAACACTTCAAACTTCACAAAGACATGAAGCTGAGTTCGATAAGTTAATAACAAACTGAACTTTGTAAAAGTACATCCACCATCTTGATCAGAGTCTTCAACCGAGTGTCTGAAATCATTTCATCTCGAATCTTCAAGATCCAATCTCGTATCTTCACAAATCCACCAATTACCCGATGACTTTCGTCTCTGATCTCCCCCTCAATGTAAGAACCCCTATTTCGAGAATCCGATCAGTCACCAACTTGGAAGAGGTACCAAGAAGACTAATCTTCTCTACTCTAACCGGCATACGATAAAGGCATGACCTTCAACTAGTTGCCAAACGAAACAATTTGCTTCATCACGTTAACACTTGATTAAACCTCGAACAAACTTGACAAAACTCAATCATACACTAGCTCTAACTTGCTTCATGTTATAAACACTTCGCCACCGGTAAGATTAACACTAAGTTAATCTCAAAGATAGTAAACATGAACTTGTTTCGATGTAGCACCACAAGCTTTTGGTTTACAAAGAAAACAGGAATTTCAAAATTTTTACTCCCCCTTTTTCTTTGTAAACAATACAAAAATCCAAACAAGTCTTATTCTCTTCACCTCCTCACTTGATCCGGACAACATAAGTACCATAAAACTTTTCGATAATCCGAAACCGACTTCAAGTTTCCAAACTACGCATAATTCTGACTCTTAGTTAGTTATCCGGTACCCCAGGTAACCCGGAATAACTAGAAAAACTCGGAACATGCACAACTCGAAACTTCCGAACAACACAAACCTCTAAAATTTAGCTAAAAATCCGGTACCCCAGGTAACCCAGAATTCTAGAAAATTCGGAACTCGTAAAACCCGAAAGCTCTTGAAACCTCGGATCAAATCATTGAGCAGTACTTAGAATACAAAGAAATTCGAAACCAGCAAGGAAATAAAGGAAACTCTGATCAGAAGCTCGGAACAAACTTTATAGTTGAAACCTCGGAACAAATAAACAAATTTGTAAAACTCGGACCTTAGAACAATCTTTAAAACTCTGACACTAGACTTTCTTAAAACCATGACAAAACTATATTATAAAAACTCAGACTATGTTATGGAATTCAAAACTCGGACTTGGTCAAAAGCTCAGACTCAATTTTGGTAGTTAAAAAAAGGAAAACTCAGACTCAATTATAGTTTTCAAAACTCAGACTTAATTAAAAGAGACTTAAACTCAGACTCAAGACAATATAAAGAAACTCGGATAAACTTAAACTTGGACACTTGACATCTTTAATAAAATTCGGAGTATAAGGAAAAGACTCGGACTCAATAAGAAAGCTAAAGAAACTCGGACAAAGAGCATAGGCTAAAACTCGGACCTGGTAAAAGTTTCTAGACACAAACTCGGACCTAGGGATCTTAGACTTAAACTCGGATCTTCTAATAAAATGATCTAAAATTCGGACCTAAGGTGAGAAGTTAAAAAATTGGACCTAATGGAATAAAGAAAAACTCGGACTCAATGGTAACATAAAATTCGGACTAATAAGAATTCGGACTCAAGGAAAATATACGGTTCGCACAAAAGTTGAAATTGAAACTCCGAACAAGTAAAAGTTTCTCAAACTCGGATCCAGTAACCAATCTCCGGACTATCTCCCCAATGTGACTTCACACTGGTTCACCAAAAACCCCGGAAACACAAACACAGAGTTTTAAACTCAGACAATCCTTTTTGGATCAAAACCCTAGAACTGCAACAAGAAAAACCATCACAGCCGACGAACAGCTTCATTTTCTTCATGTTTTATGCAGAATCTTCACGTCTTCAAGATGTTTGGCGGAAACAAGCATCAAATCAAGAGCAATGGTGATTCGGAAGGCGGTTAGACCACTCCGAATCGGTAACCACGCTCTGATACCACTGTTAAGGCCTCCTAATCCAAAATCTCACTCAGCTAAAGCAACCAACAGGTGTGCGGAATCCACCTGATGATCAACCACTGCAGATGAAACACTAGTATGCAAAGATTTGTGAGAGAAATCAAGAATACACTGAGTATTCTTGATGAGGAAGATGAATGACGTCACTCACACAAAGCAGCCGCCAAACAAAACACTCACAATGATTAGGGTTAGGTGCACAGAATTTCACACAGAATCGCCACCTTGTCTATTCCACATAAAGGTATATATACAAGGCAAACCCCGGACTTCCAAGACAAACTAGAAAGCCCGGACAAACAAACTACACAAAACAAAACTCTGACTTTTGTCCTACGCAAAACTCAGACAAAAGTCTATCCTAAAACTTGGACAAAATGTCGAAGGATAAAGCTTGGACTAAGTTTCACTATATGTACAATAAAGACCCTATAGAATGGGAGACATGCACTTATCACCTAAAGTGCATTAACAAACTCCCCCTTGATCAGTGCATGGTCTTCATTGGTCTTGAGATCTTCATCCTTTCTTCGAGTTCTCGCTGCCTGGTTTTTCACACAGAACTGCACGACCTTGATGTATTGATCAGCTAACGGTTGATCTTCTTCAAAGGAATGTAACGGCAGACGTCTTAGCTTCCTCAAATCTTCCATCTTGAGATGAACGATCGAGATGCACACAGCTTCTTCAAATCTTCCATCTTGTGATGAACGATCCAGACCTGAAACACTTAACACCGGATTAAGAATCTTAACCCCGGAGACACTCGGCCCAAACCTGGATCCCAAAACTAAATTCCAATATCCCGGAATCAACAATTGAAATATTAAACAACCAATATTTAATAATTTGTATTTCAAAACACGATCATTCATAAAAAGTTACTTCAAAACTTATACTTTTGGAAAAATATCACAACTTGGAAGCATATTTACCGAAACACCTTAAAATGACGTGATTACCCACACACTTAGATGGATCTTGCACGGCCGATTTTTATACAAAAAGACTTATTTTAAGATTACCTAACTTGATGTTTAACACCTTATTAAAGAATGTTCACAACCCTTAGAGAATTTTCAAAATGATAACTCGCACATAGAAACAAGAAAGCAAAATCTTTTTGATGTTTTTGAATTTTTTTTTTACTGAATAAAGAAATTAAACCTACGAACGTATTTACACTAATTATCTTTTTGTGAAATCGGAGCAAAGGGATCATATCGGTTTTTCTGTCAATATCGAACACAAGAACATAGTTTATCAGCTTAAGCTCTTAGAATGATATTAACAGTTCAAGACGTTCAACGGTATTGTGGTCCACTTAAGCTTTAGCACGCTTTCGAACACTGTTTTCGAGATATGAGATTAAGTGTATTAATAACTGATTGTAACTATGTTTACCCACCTCAAAATATACTCCCGTATCAAGGTATGCACGAGAGTTCATCTTACTGGTGAGTATACCATTTATCATCTGTTTTGACGTATAAAATGATGTGAGATACTCACTTATTTAGAATTGAAAACAAGCCCTATGTGATAGAATCACTTATTGATGAGGAACTTGATTTTCAGATGCATGAGGGCACATGAGCAAGTCCGTGAACAGGTTAGTACCATCGTACAGACAAAGAGACGAACTTGATTCCCGCAAAAGAGCTGTGATATATTATCACATATTTTGTAGGACATGTGATTGTTTATCACTTATTGCGGTCGAATGTATCATGTATTAAATACACGATTGAGTGATATTTACACGTATGTATGGTATCATGGAAGATCTTGACTTGCGTCCCCGTTGTTTTCGGTAAAGAAACAACCATGATACCCAGATGATAAACAGCATAAAGACCACGTATCTCAGAACCTCGGCAATCTATCAAACGAAATTACGGTACCAAGACCATATATCCGAGAGATGTACCACACAAGTTACGCAGTTCATTATGTTTATATACCAAAAACTGGTTCTTATTGACGCGTAAAACCTACCGAAGCAACGTATAATGAAGCTGTTACAGTTAACGGTTAATTTTATATATTACTATAATCCTGCACCAGATACGACTATCCGATGTACTATCATTTCCCTTATATCTCAACACGACTTCATTTTATATTTTTCAAATGTTTTTGTATTTTTCTTGAAATTTATCCTACAACTAAGTAAATTTTTTTTGGAGTTTTTCAATTTTAGGAAAGCGGTAAGAACTGTACAGAAAACATAAAATAAAGTTTCTATGCGAGTTTTGAAAAGCATTTTACTCGGGGTTGATCATGCCAATCATTCGGACCAGATTTTCAAATCTAGCCCGATCTAATGTCTTCGTAAACAGGTCGGCAAGATTATCCAAGGTGTCTACCCTAACCACTTCTATTAAACCCTTCTCAGCACAGTCGCGAATGAAATGATTCCTAACATCTATGTGCTTAGTGCGTGAGTGATTAACTGGATTGTTAGTTATGGAAATGGCAGAGTTGTTATCGACAAGAATAGGAGTTCGAGTAAAATTCAAACCGTAGTCCCTCATCTGCTGTTGAATCCACAAGACCTGAGCACAACAGCTTGATGCAGCAATGTACTCGGCCTCGCACGTGGATAGAGAAACGGAAACTTGCTTTTTGCATTGCTAAGAGACAAGACGGTTCCCAAGAAGTTGTGCGCCGCCAGAGGTTGACTTTTTGTTCATCGGGCACCCTCCGAAATCTGCGTCAGCATATGGACCACCTTCAGCTGGATACCACAATCCAAGCTTAGGCGTCCCTTTTAGATATTTGAAGATACGCTTGACTGCTTTCAAGTGAGACTCCTTCGGAGTTGATTGGTACTTAGCACACAAACAAACAGAGAACATAATATCTGGTCGTGAAGCAGTAAGATACATCATTGAACCTATCAATGCTAGATATAGAGTCGGATCCACTTCAGGATCTTTCTCCTTATCAGGTGAAAGCTTGAGATTTGTCGGGAGAGGCGTGTCTTAGGGTAAGCTATCTTCCAATCCGAGAGAAGATAAAACATGTGGCATAAGCTATCAGGTGAAAGCTTGAGATTTGTTCGGGATCATTTACTTTAACTTGGACTTCTGCTTTGGTTGACACAGAACTGATAAGTGACATTTACCCGCCAGGAACTGCACTTACAGTCTCCCCCTTAACTGTTGCATTAGTTCTGTGTGGCATCGATAATCTTCAATCACCGGATATTGCACTTTCAGACTCTCCCTTGACTGATGATATCATGCATGCTTTCAACTTTAGCTGAGACTTGATCTTTTAGTTAGAGCACAGCGATCTTCAACCCTTCTAATTAAAGACCTGCTGACGATCACTTAAGGCCGCTTTGAGAAACCCGAAGAATCCAACATCAAACACTGTAGATCCTCCCCCTCAAACTACTCCCGAATCAAGTTAACGCGAAACGACCTACAACCACATGTAGGAATATCGCTCGATACATTAATCTTCAAACCTAACCGGTAACAGAAAGAAACATTGGATTTCCAATGCCCAACCTTGAACACTTCAAACTTCACAAAGACATGAAGTTGAGTTCGATAAGTTAATAACAAACTGAACTTTGTAAAAGTACATCCACCATCTTGATCAGAGTCTTCAACCGAGTGTCTGAAATCATTTCATCTCGAATCTTCAAGATCCAATCTCGTATCTTCACAAATCCACCAATTACCCGATGACTTTCGTCTCTGATCTCCCCCTCAATGTAAGAACCCCTATTTCGAGAATCCGATCAGTCACCAACTTGGAAGAGGTACCAAGAAGACTAATCTTCTCTACTCTAACCGGCATACGATAAAGGCATGACCTTCAACTAGTTGCCAAACGAAACAATTTGCTTCATCACGTTAACACTTGATTAAACCTCGAACAAACTTGACAAAACTCAATCATACACTAGCTCTAACTTGCTTCATGTTATAAACACTTCGCCACCGGTAAGATTAACACTAAGTTAATCTCAAAGATAGTAAACATGAACTTGTTTCGATGTAGCACCACAAGCTTTTGGTTTACAAAGAAAACAGGAATTTCAAAATTTTTACTCCCCCTTTTTCTTTGTAAACAATACAAAAATCCAAACAAGTCTTATTCTCTTCACCTCCTCACTTGATCCGGACAACATAAGTACCATAAAACTTTTCGATAATCCGAAACCGACTTCAAGTTTCCAAACTACGCATAATTCTGACTCTTAGTTAGTTATCCGGTACCCCAGGTAACCCGGAATAACTAGAAAAACTCGGAACATGCACAACTCGGACTCAATGGTAACATAAAATTCGGACTAATAAGAATTCGGACTCAAGGAAAATATACGGTTCGGACAAAAGTTGAAATTGAAACTCCGAACAAGTAAAAGTTTCTCAAACTCGGATCCAGTAACCAATCTCCGGACTATCTCCCCAATGTGACTTCACACTGGTTCACCAAAAACCCCGGAAACACAAACACAGAGTTTTAAACTCAGACAATCCTTTCAAAACCCTAGAACGGCAACAAGAAAAACCATCACAGCCGACGAACAGCTTCATTTTCTTCATGTTTTATGCAGAATCTTCACGTCTTCAAGATGTTTGGCGGAAACAAGCATCAAATCAAGAGCAATGGTGATTCGGAAGGCGGTTAGACCACTCCGAATCGGTAACCACGCTCTGATACCACTGTTAAGGCCTCCTAATCCAAGATCTCACTCAGCTAAAGCAACCAACAGGTGTGCGGAATCCACCTGATGATCAACCACTGCAGATGAAACACTAGTATGCAAAGATTTGTGAGAGAAATCAAGAATACACTGAGTATTCTTGATGAGGAAGATGAATGACGTCACTCACACAAAGCAGCCGCCAGACAAAACACTCACAATGATTAGGGTTAGGTACACATAATTTCACACAGAATCGCCGCCTTGTCTATTCCACATAAAGGTATATATACAAGGCAAACCCCGGACTTCCAAGACAAACTAGAAAGCCCGGACAAACAAACTACACAAAACAAAACTCTGACTTTTATCCTAAGCAAAACTCAGACAAAAGTCTATCCTAAAACTTGGACAAAATGTCCGAGGATAAAGCTTGGACTAAGTTTCACTATATGTACAATAAAGACCCTATAGAATGGGAGACATGCACTTATCACCTAAAGTGCATTAACACTTTTGTCTCCGTCGGTATCCTGGTAAGTTATACTCTAACTTATTGTATTTACTAGTTTGAGACGGCCATAAAAGTGAAAATCTAACAATAGATTTGCTCGTTTAAGATGTTTGTATGTGTATACCTAACCGGCTAACTTGTATTTCTTATTGATTGTAGATAGTTGGATATTCTTTGGTTTTTGTTTTCACGTCTTCAAAAGGTAATATGCTTTTCTACATAAAGTAAAGTAATAGCATATAAAAATCACTAAAATCAAGGTTATTTTTAATTAGTTTGCTAATTTGGTTGTGTTATAAAGTTCATGTTTTAGTAACAATTCAGGTTTTAGTAGAGTTATAGCATTCGATAAGTGAGTAATAGTTGTTTTAGTAAAGTAATAGCACATAGTAAATCTTATTTATTAGTCTGCTTCTTTTTTGTTTTGGTATTTTTATTAGTTTATTGTTTTGGCTTTTCTAAATAAAGTAATAGAATATAGTAAAACATGTTATTATAGGGTTAGCTGTTTCAATGGGTATCCCAGATGAAAATGACTCAGTTTGTGATCTAGTTTCAGAGTTGAGGAATTTAACCAAGAAGTGATTAGGAAAGCTTTACTAGAAATGTTGATTGTTGATGAGTTGCCCTTTTCTTTTGTTGAGCGGGTGGGGTTTCACCAGTTTTGTAAGGTTGTTAATCCTCGTTTTATTGTACCTTCATGTGCAACCGTAACAAGAGATTATTATGGTTATTTTATTGACGAAAGGAGACGACTGGAACAACCCACCATCATCACTGATGAAACAGTTGATGAAACAATCGAACTAGTTTAAGGTAATTTTATCTCTATTAAATTATGGTTGCTATACATCTATTTATCTTAGATTTTAATTTATAATGTATGTTACTAATTACACAGGTAGAAATGACCATGGAAGCATTTCTCATGAAGATTGGTTATCACATAATACTAATATGGTTAGGTTTTAAATATTTTAACTTATATATGTGTATTATTGATATATTGTATATATATAACACTATGTTATTGTGTATTTGCAGAATTGTAGGTTTACAAGGGATGGATAATGGATGTTTACAACTTACAACTGCTTATGGCCAGATTTATTGCTTATAATGTTTAATTAAGTGTTTACTTGTTACTTCTAGATTTATCTCAAACCTTGTTTTGAATGTTTGTGGTTGTTTTGAACTTTTGACACTTTGAATGTTTGTGGTTGTTTAAAATTTGAACTGTTTAAGTTTGAATGTTTATTATTTTCAATGTTAGAAACTTGGTTGTGTCGAATACAGGTTAAGATTTAGTCTTATGATGAAACATATTTTTTTTTGTTTTGTTTTTAAATTTGGATATCCGTTTGGATATCCGAATCCGAATCCGAAATTTCGGATATCCGAAATTCGGATATCCGAAAATCGGATATCCGAAATTTCGGATTCGGATTCGGATATCGATATTCACTATCCGAAAATTTCGGATATCCGATTTTCTGAAAGGCATATTTAAAAAAATCCAACATATATATGTTATAATTTTTTTAAAGAGTATGCCCATACAAACAAACATCAAGATATGCCCATCTACAAAACAAATCTTAAAATTTAAAAATTAGAAGTTAGCCCATTAGGTTTATTTAGCCTTATATCATTTGAGAGGGATCGGCGATCTGACCGGAAATGATGGTGTTTTTTTTTCTTGTTGCTTAATATCAGACTTATATTTACAATAGCAAATACATATTGAAAGATAGCGAGTAAGAACTGGATATAGAAGACATTAGTAAAAAGATAAAGAAAACATGAAATAAGATGAAGAAGAAGCAGAAAGTGGCGACGACAAATTGTTAGGGAAATGATAGAAGTTGGTCTAGGGTTAACACATATATGTAGCTACTGAAGTGTTTTGAAAATGAAGGCCCACATAGTTTTCTTACTTAATATTATAAAACAAAATAATCTACGTTATTTGATTTAACTTAATTTAACATGGTATATATTTTGATGTATTCAGCATTTTCATAATTTTGTAAACCAACTATGGGCTTATTTTTATGTTTTAATATTTTACTTATTGGGGAGAAGTAATACAAACCTTATTCTTTTACTTTCACTATTAATTTAGAATAATTTATAACATTATCCGGTTCTTAAATTTGGCCCAACCGATTCGACCTATCTTAACCAGTATGCCGTCAACCTGCCCGATACGTTTCTGAAAACATTGCATTATATATTTTGTTAAGGCTTTAGGGCACATTTTTTCTAGTTCGAACGCATGGCACACGAAGTCCAGAGGTATTGCTTTTTAATTTATATATCTTAGCCAATTCAGTATTACACAACCCTGTAGGTCCCTCCTCGGAGGTTGAGGTTAAACCTATTCCTTGTTATGTCTAACACACTAGCGAGTGCGGAATCCAAGCTAGCATGCAAACCGAGATAGAACAAGCACAAACACAACACACAATCTTCACCGATTAACACCACTTGTATTAATGCGAATGAAAGGTTCGGTTACAGCACAAGGTTTACAAAAGTATTCTGCAAACTCTCTCTAACTCTCGTGTGTGTGTGTTCTGAACAGAATGCTCTCACTTTTGCTCTGAGTGTTCTCTTAGTGTCTCTCTCTATCTGTCTCTTTTTTTTTGAAGTGAACACAACACATGGGTATATATACCCGAACACAGCACGTCTGGTCGAAGGATCAGATAGATTGATCGAAGGATCATCTATCGACCAGAAACTCATCGAAGGATCAACATGTACCTCGAAGGATGAGATCTTTCGAGGTTCATCCATCGAAGGCTTATCTTTCGAACTCATCGAAGGATCTAAACAATCCTTCGATGACACATCCTTCGACCCAAACATCTTTCAACTATTGTCTAACTGTTTGGCCAAGTCAAACCGGAGGATGGTTGACTTGGTCAAACTTACATCAATCTTACATCAAAGACATCGTTTTGTATCAAGACGAAATATAGACAAAGTACAGACACAAGTGCACCAACAAACTCCCCCTTGGCTGTAGCTTTGTCTCGATCTTAATTCTCGATCTTAATTCTTGTAGGTCCTTCGTGTCTTCAAGTCTTTGACGTCCTTTCAAGTCTTCAATGTCGGAGGATCTTTAAAGTCTTCACGTCTTGAAAGCAGAAAGTGTACCAACAAACTCCCCGTTTCATGTAGGAAGTGTGTTGACAAACTCCCCCTTAACATAGGCTCCCCCTTGAGTTATGCTCGTGAAATACTTGTTCTTTATGAATTGAGATCCTTGTGGTGTTGATGATGGTCAGCGACAGCTCGATCATCTTCATCACTTGAGTGCCTTCACGTAGTGTCTTCATTCCAAAGCTTGTCATCGACCATGTTCTCCTTGCCTTTAGAATCTGCACATGCAAGAAATCTAAACGCGTAATGAGAACAACTGCCTGGAATATCATAAGCAAACGACACACATGTGACCATTGTTCAATCAAACACCGTCCGACAGTTTGAAAGTTTAGAAAATTTGTCAATTTTAATCTTTAACTTTCAAAACTTGCAAATTTCGACCGTTTATGAAGATTTAGTCGTTCTCGGTTTTCAATCAGGTTTCAGGTAACGAAGACTCGAGTTCCAACATCGTACGATCGAAAATAAGGAAGAAATAAAATCTTTTTGGCTTTTAGAAAGTTTATATTAAAACACACCTAAAATCTTTTTGGTATTTTTGAATATTTCAAATGTAAAGACAGAAAGCAGTAAATAAATATATACAAAGATGCAGAAACTGAAAGCATTAAATAAATATTTACAGACATTCTTTTTGCGAGTTTCGAGGGTAAGAGAATCATATCAGTGTACGGTCATGCCAAAACGCTCTTGTTGTTCAATTAGTTAACATTAAGATAAGCATCCTATAACAATTATCGGTATTGTTGTCCACTTAAGCTCAACTTATCAGATGTAATCATGGCGAGGGGATACGTTAAGGTATGATTTATACTTACCGACCGGTGTTCATCCACATCACGACACATTCCCGTATCAAGGTATGCACGAGGGTTCATCTTACCGGTGAGTATACCGATTATCATCTGTTTGACCGTATATGATGTGAGATTCTCACTTATTTTGATTTGAAAACACGCCCTATGTGATATAATCACTTATTGATGAGGAACTTGATTTTCGATGCATGAGGGCACAAGAGCAAGTCCGTGAACAGGTCAGTACTTTCGTACAGCAGAGAGACGAACTTGACTCCCGGAAAGAATTTGTGATATATTATCACTTATTTGGGGACATGTGATTGTTGATCACTTATTGAGGTCGAATGCAATATGTACACGTATGTATGGTATCATGGAAGATCTAGACTTGCGTCCCCGTTATTTTTCGGTAAAAGATACAACCATGATACCCAGATGATAAGCAGCATAAAGACCGAATATCTCAGAACCTCGGCAATCTCTCAAACGAAATTTCGGTACTAAGACCATATGCCAATGAATGGTTCCCACCTGGTCTTCAGTCGATTTAAGTTTATATCACCCTGCACACTTTAAAATGATTGTGAGCCTACCGATACATCTTATATAGAGCTGCTTATCGTTTTTCAGTTTAGGTTTAAAGAGATTTGGACAGACCACTGATGTACTATCATTTTCTCTTTTTCTCGCCAGGAAACTCATCTTTGTTTTTCTATTGTTTTTGTGTTTTTGAAAATTTTCGATGTTTTTGGATTTTCAAATTTTGGATTTACTCCCCCTAAAATCAATAAACTAAGACAAATTTAAAACACAAAGGTATTTACAAAAATGATTTTCCGATGTTGGTTTTACTCTTGCTTGACCTTAATGCCGTTTACCAATAATAAATAGTCAAATCTTGATTTGTCAAATGCTTTGGTAAAAAGGTCGGCACGTTGGTCATCGGTGTGGACGTAAGCAACATCGATTAGCCTTTTCTCAAAGCAATCACGTATGAAGTGATACTTAATTTCGATGTGCTTAGTCTTTGAATGCTGCACAGGATTTCTAGTGATCTGTAATGCAGCAGAATTATCAACGTAAATAGGAGTAGTTAGGAATTCAAAACCGTAGTCGCGCATTTGTTGTTGGATCCACAGGACTTGGGAGCAACAACTTGAGGCAGCAATGTATTCAGCTTCGCATGTTGATGTAGCGACGCACGTCTGCTTCTTGCACTGCCATGTGACTAGGCGATTTCCCAAAAACTAACATCCAGCCGTTGTGGATTTGCCGTCGATTTTGCATCCGCCAAAGTTATTATCCCTAGGGTACCATAGACCGATGTCAGGGCAACCCTTCAAATAACGAAAGATCCTTTTTACAGCTGCAAGATGTGAGGCCTTCGGGTTGACTTGATATCTGGCAAGCAGGCACGTTGGGTACATTATATCTGGTCTTGATGCTGTGAGGTACATAAGAGATCCGATCATCGCGCGGTAGTATGAGGGGCTAATAGCTTCACCCTTCAAGTCTGGAGTAATTCCGTGATTTTGCGGCAATGGGGTACCGATGGGCGTTGCATCAGACATCTGGAACCGGCTCAAGATGTCACCAACATATTTAGTCTGATGGATGAATATCCCATACTCGGTTTGTTGTACTTGTAGGCCCAAAAAGAAAGTCATTTCCCCCATAGCACTCATCTCGAATTTATCCTGCATTACACGCTCGAAATCCCTACACAAAACATCATTAGTAGAACCAAAAATAATATCATCAACGTATACCTGTACCAGTAGAAGATCTCCATCTTGTTCTTTGATGAAAAGAGTACAATCGATAAGACCTCTGCGAAATCCATTCTCCAGCAGATAATTAGATAAGGTTGCGTACCAAGCTCGCGGTGCTTGATGTAGACCATATAGAGCTTTGTTGAGCAACCAAACCCGATCGGGATGGATAGGATCTTCAAAACCTGGAGGCTGTTCGACGTACACCTCTTCTTCCACCACACCATGTAAGAATGCACTTTTCACGTCCTTCTGGTATACCTTGAAACCTTTGAATGAGGCATAAGCCAGAAAGATCCGAATTGCTTCTAGACGTGCAATAGGTGCATACACTTCGTTGTAGTCGATCCCTTCAATCTGACGAAAACCTTGAACGACTAGCCTTGCTTTGTTTCGAATAACGATTCCACGGTCATCCTTTTTGCATTTAAACACCCAACGGGTACCAATCTTCTTGTAACCAGCAGGTTTCTCTACGAGTTTCCAGACACCAAGCTTCTGGAATTGTTGCAGTTCTTCCTGCATTGCTTCAACCCATGAGCTATCTTTCAAAGCTTCTTTTCAAGTTCTTGGCTCTTCCTGTGAGACATAACACGCGAAAGACCAATCATTTTGTTGACCAGATTCTCGGATAGATGCATACAAGCCTGCGTTGTTGTTGTTTCGCAACATGTTTCTTGTTTGAACGCCACTTTGTACATTTCCAATGATGTTTTGTTGAGGATGGGTATTGTGAATCCTTGTTTCTGGATTATCTTGAACTTGAATGTTTGTACCCAGATTGTTGAGATTGAGATCAACAACCAATTCAATGCCCGGAATTGACGAAGAGGATGATGCAGTAGCTTCAGCTGTTCTAGGGACATCCACTGGAGGTGTACCTTCTGAAGTACCATGTACTGCTGTTGTTGGAGCCTCTAGATCTGCATCTAGAAATTCATCATCCTCTGAAGATTCGTTCAAATCGGTAGCATCGTGAAAATCCTCATTGTCGAGAGCATTATTGTTCACTGAAGATGGTTCTTGATTAACAATAATTGGACGAACCAACAGTGAATCTATTGCATTGTCACTCTCGAAAAACATCCTTGCCGCAGCATTTTCTTCAACTGCTTCAACATTGATCGAATTGAAAAAGTCATCGTACTCAAACATCCAAGGCTGTCCAAGATTTCTAACTGGCAAAGTGTGCCTTTGTACTCTGACTTCAGACCATTCCTCGACCCTTTTAGTCTCTAGATTCCAGACTCTTAAGTTAGGGGTGGAGTACCCAAGAAAGTATCCATCAATTGCTCTTGCCCCAAACTTTCCATTAGGATCGATTATTGTGCACGGAGCTCCAAACGGTTCAAGATATGACAAATTTGGTTTTCGTTTGTTAATAAGCTCAAAGCAGGTCTTGTTGTGCCTTTTGACTGTGAGGACTCGGTTCAACGTGTAACATGCAGAGGACACAGCTTCAGTCCAGAAGGGAATCGGTAACTGTGACTCTACCAACATTGTCCTAGTAGTCTCGATCAATGTGCGGTTCTTACGTTCAGCGACGCCATTCTGTTGAGGAGTATAAGCTGCACTAAATTCGTGAAGAATACCTTTTGAAGTGCAAAACTCCGCCATGGCATGATTTTTGAATTCAGTACCATTGTCGCTACGTATCCGCCTAACCTTCAAGTTGTAAAGATTCTCAATCTGAATGATCAAGTTTTTGATAATACCGAAGGTTTCACTCTTGTGTGCCATGAACGCCACCCAAGAAAATCTTGAATAATCATCAGTTATCACGAGGCAATATTGATCATTCCTAATACTTTTGTGCTTGACAAGACCGAACAAATCCATGTGCAAACGTTCAAGAGGAACAGCCACCGTGTTGATTTTCTTTGTTGGATGTCGCTTCTTTGTTTGTTTTCCTTTCTGGCACGAGACACAGACGTCTTGAAGATGGAAGTTTTTAAGAGGAACACCATTCACCAATTCATTTGACACCAAATGATTCATTTTGCGTAAGTGAATGTGACCCATTCGTCTGTGCCAAGAGATTGTGTCTTTTTCTGTGGCTTTGGAAACGAAACAAGTTGCTTGTGCAGACGTTGTGATAGCTTGGCTCATATCAAGAACATACAAATCATTTATCCTTGGAGCCGACAAGAGAATCCATTCTTTTGGAATTTTGAAGCCGGGTTTCAGCACATAACATCCATTTGCATCAAAGTGTACTGAGAACTGCTTATCACAAATTTGAGAAACACTAAGAAGATTGTGATCAAGTTGTTGTACGAAGTTGATCTTATCAAAGCTAACAACCCCGTTGGAAATCATCCCTTCACCCGTAATATATCCGCCTTTATCTCCAGCAAAAGCAACATAACCTCCTCTAATAGATTTGACGTCGTAGAGAAGCTTCACGTCGCCTGTCATGTGCCTGGATGCCCCACTATCAACAATCCAATGACTACTGATAGTTCCTCCTGGAACACCCTGCACATGAACTCAATTGATTAGTTGGAGATGGGGACCCAAGCCATTGTGGTCTTGGGTCTTCCATTTTCATCAACAACAATAACTTCTATTCTTTGATGATTTGAAAATTGTGATGGTCCCCCTGATTCAATAACAGATTTTGGTTTCCAGGTCTGCTTTGTTATACCAGTGTGATTGTTTGAAAATTTTACTTCGTGTTTGTTTGAAGTTTTTGAAAATTTTGTGCTTTCTGGTTTAACTGAAACGGATTGTTTTTGAACCACATCAGTTTTAAGTGCTTTCTTAATCACCTTGACTTGTTGGCGTTTCTTTTTCTTTTCCCTTTCTCTTACAAGTCGGGGATCTTGTTTTACAGAAACAGATCGCTTTTGGTGATTGTGTTCACGGGGATCATCTTCTTTGGCTTTTAATTTATGAAGATACGGACAATTTCGAATTATATGTCCAATTGTTCCACATTCAAAACATGATCTTCGTTCAACAAACCCCGAAGTATCATGTGGTCGTCTTGCCAATGATGAACTTTGTGATCCCGAGGTACTAGGTTTTGAACTATTTGGTTCATTCCTTTTCATCACTGTTGCTTTCTTGACAAAATCTAAGTTAGATTGGTTTTCAAACGTTGCAATTTTGTCCGTTCCCTTAGATTTCACAAAGTTCACATTCTTCTTCTTCTTTTGATTCGGCTTCCTTTGACTTTGAGTCGTTGTTTTTCCTTTTGGTTTGGTATGATTTTGCTGTTTTTGCACTGTTGGTAATTTCTGATTTCCATATTGTTTTCGAACTTCAGCCTTTGGAATAGGAGGGCACTGTGTTACCACAACGTGTGATCCTTTCTTACCCAGAAACTTACTTGTTGAATTTTCAAAGACTTTACTGATTAATGATTGATTAACATTCTTAATAGGAAAATCTTTGTCTGAATAAATTTTATTATCACCAACAAGAGTGTACAGCAAATCCACACTCTCCGACTCTTGTGCAGACGTGGACTCGGTTGCAGCAGTCTTAACGGGCTTTGCTGGAGGATCACATAGAATATGATTCTCAAGAGGTATGTCCTCTTCTTTGATTACCGCATCAGACTTTGTTGAATTAGTATCATCAGATTCATCATCAGAAGAATCAGCATCCTCAATTACAACTGGAGAATCCTGATTCTGTTCAGCAGTTACAAATGTATCTGCTGACACATCTGAATCTGATGAAACTTCCTTCTTATATCCGAGTCCTGTTGCAAATTCCTCAACATCTAAAGGAACAGATGGTTCAAAGAAAACTCAATCTTCCTCATCTGGCATGGCATCATAATTATGTCTCACAGGTGGTGGACATTTCTTGTAACCTATGCATGTGACATCCCGTTTCTCTTTCTGTACGTCAATGATGTGATCCAACACATAGCTAGAGCTCAAATAACTGTCTAGCTTAAGTTGGATCGCCTCACTTTCAGTTTTGACACAAGCCATTTCCTTTTGCATTACCTCAAGGCGAGTTATATACAGATTAATGTCAGTTTGTTTTCTTGAAACCATTTTAGTTAACTCGGTTTTATCTTTCTTTAACTTTTCAATTACCGATTTAAACTCTTTTTCATGGTTTTCATAAAACATGTTGGCTTCAGTGCACTTCGAAAGATCAACGGTCAATTTCTGATTGTGAATGAATGTCACATCATATTTCTCTTGCAAAGCCTCGTGTTTGCTTTGCAATTCACACCACTTATCATTCAATGAAACATGTTTGTCTTGCAAGTCAAACAAACTAGCTTGTAAAGCATCATGTTTGCCTTGCAACTCAGACATGTTTGCCTCTAAATCAGCACATTTAACACACAAACTACCACAGTTATCACAACTAACAGAAGTGGGTTCGTCGACACATACCTGACTTGATGAACTGTCGACATTAGCCATAAAGGCTGAATGGAGAGAAGACGAAGAATAAGCAGCTTGATCCACCAAAATAGATCTTCTTTGAATTCCTGCTCCAGCTTCTTCCAATAGATCATCAATATCTGCATTAACTGACGCACTTGATGTGTCATCTTCCTGATCATTCCCTGAACTCGAAGACTCTTCATCTGAACTTCCACTGTAACCGGAGCTGTCTTCATCTTCAGAAGATTCACCACCATTGGCGGAAGATTCTCCACCACTGGCGTGTTTAAGATCCTTGACAACCTCAGCAAAACAAGCTGTTCCATCTGGAGCATCATTTCCCAACTGGATTGACCAATCACAACCTTCATCTACTTGAACCACAAGTGCCTGGTTGGCATTAGATGGTCCTGCTTGACTCTGGTTGTTGACAGGCACCAATGTGCGTTCATTGTTCCTTACTTGGTTCTGACTTGCCCTGTTGCCTTGACCTCTGAAAGGATTTTGGTTTCCATGTTGAGATGGCCTCGTACATTCACGTTTGAAATGACCACGTTCACCACAATTGAAACACTTGACAGCCTGCTTATCAAACCCATACTTGGTGTCTTTCTTGCTTTCCAAGCTGGTTCTGCCAGTTCTTTCCATGAAATCCTTTGCTCGCCTAACAGCACTGGCAAAGGCCCACTAGATGTCCATCATCTCCATCTCCTCTTTATCGATTTGCTGATAGTCTTCTTGTGTCAGATTAATGTTACCAATCTGACCTTCCACTAATCCACAGTATGCGCTCACCAAAGTGTTTAGCAGCTCCATGTGTTCCTTTGCTACTTCCACACTGACTTTAGAAAAACTTGAGGTGTCGAGCCGTACTGTATTTGGCTTTGATTGTTGACCAGCAGATGATGTGTTTCCGTAACACGCTTGCTGTTGAGGAGGAAGTGGATTCCCATACATGTCTGTTGGTCCGGTAGATTGAGGAGGAAGTGGATTCCCATACATGTCTGTTGTTCCAGTAGATCGAACAGGTAATGGATTTCCGAACATATCAGTTGGTCTGAGAGGTCGTTGGCTTTGTTGTTGTGGTACTGATTGAGGGACTGGTTCAAGCGGATTTCCATACATGTCTGTTTTAGGAGGGACCGGAACTTGGATAGTATTGCCATACATGTCAGTGCTAGACACAAACGCTGTTTGAATTGGAGCATGTGAAGAAGGTTTTGTAGAAGTGCTAGAAGTTCCATAATACATTTCAGGATTTTGTGGCACTGGAACTCTTTTTGCCTTGAGAGTTTCTTCCTGATTCTTGTTTTCCAGGATTTGAACAAAGTCATTGAAGCTTGTTGTAGCTAAAGTGCCATTGTACTTCATGATTTCCAAGAAAGTATTCCATTGAGGTGGCAACGCATCTGCAAACTTTTTCACAATCTCTGCTGAAGTTGTAACAACCTCAAAATTTGACAATTCAGTCAGCAGATGATTAAATCGACTTGTCAAATCTCCTAAAGATTCATTCTCCATACAAGTAAAACCCTCAAACTCTTTCTTTAGCAGTTCTTTTCTCAATTGACGTGTCGCTTCATTTCCTACGCCCATTGTCTTCAATGCGTCCCACAACCTTTTCGTTGTCTTGTAACTGACAAATTGATGATAAATATCTTTACTTAACGCCTGAGTAAGAATGGCATATGCCTTCTTTTCCGAATCATAGACCTTCTTCTGATCTTCCGTAAGATCTGCAAACGTAGCAGCAGATGATGCAGCAACCTCTATTGTTTGATCGAAATCTGTGATGAACCGCAACCATAATTCTGTATTTTGACCAAGGACGTATGTATGAAATCTGTCAATCCATCCTGGATATTCGTATAAGTGCATCAACTTTGGAGGCCTATTCAAACTTCCGGTTTCGCTCTCGCTTAAGAGAATGCTTTGAATACTTGGAGTTTGATTTGATACGAATGCCCATTGACCGGTAGAAATTGCATTAGCTTGAGAAGATACCGGTGCGGAAGATGACGGAGTACCAAAATACATATCGGTATTTACCAGAGTATTCCACCTTGGATTCATTTTTGATCAAGAAAAATAAGAACCTGAAAATCACAAACTTGTTAAACATAAACAGACTAAGGATCGAAAGATCAAGACTTGTTCGAAGGATCAACAGTGTTCGAAAGATCACTGTTGATTTTCGAACAAAGATTTCGAAAGATTCTCCAAACGAAGGATCCTTATCTTTCGAAAAAGAACTGTAGACCGAAAGATGTATGCTTCGAAAAGATTCCTTGGATCGAAGGATAAGTCACAGACTTCGAAGGATGTTCGAAGGATGATTATCTATCGAACCTCCTTTGATCGAAAGACGATCTTTCGACTTCGAAGGATATCCTTCGACCTGCACTGACACAGTTGACAAAAGTGACAGGTTGGTGAAAAAGGTGATGGGTTGGTAGAAACTTTCGGCAGAAGGCAGAAGGTATGGTCAGACCATACTTTCTACCAAAACAACTTTTGAATCAATAAAATATACTAAAAACCGAAGGATCAACCCAGAAACCGGTCACCGGAGCAAGCCGGAATTTTGGCCGGAAAATACCAAAATTCTTAAAAACAAGTTTTTAAGTTACCCAAACCGCCCTTTAACACACCCGGAAAGTTTAGAACACGTTTTAACGTCTGGAAACGCGAGAAAAACAATAAAAACAGATGCTAAACCAAGTGAGTTTTTGTCCAAAACACTCCAAAGTCTTGTATAAACTCGGTTTTTAACAAGGAAAAGAGCCCACGGCTCTGATACCACTTGTAGGTCCCTCCTCGGAGGTTGAGGTTAAACCTATTCCTTGTTATGTCTAACACACTAGCGAGTGCGGAATCCAAGCTAGCATGCAAACCGAGATAGAACAAGCACAAACACAACACACAATCTTCACCGATTAACACCACTTGTATTAATGCGAATGAAAGGTTCGGTTACAGCACAAGGTTTACAAAAGTATTCTGCAAACTCTCTCTAACTCTCGTGTGTGTGTGTTCTGAACAGAATGCTCTCACTTTTGCTCTGAGTGTTCTCTTAGTGTCTCTCTCTATCTGTCTCTTTTTTTTTGAAGTGAACACAACACATGGGTATATATACCCGAACACAGCACGTCTGGTCGAAGGATCAGATAGTGTAGGTCCCTGTTTCGGGATCAAAACCGTGATTCTTGTGATTATGTTCAAAAACGGAAGAGATAAGAGATGATAAACAAACAACTTTGTATTAATCCGGTAGTATAACATTACAAGTCGGCCCGATTACATGATAACCGAACTAATACCAAAGGAGTATACATTCGGGGAGAGATCAAGTGGTGATCTCTCCCAGACACACTGAAGCTCACAGGGAACTCTCAAATGAGCTCCCCTATTCTCTCTTAGTCTTGCAAATGACAAAGTGTTGGTATTTATACCCAACACAGGTTGTATGGTCGAAGGATCTAACTGATTGATCGATAGATCATCTGTCGATCATCCAGCTATCGAAAGATACACATATACCTCGAAGGATGACATATCCTTCGAGGTCCATCTTCATCTATCGATGGATATCTTTCGAGCTCATCGAAGGATATACACAATCCTTCGATGCCTTATCCTTCGACACCAAACATTATACAACCATAATTTGTCTAGCAAAACCCACACGGTCAACCAAATAACCCTCTCGTTTGACCACTTCAAACGAGCGGGTCTATACACGTTTGTTTGACCGTTTCACTAACTATTACAAATTCAGCGTACAATAATAACTAATCTATTCGACAAGCATCGGACACAAAATCTGCATCAACAAATTCCCCCTTGTCCGTTGCTGTCGAATGCTGAAAATGCAACTGCAATCGATCTTCAGTCAAGTATTCATCTTCTCTGTGTTAACAAATTCCCCCTTGACCGATGATCCAGGTAAGTAGTATCTTGATGCTTCTTGTATAATATTTCCCCCTTAAAGTACGCGTATCCGTGTTGGGTGTTGTGCAGTTTCCTCAATTGACCGATCTTCCGCTGATCTTCCAATACTCCAACCGGCATTTGATAAGGGTTCCAATCTTTAAGAACTGCATCAAGTCTTGATCTTGTCATAAGAACTCTATTTCATACAAGCATACTACATTGATAGAGATTTCTGGTGAACTGTCTTCTGTAAACCGTCTTTGTGGAATCGACCAAGTAATGCACTTTAATCTTCAGCATCAACACTCAGGAAAGTCAGCTAGACCAAGTGTATCCCTTGCAAGCTCAACCAGCATGCTTAGTTGAACTACATCCAGATCTCATTGTCTCGCCTTTGTGAAGTTGACCACGTAATGCACTACGGATCTTCAGCATCAGTACTCAGGAAGTCAGCTAGACCAAGTACATCGTTTGCAAACTCAACGAATTGAGTTACCCCCAGATCCCTGTAAAATCCCAAAGAAACATCAAACCCAAAACCGAATCCAGCAGGTCTTCAGTCTTGAACTATCAGCTTTCAGAAAGATTCCCCAGGTCTTCAGTGAACAGCGCTTTTGTAACTACTGTAGACTTTAGAAACCTGTATTTTTCCGTGCAAAACCCTTCACGCTGGCTGGAGAATTAATTAAAATCCTCAAATATGTGTATGTGCAAAACATTCCACGCCGAACCGTTTGTATCACCAGAAAATCACAAACTCTACCACCTGTGATTGCGTTTAGAAATTTACCGAAGAAATTCAACATACGGTTTTATCCCCCCATTTCTTTGGTAAAATCTCTAAACCTTAACAGATTCTTTCCACTTCAAAGAAACTGTCGTCAAATGTTCACCAATTCCCTCCACTAAGCGGAACTGTCGTCAATCTTTATTGAATGTTCTCGGTTCCGAAAATTCACGTAAACGACTTTCTTTTTTGCATATTCTAGTTGAATAAGAACGTCCCCTAGTACCCCGTAGGATCCGACTTGTATCCCTCCAAAGACTTTGTGAACTCGTTAGGACCGGTATTGACATTCTAGGTTCATGCATTAGTTACCAAATGCGAGAATATGACAATAAACAAAAAGATTTCTTCGTTGCATATTCTAGTTGATAAAGAAATTTCGCCTAGTACCCCGTAGGATCCGACTTGTATCCCTCCAAAGACTTTGTGAACTCGTTAGGACCGGTATTGACGTTCTAGGTTCATACGTTCGTTTTCAAATGCGAGAATATGACAATAAACAAAATGCTTTCGAACATTTACGAATAACCGGTAACAATCATAAATATTGACGTGCGGAAGCAAACATACCGTTTTTGGCCCATAATAGTCGCGTCACCATTTTTGCCCTTTGCATCGGTAACCGTGACTACCCCACATTTTTCAAAAATCAAGTTTTCATCATCTATCATCATCCCGCGCGCCCTCAAACCGTACAAATTTGACGTTAAAAATCAACTCAACATCTTTCGCGAACACCCAACCCAAACCAATCCTCTGGACTTCCAAGATCCAATTCTAAATTAAAGGCCCATCATCATTCTAAGAAAATAGGCCCAATCTTGTGAACAAATAACCATGGTGAGTCCAACAGAAAGGAAACCTAGCTTTGTTTCTTCAGCTTTTTCGATACACACTCAGCCGACAACAACTTTCATGTCTGACTTTTCTCTTTCTGCGATGAACAAAGCTGATCCTTCGACACACAACCAAGGTGATCTTTCGAAATTAATGAGCCTTCGAAACCAGGTATCTTTCAAAACCAGGTATCTATCGATCCAGATATCTTTCGAAGACTGGAATCTTTCGATGTTGTTGATCGTGGAAGATTAGGATCTTTCGAAATTGTTGATGTTTATCCTTCGAAGTTGTTGATGTTGATCCTTCGAAGCACAACAAATCTGATCCTTCGAGGAAATTGAGATGACCCTTCGAAGTCAGCTGATCTTTCAAAGGATTTGAAGTGACCCTTCGAAGTAGATAGATGATCCTTCGAAACAAAAGATGACCTTTCGAAAAGATAGATGATCCTTCGAAATTTGTCTGATCTTTCGAAATATGAAGATGATAAGAACATCAAGAACACAGCGACTGTGTAAAATTTGCAGATTTGATGAAGCACTTTGTATACAATTTTTGATGATGATTACTTGAATATTTAGGTGAAAAACATAAAACCCAACACTCGTTTCAGCACAGATCTGAATATTCGGGTCCAGATCTGAGTTTTTCTTGATTTTCACCATTTTTACATCTTGAACAAAAAGCACAAAAATCACAGATCTAGAGCACATGTGACTTAGTAAACGGTTAGATTTACTAAATCGGGCACCATGGCTCTGATACCAATTGTAGGTCCCTGTTTCGGGATCAAAACCGTGATTCTTGTGATTATGTTCGAAAACGGAAGAGATAAGAGATGATAAACAAACAACTTTGTATTAATCCGGTAGTATAACATTACAAGTCAGCCCGATTACATGATAACCGAACTAATACCAAAGGAGTATACATTCGGTGAGAGATCAAGTGGTGATCTCTCCCAGACACACTGAAGCTCACAGGGAACTCTCAAATGAGCTCCCCTATTCTCTCTTAGTCTTGCAAATGACAAAGTGTTGGTATTTATACCCAACACAGGTTGTATGGTCGAAGGATCTAACTGATTGATCGATAGATCATCTGTCGATCATCCAGCTATCGAAAGATACACATATACCTCGAAGGATGACATATCCTTCGAGGTCCATCTTCATCTATCGATGGATATCTTTCGAGCTCATCGAAGGATATACACAATCCTTCGATGCCTTAACCTTCGACACAGAACATTTTACAACCATTTTCTAACTGTTTGGCCAAGTCAAACCAGGAGGATGGTTGACTTGGTCAAACTTACATGACTAACAAGGACATCGTTTACATCGTGACCGAATACAGACAAAGTACAGACACAAGTGCACCAACAAACTCCCCCTTGGCTGTAGCTTTGTCTCGATCTTGATTATCTTTGATCTACGTGTCTTCAAGACTCTGATGTCCTTTCAAGTCTTCAATGTCGGAGGATCTTCAAAGTCTTCACGTCTTGAAAGCAGAGAGTGTATCAACAAACTACCCGTATCATGTAGGAAGTGTGTTGACAAACTCCCCCTTGGCATAGGCTCCTCCTTGAGTTATGCTCGTGAAAGACTTGATCTTTATGAAGTGAGATCCTTGTGGTGTTCCTGATGGTCAGCGGCAACTCGATCATCTTCATCTTCTGAGCGCCTTCACGTTGTGTCTTCATTCCGAAGCTTGTCATCGACTATGTTCTCCTTGCCTTTAGAATCTGCACATGCAAGAAATCTAAACGCATAATGAGAACAACTGCTTGGAATAGTTAATATAAACAAATGACACACGAATGACCATGTCACAATCAAACACCGTCCGACAGTTTGAAAGTTTAATAAATTTGTCAATTTTAGATTTAACTTTCAAAGACTTGCAAATTACGACCATTTATGAAGATTTAGTCAATTCGGTTTTCAGTCAGGTTTCAGGTAACGAAGATTCGAGCTCCAACATCGTACGATCGAAAATAAAGAAGAAGTAAAATCTTTTTGGCTTTTATAAAGTTTATATCAAAACACACCTAAAATCTTTTTGGTATTTTTGAATAAATTAAAAGACAACAATTTTAATATCCTTTGAGTGTTATCAAACGACATCACCGCTAATGTCGTGCTGATATGCACCAAACGACGAAACTGTTTAAAAATAAAACAATAAAAGTTAAGCAGTAAATAACTATATACAAACATTCTTTTTGCGAGTTTCGAGGGTAAGAGAATCATATCAGTGAACGGTCATGCCAAAACGCTCTTGTTGTTCAGTTAGTTAACATTAAGATAAGCATCCTATAACGATTATCGGTATTGTTATCCACATAAACTCAACTTATCATTTGTAATCATGGCGAGGGGATACGTTAAGGTATGATTTATACTTACCGACCGGTGTTCATCCACATCACGACACATTCCCGTATCAAGGTATGCACGAGGGTTCGTCTTACCGGTGAGTATACCGATTATCATCTGTTTGACCGTATATGATGTGAGATTCTCACTTATTTTGTTTTGAAAACAAGCCCTATGTGATATAATCACTTATTGATGAGGAACTTGATTTTCGATGCATGAGGACACAGGAGCAAGTCCGTGAGCAGGTCAGTACTTTCGTACAGCAGAGAGACGAACTTGACTCCCGGATAAATGTGATAAATTATCACTTATTTTAAGGGACATGTGATTGTTGATCACTTATTGAGGTCGAATGCAGTATGAAATATGTACACGTACGTATGGTATCATGGAAGATCTAGACTTGCGTCCCCGTTATTTTTCGGTAAAAGATACAACCATGATACCCAGATGATAAGCAGCATAAAGACCGAATATCTCAGAACCTCGGCAATCTCTCAAACGAAATTTCGGTACTAAGACCATATGCTAATGAATGGTTCCCACCTGGTCTTCAGTCGATTTAAGTTTATATCACCCTGCACACTTTAAAATGATTGTGAGCCTACCGATACATCTTATATAGAGCTGCTTATCGATAAGCAGCATAAAGACCGAATATCTCAGAACCTCGGCAATCTCTCAAACGAAATTTCGGTACTAAGACCATATGCCAATGAATGGTTCCCACCTGGTCTTCAGTCGATTTAAGTTTATATCACCCTGCACACTTTAAAATGATTGTGAGCCTACCGATACATCTTATATAGAGCTGCTTATCGTTTTTCATTTAAGGTTTAAAGAGGTTTAGACAGACCACTGATGTACTATCATTTTCTCTTTTGCTCGCCAGGAAACTCATTTTTGTTTTTCAATTGTTTTTGGGTTTTTGAAATTTTTTTTTTTTTTTTTTTTTAATGTTTTTGGATTTTCAAATTTTTGGATTTACTCCCCCTAAAATCAATAAACTAAGACAAATTTAAAACATAAAGATATTTACAAAAATGATTTTCCGATGTTGGTTTACTCTTGCTTGACCTTAATGCCGTTTACCAATAATAAAAGTCAAATCTTGATTTGTCAAATGCTTTGGTAAAAAGGTCGGCACGTTGGTCATCGGTGTGGACCTTAACAACATCGATTAGCCTTTTCTCAAAGCAATCACGTATGAAGTGATATTTGATTTCGATGTGTTTGGTCTTTGAGTGCTGCACAGGATTTCTGGTGATCTGTAATGCAGCAGAATTATCAACGTAAATAGGAGTAGTTAGGAATTCAAAACCGTAGTCGCGTAATTGTTGTTGGATCCAAAGAACTTGGGAGCAACAACTTGAGGCAGCAATGTATTCAGCTTCGCATGTTGATGTAGCGACGCACGTCTGCTTCTTGCACTGCCATGTGACTAGGCGATTTCCTAAAAACTGACATCCAGCCGTTGTGGATTTGCCGTCGATTTTGCATCCGCCATGATCAGAATCACTGAATGCGATCAAGTCAAAGTTATTATCCCTAGGGTACCATAGACCGGTGTCAGGGTAACCCTTCAAATAACGAAAAATCCTTTTTACAGCTGCAAGATGTGAGGCCTTCGGGTTGACTTGATATCTGGCAAGCAGGCACGTTGGGTACATTATGTCTGGCCTTGATGCTGTGAGGTACATAAGAGATCCGATCATTGCGCGATAGTATGAGGGGCTAACAGCTTCACCCTTCAAGTCTGGAGTAATTCCATGATTTTGTGGCAGTGGGGTACCAATGGGCGTTGCATCAGACATCTGGAACCGGCTCAAGATGTCACCAACATATTTAGTCTGATGGATGAATATCCCAGACTCAGTTTGTTGCACTTGTAGGCCCAAGAAGAAGGTCATTTCCCCCATAGCACTCATCTCGAATTTATCCTGCATAATGCGCTCGAAATTCCTACACAAGACATCATTAGTAGAACCAAAAATAATATCATCAACGTATACCTGTACCAGAAGAAGATCTCCATCTTGTTCTTTGATGAAAAGAGTACAGTCGATAAGACCTCTTCGAAAACCGTTCTCCAGCAGATAGGTAGATAAGGTTGCATACCAAGCTCGCGGTGCTTGATGAAGACCATAGAGAGCTTTGTTGAGCAACCAAACCCGATCGGGATGGATAGGATCTTCAAAACCTGGGGGCTGTTCGACGTACACCTCTTCTTCAACCACACCATGTAAGAATGCACTTTTCACGTCCATCTGATAAACCTTGAATCCTTTGAATGAGG
Organism: Helianthus tuberosus; assembly: GCA_030545235.1. Taxonomy (NCBI): domain Eukaryota; kingdom Viridiplantae; phylum Streptophyta; class Magnoliopsida; order Asterales; family Asteraceae; genus Helianthus; species Helianthus tuberosus. The sequence continues at coordinate 143,063,654 of CM060412.1, read as the reverse complement.
CATAAGCCAGAAAGATCCGAATTGCTTCCAGACGTGCAACAGGTGCATAGACTTCGTTGTAGTCGATTCCTTCTATCTGACGAAAACCTTGAACGACTAAACGTGCTTTGTTCCGAATAACCACTCCACGGTCGTCTTTCTTGCATTTGAAAACCCATCGAGTGCCAATTTTCTTGTAGTTCTCAGGTCTTTCAACAAGCTTCCAAACACCAAGCTTTTGAAATTGCTGCAATTCTTCCTGCATGGCTTCAACCCAAGTATTGTCTTTCAACGCTTCTTTCCACGATTTTGGTTCTTCTTGTGACACGTAACACGCGAAGGACCAGTCATTCTGAAGACCAGATTCTCTTATAGCTGAATACAAACCAGCATTCCGGTTGTTTCTCAGCTGATTACGCGTCTGCACACCGCGATGGACATCTCCTATAATATTCTGCTGGGGGTGGGTATCGTGAATCCTCATTTCAGGATTTTCTGACACACGTGCATTGATACCCAAATTGTTAAGATTAAGATCAACAATCAACTCCACACCAGGAATGTGTGTAGAGGTGGATGTATTCCCTTCAGCAGTGTCTACATTCTGCATATGAGGTGTATCAACAGAGGCACCTTGAACAGGAGCAGCTTGAGCCGAAGATCCTTCAGCTGCATCATGATATTCATCATCTTCAGAAGATTCATTATAATCAGCAGCATCTTCATAAACCTCATTTTGAACCATATTGTTGACAGACGAAGAAGCTTGTGGGTCAGCAACAATAGGTCTAACCAAAGGCGAGTCAGCAGCGTTGTCACATTCAAACAACATTCTAGCCGCTGCTGATTCTTCGTCAAAGGTTGGCAGATTGAAGGAGTCAAATAGTCCATCATAATCGAACATCCACGGATCACCCGGAGCCCTAACAGGACTCGTGTACCTTTGAACCCTCACTTCACTCCATAGCTCAATCTTTCTGGTAGCCAGATTCCAAACACGAAAATTCGGAGTATCATATCCAAGGAAGAAACCCTCGATAGCTCTAGCTCCAAACTTTCCATCCGGCTCAATCATAGTACATGGAGCACCAAATGGTTCTAGGTAAGAAAGATCCGGTTTTCTTTTCTGAAGGAGTTCGAAGCAAGTTTTGCCATGTCTCTTTACTGTAAGAACTCTATTTAACGTGTAGCATGCAGCCGATACAGCCTCCCCCCAGAATTGAATAGGGAGTTCCGACTCTACTAACATTGTTCTTGCAGTTTCGATAATCGTCCGATTCTTCCTCTCCGCGACACCATTTTGTTGTGGAGTATAACGAGAACTGTACTCATGAAGAATGCCTTTAGAAGTACAAAACTCATCCATAACTTGATTCTTGAATTCGGTTCCATTGTCGCTTCGGATCCTCTTCACTTTCAACGAATAGAGATTCTCCAACATTGTAAGAAGATCCTTGAGGATGCCAGGAGTTTCACTCTTGTGTGCCATGAAGGATACCCAAGAAAATCTAGAATAATCATCAGTAACAACTAGACAATAAGCATCTCCGAATGTTGTCTTGTGCTTCATAGGTCCAAAAAGATCCATATGAAGACGTTCAAGAGGTATGCTGACAGAGTTGATTTTCTTCAAAGGGTGAGACTTCTTTGTTTGCTTCCCTTTTCGGCACGAGACACAGATATCTTGTAAATGAAAACTTCTCACAGGCACACCATTCACAAGATTATTTTTCACCAAATGGTTCATCTTTCTCAAGTGAATGTGTCCCATTCTTCTGTGCCAAGATATAGACTCCTTTTCTGTGGCTTTCGAGACAAAGCAAGTGACTTGAGCTGATGTTGTAATCGCCTGGCTCATGTCGAGAATATAAAGATCATTAACTCTTGGAGCCGATAAGAGAATCCATTCTTGTGGAATTTTGAATCCAGGTTTCAGCACATAGCAGCCGGCACCATCAAAATGCACTGAGAACTTTTTATCGCAGATTTGCGACACACTGAGAAGATTATGATCAATTTGCTTAACATAATTGATCTTATCGAAGCACACAATACCATTGGAGATACTTCCCTCTCCAGTGATGAATCCGCCTTTGTCTCCCGCAAATGCGACATACCCTCCTCTAATATATCTCACGTCGTATAAGAGCCGTAAGTCGCCAGTCATGTGCCTGGATGCTCCACTATCAACAATCCAATGACTATTAATAGTTCCTCCTGGAACACCCTGCACATGTCATTTAAAAACATCAGTTGAGGATGGGGACCCAAGCCTTAGTGGTCTTGGGTCGTCCCTGAGCATCACGAAACGTGATATCAATCTCTTGATGATTTTCAAGAACAACTGCTCCCCCTGAATTGTTAACCCCCTTAGGTAACCAAGTTTGTTTTTGCCTACCAGTTTGATTGTAAAGAGTTTTTGAAGCTTCTGGTTTTACAGGTTGTGACACACTTGGTTCCCTGTTAACTGTTTTAACTTCAGAGTTCAAGGCTTTTTCAACAGTTTTCATGTTCTTACGTCGTTGTTTAGTTTCTTGTTCTTTTACAGTTCGTTTATCATGTTTAGGTGAAACTGACCGACGTTGAGGATGGACTGTTTCAGGTGGAGCTTTTTCAACAAATTTATTCTTTGGAGCATTTGGGCAGTTTTTGATGATGTGCCCAAATTCTCCACATTTAAAACATGTTCTCCTTTCAACAAATTTAGGAGAACTTGATTGACCACAAGATGTCGAACTCGTGGAACCTGAGGTACTATCCTTTTCATCACACCCAGTTGTGCGTTGAGTGTAATTGTTATCAATGTTACGTTTTAAGATTGTGACCTGTTGTACAAAATCTGTGTTTGATTTATTCTCAAAAGTCTCAATCTTATCAGTACCTGTGGATGCCACGAATTTGACACTTTTTGCTTTCCTTTGAGATCGAGCTCCTTTTGTTTCAGACTTCATCTGAGAGACTTTATGCTTTTGAGCTCGTTTGACTGGTTGTTTACCATTAGAAGCACTAGGTTGTTGAGTGGTTGATGATTTTTGATTACCAAACTGTTTTCTAATCTCAGCCTTAGGAACTGGATCACATTGTGTTACAACAATTCCCGGAAGTGTTTTTCCCAAAAATTTGTTTGTGTTGTCTTCAAAGACTTTATCAATCAAAGATTGATTTACATTTTTAATTGGGAAATCGTGATCTGAGTAGATTTTATCATCTCCAACCAATGTATACAACACATTACTGCTTTTAACAGTAGACACACATGTCTTATCAACTTTGACAGAATCAATCACTTGTTTATTAACAGAGGAGACATCAGGAGTATCAGGATCACAAAGAATGTGATTCTCTCGTGGAATAACTACTCCTTTCATCTTGTTAAGTGATTTATTCTGTTCACTTACATCCACTTCTGATTCATCATCCGATGTCTCATAGTCCTCGATAACTGGAGGACTTTGCTTCATGGATGATGAAGTTTCTTGTTGCTTAGAGGATGTGTTTAAAGAATTGTCCGGTTTGAACCCTAGGCCAGTAGTAAATTCCTCAACATCAAGAGGCACACTGGGTTCATACCGAGGCATTTCCTCCTCATCAGGCATCTTGGTATAGTTATTCATCAAAGGAGGCGGACATTTCTTATACCCTATACCTTTCTGATTTCCCTTCAGTTGTTGAACATCGATAATGTGATCAAGCACAAATTGGGAGTTAGAATAACTCTCCAATTTTTGTTTGATCGCATCATGCTCGCATTGGGCAATGGCTAATTGCTTCTTAGTTTCTTCCACAATGTTGATGTATTCATTTATACTTACTTGCTTGTGGTAAACTACTTTGTTCACTTCGGACACGTTTTTCTTTAATGTTTCAATTACTGATTTAAAATCTTTTTCGTTCCGAGTTAAAGCCATATTTGCCTCTTTGCATTTGGAAAGTTCAATAACCAAATTTTGATTATGACTATGAAGCTTTTCTAATTCAAGCTTCATTTCAGCACATGATTCACAAACACTAGGAGCAGGAGGTTCAGAATTTACCTGACTCGAAGAGGCTGACACATTTGTCATAAATGCAGTTTGAAAAGAAAAAGATCCATCTTCAGAAAAGAACTTTTCCATTTCCCTGGATGTAGTAGCAGCCTTCTTGATCAGAATTGATTTCTGACATATAAGTTCATCAGCTTCATTCAATAAATCCTCCATACCAGAACCTGCTTCCTCCTTCTCATCAGACTCTGATTGATTATCCCCAGAAACAGAGCCTTCTTCATCAGAACTTCCAGAATAACCAGAACTGTCATCACTTTCAGAGGACTCTTCTTTATGAACATGCTTGATATGATTGATGATCTTTGCATAACAAGCTGTTCCACTTCCTTGACCACCTTCACCAAGCTGCACAGACCAGTCACATCCCTCATCAGCTTGAACAGTCAAAGCCCGATTGGGATTTGAAGATCCAGGCTGTGCCTGATTGTTATTAACTCCCACAATCCTCCTTTCACGGTTTTCTTGCTGGGCATTCACATTTGCAGTACTCGTCTGGTTTCTGAAAGGGTTGTGATTGCCTTGTTTTGTTGGTCGAGTGCACTCACGTTTGAAGTGCCCTTTATTACCACAATTGTAGCATGTAACGGCGTTGATATCAAACCCATACTTTGTATCTTTCTTTCCTTCCAACGAAGTTCTTCCAGTTCGAGCCATGAAATCTTTTGCCCTTCTTACTGCACTAGCAAAAGCCCATTTGATATCCATCAACTCCATTTCTTCCTTGTCGATCTGTTGATAATCTTCATCGGTCATGTTGATGTTTCCAAGCTGACCTGCTACCAAACCACAGTAAGCACTGAACATTGTATTGATAATTTCCATATGCTCCTTAGCAACTTCAATGCTGATGTGTGAAAGGTTTGAATTATCGACTCGGATTGTGTTAGGGTTTTGAGGTTGAGGTTGAGGATTGTTTGTATAATGAGCCTGTTGTTGTTGTTGCGGTGGTTGGACTTGTGGCTGTGTTGGGACGGGAATGTAAGACCTCGGATCAAAAACCGGAGCAGCAGTTGATTGAGGAAACGGAAGAGAACTTGTGTTGGACACAAATGCAGTTTGCAGTTTAGGTTGCTGAGCTGCATCGGATCTTGCCAAAACATCGAAGCCTGGAAGGTACATTTCTGTATTCTGAGGAGCGGGAGCTCGCTTTGCTTTCCTGATTTCTTCATCATTTTTATGTTCCAGTTTCTGAATAAACTCATAGATGTTAACCGTGTCTAGAGTTCCAGTATGCTTCAACAGCTCAATAAACGAACTCCATTTTGGAGGTAATGCGTCAGCAAACCTATTCACCATGTCTTGTTGAGTAGATACAACCCCATAAGCACACATTTCACTAATCAAATGATAGAACCGTGTGGTCATATCATTTAGAGTTTCGTTTTCCAAAAACTGAAACGATTCAAACTCTTTCTTCAACAAATCATGACGAGACTTTCGAGTAGCTGCATTGCCTTCACCTCTAGCAACTAAGGCATCCCACAATGTTTTCGTGGTCTTGCAGTAGGAGAACTGATGATAGATATCTTTGTTGAGTGCTTGTGTAAGTGTAGCAAAGGCCTTTTTCTCCAATTCATAAGCCTTCTTGTCATTTTCGAGCATGTTAGCATAACCTTCTGAAGTGGACGCTACAACCTCAAGATTAGCATTGAATGCATTGATGAAACATGTCCAAAGATCGGTACTTTGCCCTTGAACATACGTGTGAAAACGGTTTTTCCATGATGGAAAGTCATTCATATGGTTCAGCTTTGGTGGACAATTGTTGCTTCCCGTTTCGCTTTCACTAATCAAAAGATTTTGAATGCTTTGACTTTGATTGGATACCAAAGCCCATTGACTTGGACTGATTGATGGCGGTGGAAACATACTTTTCGCCCAAGCTGCAGCAGAGGTTAGCTCTTGACTAGATTGTGAGTCAATACTCCAGTCCCAAGGACTTGTACAACTCATTTTGATGAAATACTAATAGACGACCTACACAAACACAAACTGTTAAGTTCAAACAGACACGAATTGAAAGATACAGCCTTGTTCGAAAGATCAAGACTTGTTCGAAGGATCAACAGTGTTCGAAAGATCACTGTTGAGTTTCTAACAAAGACTTCGAAAGATTCACAATTTGAAAGATCCTTATCTTTCGAATAACTATCTCGAAAGATTCACAATGAAAGATCCTTATCTTTCGAATAACTATCTCGAAAGATTCACAATGAAAGATCCTTATCTTTCGAAAATGTATCCTCCGAATAGATTCCCTTGAGCTCGAAAGATAGAACACAAACTTCGAAGGATGGGTCGAAAGATGATTATCTATCGAGCCTTCCTTGATCGAAAGATGATCGTTCGATATCGAAAGATATCCTTCGATCGCTTCTGACATAAATGACGCTGATATGATAGGTTGGTGAAAAGGTGATGGGTTGGTAAAGTCAACTTTCGGCAAAAGAGTATGATCAGACTGTACTTTCTGCCAAAACCAGATTTGGTTTGATTATTTTAACCAAATATCCCTTCCCAATACACAAACAACTTTCAACACTAATTAAACAAGATCAAAAGGTGTAAAGCTTTGAAGAACACTAGAATATATGATGAACACACCCAGAAAATTTGAATTTTCTGGTAATCCGACAACTTTCCGAACACGAATTTTTTTTTTTTTTTTTTGCCCGAAACTTCACTAAAAACCACTCTTTAACATGTGAAAATGATAAACAACAAGGTTTTTATAAAAACTTCAAGCAAAACAACAGAAATTTCGAAGTTTTGAACAGATTTTTCAGAAAAAAAAGAACTTCAAAAATCTGAAACAAGCCCGAAAACTACTCGGTTTTAACAAGGAGAAGAGCCAAGGCTCTGATACCACTTGTAGGTCCCTCGTGGAGGATGAGGTTAAACCTTAACCTTGTTATATTAACACACTAGCAAGTGCGGAATCCAAGCTAGAGTGCAACCGAGTTGAGACAAGCATAAACACAAAACACACAAGGTTCACCGATTAACACCACTTGTATTAATGCGTATGAAAGGTTCCGGTTACAAGCACAAGGTTTACAAATCTGTATTGCAAACTCTCTAATGTGTGTGTGTGTTCTTGACAGAATGCTCTCACTATCTCTCGAGTGTATCTTTCTGTCTCTTGTATCTGTCTCGCTGCCTCGAACACACACTGCATGGGTATATATATACCCAGCACAGGTTGTTTGGTCGAAGGATCATGTGGACTGCCCGAAAGATGATCTGTCGATCATGAAGCCATCGAAGGATCCACAAACACTTCGAAGGATGGCATATCCTTCGAAGTCCATCAGTATCCTTCGTGGGATATCTTTCGAGCTTATCGAAGGATAGAAACAATCCTTCGAAAGCCCAACCTTCGACACAGAACATTTTACAACCATTTTCTAACTGTTTGGCCAAGTCAAACCAGGAGGATGGTTGACTTGGTCAAACTTACATGACTAACAAGGACATCGTTTACATCGTGACCGAATACAGACAAAGTACAGACACAAGTGCACCAACAGGATTATAGACATCTCCAGGACGAAAGGACAATGTGGCTTATAGGGAAGTCGGAATTGCTTGTTCTACGAAGATCTACAAGGTTTATCTTACGTCATTGATTTTTACACACCTGGCATGGTAGGTTTTACGCATCACTTGGTAAATAGCTATTTTCATGTTCGATATTTTATGATATTTTGTGGCGATGGCATTGTAGCTTACAATAATATCGGTTTGGTTTTTTTTTTTTTTTTTTTCTCTCTTTATGATTATGTGGATGCCTTTTGCACGTAATAATATATTCGGTATATATTTTAGTCACCGGCATAAAGAGAGTTAGTGGAAAAAAATAGGACATAGAATTACAACTTTAAGATATGAACGATTAGATTTGTAGAAATAAAGAATTGGGAGTAAAGGAGGGACCCGAAAAAGAATTGGGTTAGAATTGTAACTCTTTCTAGGTTAAACTGATTATAAAACCCTAACCTGTTATTCGTTTTTCAGAGTTACAACATTCCACAGATCGACTGCAGCCGCAGATAAGATGGCCACTGCTTTATCTTCTGGTATTGACGAAATCAGGCCTCGATATCACAAAATCATCAGTGAGTGGTATTTAATCATAAATTCATTTCATCAATATTCTTCTCAACTTTTTCCGAGTCGTTATGATCAGAAACTAGTTCTGGTTTTATTTCAGTCTTTGGATTTTTTCATCATGCAGGATGTTGAAGAACGATCGTTGCCTGTTCAGAGGATTTCGGTATCACTATCCAGGGTGTTGAAGAGCGATCTCGTTTCAGGTAACTGTTAATTGATTAAATTCTGTATTCATTCTAAGCTACCCTTTTCAGCCGATTTGTGGATCTATAATTTACTATATATTTCTTTGGTGCTTAATTTTACGTTTTTTTTTATTTCATGTGTATCACCCATCTTACCAAACATATTCCTTATGATTTTTATGAACCATAGTCTTGATGCTTTTTACTCATATAACACTCACTGTCTCATGGTGTAAAATGAATTTTGACTAGGATAAAAAAATTTAACGCCCTTCCGTCGGGTTTCAATAGAATTTGAAAAGGTGCTAGTTACGTTTGTGGCTTGTTGAAAATAACCATCACAGTAACGCCCTTTCGTTTTTCGTTCATTAGACCCACCCCCACTAACCACATCCAGTTATTCTGTTAGTTTGATGTGAAATGACCATAATGCTCTGTTATTATTAAAAGCTTATTTAAAGGGGCCCACCTTCATCTTCATTAAACACTATTGCCGACCACCACCAACTCCGGCCCTCCACCAGCTTCGGCTGTCACGAACCCTTCTAGATCACGGTTCTTGTTGTCCATAGGTCTGGAAACAAAAAAAGTAATAGTTGAAATAATATTTTTCCATGTTAAATACATCGTCATTTATGCAGTTTACATTTATCAACAAACAATACTTAAGCTAATATTATAGTTGATTTTATTTGTTAGTTTTTGAAAGAGATACTATAGCTATCATCCTGGTGCATCGGACGCTGAAGGTGATGCAGGGCATCTGTGAAACTGCACGTGGCCCGTACAAAGAATAGGAGAAAGCTTCAAGTGGTCCAGACAAGCTAAACCATGTAATGAATATAAGCCTGAAACTTATCAAATTAGCAATTTGTATAGCTCATATAAGGGTGTTAACAACTTAACATTCTATGTTACTCTATTTTTTAGGATCTGGATCAAAAGTACAGTGAGTCTCCTACAATTGTGCAGTTCTGGGACGAGTCACACAAGAACAAAAACACAGATGAGTGGGCATCTGAGAGCGCTTGGTTGATTGGGGTATAAATACTTGGTTGTTTTATTGTTCATCAGAATCGGAATCGGAATCAGAATCAGAATCAGAATCGGAATCAGAATCAGATGCGAGAGATATTAGCAACAAAACAAGCCACAGGGAAGCATCTCGTGATTGGGAATCTGGAATTCAGCGTTAATCGAAGCCCAGGGACAAATTAAGAAAAAACAGGTCCTCGGTCTTCTTCGAATCCCAGCAAATTCGGTTATTCGGGCCCTCAAAGATAGGAAGCAACGTCAGAGCGAGAGGAACCATAGGTTTCAGCCCAGCAGCAGCAGTAGTTGGTGGTGGTCGGCGGTTGGTGGTGGTGTTTGATGAAGAAGAAGGTGGCCTCTTTTAATAATTACAGGGGTGTTATGGTTATTTTACAGAATGTCGTTCTATGGCGAAAAAGTGGTTTTTTAGCAACCATTTCGATTTGCAAAGCACAGAGATCATCCAAGGAAAGTGTGGTTCATACTTTACACAAATGAATCACAATGGTTACAGCAGCGTATTTTCTAAGCTTTAGTTGAATAACAAGTAGATAAATAAATCTTGAAGATTATTAATTAATGTTGTGGTTATCTTTACTTTTTAGTGATAAATTTCTAAATCTTTGTGGTTCAATGATGAAAAATCGTATTGATAATGAAAAGTGTTGATTATCTATTTTCTTTTTGGATAATTTTTTTACCTTTTGGTTTAGTTTTGTAATGACATTTTTAGTTTTTTTTTTTTTTTTGGTTATTGGATTTTATCACCCTTAACTATTGGCCATTGGCCGTTGCCACCCCCAACTATCACTTTGACCCCTGCCACCCCCAACTTAACACTTAGTGTGTTCTGTCACCAGATCACTAACTTTTGATCATGTTACTATACTTTTTGAGGTGTCCTAAGATCCCTAAAACCTTCCCCTAACAGGATCAAAAGTAAGTGATCAGTTAACAACGACGTGGTGACAGAACACACTAAGTCTTAAGTTGGGGGTGACAGACGTCAAAGTGATAGTTGGGGGTGACAGCGGCCAATAGCCAATACTTAGGGGTGATAAAATCTAATAACCCTTTTTTTTCATATTATATTTTATGATCATGTTCGAATTTTATTTTAATTTAAAAATTACATTTTTTTGTTAAAATGAAACAAAATTAAGCTTCGAAAAAAAGGAATTCATTTTTAAACCTATAACAAATAAAAAATCAATCCGAAAATACTTATATAAAAACTATATCAATCTTATATCACGATATAACTGTTGTACATATCTATTACAACTAATATTTTTTCATTGCCATTTTCTGTGAAATAAAGAACCTAAACAGGTCTTCAAGTAGTAAGCGATTATATTTTACAATTCACTTTAGCAAACATAAACACATTATGAATTCTAAGTTCTATATGTTTTAACCCTAGCTCATTGTTGTTTACATAGAATTAAAATTCAGAATTTTCTGCTAATAGGCTGATGGGGACAAAGTATATCATTGCTACATCTGTTCTCATGAGCTTACTCTGCTACTGAATTATTTATTTATTTTTTTGGTAAGAAGGGCGGCACCCAGTAAATTTTATTGATTTAAAATAAAAAAGAATACAACCTAAGGGCACTCGGTCTCCCAGAAACCCAACTCTAAAAACAAAAATTTGCAAAGGCCTAACAAAATGGGAGTATATAGACTCGGCCTATAGCCATTAATCTAAACTTGTGGCCACAAACGACCAAAGTTAATAAACTGAAATCTATACAAAGATTCCAAACAGCCTAAAGGAAACAAACTATCAAAACACGCGAACCATACTAGAAAGTAAAACTACACATATAATAAGATCATACAAATCTATACTCAATAAGCTGAACAGGATTCTTCATAACCTCTGCAAGATCCAAAACTTTAATCCTGCAAAAACCAGCAACAAAACCACAAAACCTGTGAAGATATACTTTACCTCAATGACCCAATTAGCTATACCATTTTTGACTTTTTTAATGACAAAATCATTGATACTTCACCTCAGATAAACTATCCAAATTGAGCCCCTTAACAACTTATTCAATCCCTGGGTTAAATTGAATATAAATCCAACATCTCCCATCCTGCCAAGTATTCTTGTGATCCAGCTGATCCCAATTACTTATAGAACCAACAAATCAAATGATCCAGCAAAGCATATCCAACACATAACAGATCCAACCAGAAACCTGCAACATATATTCTGAGCATTGACCCTATCTTTACGACCCTAGTGAAAAAGACTGAAATTCCACAACCGAGCAGCTTCCAGTGTCTGCTTATTAATATTAATCCTTATATTTACATGCAACTACAGGATTGAATAGCATGCATCTTTGATGTAAAAGCAGGCATTAATTACACCTTGAACTTTTGTCTAAGATATTTAGAAGGGATTTGGTCAAATATTTCAAACAAGTAAAACGCCCAAATTTAGGGATGGGTTGTGTAATACTGAATTGGCTAAGATATATAAATTAAAAAGCAATACCTCTGGACTTCGTGTGCCATGCGTTCGAGCTAGAAAAAATGTGCCCTAAAGCCTTAACATAATATATAATGCAAAGTCTTCTCTTGTGTATTCCATTTCTTAAAAACAAACAAAACACAGAATCTAAATGTATACAAATAAATCAAAAGGCTGATATATCTTCAATATATGAAATATACTTACACGATTAATAAAGTCATGTTGAATTGTCTCAACAAACTCCCATATATGTTTTATCAACATATAACCGCATTCCCATGAGCCCGGTTGTTGGTAGCACTACAGTTAATCCACAATTAGTTATTTTAAACACCAGAAAAAAACATTAAAAAAAGAAAACTTACATTGATAACTGTCCATGTAAAATTTCTCTCGAAACCACTGGGAATTAGCTTTGAACTGAGGTAACTTTCCTCCGACTTTCCCTTTTTTATTGAATCAACAATGAATGCGCTTGAAGTGGTTGGTTCATATATTAAAAGCTTCCAGTGATCGCTAAAAAATAAAATATACAGAACAATTTAATATATGTGTATGTGTATGTATTGAGGAAAAGTGTATATTACTTGTCATGATAAGGTGCAAGAAAATATCTTTTGTCTTCATGATGCTCGTATACCTCTTTGATGTGTTTTATCACATCTTCCGGAGCACTTTCGCGTTTTGCACCACGAATTTTGTACGGATCAAAAAATGCACACCGGGAATTGGGAGACAGAAAAAAATACCTAATATACATGTACATATATATAAATGATAAAGTTAGTAAATTAAATTATATCTAAAAAGTTATTTTACCATATTAAAACAACTTACATGGAAAACGAATGTATTACGCTAATATCAAGCCACCGCCTTAGAAATAAGTTTAACAATTCCCAATATGGGATTAGATATTGAACCGATATGGGATACATCCCTTGCGGTGAAGAAGTACGAATGTGAGTGCGGTGCTTAAAGAGTTTGTCTAATTTATCAACTACGTCTCGAATGAGAATGAGACTGGTTTTGTTCCGTAAATTCTCCTTGATCGAATTCAAATTAGGATCCTCCCATTTTTCGCCTTCGAAACCGGTTATGAGTTTTATATGTGGTTCGAGTTTGGGTTTGGGTACAGTTGCGAGTACGGATTTAGGTACGGGTACCAATACAGGTTTGGGTACAAGTTTGGATTTGCGTACTTTTTTAGGTTTGGGTATCGATTTGGGTTTGAGTACGAGTACAGGTTTGGGTGCGGGTACAGGTTCGGGAACCGTTACAGGTTCGGATACCTGTATGGGAGCATTTGTAGCAGTGTGTTGCTGCTCCATAGATGCCAACTAAAAATCATTTTAAAAACATTAGTAGATAAATATATGTATACACACATACACGTATATATGTATATAGAAAATATACATCTATATATACAAATTGTTATATAAATAAGTTTATGAAAACTTACCATATTTACAAAACCATCTTTAAAAAGATCTTGATCTTCCATTTGAAGTTGACTTGGAAGTTGGTGATCGTCTTCGTCAATCTAAAATAACAAACAAAATTTTAGGACACTAACAAATATAACTAAATTAACCAAAGATGTAAGAATAAATGGGTTAGCTACCGTTTGAAAGCATGGATGATATACTCAAGTCATTATGGTGTCATCATTATGTATTATTGAGTCGGCTACCAATGGTGAGGCGCCTCTATGACTATGTGACCCACGCCGCGAGTTCACAATGGGGGCGTTAGGTGACATGCTTTGTGTCCCTTCATTCTTAAGCTACAATTTAAAAAAAATATATATATAGTAACTATTGATACTATTGATATACTAAAATATATTTATATTATAATATATACACAAAAATATATACCCTTATTGCATATCTTGGCCATTGAACATATCGAAGAACTAAATCTTCAACCAATTTAATTTCACTTGTTTTGGTGACCGAATAGACTTCCGACTTCTTATGTTTATCAACAATATCATCCACTTCCACCTTGACACAACCCTCAGATATTGGGCTAGAATCTATCATCGTTGACGTGCTAGGCCAACCATAAACCACCGTCTCTAACCTATCAGCCATATTCATTAACAACTCACATTCGGTGTGACTCTGCAAAATCATTCAACGCTTTTAATATATATATATATAACATTGCGCAAACTATAAATGTATTACCATGATTGGTGGATAGTGGACTCGTCCATTAAACCCATAACTAGAGCCACAAAAGGCTGGCCTCGTGTCTACTTGTGGTATTGAGTCTTGGCTCACATTTTTATATAGTCCTCCATGAACCCTAGTTTGACCTACAAGTCAATACAAAAGCATCAATTTCTATAAATATATTCAACATATATATACACAGACATAGTCATTACCTATAAACCCGGATAACGTTCGTGCTCGTCCTGGGTGCTCAGGTCCAAGAACTTGAACTAGCGGGCCTGATTTATTTTTATAATAACTTCCATCTGCCATCATCTCTTGTTCCTTTTCAAGCTATAAAAAATATTTGTTAAAACAAACTAATATAATATTAACAAATCAAGCAAAATCGATTTTATATAATTATATAACACAATCATTTACCAAATTACGAGCCTCCAAATATGCATAATCTTCAAGTTCATACAACTGGGTTTCTATGTTATATTTGGCTCTACCGGCTAAATACAACTTAGAACGCGAGTTTTGAATACTTTTAATTTCTTTGTATACTGATTCCAGTTGAGGCAATATAATATGTTTCTTTTTTTCAATAAGATCCCACCCGCCTCGTCCCGTATTGGGCACGTGTTTGTTCATGGCAGCACTAGCTTTTGCTTTCTTGCTTCGTTCCTTCACACAAATAAACACAATGTTATTAATTACTTGCAAGTGTATACACATAATAATATTTATAACAAAAAAATAATAATAATAAACATACCAGAAATTTGCTAGTCTTTATTTCAACAAATTCATCCCAATGATCACCGTTAATAAATGGATATGTGTCACAAGCATTTAGTCATTCCTTTACATAATCTCTAACTAGTCGAGATCTAAAGTTGGTGCCAAGTCTTATAGCTCAACTCCTCATATACTCTCTAGGTTCATCGGTAGTAATCTTCCAATATTTCTAAAATTTAGAAAACACGATGTAAAACATAGTAAGCATCAGAGACAAACTTAGGTCTTATCGCTAAGTGGTGGTGGAGATATAAGAATTGTGGCAATGATTTGTGGGCTAAGGTTGTTGCTTCGATTCACAGCGGGCGCAGAAGTGGGAATATTATCCCGGGTAGAAAGACTCTCAATGGCATATGGAATGGGATTGGCAAAACGAACGCTGAATTTTGTGAGGTTGGTCTGGATTTAAATACCCAACTCGTGCAACCTGGAGCTGGGATGAATGGGGGGAGTGGAAGTGGGTCAGTGGAGATAAGGACGTGGATTTCTCGGTTAAACAGGTTAGGTTGGACCTCGAAAACCGGGAGAGTGCGGACATAAGTGTCTGTTGGGGTGTATTTGTTGTCTAATTGGAACAATTCTGTTCTGTGTCCCTTAGGAGCTTGCTAAGGGTCTGTGTTGTGTCTTTGTTTGTGAATAAAGTTCTGTTCTCTTGGTTGGCCAAAAAAAATTAATTTATAACTATTTTAGATTTCTAACATGTTAAAGTATAATACGTACCTTAGTCTCCAACCATAGACGATCAAAGTATTCGTCCTCCTGGTCTTCCATCTGAATATGAACTGGGAAGATATGTTGAACCATCATCCCATACCATGACCTCACTCTTGAAAGTAGGTCACCATATGGTTTGTTATTTCTATCAAAATATATATGCCTCTTGTGCTCGGGTATCTTCTTTGAGAAACAAGCAATCCCGCGTCTGCGTTTTGCTTTCTTTGTATCTTTTCCTAGTTCTCGGGTCTTCTTGAGAATGTTTTCTTGCCATACCTAAAGTTCACATACATAAGAAAAAAGTTGACTTTATTTGAGCTTTTCGACAAAAAAGATCAAATACATATATACATATACTACATTAACTTTTCGTTTTTTTCATTTCAGAAGCATGGCGGTATTGGGGGCCGGCATCAGAAATCTAACGAACCATAAGGTTTGCGTTTTTAAATCTAACGAACCCTAAGTAACCATACAGATGTTGTGTCCAATCCTTGTGGCTTTGCGTTTCTGGGTGAGGAAGATAGTTTTCAGTTTCGTGGTGTACATGATTTAACTAATGCTTCCGAGTTTTATTCCTGGGTGAAGTCCATGGTGCCCACAGTGCTGGAATGGGTTATTGAAAGCAACCGGATTTGCAGAGAGGCTAATGAGTGCAAGGGAAACAGCTCGTGCAGCGATACAGATATTGATGGGTATTGCTGCAGCTGCAATAGTGGCTACGAAGGAAATCCTTATCTTGATCCTGGCTGCCAAGGTATGTAATTTCAGGTTCCGAGGTGACATTGTTTGGAACTGGTGTTTATTGGTTTCAATTCGTTTTTTTTTTTTGTTTTGTTTGGGTCGGTTATTTTCGGTTTCGGTTGAAATTTTTTGTTTCGTTTTGGTCGCTTTTTTCGTTCTATTTTTTTAGTTTTTTTTGTTTCGTTTTGGTCGGTTTCGGTTCGGTTTCAGATTTTTTGTTTCGCTTTGGTTGATTCCTTTTCAGCTTTTTTGTTGTTAGTGGTTGTTGTAGTTGATGTTAGGTTGAATTAGGAATTGAGTGATTGTAGGCTGCCTTTTGAATTCAGTTTTGAAATTTGGATTCGGTGCTATCCAACTGCATGTGAGTATTGAAAGCTATATTTTAGTTGTAACATTTTCTCCGGCCACATTTCTAACTTTCAAACTTTGTCTTCGGAACTGGATGGTTGAAGCTGAAACTCTTGTGGAAACTGTTCCCGCACCTGCCCCTCATGTCAGTTCTTTCAATTCGTGAATTCATGTGGTTCAGTTAGTGATTGACTGACTTGTATTTTATTGATCTTTTTGAATTGTATGCAACTGATGCTAGCAGGAATTAACTTATTTTGTCAGATACTGTAATTTTTAGCAATAACTATGTAGGTCCCTTATCGCGGAGGATTATGAACCTAAACCTTGTTATACTAACCCACTAGCAAGTGCGGAATCCAAGCTAGTAGGCAAACCGAGATGAAGCAAGTAGAGAAACAAACACACAAGATTTCACCGATTAACACCACTGTATTAATACGTATGAAGGTTCCGGTTACAAGCACAATGTTTACAATCAGTTTGCAAACTCTCAAGTGTGTGTGTGAGTTTCGGACAGAAGCTCTCTACTCTCTTTCTGTCTGTGTGTGTGTATCTCTCTCTCTCTCTGCCGAAACTCAACACTGCATGGGTATATATATACCCAGCCCTTGATGTCTGGTCGAAGGATCCGATGGATGATCCGAAGGATCATCTATCGAGGACAAGGTAATCGAAGGATCAGCATTGACCTCGAAAGATCACCTTTCGAGGTCTATCATTCGAAGCCTATCTTTCGAGCACCTCGAAGGATCAACAATATCCTTCGAGGCTATCCTTCGATGCAGACAAACATATCAAACATGTGTTAACTGTTGGCCAAGTCAATCCGGAGGATGGTTGACTTGGTCAACTTACAGACTACCAAGGACATCGTTTACATACAGACCGAATACAGACAAAGTACAGACATAAGTGCACCAACAAACTCCCCCTTGGCTGTAGCTTTGTCTTTATCTTCTATAGTTGCAGACTCGTCTTGAACTTCGACGGTCTTTGGTCTTCGAGTTACCAAAACTCTGATGTCCTTTCACGTCTTCACAGTCGGAGGATCTTCAAAGTTTTCACGTCTTGAAAGCAAAGAGTGTATCAACAAACTACCCGTATCATGTAGGAAGTGTGTTGACAAACTCCCCCTTGACATAAGCTCCCCCTTGGGCTATGCTCGTGAAATACTTTAACTTTATGAAGTGAGATCTTTGTGGTGTTGATGATGGCCAGCGGCAACTCGATCATCTTCATCAGTTGAGCGCCTTCTCATCGTGTCTTCATTCCAAAGCTTGTCATCGACCATGTTCTCCTAGCCTTTAGAATCTGCACATGCAAGAAATCTAAACGCGTAATGAGAACAACTGCTTGGAATATAGTATACACAAATGACACACGAATGACCATGTCACAATCAAACACCGTCCGACAGTTTGAAAGTTTAAATAAATTTGTCAAATTTTAGCCTTTAACTTTCAAAACTTGCAAATTTCGACTGTTTATGAAGATTTAGTCAATTCGGTTTTCGTTCAGGTTTCAGGTAACGAAGACTCGAGCTCCAACATCGTACGATCTAAAATAAAGTAGAAAGAAAATCTTTTTGGCTTTTATAAAGTTTATATTAAAACACACCTAAAATCTTTTTGGTATTTTTGAAAGTAAAAGACAACAATTTAAAATCCTTTGAGTGTTATCAAACGACATCACCGCTAATGTCGTGCTGATATGCACCAAACGACGAAACTGTTTAAAAGAAAAACAATAAAAGTTAAACAGTAAATAAATATATACAAACATTCTTTTTGCGAGTTTCGAGGGTAAGAGAATCATATCAGTGTACGGTCATGCCAAAACACTCTTGTTGTTCAGTTAGTTAACATTAAGATAAGCATCCTATAACAATTATCGGTATTGTTGTCCACTTAAGCTCAACTTATCAGATGTAATCATGGCGAGGGGATACGTTAAGGTATGATTTATACTTACCAACCGGTGTTCATCCACATCACGACACATTCCCGTATCAAGGTATGCACGAGAGTTCATCTTACCGGTGAGTATACCGATTATCATCTGTTTGACCGTATAAAATGTGAGATACTCACTTATTTTGAATTGAAAACAAGCCCTTTGTGATATAATCACTTATTGGTGAGGAACTTGATTTTCATATGCATGAGGGCACAGGTGCAAGTCCGTGAACAGGTCAGTACTTCCGTACAGCAGAGAGACGAACTTGACACCCGGATAAATGTGATATTTTTATCACTTATTTGATTTGGACATGTGATTGTTGATCACTTATTGAGGTCGAATGCAGTATGTATTATGTACACGTATGTATAGTATCATGGAAGATCTTAGACTTAGTCTATTTATAGAAGCAACCATGATACCCAGATGATAAGCAGCATAAAGACCGAATATCTCAGAACCTCGGCAATCTCTCAAACGAAATTTCGGTACCAAGACCATATGCCAATGAATGGTTCCCACCCAGTCTTCAGTCGATTTAAGTTTATATCACCCTGCACACTTTAAAATGATTGTGAGCCTACCGATACATCTTATATAGAGCTGCTTATCGTTTTTCATTTAGGGTTTAAAGAGGTTGGATAGACCACTGATGTACTATCATTTTCTCTTTTGCTCGCCAGGAAACTCATTTTTGTTTTTCTATTGTTTTTGTGTTTTTGAAATTTTTCAATGTTTTTGGATTTTCAAATTTTGGATTTACTCCCCCTAAAATCAATAAACTAAGATAAATTTAAAACACACAAAGGTATTTACAAAAATGATTTTCCGATGTTGGTTTTACTCTGGCTTGACCTTAATGCCATTTACCAATAATAAGAAGTCAAATCTTGATTTGTCAAAAGCTTTGGTAAATAAGTCGGCACGTTGGTCATCGGTGTGGACCTTAACAACATCGATTAACCTTTTCTCAAAGCAATCACGTATGAAGTGATATTTGATTTCGATGTGTTTGGTCTTTGAATGCTGCACAGGATTTTTAGTGATATCTAAAGCAGCAGAATTATCAACGTATATAGGAGTAGTTAGGAATTCAAAACCGTAGTCCCGCAATTGTTGTTGGATCCAAAGAACTTGGGAGCAACAACTTGAGGCAGCAATGTATTCAGCTTCGCATGTTGATGTAGCTACACACGTCTGCTTCTTGCACTGCCATGTGACTAGGCGATTTCCTAAAAACTGACATCCAGCCGTTGTGGATTTGCCGTCGATTTTACATCCGCCAAAATCAGAATCACTGAATGCGACCAAATCAAAGTTATTATCCCTAGGATACCACAGACCGGTGTCGGGGTAAGCCTTCAAATAACGAAAAATCCTTTTGACAGCTGCAAGATGTGAGGCCTTCGGGTTAACTTGATATCTGGCAAGCAGGCACGTTGGGTACATTATATCTGGCCTTGATGCTGTGAGGTACATAAGGGATCCGACCATCGCGCGATAGTATGAAGGGCTAACAGGTTCACCCTTCAAGTCAGGAGTAATACTGTGATTAGTTGGCAATGGGGTACCAATGGGCGTTGCATCGGACATCTGGAACCGGCTCAAGATGTCTCCAACATATTTAGTCTGATGGATGAATATCCCAGACTCTGTTTGTTGCACTTGTAGGCCTAAAAAGAAATTCATTTCCCCCATAGCACTCATCTCGAACTTATCCTGCATGATGCGCTCGAAATTCCTACACAAAACATCATTAGTAGAACCAAAAATAATATCATCAACATATACCTGAACCAGAAGAAGATCTCCATCTTGTTCTTTGATGAAGAGAGTACAATCGATAAGACCTCTTCGAAAACCGTTCTCCAGCAGATATGTAGATAAGGTTGCATACCAAGCTCGTGGCGCTTGGTGAAGACCATAAAGAGCTTTGTTGAGCAACCAAACCCGATCGGGATGAACAGGATCTTCAAAACCTGGAGGCTGTTCGACATATACCTCTTCTTCAACCACACCATGTAGAAATGCACTTTTGACGTCCATCTGGTAAACCTTGAACCCTTTGAATGAGGCATAAGCCAGAAAGATCCGAATAGCTTCCAGACGTGCAACTGGTGCATAGACTTCGTTGTAGTCGATCCCTTCTATCTGACGAAAACCTTGAACGACTAAACGAGCTTTGTTACGAATAACCACTCCACGGTCGTCTTTCTTGCATTTGAAGACCCATCGAGTGCCAATCTTCTTGTAGTTCTCAGGCTTTTCAACAAGCTTCCATACACCAAGCTTGTGAAATTGCTGTAATTCTTCCTGCATGGCTTCAACCCAAGCACTGTCTTTCAAAGCTTCCTTCCACGACTTTGGTTCTTTTTGTGACACGTAACACGCGAAGGACCAGTCATTTTGTTGGCCAGATTCTCTTATAGCTGAGTACAAACCAGCATTCCGGTTGTTTCTCAGCTGATTACGCGTCTGCACACCGCGATGGACATCTCCTATGATATTCTGCTGGGGATGGGTATCGTGAATCCTCATTTCAGGATTATCTGGCACACGAGCATTGATACCCAAATTATTCAGATTAAGATCAACAACCAGCTCCACACCTGGAATGTGGGTAGAAGTGGATGCATTCCCTTCAGCAGTATCTATATTCTGCATATGAGGTGTATCACCAGAGGCACCTTGAACAGGAGCAGCTGGAGCTGAAGATCCTTCTGCTGCATCATGATATTCATCATCTTCAGAAGAGTCATTATAATCAGCAGCATCTTCATAAACCTCATTTTGAACCATATTGTTGACAGACGTAGAAGCTTGAGGGTCAACAACAATAGGTCTAACCAATGGCGAGACAGCAGCGTTGTCACTTTCCAACAACATTCGAGCCGCTGCTGATTCTTCGTCAAAGGTTGGCAGATTGAAGGAGTCAAATAGCCCATCATAATCGAACATCCACGGATCACCCGGAGCCCTAACAGGACTCGTGTACCTTTGAACCCTAACTTCGCTCCATAGCTCAATCTTTTTGGTAGCTAGATTCCAAACACGAAAATTCGGAGTAGCATATCCAAGGAAGAAACCCTCGATAGCTTTTGCACCAAACTTTCCATCCGGCTCAATCATAGTACAAGGAGCACCAAACGGTTCAAGGTAAGAAAGATCCGGTTTCCTTCTCTGAAGGAGTTCGAAGCAAGTCTTGCCATGTCTCTTAACTGTAAGAACTCTGTTCAACGTGTAGCAAGCAGCCGATACAGCCTCCCCCCAGAATTGAATAGGGAGTTCCGACTCTACTAACATTGTTCTTGCAGTTTCAATAATAGTTCGATTCTTCCTCTCAGCGACACCATTTTGTTGTGGAGTATAACGAGAACTGTACTCATGAAGAATGCCTTTAGAAGTACAAAACTCATCCATAACTTGATTCTTGAATTCGGTTCCATTGTCGCTTCGGATCCTTTTCACTTTCAACGTATAGAGATTCTCCAACATTGTAAGAAGATCCTTGAGGATGCCAGGAGTTTCACTCTTGTGTGCCATAAAAGATACCCAAGAAAATCTAGAGTAGTCATCAGTAACTACTAAACAGTAAGCATCACCAAACGTTGTCTTGTGCTTCATAGGTCCAAAAAGGTCCATATGAAGACGTTCGAGAGGCATGCTGACAGTGTTGATTTTCTTCAAAGGGTGAGACTTCTTTGTTTGCTTCCCCTTTTGGCACGAGACACAGATATCTTGTAGATGAAAACTTCTTACAGGCACACCATTCACAAGATTATTTTTCACCAAATGGTTCATCTTTCTCAAGTGAATGTGTCCCATTCTTCTGTGCCAAGATATAGACTCCTTTTCTGTGGCTTTTGAGACAAAACAAGTAACTTGTGCAGATGTTGTAATCGCCTGGCTCATGTCGAGAATATAAAGATCATTAACTCTCGGAGCCGATAAGAGAATCCATTCTTGTGGAATTTTGAATCCAGGTTTCAGCACATAGCAGCCAGCGTCATCAAAAATCACTGAGAACTTTTTATCGCAGATTTGCGACACACTCAGAAGATTGTGATCAATCTGCTTCACATAATTGATCTTGTCAAAGCACACGATACCATTTGAGATACTTCCTTCTCCAGTGATGTACCCGCCTTTATCACCCGCAAAAGCAACATACCCTCCTCTGATATTTCTCACGTCATACAGGAGCCGTAAGTCGCCAGTCATGTGACTGGATGCTCCACTATCAACAATCCAATGACTATTAATAGTTCCTCCTAGAACATCCTGCACATGTCAATTAAACACATCAGTTGAGAATGGGGACCCAAGCCTTAGTGGTCTTGGGTCGTCCCTTGGCATCACGATACGTAAGCTCTATCTCTTGATAGTTTTCAAGAACAACTGCTCCCCCTGAATTGTCACCCGACTTAGGTAACCAAGTTTGTCTGTGCCTACCAGTTTTTGAAGATTCTGGTTTTACAGGTTGTGACACACTTGGTTCCTTTTGCACTGTTTTAACTTCAGATTTTAAAGCTTTTTCAACAGTTTTTATGTTCTTACGCCGTTGTTTAGTTTCTTGTTCTTTTACAGTTTGTTTGTCTTGTTTAGGTGAAACTGACCGACGTTGAGGGTGAACTGTTTCAGGTGGAGTTTTCTCAACAAATTTCTTCTTTGGAGCATTTGGGCAATTTCTGATAATGTGCCCAATTTCTCCACATTTGAAACAAGTTCTCCTTTCAACAGACTTAGGAGAACTTGATCGACTACCAGATGTTGAACTTGTAGAGCCTGAGGTACTTGCTCTTTCATCACACCCGTTTGTGTGTTGGGTGTAATTGTTATCACTGTTACGTTTTAAAATCTTGACTTCTTGTACAAAATCAGTGTTTGATTTGTTTTCAAAAGTCTCAATTTTATCCGTACCTTTTGATGCTACAAATTTAACATCTTTTCCTTTCTTCATGTAACGAGCTCCTTTTGATTCAACTTTAGCCTTTGGCTTTGGAGCTCGTTGTGGTTGTTTACCCTTAGAAGCAGTAGGTTGTCGAGTGGTTGGAGATTTTTGATTACCAGATTGTTTCCTAATCTCAGCCTTAGGAATTGGATCACATTGTGTTACCACAATTCCCGGAAGTGTTTTTCCCAAAAATTTGTTTGTATTGTCTTCAAAGACTTTATCAATCAAGGATTTATTTACATTTTTAATTGGAAAAACATGATCTGAGTAGATTTTATTATCTCCAACCAAAGTGTACAACACATTACTGCTTTTAACCGTAGATACATCTTTCTTATCGACTTTGACAGGATCAATCACTTGCTTTTTGACAGATGGAACCTCAGGAGCATCAGGATCACAAAGGATGTGATTCTCTCGTGGAATATCTACTCCTTTCATCTTGCTAAGTGATTTATCCTGATCACTTACAGCCACATCTGATTCATCATCCGATGTCTCATAGTCCTCGATAATTGGAGGACTTTGCTTCATGGATGATGAAGTTTCCTGTTCTTCAGAGGCTGTGTTTGAAGAATTGTCCGGTTTGAACCCAAGGCCAGTAGTAAACTCCTCAACATCAAGAGGCACACTGGGTTCATACCGAGGCATTTCTTCCTCATCAGGCATCTTGGTATAGTTGTTCATCAACGGGGGTGGACATTTGTTATACCCTATGCCCTTCTGATTTCCCTTTAGTTGTTGAACATCAATGATGTGATCAAGCACAAATCGGGAGTTAGAATAACTATCCAATTTCTGTTTGATCGCATCATGTTCGCATTGGGCAATGGCTAATTGCTTTTTAGTTTCTTCCACAATATTAATATACTCATTTATACTCACTTGTTTGTGGTAAACTACTTTGTTAACCTCGGACACATTTTTCTTTAAAGTCTCTATTACAGATTTAAATTCTTTTTCATTCCGGGTTAAAGCCATGTTTGCCTCTTTGCATTTCGACAGTTCAACAACCAAATTCTGGTTATGACTATGAAGCTTTTCTGATTCAAGCTTCATCTCTGCACATGATTTACAAATACTAGGAGCAGGTGGTTCAGAAGTTACCTGACTAGTAGAGGCTGAGCCGTTTGCCATAAAGGCAGTTTGAAAAGAAAAAGCTCCATCTTCAGAAAATAGCTTTTCCATTTCCGTTGATGTAGCAGCAGCCTTCCTAATCAGAATTGATTTCTGACATTTAAGCTCGTCAGCTTCATTCAGAAGATCCTGAATATCTTCACCTCCTTCCTCCTCATCAGGCTCTGAGTGATTATCCCCAGAAACAGAGCCTTCTTCATCCGAACTGCCAGAATAACCAGAACTGTCATCGCTTCCAGACGATTCTTCTTTATGAACATGCTCGATGACCTTAGCATACAGGGCAGTTCCACTTCCCTGATCTCCTTCACCAAACTGTACTGACCAGTCACATCCTTCATCAGCTTGAACAGCCAAAGCCCGATTGTGATTGGTAGTTCCAGGCTGTCCCTGATTGTTATTCACTGCCACCATCCTCCGTTCACGGTTTTCTTGTTGGGCATTCACATTCGTCTGGTTTCTGAAAGGGTTGTGATTGCCGTGTTTTGTTGGTCGAGTGCACTCACGTTTAAAGTGCCCTTTCTCGCCACAGTTAAAGCACGTGACGGCATTAATATCAAACCCATACTTCGTGTTTTTCTTTCCTTCCAACGAAGTTCTTCCAGTTCGTGCCATGAAATCTTTTGCCCTTCTAACCGCACTAGCAAAAGCCCATTTAATATCCATCAACTCCATTTCTTCCTTGTCGATCTGATCATAATCTTCATTGGTCATGTTGATGTTTCCAAGCTGACCTGCTACCAAACCACAGTATGCACTGACCATGGTGTTGATAATCTCCATATGTTCCTTAGCAACTTCAATACTAAGGTGTGAAAGATTTGAGTTGTCGACTCGGATGGTGTGATGACTTTGGGGTTGAGGTTGAGGATTGCTTGTATAGTGAGCTTGCTGTTGTTGTTGTTGAGGTTGTGGTTGTGGCTGTGTTGGAACAGGAATGTAAGACCTCGGATCGAATTGAGGTTGTGGTGGAGCAGATGTTGACTGAGGAAACGGAAAGGAACTTGAACTTGTATTGGACACAAATGCAGTCTGCAGCTTAGGTTGCTGTTGCTGAGCTGCAGCAGATCTTGCCAAAACATCGAATCCTGGAAGATACATTTCCGTATTCTGAGGAGCTGGAGCACGCCTTGCTTTCCTAATCTCTTCATCATTCTTATGTTCCAGCTTTTGAATGAACTCATAGATGTTGACTTGATCTAGAGTTCCAGTATGCTTCAACAGTTCAATGAACGAGCTCCACTTTGGAGGTAAGGCGTCAGCAAACCTACTCACCATTTCTTGTTGAGTTGCGACAACTCCATAAGCACACATCTCACTAATCAAATGATAGAAACGTGTGATCATATCATTCAGAGTCTCGTTCTCCAAAAACTGAAAGGATTCAAACTCTTTCTTCAACAAATCATGCCGAGATTTTCGAGCAGCTGCATTGCCTTCTCCTCTAGCAACTAAGGCATCCCACAATGTTTTCGTGGTCTTGCAATATGAGAACTGATGGTAGATGTCTTTGTTGAGTGCTTGAGTAAGTGTGGCAAAGGCCTTTTTCTCCAATTCATAAGCCTTCTTGTCATTTTCAAGCATATTTGCATAACCCTCTGAAGTTGACGCAGCAGTTTCAAGATTAGTATTGAACGCATTGATGAAACACGTCCAAAGATCAGTGCTTTGCCCTTGAACATATGTGTGAAACCGGTTTTTCCAAGATGGAAAATCGTTCATATGGTTCAACTTAGGTGGACGGTTGTTGCTGCCAGTTTCACTTTCACTAATCAGAATGTTCTGAAGACTTTGACTTTGATTGGATACCAAAGCCCATTGACTTGGACTGATTGATGGCTGTGGAATCATACTCTTTGCCCAATCTGCAGCAGTCACTAACTCTTGATTGTTTCGTGAGTCCAAACTCCAATCCCATGGACTTGTACAGCTCATTTTGATCAAATATAAGTATCAAATATAAGTACCAAACCTACACACCACAAACTGTTAAGTGCAGAAACAAATATGAATCGAAAGATACTGACTTGTTCGAAAGATCAATGCTTGTTCGAATGATCAACAAGGTTCGAGAGATCCCTGTTGAGTTTCGAACCAAGACTTCGAAGGATTGATTTCGAAAGGTTGATCACACGAAGGATCCTTATCTTTCGAATGATGATTTCGAAAGATTCTCCTTATGTTTCGAACACTGGTCTCGAAAGATGACACTTGTCCGAAGAATCAACAGTGTTCGAAGGATCACTGTTGATGGCTCGAACTATAACCTCGAAAGATAGCTTTGAAAGATTCACCTAACACGAAGGATCCTTATCTTTCGTAATGAACAGTAACTCGAAGGATGTATCTATCGAAAAGATTCCTTGACTTGAAGGATAACACACTGACTTCGAAGGATGTTCGAAGGATGGTTATCTTTCGAATCTCCTTGATCGAAGGATGATCCTTCGAGCTCGAAAGTTATCTTTCAACGTCTGACACACTGTCAAAAGTACTGATGGGTTGGTGAGAAAAGTGACAGGTTGGTGTACCAACTTTCGGCAGAAAGGATGGTTCTGCCAACAACTTTTTCACCAGCTTTTTGATTTTCAAAAAAAGTTTACCCAAATTGGCAACCTTATCAACAAGATATGGTCACCGGAAACACACCGGATATATGGCCGGAAAAATCAAAGTCACTTAAAAACAAGTTTTCAAGTTACCCAACCCAACCTTGAACACTCCCGAAGGTTTAGTAACCGTTTTTCAGTTTAAACAAGCAAGAAAACCACCAAAGACGGGTGCTAAACCAAGTGTCCAAACACACCAAGAACTCGAACAACCCGGTTTTAAACAAGGTAAAGAGCCAGGCTCTGATACCACTTGTAGGTCCCTTATCGCGGAGGATTATGAACCTAAACCTTGTTATACTAACCCACTAGCAAGTGCGGAATCCAAGCTAGTAGGCAAACCGAGATGAAGCAAGTAGAGAAACAAACACACAAGATTTCACCGATTAACACCACTGTATTAATACGTATGAAGGTTCCGGTTACAAGCACAATGTTTACAATCAGTTTGCAAACTCTCAAGTGTGTGTGTGAGTTTCGGACAGAAGCTCTCTACTCTCTTTCTGTCTGTGTGTGTGTATCTCTCTCTCTCTCTGCCGAAACTCAACACTGCATGGGTATATATATACCCAGCCCTTGATGTCTGGTCGAAGGATCCGATGGATGATCCGAAGGATCATCTATCGAGGACAAGGTAATCGAAGGATCAGCATTGACCTCGAAAGATCACCTTTCGAGGTCTATCATTCGAAGCCTATCTTTCGAGCACCTCGAAGGATCAACAATATCCTTCGAGGCTATCCTTCGATGCAGACAAACATATCAAACATGTGTTAACTGTTGGCCAAGTCAATCCGGAGGATGGTTGACTTGGTCAACTTACAGACTACCAAGGACATCGTTTACATACAGACCGAATACAGACAAAGTACAGACATAAGTGCACCAACAAACTATAAGTGGTCATTTATATGAATTCTTTTAGAAGTTTATTGGTTAATCGAATAAGAATCGGAGTTAGCTTGCGTTTTGTTTTGACCACCTGTTCGAATCGAGTTTAGTAGTTTACTTGTTCAGTTTCAGCTTGTGATTTTCAAATGCAATTTATCTATTTTCAATCGATGGCATTCTTAAAAAAAAGGACCCGACCCGACCCGAAACTCGTTCTGACCCGGACCCGTTTCGACTCGAACCAAAACAACCCTTTTTTATAATTGACCTGTTTTGACCCGATCCGACCAGACCCGTTTGCCAGGTCTAATGTCTCGTTTGCCAGGTCTAATGTCTATACCTCTTGTTAATTAGCTGTTATCACTAAATATTTTATTATTTTGCAAATGAGATATATTAGCTAGTCTACCTACAACGAGCATTGTATATTCGTTTGCTATATATATAATGCACACATGCATTATTCTATTTAGTTGACTTGTAAAAAAGTTTGTTTTAGTTTTTGAACATTTTTCTTTCCTAGACGTCAACGAGTGTGACGATAAAAGCAACCTCCGTTGTTTTGGGCGTTGCATTAATATAGCAGGGAGCTACAACTGTACATGTTGGCCAGGATACACCGGTGATGCAAAACCAATCTCTAATGGTTCAAAATTTCCAGTCATGGTATTCACATTAGCTGCGTGGTTCTTTATTAACAACATCTGCCATCGGCCATGTTAAAACTTAATTACTTAGTAAATGGTCCAATATAGTTAGTGTTGTACCTATATATGTATGTGTGTGTGACGTGACTTACGCCTAGCAGTATCTAAATGGAAAGATTTTTAGTTTTTCGTGTCTTGCCTTTGTTTATCTTTCCCAAACCTGATTATTTTGCATTCTGTTTTAAGATAACTGCAAGTGATGAGATGATTTTTCCTTTTATTTCACATGTAGCTCTAGTGTTTGGTTTCCTGGCAACATTATTTGGTATCGGTGTAGGCAACTCCATAGACGAGTTGTTTGACCTCATGTGCAACACGACTTACGACCCACCTAAGGTATTCACACAAATATATATACACATAACAAATAACCACATAAAGTTAAAATTTCATACCTTTACTTGATGATTGAATGAGATGTCTAAAAAAAACTTGTAAAATTCGACCTTCACCTAAATATAACAAAATATATTCAATAATATTCAATAAATGAAATGTTACCTTTTGTTTAATGTATACATAAGATAAAACTTAGAACCGCATCTTTTGCGAAATTGAAAGATGCAAAAGATACGGTTACATTATAGCCTTCTGTTTCTTATTTTTGCTCTTGGAGATGCTGTCGAGGGGTCGGGCATGTAACATTTATTCCTTTTCTTTGTATTTATGTTGGTTTTTGTTGTTTATTTGTTCCTTTTGCTCGTTTAAGCTCATTTGGTCCTGCAAATTCAAAAGGAAGACAAAAGCTCGTTTTTTTCCAACATTAGTACTAAAAAGGGATTAGTTTTATGCCTCATTTGATGTAATTTATATGTTGCATTTTACACACATCAGTTGCGACAAATGTCGCTGTTATTGATAATTAGTGACGGAGAACTAGCGACAATGTAATTAGCAACGACGTGTCGCGGCTAACGATATTAGCAGCAAGCTAGGAAGTCTTTAGCAACGACAATTGTCACGGCTATTGCGAGTTATCTTTATAGTGGCATCTAAAACATACATGACAAATCCTGAAAATTTTAATAAAACAACCCTTAAACTTTGTTCAATGAATATAAAAGGATTACATCTTCAAGTCAATTGGTAGCATATGGATACAAAAAAATATATGATTTAAGAAAACCTCAATAAACATTGAGATTGACTACGTCACACAATATGCATTGGTTGCTTGATTCTTCTTCAACATGTTACCCAATCATTTGTATCACAACTCCGACCTCTCAATGTAACCTTCAAACACTACCCATCACATATAAACGCACCGAAGTGAAATGTCACCAACAACACGTATTGAGTTATAATTTGCACGCAATATGGAACATCACTCCCTCTTTTGATCTAATACAAACGACATCTTAGTTTAATCTTCATAGCACAATTTATGTATCTAGAATAACCTACGTATTTTCCCACATGGCTTTCTAATTCTAAAAAAATAAACTCGAAATTTGACATGCAAAAACGTTCTATAAAGAAATTTGAGATTTTTTTTTATTTAATTTTATTTTATTATCTAGTGACTTGACAATGGTTATCTAGTAATAGGCTCAAATGGTAACAAAAAAATATTACAATTGTGGTAATATTGGCAATGCTTTTTATATTTAAGTTAGAGGCTCAATTCGTGCACTACACCTCAAGGAGAATTTCTTGCAATTGAATTAAGGTATTCTTCTCTAAACTCCGTAATCATATGAGATTTTATTATAGACATCTCCAGAATGTGGCTTATAGGGACGTCAGAATTGTTTGTTCATGGAAGATCTATAAGGTTTATCTCATTGATTTTTACATACCTAGCATGGTAGGTTTTACATATCACTTGGGTGATAGGTATTTTCATGTTCGATGGCATGCTAGCTTACAATAATATCGGTGTGGGTTTTTTTTGTCTTTCTTATGATTTTATGTAGGGCTGCAAACGAACCAAACGTTCGGCTAACAGTTCGTGAACCATTCGGCGAGAAGTTTGTTTGTGTTCGTTCGTTTATTAAACAAACGAACACGAACAAGAAATTTCGTTCGTTTAGTTAAATGAACAAACATGAACAGAGGTCGTTTTTTATGATTTGGTAACGTGTTCGTTTGTGTTCGATAGTTTATTAGTGTTTTTAGTTTTTGTATTTATATAATAAGTGTTAGTGTATTATATATTTTGTTCATGAACGATTGTTTGTGTTCGTTTGTTTCCATTTATGTTCATGAACATTAGTTTGTGCTCATTTGTGTTCGTTAACGTTTGTTTTTTTCCGTTGTCTAAAATTAACAAACAAACACGAACAAGTTTATTTCCTTAACAAACGAACACGAACATAAAATCTCGTTTCGTTTGATAAGTGTTCATGAAGAGTTGGCAAACACATATATTTTTTAACAAACGAACATGAACAAGGCTTGTTCATGTTCGTTCGGTTCGTTTGCTGCCCTAATCTTGTGGATGCCTTTTGCACATAATACTCTTATTCAGTATATATGTAGGACCGGGTTTGGGGAACGAAACCGTGATTCTTATGGTTTTGTTCAAAGACGGAAGAGATAAGAGATGAAAAACAAACAACTTTGTATTAATCCGGTAGTAAAACGTTACAAGTCGGCCCGATTACATGATAACCGAACTAATACCAAAGGAGTATACATTCCGGGAGAGATCAAGTGGTGATCTCTCCCCGGGTGAGGTCTCAAACCTCCTCTCACTCTCTTGGTCTTGCAAATGACAAAGTGTTGGTATTTATACCCAACACAGGTTGTATGGTCGAAGGATCATGTGGACTGCCCGAAAGATGATCTGTCGATCACAAAGCCATCGAAGGATCCATATACTTCGAAGGATGACTTATCCTTCGAAGTCCATCCATCGAATGATATCTTTCGAGCTCATCGAAGGATATACACAATCCTTCGATGCCTTATCCTTCGACACTAAACATTATACAACCATAATCTAACTGTTTGTCTAGCAAAACCCACACGGTCAACCGAAAAACCCTCTCGTTTGACCACTTCAAACGAGCGGGTCTATACACGTTCGATAGACCGTTTCACTAACTATTACAAATTCAGCGTAAAATAAAACTAATCTATTCGACAAGCATCGGACACAAAATCTGCATCAACAAATTCCCCCTTGTCCGTTGCTGTCGAATGCTGAAAATGCAACTGCAATCGATCTTCAGTCAAGTATTCATCTTCTCTGTGTTAACAAATTCCCCCTTGACCGATGATCCAGGTAAGTAGTATCTTGACGCTCCTTGTAAAATATTTCCCCCTTAAAGTACGCGTATCCGTGTTGGGTGTTGTGCAATTTCCTCAATTGACCGATCTTCCGCTGATCTTCCAATACTCCAACCGGCATTTGATAAGGGTTCCAATCTTTAAGAACTGCATCAAGTCTTGATCTTGTCATAAGAACTCTATTTCATACAAGCATACTACATTGATAGAGATTTCTGGTGAACTGTCTTCTGTAAACCGTCTTTGTGGAATCGACCAAGTAATGCACTTTAATCTTCAGCATCAACACTCAGGAAAGTCAGCTAGACCAAGTGTATCCCTTGCAAGCTCAACCAGCATGCTTAGTTGAACTACATCCAGATCTCATTGTCTCGCCTTTGTGAAGTTGACCACGTAATGCACTACGGATCTTCAGCATCAGTACTCAGGAAGTCAGCTTGACCAAGTACATCGTTTGCAAACTCAACGAATTGAGTTACCCCCAGATCCCTGTAAAATCCCAAGGAAACATCAAACCCAAAACCGAATCCTGCAGGTCTTCAGTCTTGAACTATCAGCTTTCAGAAAGATTCCCCAGGTCTTCAGTGAACAGCGCTTTTGTAACTACTGTAGACTTTAGAAACCTGTATTTTTCCGTGCAAAACCCTTCACGCTGGCTGGAGAATTAATTAAAATCCTCAAATATGTGTATGTGCAAAACATTCCACGCCGAACCGTTTGTATCACCAGAAAATCACAAACTCTACCACCTGTGATTGCGTTTAGAAATTTACCGAAGAAATTCAACATACGTTTTATTCCCCCTATTTCTTTGGTAAGATTTCTAAACCTTAACAGATTCTCTCCACTTCAAAGAAACTGTCGTCAAATGTTCACCAATTCCCTCCACTGAGCGGAACTGTCGTCAATCTTCGTTGAATGTTCTTGGTTTTTCGAAAAATCACGAAAACGAATTTCTTCTTTGCATATGCTAGTTGAATAAGAACGTCCCCCAGTACCCCGTAGGATCCGACTTGTATCCCTCCAAAGACTTTGTGAACTCGTTAGGACCGGTGTTGACATTCCAGGTTCATTCATTCGTTACCAAATGCGAGAATATGACAATAAACAAAAAAGATTTCTTCGTTGCATATTCTAGTTGATAAAGCAATGTCGCCTAGTACCCCATCGGATCCGACTTGTATCCCTCCAAAGACTTTGTGAACTCGTTAGGACCGGTGTTGGCGTTCAAGGTTCATACGTTCGTCTTCAAATGCGAGAATATGACAAATAACAAAATGCTTTCGAACATTTTCGAATATCCAATAACAATCATAAACTATCGACGTGCGGAAGTGAACATACCGTGTTGTTTTTGGCCCATAATAGTCGCGTCACCATTTTTGCCATTTGCATTGGTAACCGTGACTACCCCACATTTTTCAAAAATCAAGTTTTCATCATCTCTTGTTTTCATCATTCCGAATCATCCCGCGCGCTCCCAAAACCCATACGAATTTTGACCTTGATATTAGGAGCGCGATTCAAATCAACTCCGCAAATACCCGACCCCACTCCCACTAGTAATTTGTAGAAACCATCATGTGAGCCCATAATGATAATGGTTGCTAGTAAATTGCTAGTGGGCCACAAATAAAAATCCAAAGACCAATATGCATTCATAGACCACTTCATATGATGGCAACAAATTTGTCTTTAGCCCAATTCTTTTACCAAAAACACAAGCCCATATAAAATTTCTGATGTGCATTCACAGCCCATAGATTGTATTTTATTCACCCAAAAGTCAACAACCCTATTTTCAAAACATCACCAGCCGACATCCCTTCTTTCTCTCTCCTCTGCGATACACAAAGAAGCAGCCACCATCATCCTTCGAACATCTGATCTGTCATGCTCAGCCGCCATTCACAAATGGTGTCCTTCGAGAACTGGATCAAACGAAAGACAAACACAGATCTTTCGAACATATGAGTTTAACTTTCGAAGTTGTTGGTTGTTGAAGACTAGGATCTTTCGAGACAAAACAGTTGACCTTTCGAAATTGTTGACCCTTCGAAGACTAGGATCCTTCGAAAACAGTTGTTGGTTGTTGAAGACTAGGATCCTTCGAAGACATCAAGTTGACCTTTCGAAATTGTTGACTGGTAATGGTGACCCTTCGAAAAACAAAATGAAGCTGACCTTTCGAAGTAGTTTAGGAATAAAAGTATCTGTCGAAGTTGTTGAGGGGAAATGTGATCCTTCGATTCAAACAGATGACCTTTCGAACAGATAACTGATCCTTCGAAGTATGAAGATATCCTTCGAAGTATGAAGATATCCTTCGAAGTATGAAGATATCAAGAACTTCAAGAACACAGCTACTGTGTAAAATTTGCAGATTTGATGAAAACATTTGTACACGAATTTTGATGAAGAAAACTTGAACTTTTAGGAGAAAAACATAAAACCCAACACTCGTTTTATCACAGATCTGAATATTCGGGTTCAGATCTGAGTTTTTCTCATTTTCACCATTTTTACATCTTGAACAAAAACGCACAAAAATCACAGATCTAGAGCACATGTGACTTAGTAAACGGTTAGTTTTACTAAATCGGGCACCATGGCTCTGATACCAATTGTAGGACCGGGTTTGGGGAACGAAACCGTGATTCTTATGGTTTTGTTCAAAGACGGAAGAGATAAGAGATGAAAAACAAACAACTTTGTATTAATCCGGTAGTAAAACGTTACAAGTCGGCCCGATTACATGATAACCGAACTAATACCAAAGGAGTATACATTCCGGGAGAGATCAAGTGGTGATCTCTCCCCGGGTGAGGTCTCAAACCTCCTCTCACTCTCTTGGTCTTGCAAATGACAAAGTGTTGGTATTTATACCCAACACAGGTTGTATGGTCGAAGGATCATGTGGACTGCCCGAAAGATGATCTGTCGATCACAAAGCCATCGAAGGATCCATATACTTCGAAGGATGACTTATCCTTCGAAGTCCATCCATCGAATGATATCTTTCGAGCTCATCGAAGGATATACACAATCCTTCGATGCCTTATCCTTCGACACTAAACATTATACAACCATAATCTAACTGTTTGTCTAGCAAAACCCACACGGTCAACCGAAAAACCCTCTCGTTTGACCACTTCAAACGAGCGGGTCTATACACGTTCGATAGACCGTTTCACTAACTATTACAAATTCAGCGTAAAATAAAACTAATCTATTCGACAAGCATCGGACACAAAATCTGCATCAACAATATATATTTTTATTCAGCTGCATAAAGAGGGTTAGGTGGAAAAGAATAGGACATAAAATTACAACTTTATCATATGAGCAATTAGATTTGTAGAAATAAACAAGTGAGAATAAACGGAAGGACTAGAATGAAAAAAAATTTGGGTTAGAATTGTAAATGTTTCTAGGTTAAACTGATTATAAAATCCTATTATCCCAAATACAGTAGAACCTCTATAATTTAATACTCAATAAAGTAATAACCTCTATAAGATTAATAATTTGTCCGGTGTACAAAAATGGACCCCAATCGATAAAATAATATGATAATAATTTTTTTGAAATCACAACAATGTAAATATATTGGTCCCATCGAAACTATAAATTAATAATTACTAAAATATTTCAAAATTCTAGAATTGTCTAGTAAAAAATAATCTATAGTCACTTGTTTTTTTTTTTTTTTTTGTGAATTATTTACAATCTAGATCTATGTACATTGAACTTGACAAGTTCATTAATGTGTGAATGTACATGGTAATTTTGAAGGTCCTTGTTTCTGTTTTATTCAAATAGGTAAAGTGAACGGACATGGAAATTTTGATGGTCGATGCATTAATTTAAGAGTTGCTCACGAATATAAGTCAACTCATTAAATTAATAATTTATTAAATTATCCATATAATAATATCTCGCTAAATTAATAAAATATCCCGGTCCTAGCATTATTAATTTATAGAGGTTTTACTGTATTCGTTTATCAGATTTTAAAATATTCCACAGAGCTATCGACTTCCGCCGCAGATAAGATGGCCACTGCTTTATTTTCTGGTATTGATGAAATCAAGCCTCCTGATATCACAAAATCATCGGTGAGTGAAGACATTTGAAGTGTTTAAAGGTCTTACTGTCCTAACATATTAAGCAATAAAGTAAACAAGACATTTGAAGTGTTTAAAGGTCTTACTGTCTTTATGTGACTCTGGTCATATCAGGCATGTGTATTCTTAAAAGAAAAAACAAACATAACTGCATATGAAGTTGTATGTTAATCCATCTTTATTTTTTCTACAGTCACAGTTCACACATACAAACATGTACCCAGATATTGACAGAAATCAAGTCATTCCCAATTGTATAAACATAACTCTAATCATGCCAAAAAGATCAAGTAGACCAAAAAGGATAACTATTCCAAACAAATACCTGTGCAGTATAGAACTCATGTATCAGCAGAGCTCCATCAAGCATGGGAAACTAATAAGATGAGCCAACTGTCTAAAACAAACTATAGTAACCATGTTGTCAAAGGCGCACTATATGTGACAACTCGTATTTTAGAACCCATCTTTGTGTTTAATGCAACGTATGTGGACCTTATGTGACTGTATGAACTTGGATGATTAATTGAATGTTATATTGTTATGATTGGTAATTTTAGTGTTATCAATGTCCGTAGTGATATTGGATTATCTTGTCGATTAAGTCGATCTTATTTTTATTAATCGAGTTAGGTGATGCAGGAGTGCGAGCTTGTAGGTCCCGAAATCTGAGGATCGATAACGAACCGAATCACTTGTTTATAGCAAACACGGTCACGTGTGCGGAATCCACGTAACTATGCCAAATCAAACATAATAAAGCAATAACAACAAAGGATTAATCAATGAAACACACTCGATTGATTAACGGGATGAGAACCGATTACAAACTGATACAAACACAGTTCAGACAGAATTTCGGCAGAGTTTTGTTACTGGTTATTATCTCATCTCTGTGTTCAAATGAAACAGGATGTTGTTTATATAGCCCCTGGGCCAAGTTTACGGCGAAACACAAAGTGTTCGACGAAACTGAACATGGGCCAGTCATTGGGCTTGAAACAACCCATTACACGACGAATCAAAGTGTGATTCGTCATGACCTTCAACGAAACAGAAGTAAAAGACATTGGTCTGTTTCGTCGTGATGTGTTCCGACGAAACATACCTGTTTCGTCGAGAGCTACACCAGCTGATCTATTTCCTGTATACAGACAGTAAACAGACAGAACACATAAACATAGTAATGACCATACTACCCTTTAATGCAACATGCATTGTTCATCATACTTTACATATCAAAAGAGACAAACAAGTTGTACACAAGTAGATAGGAGGATATCTGACTTGGTCAACATAACATACAGACTCGATAATTAATAAAAGACCATACAAAATACATCGTTAAACAAGACTAGTCACAGACACTAAAAATGCATCAACAAACTCCCCCTTGTCTGTTACTCGTCTTCGGTCTTCTAATCTTCCATCAGTGTTGTTCGGACCACGAACTGCCCGAATGTATGCCCCGGTAATAACAAAAACACGCTACTCGCTGAAACTTTAAAGCTTGACGTGCATCCTGATCTTCATAGAAAATATCATGACGATATAATCTGCTAATATCAGCCTCAGACATGTTGACGATCCACATCGGATCCAACATCCGGTAATTTGCACGATTATCTCTAAACATAATTACAGCTTCATGAGTATCCGAGTCGTAGCACCATAATGCCATGTCTTCAAGAAAATCCTGCTGCATAGGCATCAATGGGATTTTATCTACTACCCTCGGAGGCTGGTACACAAGTTTGTATCTGCAAGTGTTGGTGTCCGGATCAAGAGTAAACTTGATCGGTTGATAGACAGGAAATTGTGGCTTGTATGATTCATCCTTCCAGCCTGTCTTCTTGTTTACTTTAACCAGACGCTCAAATAAAGTAGCGCCATCGTATTTTGATCGATTGATAAGCTCAAGCCTTGTCAACGCAGCAACATCATAAAATGGCAAGGAAAGAATGCTCAGCAGTGAATTGAAATACAGAATTCCGTATTCACGTTTGATAGCAATGCAGTGTATATCTTTAACAAACATCCAGCATAGAATCCTTCCACTTGGCTTTGCCTTTTCAAATTGCAAGTAGTCTACTTGAGCTTTTTCAGGCACAGGCTTGGAGACTTTAGATAGAAACTGTTTTCTCCATTTAGAAAATGCATCTGTGTCTTTTTCAGACGAATTTCGATTCTTTAAGTGCTCGTCTATGTCATCAATATTCTCCTTCATCCAATCTTCATCAAACGAAGAAAATTCAGTACCATCTGTTCGAACATACGTTGATTTTGATGCTTCACCTTCAAACACAATCTCATCAATATCTTCAACATTTGTTGTATCAGTCTCAGTCGACATTTTATCTATCTCAGCATCATCAATTTCTCTCATAGAATGTAGAATACTCAATTGTTCCTGAGAAAGATCTTCTATTAACTCCCCTTCTTCAAGCAACTCTCCCGTAACTGGATGAATAGCTTGTAGAGCAATATCAGCACTGCTTACTACAGAAGAAGTACCTTCTATCTGTTGAACTTTTCCAGTAGAAGTTCCCTGAGATGATTCGACAACTGTAGGTTGAACTGTAACAACTTCAGAAGAAAGTGCGATTGGCTGCTTCTGTGATGTACCTGAAGTGTCAGGA
Organism: Helianthus tuberosus; assembly: GCA_030545235.1. NCBI lineage: Eukaryota > Viridiplantae > Streptophyta > Magnoliopsida > Asterales > Asteraceae > Helianthus > Helianthus tuberosus. Next base: position 143,024,764 of record CM060412.1, on the reverse strand, counting down.
TTCCCTTGGTCTTCCGTATCATCATCCTTTTTCTTCAGTACTTCTTGTTGTTTACAATGATAATCCCACAGAATAGCAAGCCTTCTCTCTTTCTCTTCATCAACAGCCTTCAAACGAGCATTTTCAGCTTTAAGCAAATCAATTTCAGCTTGTTGTCGCTCTATTACTGTTTGCTGTTTACCAACGGTTGACTTCAAGTTGTTAATTTCCACCGATTGTTTAAGTTGATCATGCTTCGTGAGATTACCAAAATGAGATTGCCTTTGAAGACGATCAGCAGCTGCTTCAAGTGTAGAAAATAGGTATGTGATCTTTTCGTCTTGAGAAAATCCGGAAAATGTCTTATGACGTTCAGCACTGATCTGCGAAGTGGTTGCTCTGATTGCAGAAGCCATAGTTCTTTGAGGAACTGACTGAGGAATAACAGATGAAGTTGCAGCAGCTGATGAAACAACTGGAGTTTCTGTAGCTGAAGTAACTACAGGAGCTTCTTGTACAGGCTCCTGAGGTACAGATTGTACAGGCTCCTGAGGTACAGATGAAGACTCTTGAGGCACAGATTTCCGAGTATAAGTACTCAAATATCTCCTAGATTTCTTCTTTTGAACTTCAACAGCTTTCTCAGCTCTTCTTTTTGTTCTTCTTTCACCTTCAGGATCCTCTGGAACATATTCTGGATCATCCTCAGTTCTAATCTTTCTATACCTTCTTACTCCACGTATATCGATATACATTTCGTATCCAGGCTCAACTATATGATCACTAGAACTAGAATCAGATCCATCATCACCACTTGCTGACGAACTACTAGCTGATGTACCAGAAGCTGCACCTTTGCTTGATGTACCAACAGCACCTGCATCACCACCATCATCACTTTCACCACTACTGTCACCACTACCACTACCAGACTCATCTGAATCAACTGGGTCAGGACCAAATTTCTCTATTCTTAGCCTTTCCAACTCAGGTTCTTCATCGTCAGATTGGCTGTCATCATGACGCCATTTGTCATTTGCTGGAGCCACATAATCAGGATTCACTAGTGCGCCAAAAAGCTTCCTTGGAGGAACGCTTTCTTTGTATCTTTTGGCGGCCATAGTCTTGATTAGCCTTAATGAGTTGAAATTCATCGCCTCTATTTTCAGAAGATCATTTTCAGCTTTAGGAAGGTCTGGATGTTGAACATTCATAATCATTTGCAGAAACCGCGGATACATCCAAAACTTGTTCCCGGTTGTTCTACTACCAGTCCTTGTCATATTCTCTTTCATGTTGCTGAAAATATACTTTGAGATGCTAAACGGTTTGTTTAACACCAAAGTAACCATGAAACCAACGAGATCATCTCCAGCCATATCATATCCAGACCGTCTATTGCTGAGACATTGAATAAGAATATGCAATAAAAACTTGTAGCGTAATGGAAGATCACCTTTGTTGATTTGTTTGACGAAAAGGTCTCCTTTACACTTCATCCTTAGCAAACAGCCTCGTGAACACATGATTGGGATTGAATATGGAGCATCCGGTTGATCTTGTAGACGTAGAACTTCATTCAATATCTCCGGAGTAACAACGACATACAGATCATTCACACGACCTCTTATAATATCCTTTCCATCGATTTGGACGATGCTTGCAGAATCCCAGAAAGCTTTAATTAGTGATTTGTAGACGGGTGTCGAGTATGTAACAGCATGATTGATACGTGACTCCCTGATCCACTTCGTCATATCTTTAAATTCCGTGAGCTTGTCTTCCGGATCCAAATATGCAACTTGATTATGACGTTTCTCTGACATAATCTCCTCTTCAGTTTTGTTTTCTTTCTTTATCGCCTTCTTTCGTTTTCCTTTTTCTTGCGGTGCTTTCGTAGCCATCTGTACATGAAAATGTCCAGAATAAGTCACAATTTATATAACATAGCATTTAGACATGTATGGATACAATTTCATGTATCCATATAACAGATAACCTATCAAACATGTCTACTGTGAACAAACAGCAACAACAGAAAACTGCTAAGGCATAGACGACGAAACAGAAGATCAACGACGAAACAGAAGTTTGAACGACGAAACAGAGGGTTGACCATTGACCAGTTTGATTCGTCGACGTTTTGATTCGTCGTGTCTGTTTCGTTCCTTTTCTGATTCGTCATCTCTGATTCGTCGTTTGTTTCTTTGTTTCTGATTCGTCATATGTTTGATTCGCCGGAATTAGGGTTAATGTGATTCGTCGAATTGGGGGTTTTTCAGTTTCGCCGTTTTGTGGTTTAAACAAGGATCAAATATAATACCAACACATTTAACTTCAATGTTTATAACCCAAAACAACTTGTAAAACCTATAAATGATTTCCGATCAAAAACCCATTTAAAACAGTTAAGAATTTTATCAAACACAAACCCCTGTTTTTGTTACAAAAACCCACATCCAAATCAAAGTAAATCAAACATACTAGAACTTAAATCTAACAGATACAGAAGGAAAACACAATACATTCAACATCAACACATATATTATCAAAGAAAAACAAGGTCTCAAAGGGGTCTCTGAGGGTTTCGGATGAACAACCGACGGTTCAAAATGTTCGGAATGTGAATCAGAACGTTTTACTACCTTTGATGTTTGAAAGATTTTGATAAAAATCGGATGATTTGAGCGATTTGAGAGGGTAACCGTAGGTATGGGTTTTGAGTGTTTGAAGAAGATGAAAAGTTTGATGTTTTGAAAAAGTGAACAAGTGGGACCTTTATATACACCGCCTTGTCTCGACGAATCAGAGATCTCGACGAAACTGGATTGGGCCCGGCGAAACAGAAACTTGGGCTTGGACATGGGCCTGAATTTTAGCCCATGACGAAACTGATTTGGGCTCATGTGATTCGTCGATGTTTTTGACGAAACAGATTTGATTCGCCGACAATGGTCTGATTCGTCGACTCTTCTGATTCGTCGACCATTCTGTTTCACCAACAGGTTTAAAAAAAAAAAAAACACAGAGGCTGGTAAAATTTTGCAGTCAAAACAGTGGTAAGATTTTGCAGTCTAAACAGATTATGAACACATTTCCATTCTGTTTGAATTTTCAAATGCAAGAACGTTTTTATGAAGAAGGTTTTAGGCTTCCGGTAGAAAACACCAAGCAACAACTTCGGCTTAATCAAAAACGAGCTTTACACAAATATACTAAAAGCAAATTTAAAGCACGGTAAACTAAATGAAAATGCGGAAAACTGTTAAAAACACTAAACAACTGTACAAGTGCAATCTTTTTGCGAATCTCAAGGACAAGGAATCATACCAGCTTACGGTCTTAGTCAACATGATTTTGATTTCTGTTTAAAGCTCTGGATAAGTATACTACCTCGATTATCGGTATTGTGGTCCACATAAGCTCAAACTAATCAGACGTAATCATAATTTAAGAGATACGATTAACGGTAAGGATTATACTTACAAGTTGATGTAAATCCACTCACGACACATTCCCGTATCAAGGTATGCACGAGAATTCATCTTACCGGTGAGTATACCGATTATCATCTGTTTGACCGTATAAAAATGTGAGAAACTCACTTATTTTGATTGAAAACAAGCCCTATGTGATAAAATCACTTATGGATGAGGAACTTGATTTTCAGATGCATGAGGGCACAGGAGCAAGTCCGTGAACAGGTCAGTACTTTCGTACAGCAAAGAGACGAACTTGACTCCCGCAAAGAATCTGTGATATATTATCACTTATTTTGTTTGGACATGTGATTGTTGATCACTTATTGAGGTCGAATGCAGTATGTACACGTATGTATAGTATCATGGAAGATCTTAGACTTCGTCTCCGTTATTTTTACGGTTTGAGATAAAACCATGATACCCAGATGATAAGCAACATAAAGACCGAATATTTCAGATCTCGGCAATCTCTCAAACGAGATTTCGGTACTAAGACCATATGCCAATGAATGGTTCCCACCTGACTTGAAGTCTGTTAGGTTTGTATCATCCTGCACATTTTAGTCTGATTGTGAGCCTACCGATACATCGTTAGTAGAGATACTTATCATTTTTCTTTTTATTTTACATTTACAGCACATTGACCGACCACACCAGTGAACTTCATCATTTTCCTTTATCCAAGAAACTCATTTTTGGTTTTTCTATTGTTTTTGAATTTTTGAGTTTTTCAAACGAAACGACAGAAAGTAAAGACATCTTTTTGGATTTTGAACTTTTGCAATGTTTTTGTATTTTCTTGAAATATCTCCCCCTAAAATTCGCAAAGTTTACGAAAACTAAAATCTTTTTGAATTTTCAAAGTTTATAAAGAAAATATTTACAAAAACGATCAGCCAAAGAAGTTTACTCGGGTATCACCTTAATGCCATTGACCAAAAGTAGATAATCAAAACGTGATTTATCAAAAGCTTTTGTAAACAGGTCGGCTCGTTGGTGATCAGTGGGGACATGAACGACATCGATTAACCTCTTATCAAAACAATCACGTATGAAGTGATATTTAATGTCGATGTGTTTAGTTTTAGAATGTTGCACAGGATTTCTAGTGATCTGTAAGGCAGCATTATTATCAACAAAAATATGGGTAGATAGGAATTCTAAACCGTAGTCGCGCATTTGTTGTTGTATCCAAAGAACTTGGGAGCAACAACTCGAGGCAGCAATGTATTCTGCTTCACATGTTGATGTAGCAACACATGTTTGCTTCTTGCACTGCCACGTGACCAGGCGATTTCCTAGGAACTGACATCCTGCTGTTGTCGATTTGCCATCGATTTTGCAACCACCGAAATCAGAATCACTATAGGCAATTAATTCAAAACTATCATCCCTAGGGTACCAAAGACCGAGGTCTGGGCATCCCTTCAAATAGCGTAAATTCCTTTTGACAGCTGACAGATGAGAGGCCTTTGGGTTTGCTTGATATCTTGCTAGCAAGCACGTTGGGTACATGATATCAGGCCTCGAAGCGGTGAGATACATGAGAGATCCGATTATGGCACGATAGTACGAGGAGTTGATGCTTTCACCCTTCAAATCCGGAGTAATCCCGTGATTCTGCGGAAGTGGGGTACCAATGGGCGTTGCATCTGACATTTGGAATCGGCTCAAAATGTCACCAACATATTTAGTCTGATGGATGAATATCCCAGACTCTGTTTGTTGAACTTGAAGGCCCAAAAAGAAATTCATCTCTCCCATAGCGCTCATTTCGAACTTTTCTTGCATAACACTTTCGAATTGCCTGCACAAAGAGTCATTAGTAGACCCAAATATTATATCATCAACATATACCTGCACCAGCAGAAGATCTTCATCTTGTTCTTTGATAAAGAGTGTGCAATCAATAAGACCTCGTCTAAATCCATTCTCCAGAAGATAGTTTGATAAGGTTGCGTACCAAGCCCTAGGTGCTTGATGTAGACCATAAAGAGCTTTGTTGAGCAACCAAACCCGATCGGGGTGAATAGGATCTTCAAAACCTGGAGGTTGTTCGACATGCACCTCTTCTTGAACAATACCATGAAGAAAAGCACTTTTGACGTCCATCTGGTAAACTTTGAATCCTTTGAAAGAAGCATAAGCTAAGAAGATCCGAATAGCTTCCAGACGTGCAACAGGTGCATAAACTTCATTGTAGTCAATGCCTTCAATCTGACGAAAACCCTGAACAACCAGTCTCGCTTTGTTGCGAATAACAACTCCACGGTCATCTTTCTTGCATTTATAAACCCATCGTGTTCCAATTTTCTTGTAATTCTCCGGTTTTTCAACAAGCTTCCAAACACCAAGCTTTTGAAATTGCTGCAGTTCGTCCTGCATGGCTTCAACCCACGAATTATCTTTTAAAGCTTCCTTCCAAGATTTCGGTTCTTCTTGTGAAACGTAACACGCGAAAGACCAATCATTTTGGAGACCAGATTCTCTAATAGCTGAATACAAACCAGCACTCTGGTTGTTTCTCAGCTGATTACGTGTCTGCACACCTTGTTGGACATCTCCTATGATATTCTGCTGTGGATGGGTATCGTGTATCCTCATTTCAGAATTTTCAGGAACACGAGCATTAACACCCAAATTGTTAATATTAAGATCAACAACCAATTCCACGCCTGGAATATGCGTAGAAGTAGATGCATTTCCTTCAGCAGTATCATCGACTTGCACATGAGGAGTATCAACAGAAGTACCCTGAACTGGAACAACTGGAGATGAAGTGCCTTCAGTCGCATCCAGATTTTCTTCATCTTCTTCTGATGACTCATTGTATTCAGTAGCATTTTCAACTTCCTCATTTTGAACCGTGTTGTTAGACGAATTAGAACTTTGTGAGTTAACTACAACAGGTCTAACTAATGATGACTCAGCAGCATTGTCACTATCAAATATCATTCTAGCAGCTGCGGAATCTTCATCAAAGGTTGGCAGATCAAAGGAGTTGAATAGCCCATCGTAATCGAACATCCAAGGATCACCTGGAGCTTTAACAGGACTTGTATATCTCTGAACCCTTACTTCACTCCATAGCTCAATCTTTTTGGAAGTCAGATTCCAAACACGAAAATTTGGTGTAGCATATCCAAGGAAGAAACCCTCGATAGCTTTTGCGCCAAACTTTCCATCCGGATCAATCATAGTGCATGGACCACCAAAAGGTTCTAGAATTGAGAGATCAGGTTTCCTTTTTTGTAGAAGTTCGAAACAAGTCTTGCCATGTCTCTTAACCGTAAGAACTCGGTTTAATGTATAGCAAGCAGTCGACACAGCCTCTGCCCAGAACTGAACAGGAAACGCCGACTCTACCAACATTGTTCTTGCAGTTTCAATTATTGTCCGATTCTTCCTCTCCGCGACACCATTTTGTTGTGGAGTGTAAGGAGAACTGTATTCATGAAGAATGCCTTTAGAAGTACAGAACTCATCCATAACACGGTTTTTGAATTCAGTTCCATTGTCGCTTCTGATCCTCTTAACTTTCAAAGAGTAGAGATTTTCCAACATTGTAAGAAGATCCTTGAGGATGCCAGGAGTATCACTCTTGTGTGCCATAAAAGCTACCCAAGAAAATCTAGAGTAGTCATCAGTAACTACTAAACAATAAACATCTCCGAACGTTGTCTTGTGTCTCATAGGTCCAAAAAGGTCCATATGAAGACGTTCGAGAGGCATGCTAACAGTGTTGATTTTCTTCAAAGGGTGAGACTTTTTCGTTTGCTTCCCTTTCTGGCACGAAACACAGATATCTTGTAGATGAAAACTTCTCACGGGCACGCCATTCACAAGATTGTTTTTCACCAAATGGTTCATTTTTCTCAAGTGAATGTGTCCCATTCTTCTGTGCCAAGATATAGACTCCTTCTCCGTGGCTTTCGAGACAAAACATGTGACTTGTGCAGAAGTCGTAATCGCTTGACTCATATCAAGAACATAAAGATCATTGATTCTTGGAGCCGATAAGAGAATCCACTCATCAGGAATTTTGAAACCAGGTTTAAGCACATAACAACCGGCATCATCGAAATGCACGGTGAACTTTTTATCGCAGATTTGCGACACACTGAGAAGATTATGATCAATTTGACGAACATAATTGATCTTATCGAAACATACAACACCATTAGAGATCATTCCCTCTCCAGTGATGTATCCGCCTTTGTCTCCAGCGAAAGCGACATAGCCTCCTTTAATGTTTCTCACATCATATAGAAGCCGTAAGTCGCCCGTCATGTGCCTGGATGCCCCACTATCAACAATCCAATGACTATTAATAGTTCCTCCTGGAACATCCTTCACATATCATCCAATGATTAGTTAAGGATGGGGACCCAAGCCAAAGTGGTCTTGGGTCGTCCCTGAGCATCACAAATAGTGATCTCGATTTGTTGATGATTTTCCAAACAAACAGCTCCCCCTGAACTTTCACCCTTCCTAGGTTTCCAAGTTTGTTTTTGTTTACCAGATTTAGTTTTGTAAACAAATTTTGAAACTTCTGGTTTTACAGGTGAACTTGGTTCCCTTGGAACAGAATTGACCTTAGATTTTAAAGCCTTTTCTATTTTCTTCACATTTTGATGTCGTTGTTTCGATTCCTGTTCTTTAATAGTTCTTTTATCATGTTTAGGTGAAACAGGACGACATTTAGGGTGAATCGATTCAGGTGATGCTTTCTCAACAAATTTCTCTTTCGAAGTGTTTGCACAATCTTTGATGATGTGCCCAAACTCTCCACATTTAAAACACGTTCTCCTTTCAACAAACTTAGGAGAACTGGATCGACGATCAGATGTCGAACTTGTATAACCCGAGGTACTTGCTTTTTCATCACACCCATTTGAATGTTGAGTGTAATTGTTTTGACTATCACGTTTTAAAATTTTGACTTGTACAAAATCAGTGTTTGACTTGTTTGCAAAAGTCTCAATTTTATCTGTACCCCTCGATTCCACAAATTTGACATTGCTGTTTTTCTTCTGATAACGAGCCCCTTTTGTTTCAAATTTTGATTTAGAAACATTTGGAAATTTAGCTCGTTGATCTGATTGTTTACCCTTAGAAGTAATAGGTTGTTGCTTTGAAGGTGATTTCTGATTTCCAAATTTCTTTTTGATTTCAGCCTTAGGAATTGGATTACATTGAGTCACAATAACTCCCGGAATCGACTTTCCCAAAAACTTACTTGTGTTATTTTCAAAAAACATTATCAATCGATGATGGATTGACATTTTTAATTGGAAAATCATTATCTGAATAGATTTTAGAATCACCAACCAAAGTGTACAACACAATATTACTTTTAACGGTAGACACAGGATCTATCACTTGTTGAACAACAGATTGAACAGCAGGAGTAGGAGGATCACATAGAATATGATTCTCAATTGGAACTTCTACTCCTTTAAGTTTGTCAAGTGATTTATCCTGATTACTCACATCTGATTCAGGTTCATCATCTGACGACTCATAGTCCTCAATGGTTGGAGGACCTTGTTTCGTAGATGTTGAATCTTTTTGCTCAGAATTTGTACTTGGAGAATTGTCCAATTTGAACCCTAGGCCAGTAGTAGCTTCCTCATAATTAAGAGGCACACTGGGTTCAAACCGTGGCATTTCTTCTTCATCAGGCATATAAGCATAATTATGTCTCAAAGGGGGCTGACACTTATCATACCCAACACCTTTCTTGTTTCCCTTTAGTTGTTGAACATCAATAATGTGATCGAGCACAAATCGGGAGTTAGAATAACTCTCCAACTTTTGCTTGATTGCATCATGCTCGCATTTTACTATGGCTAACTCCTTTTTAGTTTCCTCAACAATGTTAATGTAATCATTTATACTAACTTGTTTATGATAAACAGTTTTTGTCACTTCGGAAACATTTTTCTTTAGTGTTTCAATCATAGATTTAAATTCTTTTTCATGTCTAACTAGAGCCATATTCGCTTCTTTGCATTTAGCCATTTCAACAACTAAACTCTGATTGTGAATATGAATCGTATCACATTCAAGTTTTATTCTATCAAATTCATTTTTCATATACTCACAATCTCTACAGTTGATACGAATTTCAGATTTTACCTGACTTGTAGAAGCTGAGACATTTGCCATAAAGGCAGTCTGATAAGAAAAAGATCCGTCTTCAGAAAAGAACTTCTCCATTTCTTTAGATGCTACCCCAGCCTTCTTGATCAGAACTGATTTCTGACATTTCAACTCTTCTGCTTCATTCAATAAGTCATCAAGATTAGAACTTGCTTCTTTGCTCACATCAGATTCAGAATGATAATCACCCGAAGTAGAACTTTCTTCATCTGAACTCCCGGTATTACCAGAACTGTCGTCACTTTCAGAAAATTCTTCCTTATGAACATGCTTGATGTGATTGATGATCTTTGCATAACACGCTGTTCCCCCGTTATTTTGATCACCTTCCCCAAGTTGTAAAGACCAATTAAACCCTTCATCAGCTTGTACGGTTAATGCACGATTGTCGTTTGATGATCCAGACTGATTCTGGTTAGTGGTGTTGTTTACAGCCACTATCCCTTTTCCATGATTGTCTTGATTGGCATTTGAAGTACTCGTCTGATTACGGAATGGGTTCTGATTGCCTTGTTTGCTTGGTCGAGTGCACTCACGTTTGAAGTGCCCCTTTTCGCCACAATTGAAGCATGTAACTGCTTCTTTATCAAAACCGTACTTTGTATCCTGTTTGCTTTCCAAAGAACTTTTCCCTGTTCGAACCATAAAGTCCTTCGCCCTTCTAACAGCACTTGCGAACGCCCACTTTATATCCATCAACTCCATTTCATCACGGTTGATTTGTAGATAGTCTTCGTTGGTCAAATTGATGTTTCCAATTTGACCTGCAACCAAACCGCAGTAAGCACTGACCATTGTATTAATAAGTTCCATATGTTCCTTTGCTACTTCAATGCTAACATTTGAGAGGTTTGATGTATCAACTTTGACTGTGTTAGGATTTGGGGTTGGAGGATTGTTGGTATAATGAGCTTGCTGTTGTTGTGGTTGGACTTGTGGTTGTGGTAGGGCTGGAATAAAACCTCCTCCAGAATAAGCCTGAGGTTGAGTAGTAGAAACTGGAGGTGTATTAGGAATAAAACCTCCTCCAGAATAAGCCTGAGGTTGAGCAATTAAATGCGCTTGTGGAAGATAGGCTCTCGGATCGAAGACAGGAGGCGGAGCTGATTGAGGAAACGGAGAAGAGTTTGTATTTGATACAAACGCCGTTTGTAACTTTGGTTGCTGCATACTAGCTGACGGGTTAAAACCTCCACCACAATACATTTCGATATTTTGAGGAGCAGCAATGCGTTTTGCTTTCCGAATTTCTTCATCATTCTTATGTTCCAGCTTCTGTACGAATTCATAGATAGTTATAGTGTCAGCATCTAGAATACCGGTATGCTTTAGAAGCTTAATGTATGGACTCCACTTTGGTGGTAGAGAATCAGCAAACCGTGCACAAACTTCCTTTTCAGATGCAACAACAGCATAAGCAAACATTTCACTAATCAAATGATAAAAACGTGTAGTCATATCATTTAGAGTTTCATTTTCCAAGAACTGAAATGATTCAAACTCTTTCTTCAATAGATCATGCCGTGTTTTTCTAGAAGCTGCATTTCCTTCTCCTCTTGTTACCAAACAATCCCATAATGATTTCGTGTCCGTACAATAAGAAAATTGATGATAGATATATTTGTGAAGCGCTTGAGTAAGAACAGCAAACGACTTTTTCTCAAATTCATAGGCTTTCTTGTCATTTTCCTGCATGTTAGAAAAACCTTCGGCCGTTGAAGCTGCTACTTCGAGAGCATTATTGCGTGGAGTAATGAAACACCTCCAAAGATCAGTGCTTTGACCTTGAACATATGTATGGAAACGACCTTTCCATGATGGAAACTCGTTCATATGATTCAACTTTGGCGGGCGATTGTTGCTGCCCGTTTCGCTCTCGCTAAGCAAAAGATTTTGAATGTTTTGATTCTGATTGGATGCCAAAGCCCATTGTCCGGAACTTATAGTAGGTTGACCAAAAACATTCTTCACCCACGCTGCTGCGGAGGTCGGATCTTCACGTGGTCTCGAGTCCATACTCCAATCCCATGGACTAGTACAACTCATATTTGATGTATGTATGATAGTACCTGCACAAATTCTTGAAAACACACAGTAAGCAAGCTTTTACAAGTCCTCTGTGTAAAACAGATCTGTTCTCGACGAAACAGATTTCACGAAACAGGTTTGTTTCGTCTAAATGAATGATGACGAAACAGACTTGTGATAATTGATCTTGTGGCGAAACAAAAGTTGTGATTCGTCGACTACTTGTTTCGTCGAAACTGAGTATGAGACAGCTGGTTTAGATATTTAAAATATCTTACTGATCAGTCAAAGGATAAGTCTCAGACAATAAGATATTTATTACTGACACAAGGTATGTATGAAACACAATTTTTCAACGTATCAGACTTTATCACTGAAACAAATTATCACACTTTTACACAAAAGTCAAGTTATAGTTTTATAAGTTATAACACTTGGTTTTTAACAATTCAAAGATCAAATTCTCAGTTTGTTACAAGAACAATTATGAAGATATGAAGAACACACTCAAGAACATGAGTTTTCCGGTCAGTTGATAATTTTCCGAAACATGAAAATACACTAGATTTTCACTAAAAACCCGGTTTAAAGCATGAACAAACAATCTAACTTAGGTTTTTGATAAAAATCTTTAGCAAACAACAATAAAACAACAGATTTTATGAATATTTTTCCAGAATATATGATTTTTTTTTAAGAACAAATTTTCAGAAAAACACACACAAAATACTTGATAAAAACCGAACAATGTTTGATTTTAAACAAGGATAAGAGCCAATGCTCTGATACCACTTGTAGGTCCCGAAATCTGAGGATCGATAACGAACCGAATCACTTGTTTATAGCAAACACGGTCACGTGTGCGGATTCCACGTAACTATGCCAAATCAAACATAATAAAGCAATAACAACAAAGGATTAATCAATGAAACACACTCGATTGATTAACGGGATGAGAACCAATTACAAACTGATACAAACACAGTTCAGACAGAATTTCGGCAGAGTTTTGTTACTGGTTATTATCTCATCTCTGTGTTCAAATGAAACAGGATGTTGTTTATATAGCCCCTGGGCCAAGTTTACGGCGAAACACAAAGTGTTCGACAAAACTGAACATGGGCCAGTCATTGGGCTTGAAATAGCCCATTACACGACGAATCAAAGTGTGATTCGTCATGACCTTCAACGAAACAGAAGTAAAAGACATTGGTCTGTTTCGTCGTGATGTGTTCCGACGAAACAGACCTGTTTCGTCGAGAGCTGCACCAGCTGATCTATTTCCTGTATACAGACAGTAAACAGACAGAACACATAAACATAGTAATGACCATACTACCCTTTAATGCAACATGCATTGTTCATCATACTTTACATATCAAAAGAGACAAACAAGTTGTACACAAGTAGATAGGAGGATATCTGACTTGGTCAACATAACATACAGACTCGATAATTAATAAAAGACCATACAAAATACATCGTTAAACAAGACTAGTCACAGACACTAAAAATGCATCAACAGAGCTCGATTTTCAAAATAAGATATAGTGTATTGGGCTGGTTACTTGCTATCATTAGTGGGCTTTATATCTTATATCAAAACACATGGGCCGATTATCAGGATTTATAATATGAAATATATGGGCTGAATATTTGGTTTATATTCTCAACATGGAACTTAATATATGTTTTAATTTTGAATTCGTTGAGATATGTCAGTCCTAATTTTAGATGATAATTACGAATACTTTGTTGATAATTTTGGAAAACAATTATTATTATATCTATTCTAGAGTAATAATCGGATCCCTATTTTGAAAAAGGATAACCACTCAAAACCGTCGTACGGTTTTGGAGAGATACACAAAAAGGTCTTTTTCGAATTTTTCCTGGTACGGGAATTCTTCTTCTCAGTTCATCTTCACAAATCTGATTCTTGAAAAGGCAAAGTTTAATCCGTTCAAACTTTTGATAGTACCATCAAATAGTTTGTTCTGATAGTGAACACACGACTCTTTGTTTAATCCAAGTTGCATTCGAATTGTTATCTTATTTTCTTGTTCCTGTTCTTCCCATTAACCAACAAAGAACAAACTAATTTCATGGCTTCAAGTGATTCGGTTCGTGATATTGCAAGCAAATTCGCAAAGTTGGAAAAGTTCGAAGGTCAAGACTTCAGGAGATGGAGAAAGAAGATGCACTTTCTGCTTACAACTTTGAAGGTCGCTTATGTGCTCTCTACTCCGTTTCCAGAAGAGGTGGAGAATGAACCAATTGATCAAACCAGGAAAAGACTCAAGTGGGAAAACGACGATTATATTTGTCGCGGTCACATACTCAACGGAATGTCGGATGCACTGTTTGATGTCTACCAAAACGCGGAATCGGCAAAGCAACTTTGGGATTCACTCGAATCCAAATATATGGCTGAAGACGCTTCAAGTAAGAAATTCCTTGTTAGCAATTTCTTTAATTATAAAATGGTAGATTCTAGGCCTATTATGGAGCAGTATAATGAACTGTTACATATTTTGGGGCAATTTTCACAACACGACATGAACATGGATGAGTCAATTGCTGTTTCTACAATAATTGACAAATTTCCACCGTTGTGGAAAGATTTTAAACATACTCTAAAACATCAGAAGGAAGAGTTATCTTTGGTTCAATTGGGTAGTCATATCCGTATTGAGGAGTCACTTCGGGTTCAAGAAGATGATAAAACCAAAGGAAAAACTCAAGTATCATCTTCCATTAATGTTGTTGAAGATGATGGAAAATCCGGGAAGTTTAACAAATTCAAGAATCAGAAACGGAAGTTTAACCGTGATGATAAACAACCGAATAAAAAGGTGAAATCGACTTGTTGGAGATGTCACAAGGTGGGACATTTTAAAAAGGATTGTCGTGTGAAACTTCCGGGAGGAAACAAAGGTTCGGGTGGAGCGGGCCCAAGTGGATCCAAGGATCCGCAAACACAGAACGGTATGTGTCAAAACTCTAATTTTTATTCTTCCAAATTTACAAAGTGTATGGCTAATACAATATCATCTACTGATATTGGAATGTTTAGGCAACACACAATTGTAAATAATTTTGAGTGTGGTGGGCCCATGTATCAAAAGTCAAATTTTGATACTAATTTTAGTACAAAAATAATTAAAAACCCAACAATAGAAACTGATTTGGACCATGGTGGGTCCGTCCATCACAATTTTAATTTAGATACAAAAATCATGGTAAATGATTTGGGATGTGGTGGGTCCATGTATAATTCAAACAAAAATGATGGCAGTGGATCCTTCACGGATCAGAACAGTGGAAGCAGCCCAGAATTAAATAATTGTTTGGGCTTTGACTTAACTGCATGTGAAGAATTAAATGTAAAAGAGAATTCGAATCTTTATTCGAGTAATCATTCAGATGTTAATATTAATTCGGTTGCGAATTATGTCTCTTTTGTCGCTGAATCATTTTGTGTTCAGGATGATGAATTTGCATGGTGGGTGAACTCGGGAGCTACGGTACATGTGTGCAAAGATCTAAGGTGGTTTGAAGAATGCAAACCTGTTGATGATGGATCTGAATTACGTATGGGAAATGTAGCAACCGAGCCTATCAAAGGTGTCGGGAAAGTCAAGCTTGTATTTACTTCTGGCAAACACTTATTACTAGATTATGTGTTGTATGTTCCGGGTATACGGAAGAATTTATTGTCGGGTATTGTATTAAATAATTATGGGTTCAAACAAGTCATTGAGTCGGACAAGTTTATCTTGTCTAGACATGGAACCTTTGTAGGATTTGGATATTTATCTAATGGTATGTTTAAGTTAAATGTTCATGTTCTGTTTGTTAACGAATCCGTTTGTATTGCTTCTTCTAGTAATAAGGTAGATAATGAATCAAAATTATGGCACGCTAGATTAGGACATGTTAATTACTTTAGAATGAAAGACATGTCTAAAATGAGCTTAATACCCGCTTTTGATATGAACAATAATCAATGTCACACTTGCAAGTTAACCAAGATAACAAGAAAACCTTTTAAAGATGTCAAAAGAGAATCTAAGGTTCTAGAACTCATTCATTCTGACTTATGTGATTTTCACAATACTCCCTCGCTTGGAAATAAGAAATATGTTGTGACCTTTATTGATGACACTTCTAGGTTTTGTTATGTTTACTTGTTACATAGAAAGGATGAAACGTTGGATAAATTTAAAATATATAAACAAGAAGTAGAATTGCATCAAAAGGATTTGATTAAAAATCTTCGTACAGATAGAGGTGGTGAATACTATGATCCAGTTTATTTCCAGTCTACTGGTATCATACATCAGACAGACCGCTGCTCCTTATACACCACAGCAAAATGGTGTATCTGAGAGGAAGAATAGGACATTAAAAGAAATGGTTAATTCCATGTTGTCCTATTCGGGTTTGAGTGAAGGATTTTGGGGTGAGGCTATGCTGACAGCCTGCTATTTATTGAATAGGGTCCCAAATAAAAAGACCAAGGTAACCCCATATGAGCTCTGGCACAAAAAGGCACTAAACTTAAGTCACCTTAAAGTTTGGGGTTGTAGAGCTGTAGTGAGACTCACTGAACCTAAGATGCAAACCTTAGGTGAGAGAGGCATCGATTGCATATTCATTGGATATGTTAAACATTCTCCAGCTCATAGGTTCTATGTGACAGAACCAAATGATTACGTGTTAGTTCACACAGTAATTGAGTCAAGAGATGGAGATTTTGGAAATGAGGATAGGTTCTCCTCAGTACCTAGACTTAAAGATGTGCCTCAGAGTTTAAAAGATTTTGAAAGAAACTCTTCCAATACGAAAGGTGTTTCCACTAGTACAGAACCAAGGAAAAGTACTAGGGTAAGGAAAGCCAAGAACTTTGGTGACGATTTCCAACTTTATTTGGTTGAAGGATCGAGAGATAAAATTGAATATCAATATCAATATTGTTTCAATATTGAGGAAGATCCGAAAACTTTCAGTGAAGCAATGGCTTCAAGGGATGCTTCATTTTGGAAGGAAGCTATTCAAGATGAAATTGATTCTATCATGCAGAATAAGACCTGGAAGTTGACCGATTTACCTCCTGGATGTAAACCATTAGGATGTAAATGGATTTTCAAAAGGAAAATGAAAGTGGATGGAAGCATTGATAAATTTAAAGCCAGACTAGTGATACAAGGCTTTAGACAAAAAGAAGGAATTGACTTCTTTGATACATATGCTCCAGTAGCAAGAATATCCACGATTAGGTTGTTGTTGGCTTTAGCAGCTATCCACAATCTTGTAATTCATCAAATGGATGTAAAGACTGCATTCCTAAATGGTGAATTGGATGAAGAAATATATATGAAACAACCAGAAGGTTTCATTATGCCAGGAAATGAACATAAGGTTTGCAAGCTGGTTAAGTCATTATATGGCTTGAAACAAGCTCCTAAACAGTGGCATCAAAAAATTGATGATGTGGTGTTGTCAGATGGTTTTACACTTAATCAAGCTGACAAATGTGTATATAGCAAATTTGACTCCTCAGGAAAAGGAGTTATAATTTGTTTATATGTGGATGACATGTTGATATTTGGTACTGACTTAGGTCAAGTTGTTAAAACCAAAGAGTTCTTGTCATCAAAGTTTGCCATGAAAGATATGGGGGAGGCAGAGGTGATTCTTGGTATAAAGATCACTCGAGGGAACAATGGTATATCAATCTCTCAATCGCATTATATTGAGAAGATCTTGAAGAGATTCAACAATATGAATTGTTCTCCAGTTGCAACTCCTATTGATCCTAACATTAGGCTTATGCCTAATCAAGGTAGCCCCATATCTCAACTTGAATATTCCAAAGCAATAGGATGTTTGATGTATGCTATGATCAGCACAAGGCCTGATATTGCTTATGCGGTGGGAAAACTTAGTAGATTTACAAGTAACCCGAGCACACATCATTGGCAGGCAATAAACAGATTGTTTAAGTACCTGAAAGGAACTATAAATTATAGTTTGTGCTATTCAGGTTTCCCCTCAGTACTTGAAGGATTTACTGATGCAAGTTGGATAAACAATAAGGAAGATCATTCTTCCACAAGTGGATGGGTGTTCTTACTTGGTGGAGGTGCTATATCCTGGGCCTCAAAGAAACAAACTTGCATCACAAATTCAACAATGGAATCTGAATTTGTAGCTTTAGCAGCAGCTGGTAAAGAAGCTGAATGGCTAAGAAATTTGATCTATGAGATTCCTTTGTGGCCAAAACCGATATCACCTATATCTATCAGATGTGATAGTGCAGCTACTTTGGCTAAGGCTTATAGCCAAGTGTACAATGGAAAGTGTAGACACCTAGGTGTTAGACATAGCATGATTAGAGAATTAATCATGAATGGAGTGATATATGTTGATTTTGTAAGATCTGAGTATAATATGGCTGATCATCTAACTAAAGGGTTAGGAAGAGATCTCGTGAACAAATCAGCCAAAGGGATGGGTTTAAAGTCCACACTTTAATATCCTATGCCAGGACACCCAATTCCCATCTAATACAACGTTAGATGCTGAATTCAATGTGGAAAGCTTGTCATAAAGATATTGGAACACAACATTAGAACCATCCCAAGGTTTGTGTTCAGACTGCAGATAAAGTAGGTTGAAGTATAACTTCTTAATAGTTCTTTGACAAATTGCATTTGCAGGTGCAAGAATAAAGAAACTACCTATAAGAGTATGAAGTTTTAGCCGCTTCAAGAAGCTTGGACTTGGCTTTGATATACTCTTTGAAGGATTGGACACAGGCTAGCAAAATATAGTGTCAAGTAAGAATATATAGATTTGTAAACTTATGTGTATTTTACCTTCAAGTATTCAACTGGATAGCAAGGGTTCAATCCATAGAGACACCCCGATATTCGAATATTTGGATCGTGTAATTTACGAAGATGAAAATTCAATCCTCAGGACATTTTCATTTATGCATAAGTTTGAGTTTGCTTGAGAATAAAATAAGGTAATCATGGATATCACTAAAATGGGGGAGGATTGTTGGTAATTTTAGTGTTATCAATGTCCGTAGTGATATTGGATTATCTTGTCGATTAAGTCGATCTTATTTTTATTAATCGAGTTAGGTGATGCAGGAGTGCGAGCTCGATTTTCAAAATAAGATATAGTGTATTGGGCTGGTTACTTGCTATCATTAGTGGGCTTTATATCTTATATCAAAACACATGGGCCGATTATCAGGATTTATAATATGAAATATATGGGCTGAATATTTGGTTTATATTCTCAACATGGAACTTAATATATGTTTTAATTTTGAATTCGTTGAGATAAGTCAGTCCTAATTTTAGATGATAATTACGAATACTTTGTTGATAATTTTGGAAAACAATTATTATTATATCTATTCTAGAGTAATAATCGGATCCCAATTTTGAAAAAGGATAACCACTCAAAACCGTCATACGGTTTTGGAGAGATACACAAAAAGGTCTTTTTCGAATTTTTCCTGGTACGGGAATTCTTCTTCTCAGTTCATCTTCACAAATCTGATTCTTGAAAAGGCAAAGTTTAATCCGTTCAAACTTTTGATAGTACCATCAAATAGTTTGTTCTGATAGTGAACACACGACTCTTTGTTTAATCCAAGTTGCATTCGAATTGTTATCTTATTTTCTTGTTCCTGTTCTTCCCATTAACCAACAATTGTGTGATAATGTGTAACGTGCTGCGTTGTTATAACTCCGTTAACTTTAGTTATGTTAAGCCCAAAGCAAACCCCCCTTTAAACTAATTCCCTAAATTGCTACTTCTCTATTTCCTCTCGGCCCAGCCCCAACTGTATAAAGAAAAGAACCGGCCCAATCCCCTATGTTCTCTTATATTACGTAATAAGGGAGTGTGTATTTTAATTAAGCAACCTCATCAAACCCTATTCTCTTAATCATACGTGCGGCCGAAGATCCCCTCTCATGCCTCATATTGTTCGATCAGATCAAGGCTTTGGTTAGTAATCTTGTATTTGTGTCAATTCTACTTGTGTGATATTGTTATGTGTGTGTTTGATGTTCAATGAATGTGTATGTAAGTCTACGATTATTATATTAATTAGTGGTAGTGATATATGTATGCGTAGATCAATTGAGTATGTGTTTGGATCATTCGAATTTATGGCACGATATATTGATAACATGAAGCTGTTGACATGCATGGATCGAATATGGGGAATTGTCATTGTAATTAAGGTGCTTGCGATTAGGGGTTTAGTGTGATGATGAATTACCTGGTGTTAACATGTATTAACTACAAATTATTTTAAGATTCATGGTTATCAACGATGGTCAATATTTGCTTTGATTGTACGGTTTCTGTTGATGATGTTGGTGTCACATGTAGAATAAATATATTTCATAAAATTCATAAGATGATTAAACAAAGTTAAAACACTATGGTATGAAGTTATTGTTACTGAATAATGGTTATGAATTGTGTTGTGATCTAGACATTGAATTAAGGATTTCAAGACTTTTGAATGAGTATGTCAGATCCACTATAATGAGTAGGTCCTATAAGAATTTAGAATGCATATAGTTGTTGCCCAAGTTACACGTAATTGTCAGATCATGTGAAGTTTAATGATGATGTACACATGTAGACTAGTTTATTAGGGTGAGCGGGGCGTTCGCGGTGACCCCGTGCGGGGACCGATTTCGCCGAGCGGGAACACCCCCGCCATCCAGGCGGGGACCCTAATCGGGGACCAAATCCGGGGGGTAGTAACCGAAGAAGAAGGAGGGAGGAGGTGGGGCCAGCCGCAATTTCAGCCAATGAAAAATTTTTTTTTTTTTTTTTTTTGAATAAAAAAAGCAATTCCCCTAAGAGGGGAGTGGCGCCATCAAATTGGGGTGTTAGGGGAGTTTAAGAGGGGAGTTGACGTGGCACACGAGGATTGGTTATGCGTAAGAGAGGGGACTCCCCTCTTAGGGGAGTGCCCCGGACACCCTTAAATCTAGGGCCGCACACCACTAAATTTAATTGGGGTTGCTTCACACATGAAGCAAATAAATTAACAGCTGGGCCGCCGCACATCTGGAAGGGTTGGGCTTCGGGGATTAAACAATGGGGCCGGTCCGGGTGAGCCATGAATTGAAAAAGAAACCACACATGGGTTGCGGGCCGGGACAGGTTTGGGCCTGGGTTCCACACACCTCGACAGTGGGCCGCGAATGGAAACCGAGTTGCACACTTATATATATGGTCGCACACTAGTCGCACTTGTATGACACGTAAATGAATTACTAGATTGTTATGTGATGATCTAACTTGTGACATAAACTCGTATGTGATTCCATTGGTTGCTATGTGTTACATGGTGATGTATATTATACACAACCTACTAGAGTGCGTGGTATACTTGTATGTGAAAAATCGATTGTTGCAATGGAGGTTATGCTCTGTGGGTTGCGTGATCTTTTGTTACAATTTGTGTGACGTTATGTGCACTACTTTTACGCTACTTGAGTTGTGAATGTGGAATAGGTGGCTATGTACATACAAACTGATTACTCTTGGTAACCACAATAGGGTTTGGTAGACCAATTGGGAACGGGTAATGTATCTAATCTTATCGAGCAAACCAAGGTGAGTTCACACTTTCTACAACGCATGGGATTCCCAGGGGTTGGGAATGGGTAAAGGATTTGAACGGAAACTGCGTGATCTCCTTGTTTGGGACACGTACACACCCTCTTTATTGAAGGGTGACAACCTGTGATAAGTATTTAATCGGAACCTGCGTAATCTCCTGGTTTGGAGATTACGTACACACCCTCTTTATTGAAGGGTGACAACACAGATACTAGACCAAAACTCTCTATCATGAAGTCCCTCCTTTTTATATCGACTTAATCGTCGAGCCAATGGCGAGCGGGTCATTAGTTAGATAGCGCTATTTAGGTTTGACAAGCCTCACACCGTGCCGCAGAGGACGGGCGTGAACTAATGGATCTGGGCATGTCAATGATGATAGACATTGACGCTAGGGCAGAAGCTTACTTCAGTCAGTGGTCGATATGGTAACGAGTCTAGTAGTATATACATGGGGTAGCCCCCACGGCCGGAGAGCCAGATAATTAAACATGGGGTAGCCCCCACGGCTAGATAGCCAGAGTAAACGGGATTAAACAAAACACGTTTTCAACTACGGGGTAACCCCCACGGCAAGTAAGCCAGCTAAAGAGAACTATGCTTTTGAAACAACTTAAAACGAACACCCAACTGTGAACTCGCTCAACTTTGTTGTTGACTCGTTGTTACATGCCCTGCAGGTCTTTAGGTGCATATTGTTTAAACTTGCTGTCTGGGAGGCTGGAGTGGTCATGGGTCGAGATACATGGAATCACTATACAACCCTTAACGAATGATTTATGCTTCCGCTGTACACTATAAAATATAATGTAACATTGTAACAATTATTGTGAATCAATGAAAGCTTTATTTACATATTCCTATGAGTTCAATGTGATTGGTGGCTAAGATCCTGGTCAGTCACGCCTCCTGCGGTGATACTCCGCATGTGGATTTTGGGGGTGTGACACTATAGGCACACAGGCCTCGACCGAAGCCTAAGTGCAAGGAGCTTAAAAAGCAAGGGCCAATTTAGGCGAGGGACATAGTATAAAAATACACATTTTGAGGGGTTTTAGAGATGTTTTAGGTTTGTTTAGGGCTAGTTTAGGCTGTTTTAGGTTGATTCCATGCTTGTTTAGGGCTAGTGTGACTGATTCAGACTTGTTCACACGATTTTTGACCGGAACTTGGCCTTAAAATGTGTCTGAGTGCCTGAGGATGCGCCTATTCAGGTGAGGCGTATATGCTGCGCTGGGCTTGGGGACCTAGGCCCGCACCTTGCGAGCTTTTGACAACATAGGATAGTAATTAGATATTGTCAGTATCCATCTCCTAATTGTGCAAGAAAGCTACATAATTACAGCCATGAAACCCATAGAAACACTAGCTGACTACTGATATAATAACATCTCAATAGCCAAATTGCAGCTGATATAAACACATATTCGAACGAACAATGGAGGACAAAAGCATTATGTCTACTCCCAATCACATAAATAAACCGCATTGCATCAACGTACACCCTAATCATAAGCACAAAGATCCAACAAGCACATCTAAAGATTCTAAACACTAATAAGCATATTAATAGTCACAAACAAGGAACAATTTTAGAAGTTGTTCCCATTGTCAGGGGCGGACCTAGCACTATAATAGGGGTAGCCCCCGCTACCCCTTGGCACTCCGGTGGTAGTGTAAATTTTGAAAAAAAAAAACTGACGTTTTTTCGATTTCGTTACCCTTTTTTTTGAAACGTTAACCCTATAACGATTTCCTAGATCCGCCACTGCCCATTGTTACCAACCGGTGCCTGCAAGTCCGCCTTTTCGGTAGACCACCCAAGCCTTGTATAGTTGCATGCCATGTTTCACCTAAACTCCCCACCTTAATTTCAAAATACCAAGCTCCCTCCATTACTAGTCCTCACCATTTTGTAACCTTTACAGCTACCTGGATATAGGGGTGGCGTAAAACCAAAAACTGAACCGAAACCAAATTAACCAATATAACCGAATTCAGTTTTGCGTTTTCTGAAAACCGAATTTTGTGGTTCGGTTTTGTATTTTCTGAAAATCGTAAAACACCGAATCAAACAAAATAACCGAACCTTTAAAAAACTGATAGTTCATTTTGTATTTTCTAAAAACGATTCGGTTTCAGCTTTGTATTTTCTAAAAAACCGAAAAAACAAAACGAAATAACCAAAAAGACCATTTATTTTTCAATGTTTGCTATTGAATTCATAAGAAACCAACCAATGGTGTACCTTAAAAAAAACTTGACCCGAATTTTCGGCCCCAAAATTTCAAAACCCAAATGGCAGAATGTTACAAAATCTTGCAAATGGTACAGAAACTAGAGGAGGAGAAAAAACATTGTTACAATTAAAAATAGCTTTAATAATAACATAATATTTTTAGGATTTTAACATTAACCGGGCTGTCACCAACGTTCGTTTCACTTTTTGTTCGTTAAGCGATAAGCTTATATCTTGTTTTTACCAACATAACTTTATATAAAATTTAGACTTGCTAAAACACCAAACACCATTAATTAACATCACTCCAAATCAAGAAATGTCATTATTCATAATTAACACGTGTTACACTAGTACGCTATGGACTCTAAATAGTCGGGTGTCATATTGTCCCTCTGTTTAGGAAATTTCATCCCCGAAATTATTACACACAGGTCTCCATTTCGCACTAGGTGGAAAGAGATGGGGTATTTTCATTGCATCTTGTCCTGGCGTTCCCATCTCGGGTCCATGTTTAGAATTCCAATGAACCTTCACAAGCTTAATCCGACTCCTCCCAATATAGGACATCGACTGGTTCTTTGATAAATGAGAGTTTATCGTCAATCTGAACCTCATTAGGAGACAAAGTTGTTAATGTAATATTGGAGGGCCGATATTTGAGATATTAGTCAAGGGCCGATATTGGAGATATCGGTCAAGGACCGATATTTGAGATATCAGTTATCGCAGTGGGAAAACAGTGGGATATCGATAATTTTAATATCTTGCAAAATTTTTATATATAGCAGTTTAACATATACAATTCAGTATGCTCTCCTACCATTAACAAATTAACCTTTTGCAACTTGCAAAAAACTAAAAATTGTAGCAAGTAAGAACTCACTAAAACTTAAAACACTAACATTTAATAATAACAGCTAACAATTAAAACTTAAAACACTAATAGCAGAAATAAGAAGTAAGAGGAATGGTAGAACTAAGAAGAAATGTACTGATATCGGGAATCGGTGATATTCAGTCAAATATTAGTTCAATATCGGTCAATATCACTGATATTATGGGTACTGATATATTGACCGATATTTAGTACCGATATCTTGGCAGCGGACCGATAACCGATATATCACTAATATGATATATTAACTACATAATCAGGCGGTATAATCAGTGTCTCGGTCTCGTCTGACAGACACTTCTTCAAATTGGATACATGAAACACATCATGTACTCCACTAAACTCCTATGGTAGCTCGAGCCGATAAGCGACTAATCCAACTCTGGCTAAGATCTCAAAAGGAGCTATACAGCGGGGGCTCAGCTTTCCAACTTTCCCAAATCTAACAACACCTTGTAGGTCCCTAGAGGAGGATCTAGAACAACCTTTTCTTGTTACCGAACACACCTGGTTGTGCGGAATCCGGGTATGCAACCGAGCAAAGAACACAAGAATACAAGACAAGATTTAAAGTTTAAGTACACTTGTATTACTTCCAGAAGAGGTACAAAGACAATGTTTTACAAGAAAAACTCACTAACTCTAACTGGTATTTTCTCTCTGTATTCTTCTGTGTCTATTGTGTTTTGTTTATATAGGCAAACTTATAAAGCATGTCCACGAACATTAGAGAAGCCCACGAAGAATGGCGCAACCCACGAAGAATGGAGTTGTAGGTCCCAATTCTCGGAGGATCGATAACGAAACCAAATCTCTTGTTTATCACAAACAAGGTCACGAGTGCGGAATCCCCGTGACTATGCCAAACCAAACATAGATAGTAACAACACAAAGGTAACCAATGAATCACACTCAATTGATTAGATGAGAACACGGTTCAAACAGATACACACAAAGTTTGAAGTAAGACTCTCAGGATATGCTCTCATGGTTTCAAAGTGAAACCATGTGTGGTTTATATAGCAGCCCAGGCTCAACAGTAGACGAAACATCATGTGGGCCTGACGAAACATCATGTGGGCCTGACTTAACTCCACAGTCGTCGAAACTCTAGGAGTTTCGTCACTGTTCATTGGCGAAACCTTGAGTTTTGACCATTTGGGGGTTTCGTCATGTAGTGCTCGACGAAACTTGGGAGTTTCGTCGAGGGCTGCAAATGTTGTTATGTTTGTTGCAAACAGACAGTTTGCAGCAACAACAAACAAACACACAAACATACACATATCTAAACACATATGCAACATGCATTGTCATTTAACCATTACATAACAAACTGAGACAACTTGTCGGACACAAGTAGGATAGGAGGATATCCGACTTGGTCGACGGTGAATTATAGACTCGATAATAAAAAGACCGTACAAAATACATCGCTAATAAAAACAAGTGACAGACACCAAAATATGCGTCAACAAACTCCCCCTTGTCTGTTACTGTCTTCAGTCTTCAATCTTCCGTCTCTAGTTTTTCAGCGTCCAGGTGCTTCCCGCATGAATTCCTCGGTAAAAGCAGTAACAAGCGACGCGTTGAAATTTAAGCGCTTGATGAGCGTCCTTGTCTTCATAGAATATATCATGCCGGAACAGCTTGCTAATGTCGTTAGCCGACATATTCATGATCCACATCGGATCTAACATCCGAAAATTTTCACAATCACCATTAAAAACAATCACCGCTTCATGAGTATCCGGATCGTAGCACCATAGCCTCATATCATCAAGAAAGTTCTGTTTCATCGGCATTAACGAGATCTTGTCCATGACTTTTGCTGGTTGATAGACAAGCTTGTATCGCGCCGTATTTGTCACTGGATCCAATGTGAACCTGATCTGTTGATAGATGGGAAACTGCGGCTTGAACAACTCATTTTTCCATCCTGTCCTTTTGTTAAACTTTATCTTTCGCTCGAACAATGTAGCTCCTTCGAAGTTTGAACGATTAACAAGCTCAAGCTTCGTCAAAGCTGCAACGTCATAAAATGGCAAGGACAATATGCTTAGCAACGATCTGAAGTACTGAATACCGAATTCACGCTTGATGGCAACCCAGTGAATTTCCTTGACGAACATCCAGCTCAGAATCCTTCCATGAGGCTTGACCTTTTCAAACTGAAGAAAATCAACTTGTGCTTCCGGCGGTGTAGGCTTTTCAACCTTTGATAAGAAACTTTTTCTCCATTCCTCGAATGAATCAGTAGGATTATCAGAAGACGCCCGATTCTTCAATTGTTCATCAATGTCTTCTTGATTCTCTTTCATCCATTCTTCATCAAATGGATCAAACTCCGTTCCGTCAGCACGAACATAAGTTGATTTGCTGGATTCGCCTTCAAATACGACCTCTTCAATGTTTTCAACATTTTCAATCTCTGGTTCAACCGGCATTTTATCAATCTCAGCATCATCAATTTCTTTCATCGCATTCAAAGCCAACAACTGCTCGTGCGACAGATCAGAAACAATCTCTCCCTCTTCTAGAATTTCACCAGTGATAGGATGAACAACCTGCAATGCAAGATTAGCTGTGCTAGGAACAGAAGATGTACCAGGCAAAGATTCAAGCTGTTGTGTTTCTTCAACGGTTCCACTGGAGGTTCCTTGAGTAGATTCGAGCTGTGAAGGTTTGAAAACAACAATTTGAGAAGAGGTAGCTGTTGGAGGTTGTTCTGAAGTGGCATAAGGATCGGGGTTCCCTTGATCTTCAGGATCATCATCCTTCTCTTCAACACTTCTTATTGCTTACATCGATCATTCCACAGAATATTGACCCGCTTTCTAACGATCTCAGAGCTTTCAGTTATTTTCTTAACCCCATCAGCTATTGTGGTGTTTCGAGAATCGTACCACTCCTTCATATAATCATGCCTTTCTTTGAGATTCTCAGCCAACTTCTGAAGTTTACAGTTGCTTTCTTTCATGCGATTCATTTCTATCCCACGAGTATTATCTGTCGCACGCATCTGTTGCAATTGTCTCTCTCTTTCTTCGTCAGCAGCTTTCAAACGAGCATTTCAGCTTTCAATTGCTCTATTTCCGTCTGTTGGCGAGTGATCTCTGCTGCTTGTCGCCCAATAATGGCATTCAACATGTTAATTTCCAACTGTTGCTTGATCGAGTCAGCTCTTGTGGCACTTATCACATCAGTATGCCTGTTGATCTGACCTGCAGCAGCTTGAAGTTGAGAAAATAAGAAGTCTACCTTTTCGTCTTGATTCATCCGAGAAAAGACCGTCCGTCTACGCTCTGCGGCTGGCTGTGAAGTCGTTGCACGAATGGTTGACGCTATGGAAGGAGCAGGTTCTTGAGGGGTCACTGTAGGAGTTTCAGGTGTTGAACTCACTACAGGAGCTAGTTCAGAGGACCTCGGAGGAGATGGAATCATTTCAGAAGCCTTAGTGGCCGTGAATCCAAGATTAGGATCCATTTCCGCTTCTTGTGTAGGCTCTTGAGGAACGAATTGCTGTGCAGATGAAGTACCAATGTACTTTTTTGCTTTCTTCTTGCGTTTGACAGTCGTTTCCTTTCTCTTTAATCGTTCCATTTCGATATCCGAAGGAACGTATTCAGGATCATTTTCTTGTCTAATCCTCCTAATTCTTTTAACACCACGTTCATCATAGTATACTTCATATCCGGGTTCAGGTGGATTGTCGTCAGATTCAGAATCCTCCTCGTCATCACCAGCTTAAGTGCCACCAGCTGCACCAGCAGACGATGCACCAGCAATAGATGCACCAACGGCACCAGCACCTACATCACCACCATCACCAGCTTCATCATCATCATTATCACTGTCTGACGAACCTGAATCCTCTGGACCAAACTTTTCAACCATCGTTTTCTTTAACTCCGGCTCTTCGTTGTCAGATTGGCTGTCATCATGACGCCTTTTGTCATCTGCAGGAGCAACGTATTCTGGTTTTCCAAGAGCACCTATCAACTTCCTAGGCGGCTTGCTTTCTGTGTATCTCTTTGCTGCAAGGCTCTTGAATATCCTTAAAGATTGCAAGATCATAGATTCTATCTTCAGGATGTCGTTGTCAGCTTTTGCAAGACTGGGATGTTGAACGTTCATGATCATTTGAAGAAACCGAGGACACATCCAGAATTTATTCCCGGTTGTTCTACTACCAGTCCTCGTCATATTCTCTTTCATATTGGCGAAGATATACTTTGAGATGCTAAACGGTTTGTTCAGCACCAATGCCACCATGAGACCTACAAGGTCATTGCTTGCCATATCATATCCTGCACACCTATTGCTGATACACTGAAGAACGTGCAAAAGGAACTTGTAACGCAATGGCAAATCTCCCTTGTTGATTTGAGAACTGAAGACGTCACCGATACACTTTATCCGCAATAAACAACCACGAGTACACATGATTGGAATAGAGGACGGAGCATTCGGATCGGCTTGTAGCTCTAAGACAGTGTTCAATATATCCGGTGAGACAACAACATTCAGATCATTCACTTGCCCTTGAATGACTTCGATTCCATCTACTTGCACCACGCTTGCGGAATTCCAGAAAGATTTAACGAGCGATTTGTAAACAGGCGTTGAAAAGGTGACAGCTTTATTAATTCTCGACTCCCTAATCCACTGAGTAATTTCTTTCAATTCATCAATCTTTCCTTCCCGATCCAGAAAACTAATTTAGTTGTGACGCTTCTTGGACATCACTTCCTCTTCAGATTTGTTTTCCTTCTTAGTCGGGGCCTTACGTTTTCTTTCTTTCGGTGCCATCTGTATTTGCAAACGTCCATAATAAGTCAACATGTCACAATATGTGCATCAAACATATATATAATCATGTTAGAATATCAGATGGACATTTCACATTCAAATGTACTTGTTTTGTGAAAGGGCACCAAAACAGAAAAATTACTAAGTATGGAACGACGAAACTTCCACAATGCGACGAAACTCCTTTCATTACAACGAAACATCCTTGGTCAAATAAAGTCAATGTTGACCGTTGACCAGTGAGGTTTCGTCGACATCCTTTCGACGAAACTTGTTCCAATTTAAAGGGGTTTCGTCACAATGGTTTCGTCGTTAACAGATTGAAGAAACTTAGATTTCATCATCACAGAGGTTTCGTCATCGTTAGGGTTTCGTCAAATTGGGGGTTTTTAAACCAAGGACGTTCCGTCGATAAACGGTTAACTGATTGACCGATTCAAAACATCAAACACAATTTGACACTTTTGATTTAACCATAAACAACACTAAACAACCTAGAATGTAAAACCGACACAGATTTTGAACAGAAACCCACCCAAAACGGTTTAAAACCACCAACAATCATCATCCCCTGTTTTATTAACGAAAACCCAACCCAAATCAACAATCAATATAACATACAAGTTCTAGTTATATCATTTTTTATGAAAGCAAAACAGAAAACACAGATTTATATGAAGAATCGAAGCATTAGGGGTGACCGAGGGTTTTGTTAATAAGTTTCAAATAGAAACACAGGGTGCCTAAGGTTCGAATCAGTTGATCAAACATTTGTATACCTTCAGTTTGATGAAAAATATTTGAGAATATGAAGGGTTTTTGAGAGTCGGTGAAAACGGTATGGGAGATGGAGTATCGGAGAAGATGAACAGGCAAGTGGTTTGAAAAAGATGACTTCTCTGACACAGGGACCCCTTTTATACTCATGACCTTGGCGAAACCTCCATCTCGACGAAACTGACATCTATGCAAATGAAAATCTTTGCAAAGATTTTGAATCAGTGATGAAGCAGAAGTTTGAAATGTCATCAATGGGGGAGATGAAATTCTTTCTGGGATTACAAGTTGAACAACTTCCTGAAGGAATTTTCATTCATCAGTCAAAGTACGTTCATGATATTCTAGAGAAATTTGGGATGTCAGGTTCTACTCCAGCTGCTACCCCACTTGCAACAAATCATGGGATTCACCCAGATCTCACCGGAGACAGGGCTGATGAAACATTTTACCGATCCATGATAGGTTCTTTAATGTACCTAACTGCTTCACGTCCTGATATAATGTACCCAACGTGCCTCGCAGCAAGATTTCAGTCTAACCCAAGAGCATCGCATATGATCATTGTGAAGAGGATATTGCGCTACCTGAAAGGAACTCCTTCATTGGGGTTGTGGTATCCTAGAAAAGGCGACTTTACGCTCGAAGGGTATTCCGATTCGGATTTCGGATGCTGCAAAGTCAATTCAAAATCAACAACTGCAGGATGCCAGTTCTTTGGTCCTAGATTGGTTACCTGGCAGTGTAAGAAACAAACGTCTGTGGCGTTATCTACTTGTGAAGCGGAGTACGTATCTGCTAGCAGTTGCTGCTCTCAGATCTTGTGGATACAGCAACAGATGCGCGACTACGGTTTGCAGTTTCTTAACACACCTATTTTTGTTGATAATGAGGCCGCAATAAATATAACTAAAAATCCAGTACATCACGCTAAAACTAAACACATAGAAATTCGTCATCACTTTATTCGTGATTGCTTTGAGAAAAAGTTGATACGAATTGAGAAAATCCACACTGACGAACAGAAAGCTGATTTACATACCAAAGCTTTTGATAAAAATCGGTTTAAATATTTGTTAAAACTGAATGGTATGAAGCTTCTGTCGGTGTTGGATGGCATAATTGGCGTTGATGAGAGTACTGTTGCGGATGAAGACGAGAAACAATCTGCAATGGTTTGTCGAATTTTTACTTGTTTTGGTATTTAGGGGGAGTAGATGTTTGTACATAGTTATTTTCAGAAAATACAAAAACAGTAAAAATGCAAAAATACAAAAACATGATAAAATCTGAAAAAGAGCTTGTGTATATAGGGAAAATGATAGTACATCAGCTAGACGATCACAGTATGCTAAAGATTTGAAAAGTATAAAAGAGTTAAACAATCTTACTGATGATGTGTCGATAGGTTTTCGTACATTTAGTAGATTTATTCGGGATATAAACCTAAAATTCAAACTTGTGAATTCGTGGGGAACACTACTTGGATATATAGGTAACCCCTGAAATCTCGTTTGAAAGGTCTCTTAATCTGATATACTAGGTCTTTATACTCTATGATGTCTGGGGTATTATTCCGGGACTTCTGCTGAACGGTAGTTCTGACCTAGTCCCTGGCTAATACTTGCTTCAATGCTTGAAACACAGCATTACACCCTCAGCATGCTGAAACAATAAAATTGATATATGCTGCTGTTGTAAGCAAAAAGATCCTCTAAAGGGGACACACCGAAAAGTCGAAGCTGATATCTCTCTGCGTATACGGAAGTATCGATCTGAGATCCCTCGGCCCTCGCATACCTAAATTATATACAGATATCATTGTAGTATTCTCACCTGTAAGACTGATTATTGAGATTCTGGATACGAGAGTATATTCAAGAGGTGGGACACATGAATGATCTAAGTTCTTAATTCATCTAAATCGTATCCTGAATAAGTTGAACTTTGTATGAGAATTTAAGATGGATCAGTATATTGGCAATCGAGGTAAATTGTTTAAATTTGAGTATGAAATGTAGCTTAACGGTACTTGTGATTTGTCTGAAAAGCTGATATGATTCCCTGACACGCTCACCAAAAATATGTTTGTAAATAGTTTACTTTGTTTAATTTCTGCAATTTAAGTTTTCTGTATTTCATTTCTTAGTTTAGAATACTTTGATAAAATCCAAAAAGATTTTATTTCTGCTTTATTTTAGACAAACCAAAGTGGAGAGTTGATTGTTGAATTCTCGGATATTTGAAGCAGATGCAGGAAATTCTGGACTGAAGAATGAGGAGAGCTTACTTTGAAGAAGTTTGAATTATTTGATATGATAAAAACAAGTTCATTAACTTGATACTTGTTATTTTCAGAAATTGTTTGAAAATGTTGTTGTTAAAAATTAGTTTGATTCGTCAAATGATCAACCAAGGTCATTAATTTGGACTTGGTAGATTAATTGAGTAATCAGGGTCATTAACTTGAACCTGAATACTTGAGTGGATTGCTATAGCTGATTGAGTTTGTGTTTTATTGTTGAAAAGATAGAATGGTTATGTTTGTTGGTTGAGTAACAGGATTGGACTTCATTATTCTCAACGAAAGCTAAATGTTAAAGCTTGAACCAGATTTCTCAGATCCTAACATACTGAGAGGGGGAGTCTGTGAAAGGGGGAGTCTGGATCAACAGTCAAAGGGAAGATTGAAGTTTAAAGTTTGAAGATTGATGAGAGTTTTTACAATGTTTGAAGATTGTTAAAGACAAAGACTTGAAGCCAAAGACTTCATCAACATCCAAGGGGGAGTCTGTTGGTGCACTGAATGTCTGTTGATTACATCATTATCAAGTCTTGTGTCTAGGATTGTTTGAATGATTACACATTAGAGTTTAAATTAGGGTTTTTATGTTGTAAACACAAGATTTCGCTTGAAAGGTTATGTGAATGCTTGAAGCGAAATCAAGATGTGATGATTTCGCTTCAGACTTCCTCAAGCGAAATCAAGTGCCCTATATATAGGTGGTAGGTCATTTGAAGCGTAATCAGAGTTGTCATTGTATGTGTGACGAAGTGCTGACGGATCTGTATCAGAAAACTTTGTACAAGCACTCAAATTAATTAGAAAAGAAAGATTAAAAGGATTAGAGCTGTTATGACTTTAATTACGTTGATTCCGCCTTCGTAATCAAAGATGAACATCCTTAACTGACGGTTAACGATCGTACAACTTTGATTACGAAGGCGGAATCAACGTAATTAAAGTCATAACAGCTCTAATCCTTTTAATCTTTCTTTTCTAATTAATTTGAGTGCTTGTACAAAGTTTTCTGATACAGATCCGTCAGCACTTCGTCACACATACAATGACAACTCTGATTACGCTTCAAATGACCTACCACCTATATATAGGGCACTTGATTTCGCTTGAGGAAGTCTGAAGCGAAATCATCACATCTTGATTTCGCTTCAAGCATTCACATAACCTTTCAAGCGAAATCTTGTGTTTACAACATAAAAACCCTAATTTAAACTCTAATGTGTAATCATTCAAACAATCCTAGACACAAGACTTGATAATGATGTAATCAACAGACATTCAGTGCACCAACATGGCTCGACGAAACCTTAAATTGGGCTTGAACAGATAGCCCATGATGAAACTTAAATGGGCCAGTGGGGTTTCGTCGTGACCTCGACGAAACTTGGGGTTTCGTCGTGAACATTTCAAATTTTGACCATTTTGACCAATTTTGAAAAACAATTGACTTTGACCATGCGCTTTCGTCGACATTAAGGAGTTTCGTCGACATGAAAGGAGTTTCATCGACACCCTTTTCTCAAAATTCACTAAGTCTTTTGAAATTTGAAATTTTGCACACTTGAAAAGATTTTGTTTATTTGAAAGATTTCCATCTTGATTGAGTGTTGATACACTTTGTGTGGACGCGACTCGGCTCGGTTCGACTCGGCTCGGTACAACTTGGTTTCAACACGGTTAGGTCCGGCTCAAGCCCGACGTCACGACATTCCTCCGTCGTGCGCCCCAGAGTTCGACACGCGAAGCATGGAGAGCCGCGGCCTTTCCCGCCAACACATCACCATGACATCACCTTAGTGATGTCATGATGAT
This sequence comes from Helianthus tuberosus, assembly GCA_030545235.1. NCBI lineage: Eukaryota > Viridiplantae > Streptophyta > Magnoliopsida > Asterales > Asteraceae > Helianthus > Helianthus tuberosus. Next base: position 142,990,595 of record CM060412.1, on the reverse strand, counting down.
GTCACTATTTTGTCTTATGTGGAAATATGTGAACTTTGAAAGCATATGACGAAACAGATTTTGTTTCGTCAATCTTTGTCATGGTTCAGCCTGATTCGTTGACTGTTGGGCTTGTTTCATGGGCTTACTTGTGTTTCGTCGGCCCATGTCCTGATTCGTCAAGTCTAACAGCCCACCTGCTATAAATAGGCACAGAATGTTCACAGTTTCACTAGAGATGTGAGTTTACCCTTGGTGCTTGTAAGAACTGTGTTTGTATCAGTTTGCATTTCTCATCTTGTTAATCAAACGATTGTGTTTCTTTGGTTAACCTTGTGTTTATCTTGTTCTATGTTTGGTTGGCTAAGTTAAGTGGATTCCGCACACTTAACTTTGTTTGTTATAAACAAGGATTCCGTAGTGAAAATCGATCCTCCGATTTAGGGACCTACAAGTGGTATCAGAGCATTGGCTCTTATCCTTGTTTAAAATCAAACATAGTTCAGTTTGGTTGTCTTGTATTTGTGTTTGTTTTGCTCAAAAGGTGTTCTTGATAACTTTATATTTTCTGGAAAAAGGAACCATAAATAGTGTAGTTGTTGCTTGTTTTGTTAAGAGTTTTGCCAAAAACCATGCTAGTTTAAGTATACACTTACAACCGGTTGGTTTTGGTTGAAAGTTTTAGTCAAAAATTTCTTTTCAGAAAGTTTAAAGTTCACCGGTGGTTAAACTGTCTTCATATTTTCTAAATATCTTCAAAGTGTTCTTGGTAAAAGCATGCTTTTAATCTAAAAGATAAGGTTATGTTTATTTGAAAAGTGTTTGACCAACTTCTTTTATCCACCATACTTCTAAGTTGGTGAAATAGCAGGTTTGAAAATCGTGTGAATTGACAGCTTGGGTATAAACTTTTCACCAACTTTTACCAACCTCTGACAGTTTCTTTTTGACGAATCAGGACTCAACGAAATAGAAAGTCAACGAAACAGGAAGCATCTCGCCAAAGGTATCTTTGACGAAACTGAAAAGTGTTTCGCCAAAGATCCCTTCGACGAATCACATCTATTTCGCCAAAAGTCCCTTCGACGAATCAAAGTCTGTTTCGCCAAAGCTCCTTTTGACGAATCACAAATCTGTCTCCTCAAACTTCTTTGAAGAAACAGGATCTGTCTCGTCAACTGCTGTTTCGTCAAAAGCTTTTTCTGTTTCGTCAAGACAGTCTCAAAGTTTTCAACAGAAGGTTTGCAAGTTCACCATAACAGTGTGTTTTCAAGTGTTTGTTCAGGTTTTCAGGTAGTAGTCATCGAAAATGAGTTGCACAAGTCCATGGGACTGGAGTACGGACCCACGACCAGGTCAAAGTTCAAATCAGACATCTATGGCCTCTTACTTAGCAAACTCCATACCTCAACAACAACCGTCCATAAGTGCAAGTCAATGGGCATTGGTATCAAATCAAAACCAAAGCATTCAAAATCTCTTGTTGAGCGAGAGTGAGACGGGTAGCAACAATCGCCCGCCAAAGCTAAATCATATGAATGATTATCCATCATGGAAGGGACGTTTTCATACCTATGTTCAAGGGCAAAGCACCGAACTTTGGACGTGTTTCATTAATGCAGTCAACCCTGCCCTCGAAACAGCAGCATCAACTTCAGCAGGTTATGCTAATATGCTTGAGGATGATAAGAAAGCTTATGACCTGGAGAAAAAGGCGTTTGCCATTCTTACACAAGCGCTTCACAAAGAAATCTATCATCAATTTGGGTATTGTAAGACCACGAAAAGCCTATGGGATGCATTGGTGGCGAGAGGAGAAGGGAATGCAGCTTCTAGGAAGACTCGCCATGATCTGTTAAAGAAAGAGTTTGAATCATTTCAGTTCTTGGAAAATGAAACCCTAAATGATATGACTTCTCGTTTCTATCATTTGATTAGTGAAATGAGTTCTTACAATGTTAATGCTACCCATCAGGAAATGATTGCTCGTTTTGCTGATGCTCTACCTCCTAAGTGGAGTCCATTCATTGAGCTTCTGAAACATACGGGTGCACTGGATGCAGCCAATGCCAGTCTCTATGAATTCATTCAGAAGTTAGAGCACAAGAATGAAGAAGAAATTAGGAAGGCTAAAAGAATTGCAGCTGCACCTCCTCAAAATACAGAAATGTATTTGCCTGGTTTTGGTCCTTCAGCAAGTTCTAGTTCCGTTCAACCACCGAAGCTTCAAACGGCGTTTGTATCCAATACAAACTCTTCTCCGTTTCCACAGTTCAATCAAGCATAACCACAGTGGGATCAAAGTGCTTATCTTTCACAAACCATTGCTACACCTCAAGTTACCACTGCTCAACCACAGTTTGATCAAAGCGCCTATCTTTCACAATCAATACCCACACCACAGTCACAACCACAACAACAAGCTCATTATGCCAACAATCCTCCACCCCTCAACCCTAACACGGTCAGGGTCGATACTTCAAACCTCTCACAAGTTAGCATTGAAGTAAATGAGCATATGGAACTCATTAATACAATGGTCAGTGCTTATTGCGGGTTGGTGGCAGGTCAAATTGGAAACATCAATATGACCAATGAAGATTATCAACAGATCGACAGGGATGAGATGGAGTTAATGGATATTAAATGGGCTTTTGCTAGTGCGGTTAGAAGAGCGAAAGACTTCATGGCTCGAACTGGAAGAACTTCGTTGGAAGGGAAAAAGGATACGAAGTACGGGTTTGATATAAATGCTGTCACATGCTTCAATTGTGGGGAGAAGGGGCATTTCAAACGTGAGTGCACCCGACCAACCAAACAAGGCAATCATAACCCATTTAGAAACCAGACGAGTACTTCAAATGTGAATGCCCAACAAGAAAACCGTGACAGAAGGATTGTGGCAGTCAACAACAATCAGAGCCAGTCTGGACCATCAAATCCCAATCGGGCTTTGACTGTTCAAGGTGATGAAGGATGTGACTAGTCTGTACAGTTTGGTGAAGGTGATCAAGCAGGAGGAACAGCTTGTTATGCAAAGATCATCAATCACATCAAGCATGTTCATAAAGAAGAATTTTCTGAGAGTGATGACAGTTCTGGTTATTCTGGAAGTTCTGATGAAGAAGGCTCTATTTCTGGGGATAATCAATCTGAGTCTGATGTTAAGGAGGAAGGAGGTGCTGATGTTGAAGATCTTTTGAATGAAGCTGATGAGCTCATATGTCATAAATCTATTCTGATCAGGAAGGCTGCTACTGCATCTAAGGAAATGGAGAAGTTCTTTTCTGAAGATGGAGCTTTTTCTTTTTAAACTGCCTTTATGGCAAATGTCTCAGCTTCTTCGAGTCAGGTAAATTCTGAACCTCCTACTCCTAGTGTTTGTAAATCTTGTGCAGATATGAAGCTTGAATCAGAAAAACTTCATAGTCATAATCAAAGTTTGGTTATTGAACTATCAAAGTGCAAAGAGGCTAACATGGCTTTAGTTCGAAACGAAAAAGAATTTAAATCGGTAATTGAAACCCTAAAGAAAAGCGTTTCCGAAGTTAACAAAGTGGTTTATCATAAACAAGTTAGCATAAACGATTACATAAACATTGTTGAGGAAACCAAAAAGGAACTAGCCATAGCCAAATGCGAGCATGATGCTATCAAGCAAAAGTTGGAAAGTTATTCTAACTCCCGATTTGTGCTTGATCACATCATTGATGTTCAACAACTGAAGGGAAACAAGAAAGGCGTAGGGTATAAGAAGTGTCCGCCCCCTTTGAGACATAACTATACCAAAATGCCCGATGAAGAGGATATGCCTCGTTTTGAACCATCTGTACCTCTCGATTATGAGGATGTTACAACTGGTTTAGGTTTCAAAACGGAAAATTCATCGGAGGGCTCATCTGATAACAAAGAAAAGTCATCATGTGCTTCAAATCAAAGTCCTCCAACCATTGAGGACTATGATTCTTCAGATGATGAATCAGATGTGAATGACCAGGATGAATCACTTGATGAGACGAAAGGAGTAGAAATTCCAATTGAGAATCATATTCTTTGTGATCCTCCTACTCCTGTCATGCAACCTGTTTCCAAGCAAGTGATAGATCCTGTCAAGAATGTCAAGGATGACAAAGAATGTGTGTCTGCTGTTAAGAGCAATAACGTGTTGTATACTTTGGTCGGTGATGCTAAAATTTATTCGGACAATGATTTTCCAATTAAAAATGTCAATCCATCTTTGATTGATAAAGTGTTTGAAGACAACACGAATAAATTTTTGGGAAAGAGCATTCCCGGAGTTGTGGTAACACAATGTGATCCTGTTCCAAAATCAGAAATCAGAAAACAATTTGGAAAACAGAAATCATCGACAAAGCAACAACCTATTGCCTCTAAGGGTAAACAACCAAAAAGGCGAGCTCAAAAGCCTAACATTTCTCAATCAAAATTTGAAACAAAAGGAGCTCGTTATCAGAAGAAAAGCAAGGATGTTAAATTTGTAGCATCAAAGGGTACGGATAAAATCGAGACTTTTGAAAACAAATCAAACACCGATTTTGTACAACAAGTCAAGATTTTGAAACGTAATAGTGATAACAATTACACCCAACACACAAACGGGTGTGATGAAAGAGCAAGTACCTCAGGTTCTACAGGTTCGACATCTGCCAGTCGATCAAATTCTCCTAAGTTTGTTGAAAGGAGAACGTGTTTCAAATGTGGGAAGTTTGGGCACATCATTAAAGACTGCACAAACTCGCCTAAACCAAATTTTGTTGAAAGAACCCCTTCTGAACAAGGTCACTCACAACGTCGTCCTGTTTCTCCAAAACATGATAAAAGAACTGTTAAGGAACAAGAAACGAAACAACGACGTCATAACATCAAAGCTGTTGAAAAGGCTTTAAAATCTGAAGTCAAAACGGTTAAAAGGAAACCTAGTTTGTCACAACCATTAAAACCAGAAACTGTACATAATACACAATCTGGTAAACAAAAACAAACTTGGAAACCTAAAACGGGTGAAAGTTCAGGGGGAGGTGCTGTGTTTGAAAATCATCAGGAAATTGAAATTACATTTCTTGATTCTCAGGGGCAACCTAAGTCTATGAAGGCTTGGGTCCCCCTCTCCAACTAATCTCTGAGTGAGTGTGTAGGATGTTCTAGGAGGAACTTTCGATAGTCGTAAGATTGTTGATAGTGGAGCGTCCTTGCACAAGATAGGCGACAGAAGAAATTGTTGCCTTTGATGGAGAGAAAAAGAAAGGGGAAACAGAGTTGTCTGTTGAAAGAAATTGATAACTTCGACAAAATGCAAATCATTTCAAAGTGTGATTGTTAAAGGCTTTGATCGGGTCCCCATGATAGATTCAATCAAAATGTACGCACCTGCAGCATGTCTGAAGTTCAAAATCAACAAGATGAACGTGCAGTGTACATTTCTTCGCGGTGTAATTGAAGAAAATGTGTTTGTTGAACAAACCAACCGGGTGTGCGGATGCCTTGGCATGGATTGAACAACCGCACACTACTTCTCAAGGAGAAAGACAAAGACCTTCGCTGGTGTAATGTGGAAGACCAGCCGGAACAAAAGGTTTCTGATCTTGTTGCTGTGAAGAGATTTCTCGGTAAATTGAAGTAGCTACAAGGAATCGACCTTGAAATCCACACCGGGTGGATGTCTAGTTTGGGAGAGCACTCAGATTCCTTGCAATGCACGAAGCAGTTGCAGGATACGGTTTTAAATTTCTAATCTCTCCTATACTTGTCGACATTTAAGCTGCTTTATGAATTATTATCATCTCGTATAGCACTCTTTGGCCAGACAATGTTGTCATGGTCCGCACCGCTTACCGACGTGCCAACTGATTTTTCCAAAATTCGATAAATCATTTCTGACAAAAACTTAATTTTGGTAAACGGCATTGAGGTAAAACATGAGTTAACCGACATCGGGAAATCGTTTTTGTAAATATCTTTGTGTCTTTTAAATTTTATCTTAGTTTGTTGATTTTAGGAGGAGTAAATCCAAATTCGAAAAATTTAAAAAACGCAAAAACAATAGAAAATCAAAAATGAGTTTCCTGGCGAGAAAAAGAGAAAATGATAGTACATCAGTGGTCTGTTGAAACCTCTTTAAACCTAAAATGAAAAACGATAAGCAGCTCTATATAAGATGTATCGGTAGGCTCACAATCATTTTAAAGTGTGCAGGGTGATATAAACCTTAATCGACTGAAGACCAGGTGGGAACCATACATTGGCATATGGTCTTGGTACCGAAATTTCGTTTGAGAGATTGCCGAGGTTCTGAGATATTCGGTCTTTATGCTGCTTATCATCTGGGTATCATGGTTGTATCTTTTACTGAAAAATAACGGGGACGCAAGTCTAGATCTTCCATGATACCATACATACGTGTACATATTGCATTCGACCTCAATAAGTGATCAACAATCACATGTCCAAACAAATAAGTGATAAAATATCACATTTATCCGGGAGTCAAGTCCGTCTCTCTGCTGAACGAAAGTACTGACCTGTTCACGGACTTGCTCTTGTGCCCTCATGCATCTGAAAATCAAGTTCCTCATCAATAAGTGATTCTATCACATAGGGCTTGTTTTCAAATCAAAATAAGTGAGAATCTCACATCATATACGGTCAAACAGATGATAATCGGTATACTCACCGGTAAGATGAACTCTCGTGCATACCTTGATACGGGAATGTGTCGTGTGTGGATGAACACCGGTCGGTAAGTATAAATCATACCTTAACGTATCACCTCGCCATGATTACATCTGATAAGTTGAGCTTAAGTGGACAACAATACCGATAATTGTTATAGGATGCTTATCTAATTGTTAACTAAATGAACAACAAGAGCGTTTTGACATGACCTTACACTGATATGATTCTCTTACCCTCGAAACTCGCAAAAAGAATGTCTGTAGATATTTATTTACTGTTTTTAGTTTATGCGTCTTTGTATATATTTATTTATTGCTTTCCGTCTTTACATTTGAAAAATGAAAAATTCCAAAAAGATTTTGCTTCTAGTTTATTTTTGATTGACCGATGTTGGAACTCGAGTCTATCCTACCCAAAATCCTGATCGTAAGCCGGAAAACAATTGCATCTTCATAAACAGTCGAAGTTAACAAGTTTTGAAAGTTAAAGGATTAAAATTGATCATTTTCTAAACTTTCAAACTGTTGTCGGTCGGTAGTTGATTGTAAAATGGTCACACATGTGTCATTTGTTTATGGAAACTATATTCCAAGCGGTTGTTCTCATTATGCGTTTAGATTTCTTGCTTGTGCAGATGCTAAAGGCGAGGAGAACATGTTCGATGACAAGCTTTGGAATGAAGACACGAAGTGGAGGCACTCAAAGGAAAAAGGTGATCGAGTTGCCGCTGACCCTTCATCAACACCACAAGGATCTAAAGAATTAAAGATCAAAAGATTCACAAGCATGACTCAATGGAGAGTTCATTCTAAGGGGGAGTTTGTTAACACACTTCCTAAATTAAATGGGGAGTTTGTTGATACACTTTCTGCTTACGACGCGTGAAGACTTTGAAGATCCTCTGACATGAAAGACACAGAAGACGAGCAATCACAGAAGACGAACCATCACGAGTAGCGTCCAAGGGGGAGTTTGTTGATACACTTTGTGTGGACGCGACTCGGCTCGGTTCGACTCGGCTCGGTACAACTTGGTTTCGACACGGTTAGGTCCGGCTCAAGCCCGACGTCACGACATTCCTCCGTCGTGCGCCCCAGAGTTCGACACGCGAAGCACAGAGAGCCGCGGCCTTTCCCGCCAACACATCACCATGACATCACCTTAGTGATGTCATGATGATGTCACTATTTTGTCTTATGTGGAAATATGTGAACTTTGAAAGCATATGACGAAACAGATTTTGTTTCGTCAATCTTTGTCATGGTTCAGCCTGATTCGTTGACTGTTGGGCTTGTTTCATGGGCTTACTTGTGTTTCGTCGGCCCATGTCCTGATTCGTCAAGTCTAACAGCCCACCTGCTATAAATAGGCACAGAATGTTCACAGTTTCACTAGAGATGTGAGTTTACCCTTGGTGCTTGTAAGAACTGTGTTTGTATCAGTTTGCATTTCTCATCTTGTTAATCAAACGATTGTGTTTCTTTGGTTAACCTTATGTTTATCTTGTTCTATGTTTGGTTGGCTAAGTTAAGTGGATTCCGCACACTTAACTTTGTTTGTTATAAACAAGGATTCCGTAGTGAAAATCGATCCTCCGATTTAGGGACCTACATTGAGTTTACCAAATGCAAGGACATTTTATGAAGTAGGCTTCTGGCTTTCGGCAAAAAAACACCAAGTTACAACTTCGGCTAGTTCAAAAATGAACTTTACAAGATACACTAAAAACAAAAATTAAAGCGCAGTAAACTAATCGAAAAACTATAAAGAGCAATAAACAACTGTACAAAAGCAATCTTTTTGCGAATTTCAAGGATAAGGAATCATACCAACTTACGGTCTTAGTCAACATGATTTTTGTTCGGTTTAAAGCTCTGGATAAGTATACTACCTCGATTATCGGTATTGTTGTCAACATAAGCTCAAACTGATCAGATGTAATCATAATTAGGAGATACGATTTACGGTAAGGATTATACTTACAAGCTGATGTTCATCCACTCACTACACATTCCCGTATCAAGGTATGCGCGAGAGTTCATCTTACCGGTGAGTATACCGTTTATCATCTGTTTGAACGTATAAAAGAATGTGAGATACTCACTTATTTTTGATTGAAAACAAGCCCTATGTGATAGAATCACTTATTGATGAGGAACTTGATTTTCGATGCATGAGGGCACAGGAGCTAGTCCGTGAACAGGTCAGTACAATGTACAGCAGAGAGACGAACTTGACTCCCGGATAAATGTGATATATTATCACTTATTTGATTGGACATGTGATTGTTGATCACTTATTGAGGTCGAATGCAATATGTACACGTATGTATAGTATCATGGAAGATCTAGACTTCGTCTCCGTTATTTTTCGGTAAAATATACAACCATGATACCCAGATGATAAGCAGCATAAAGACCAAATATCTCATAACCTCGGCAATCTATCAAATGAAATTTTGGTACCAAGACCATATGCCAATGAATGGTTCCCACCTGACTTGAAGTCTGTTGGGTTTGTATCATCCTGCACATTTTAATCTGATTGTGAGCCTACCAATACATGGTTAGTAGAGATACTTATCATTTCTCAATTTTTGTTTTACATTTTGAACATGTTGACCGACCACACCAGTGAATATCATCATCTTCCTTTATCCAAGAAACTCATTTTTGGTTTTCTAATTTTTTGAATTTTTGGTTTTTTCAATTTTTTTGAATTTTTGAATTTTTCAAACTTAAAGACAGAAAGTAAAGACATATTTTTGGATTTTTTATTTTTCAAATGTTTTTGTATTTTCTTGAATTTACTCCCCCTAAAATGCTAAAAGGTTTCTAAATTGAAAATCGTTTTGTATTTTTTTGAGTTTTTAAGAAAATATTTACAAAAACGATTAGCCAAATAAGTTTTACTCGGGTATCACCTTAATGCCGTTGACCAAAAGTAGATAATCAAAACGTGATTTATCAAAAGCTTTTGTAAACAGGTCGGCACGTTGGTGATCGGTGTGAAGTTTAACAACATCGATTAATCTTTTGTCAAAACAATCACGTATGAAGTGATATTTAATTTCGATGTGTTTGGTCTAGGAATGCTGCACAGGAGTTCTAGTAATCTGTAAGGCAGCATTGTTATTAACAAAAATAGGAGTAGATAGGAATTCAAAACCTTAGTCGCACATTTGTTGTTGTATTCAAAGAACTTGGGAGCAACAACTAGAGGCAGCAATGTATTCTGCTTCACAGGTTGAGGTAGCAACACAGGTTTGCTTCTTGCACTGCCACGTGACTAGGCGATTTCCTAAGAATTGACATCCCGCTGTTGTTGACTTGCCATCAATTTTGCAACCACCAAAATCAGAATCACTGTATGCTGTTAAATCAAAGCTATCATCCCTAGGGTACCAGAGATCGGTGTTCGGGCAACCCTTCAATTAGTGGAAAATCCTATTAACAGCTACCAGATGTGAGGCCTTCATGTTGGCTTGATATCTTGCAAGCAGGCACGTAGGATACATGATGTCAGGCCTTGAAGCTGTGAGATACATGAGAGATCCGATCATAGCGCGATAGTATGAAGAGTTAATGCTTTCACCCTTCAGATCCGGAGTAATCCTGTGATTATGAGGAAGTGGGGTACCAATGGGCGTTGCATCAGACATCTGGAACCGGCTCAAGATGCCACCAACATATTTAGTCTGATGAATGAATATCCCAGACTCGGTTTGTTGAACTTGTAGGCCCAAGAAGAAAGTCATTCCCCCATTGCGCTCATCTCGAACTTTTCTTGCATCACACGCTTGAATTGCATGCACAAAGAATCATTAGTTGAACCAAAAATTATATCATCAATGTATACCTGCGCCAACAGAAGATCTCCATCTTGTTCGTTGATAAAGAGAGTGCAATCAATAACACCTCGCCGAAAACCATTCATCAATAGATAGTTGGATAAGGTTGCATACCAAGCCCTAGGTGCCTGATGTAAACCATAAAGAGCTTTGTTGAGCAACCAAACCCGATCTGGATGAATAGGATCTTTAAAACCCGGAGGTTGTTCGACATACACCTCTTCTTCAACCACACCGTGTAAGAAAGCACTTTTGACGTCCATCTGGTAGACTTTGAATCCTTTAAATGAAGCATAAGCTAGAAAGATCCGAATAGCTTCCAGACGTGCAACAGGTGCATAAACTTCATTGTAGTCAATGCCTTCAATCTGACGAAATCCCTAAACAACCAATCTCGCCTTGTTGTGAATGACTACTCCATGATCATCCTTCTTGCATTTGAAAACCCAACATGTGCCAATTTTCATGTAGTTTTCCGGCCTTTCAACAAGCTTCCAAACACCTAGCTTTTGAAATTGCTGCAATTCATCCTGCATGGCTTCAACCCAAGAATTATCCATTAAGGCTTCTTTCCAAGATTTCGGTTCTTCTTGTGAGATGTAACACGCGAAGGACCAATCATTTTGAAGACCAGATTCTCTAATGGCTGAATACAAACTAGCATTTTGGTTGTTTCTCAGCTAATTACACGTCTGCACCCCGCGTTGGACATCTCCTATGATATTCTGCTGCGGATGAGTATCGTGAATTCTTGATTCAGGAACATTAGGAACACGAGCATTGATACCCAAATTGTTAAGATTAAGATCAACAACCAACTCTACACCAGGTATCGATGTAGAAGTGGATGCATTTCCTTCAGCAGTATCTACAATCTGCTCATGAGGAGTTGATTCAGAAGCACCTTGAACAGGAGCAACCGGAGCTGAAGTGCCTTCATTCGCATCATGGTATTCATCATCTTCCGATGAGTCATTATAATCAGTAGCATCTTCAAATACCTCATTTTGTACCGTGTTGTTAACCGAATTAGAACCTTGGGGGTTAACAATAGCAGGTCTTACCAATGGCGAGCCAGCAGCGTTGTCACTATCAAATAACATTTGAGCAGCTGCAGATGCTTCGTCAAAGGTTAGCAGATTAAAGGAGTCGAATAGCCCATCGTAATCGAACATCCAAGGATCACCCGGAGCACTAACAGGATTTGTATACCTTTGAACCCTTACTTCACTCCATAGCTCAATCTTTTTAGTTGCCAGATTCCATACGCGAAAATTCGGAGTAGCATATCCAAGGAAGAAACCCTCGATAGCTTTCGCGCCAAATTTTCCATCCGGCTCTATCATAGTACATGGACCGCTAAAAGGTTCTAGATAAGAAAGATCTGGTTTCCTTTTTCAATAGAAGTTCGAAACACGTCTTGCCATGCCTTTTAACTGTGACAACTCTGTTTAACGTGTAGCAAGCAGTCGACACAGTCTCCCCCCAGAACTGAACAGGAAGCTCCGACTCTACTAACATAGTTCTTGCAGTTTCAATTATGGTCCGATTCTTCCTCTCAGCGACACCGTTTTGTTGTCGAGTATAGCGAGAACTGTATTCATGAAGAATGCCCTTAGAAGTACAGAACTCATCCATTACACGGTTTTTGAACTCAGTTCCATTGTCGCTTCCGATCCTTTTCACTTTCAACGTGTATAAATTTTCAAGCATAGTAATCAGATCCTTGAGGATTCCAGGAGTTTCACTCTTGTGTGCCATAAAAGCTACCCAAGAAAATCTAGAATAATCATCAGTAACCACTAGACAGTAAGCATCCCCAAATGTTGTCTTATGTTTCATAGGTCCAAAGAGGTCCATATGAAGACGTTCGAGAGGCATGCTAACAGTGTTGATTTTCTTCAGAGGGTGAGACTTCTTCATTTGCTTCCCTTTCTGGCACGAAACACAGATATCTTGTTGATGAAAACTTCTCACAGGCACACCATTCACAAGGTTGTTTTTCACCAAATGATTCATTTTCCTTAAGTGAATGTGCCCCATTCGTCTGTGCCAAGATATAGACTCCTTCTCTGTGGCTTTCGAGACAAAACATGTCACTTGGGCAGATGTCGTAATCGCTTGGCTCATATCAAGAATATAAAGAACATTAACTCTTGGAGCCGATAAGAGAATCCATTCTTTTGGAATTTTGAAACTAGGTGTCAGCACATAACAACCGGCATCATCAAAATGCACGTTGAACTTCTTATCGCAGATCTACGAAACACTCAGAAGATTGTGATCAATTTGACGAACATAATTGATCTTATCAAAACATACAACACCATTGGAGATCATTCCCTCTCCAGTGATGTATCCGCCTTTGTCTCCAACAAACGCGACATAGCCTCCTTTAATATTTTTCACATCATACAGAAGACGTAAGTCACCTGTCATGTGCCTAGATGCTCCACTGTCAACAATCCAATGACTATTAACAGTTCTTCCTGGAACATCCTGCACATTTCATCCAACGATCAGTTGAGGATGGGGACCTAAGCCTTAGTGGTCTTGGGTCGTCCCTGAGCATCACGAAATGTGATCTCGATTTCCTGATGGTTTTCAAAAACAACAGCTCCCCCTGAACTTTCACCCCTTTTAGGTTTCCAAGTTTGTTTTTATTTACCAGTTTGATTCTTATGAAAAGATTTTGAAACTTCTGGTTTTAATGATTGTGAAGAACTTGGTTCCCTATTAACATATTTGACTTCATATTTTAAAGCCTTTTCAACTGCTTTGACGTTTTGACGTCGTTGTTTTGTTTCTTGTTCTTTAACGGTTCTTTTATCATGTTTTGGTGAAACAGGACGACGTTGAGGGTGAACCTTTTCAGGTGGTACTTTCTCAACAAATTTATCCTTGGGAGTGTTTGTACACTTTTTAATGATGTGTCCAAACTCCCCACACTTAAAACTTGTTCTCCTTTCAACAAACTTAGGAGAATCTGATCGACGAACAAATGTCGAACCCGTAGAACCTGAGGTACTTGCTTTTTCATCACACCCGTTTGTATGTTGAGTGTAATTGTTTTGACTGTTACGTTTTAAAATTTTGACTTGTTGTACAAAATTGGTGTTTGATTTGTTTTCAAAAGTCTCAATTTTATCAGTACCTTTCGATGCTACAAATTTTACATCACCGCTTTTCTTCTGGTAACGAGCTCCTTTTGTTTCAAATTTTGATTTAGAAACGTTAGGCCTTTGAGCTCGCCTTTCTGGTTGTTTACCCTTAGAAGCAATAGGTTGTTGCTTTGTCAGTTGTTTTTTATTTCCAAACTGTTCTCTAATCTCAGATTTTGGAATAGGATCACATTGAGTTACAACAACTCCTGGGATCGTATTTCCCAAAAACTTGCTTGTGTTATCTTCAAAAAATTAATCAATCAAAGATGGATTGACATTTTTAATTGGAAAATCGTTGTCTGGATAAATTTTAACGTCTCCGACCAAAGTATACAACACGTTATTACTCTTAACAGCAGACATACATTCCTTGTCATCCTTGACAGGATTAATCACTTGTTTTGCAACAGGTTGCACAGCAGGAGTAGGAGGATCACAAAGAATGTAATTCTCAATTGGAATTTCTATTCCTTTCTTCTTATCAAGTGATTCATCCTGATCACTCATATCTGATTCATCATCAGACGAATCATAGTCCTCAATGATTGGAGCACTTTGATTCGTCAACGTTGAAGTGTCTATTCCTTCAGATGAGGTGCTCGAGGAACTGTCCGATTTGAACCCTAAACCAGTAGTAACTTCCTCATAATCAAGAGGCACACTGGGTTCAAAACGTGGCATTTCTTCTTCATCGGGCATTCGAGTATAATTGTGTCTCAAAGGGGGCGGACACTTCTTATACCCAATGCCTTTCTTGTTCGCTTTCAGCTGTTGAGTGTCTATGATGTGATCAAGCACATATCAGGAGCTAGAATAACTCTCCAATTTGAGCTTGATTGCATCATGCTCTCATTTGGCAACTGCTAGCTCTTTCTTGGCTTCCTCAATGATATTAATGTAATTGTTAATACCAATTTGTTTGTTAAAAACAGTTTTTGTTAATTCGGAAACACTTTTCTTTAAAGTTTCGATTACATCTTTGAAATCTTTTTTCATTTCGAGCTAATGCCATGTTTGCCTCCTTGCACTTAGACAGCTCAATAACCAAACTTTGATTATGACTATGAACCTTTTTGGATTCCTCTTTCAAATCTGCACACATTTTACAAATACTAGGAGTAGGAGGATTAGAATTTACCTGACTCATCGAGACCGAGACATTTGCCATAAAGGCAGTCTGATAAGAAAAAGATCCGTCTTCAGAAAAGAACTTCTCCATTTCCTTTGATGCTACAGTTGCCTTCTTGATTAGAATAGATTTCTGAATCTTCAACTCCTCAGCTTCATTCAATAAGTCTTCAACATCAGAATTTACTTCTTCCTTCACATCAGATTCAGAATTATAACCACCCGAATTAGAACTTTCTTCATCAGAACTCCCGGTATAACCAGAACTATCGTCACTTTCAGAAAATTCTTCCCTGTGAACGTGCTTGATGTGATTGATGATCTTTGCATAACACGCTGTTCCTCCTCCTTTTTGATCACCATCCCCAAATTGTACAGACCAATTACACCCTTCATCAGCTTAGACAACTAATGCTCTGGTGGTGTTTGAAGGTCCAGCCTGATTCTGGTTCTGGTTGTTGTTCACTGCTACCATCCTTCTTTCACAGTTTTCTTGATTTGTGTTGGAAGTACTCGTCTGATTACGGAAGGGATTTTGATTGCCTTATCTGCTTGGTCGGGTGCACTCACGTTTGAAGTGACCCTTTTCGCCACAATTGAAA
Source organism: Helianthus tuberosus (assembly GCA_030545235.1). Lineage (NCBI taxonomy): Eukaryota > Viridiplantae > Streptophyta > Magnoliopsida > Asterales > Asteraceae > Helianthus > Helianthus tuberosus. The sequence continues at coordinate 142,975,179 of CM060412.1, read as the reverse complement.
CATGTAACCGCATCCTTATCAAATCCGTACTTCGTATCCTTCTTGCTTTCCAAAGATGTTCTTCCCGTTCGAGTCATATAATCTTTCGCCCTTCTAACAGCACTTGCGAACGCCCACTTTATATCCGTCAACTCCATTTCATCATGGTCGATTTGTTGATAATCTTCATTGGTCAAATTAATGTTTCCAATTTGACCTGCGACCAAACCGCAATAGGCACTGACCATAGTATTGATAAGTTCCATATGTTCCTTCGCTACTTCAATGCTAACTTTCGAGTGGTTTGAAGTATCAACTCTGACTGTGTTGGGGTTTTGGGGTGGGGGATTGTTAGTATAACAAGGTTGTTGTTGCTGTTGTTGTGGTTGGGCTTGTGGTGGGGGCGGAATATAAGCACTAGGATCAAATTGAGGTTGAGTAGTGGAAACTTGAGGTGGAGGTTGAGGTTTAGGTAGCCACGCACTTGCATCGAATTGAGGTTTTGAGAAAGCATGAGCTTGAGAAATCATATGCGCTGGCGGTTGATAAACACTTGGATCGAAAACCGGTGGAGGAGCTGACTGTGGAAACGGAAAAGAGCTTGTATTGGACACAAACACTGTTTGTAGCTTAGGTTGCTGAACGGAACTGGAACTAGCTGCAGGATTAAAACCACTAAGGTACATGGCAGTATTTTGAGGAACTAGAATCCGTCTCTCTTTCCGGATCTCTTCATCATTCTTGCGTTCCAACTTCTGAATGAACTCATAGATACTGACAGTATCTAAAGTACCCGTAGGCTTCAACAATTCAATGAATGAGCTCCACTTTGGAGGTAGAGCATCAGCAAACCTTGCAACCATTTCCTGTTGAGTTGCAGTAACACCATAAGAATACATTTCACTAATTAAATGATAAAAACGAGTTGTCATATCATTTAGAGTTTCGTTATCCATGAATTGAAATGATTCAAATTCATTCTTCAACAAATCGTGTCGTGTCTTTCTTGTAGCCGCATTCCCTTCTCCTCTTGCTACCAAAGCATCCCATAATGCTTTCGTGCTAGTACAATAACCGAATTGATGATAGATATCTTTGTGGAGTGCTTGTATAAGAATGGAAAACGCCTTCTTCTCAAGATCATATTCCTTCTTGTCGGCTTCTTGCATATTCGCAAAGGTTATGGCATTTAATCCTGCTTCTTCAAGAGCTGTGTTATACGGAGAAATGAAGCACGTCCATAATTCGGTGCTTTTCCCTAGAACATACGTGTGGAAACGACCTTTCCATGTCGGATATTCGTTCATGTGATTCAACTAGGGCGGGCGGTTGTTGCTACCCGTTTCACTCTCGCTTATCAATGAATTTTGAATGCTTTGATTCTGGTTCATCACGAATGCCCATTGGCTTGCACTAATGGATTGTTGAGGCATGACGTTCCCTAACCAAATGACCGCGGAGGTCTGATCTTCACCTGGTCTTGGGTCCATACTCCAATCCCAAGGACTAGTACAACTCATATTTGATATATGAATGATAATACCTGATCAAACACTTGAAAACAAACAATTAAACCACTTTTACAAGTCCTCTGTTAAAATTTCACAAGTTTCACGACGAAACTCTTCCCACGAAACTCAAGAGGTTTTGTCGAAGACTTTTTGACGAAACTCTAGGGGTTTCGTTGAGGCACCTTTGACGAAACTCAGCAGGTTTCGTCGATGTTCCTTATGGCGAAACTCTAGGGGTTTCGTCGGCTTGGGGTTTCGTCAAGATAAGGTCTAAAAAGTTGGTGAAAGTTGGTGAGATTTTTCAAAAACAAATCTTATCTTTTTACTGACACAGAACACGATTTCAACTTTACAACATGCCTAACTTACCAAACCAAGGTATGGTCACCAATATTTTAATCCTTTTATCAATTTCCAATTTATCTTTTAATTTTAAATTGCATGTAATATCCCAAGAACAATATGAAGGTCCTTTGAAGATATGAAGACCAATCCCAGAATATATGAACTTTCCGTCACAAAAGGACTTTCCGAAACACGAAATTGATTAAAACTTTCACTAAAAACCCGGTTTATCACGTGAACAATCAATCTAACAAGGTTTATGATAAAACTTTTTAGCAAACAACAAGATTAACAGATTTTAAGGAAACTTTTCCAGAAAATTTATGAGTTTTTCAAGAACAAAAGTTTTCAGAAAATCATAAACAACCAGTTTTAACACTTGATGAAAATCCGAACTATGTTTGATTTTAAACAAGGATAAGAGCCAATGCTCTGATACCACTTGTAGGTCCCAATTCTCGGAGGATCGATAATGAAACCAAATCTCTTGTTTATCGCAAACACGGTCATGAGTGCGGAATCCCCGTGACTATGCCAAACCAAACAGAGATAGTAACAACACAAAGGTAACCAATGAATCACACTCAATTGATTATTAGATGAGAACACGGTTTAAACAGATACACACAAAGTTTGAAGTAAGACTCTCAGGATATGCTCTCATGGTTTCAAAGTGAAACCATGTGTGGTTTATATAGCATCCCAAGTGTAGGTCCCTCGGAGGTTGAGGTTTAACCTATTCCTTGCTATATCTAACACACTAGCGAGTGCGGAATCCAAGCTAGCATGCAAACCGGGAGTAGAAACAAGCACAAACACAAGGCACACAATGTTCACCGATTAACACCACTTGTATTAAACGTATGAAAGGTTCCGGTTACAAGCACAATGTTTACAAAAGTGTTTTGCAAACTCTCTAAGTGTGTGTGTGTTTTGACAGAATGCTCTCCTTCTATCTTTCTGTCTAACTTGTGAGTGTCTCCCCAATGTCTCTACTGAAATGAACACAACACATGGATATATATACCCGAACACAGCATGTCTGTGTCGAAGGATCAGATGGATGATCGAAGGATCATCTATCGACCAGAAACCTGTCGAAGGATCAACATGTACCTCGAAGGATGAGATCTTTCGAGGTCCATCCATCGAAGGCTATCTTTCGAGCTCATCGAAGGATATAAGCCATCCTTCGATGATCTATCCTTCGACTTAGACATCTTACAAACATTTTCTAACTGTTTGACCAAGTCAAACCGGAGGATGGTTGACTTAGTCAAACTTACAGGACTAACGAAGACATCGTTTTACATCGTTACAAAATACAGACAAAGTACAGACACAAGTGCACCAACAAACTCCCCCTTGGCTGTAGCTTTGTCTCTAGCTTTGTCTCGATCTTTATAACTTGAGCTTTGTCTCGATCTTTGTGTCTTCAACTTTGACGTCCTTTCAAGTCTTCAATGTCGGAGGATCTTTAAAGTCTTCACGTCTCGAAAGCAGAAAGTGTATCAACAAACTCCCCGTTTCATGTAGGAAGTGTGTTGACAAACTCCCCCTTAACATAAGCTCCCCCTTGAGTTATGCTCGTGAAATACTTGTTCGTTATGAAGTGAGATCCTTGTGGTATTGATGATGGTCAGCGGCAACTCGATCATCTTCATCCCTTGAGTGCCTTCACGTCGTGTCTTCATTCCGAGGCTTTGTCATCGACCATGTTCTCCTTGCCTTTAGAATCTGCACATGCAAGATATCTAAACGCGTAATGAGAACAACTGCTTGGAATATCATAAGCAAACGACACACATGTGACCATTGTTCAATCAAACACCGTCCGACAGTTTGAAAGTTCAATAAAATTTATCAATTTCAGGTTTTTAACTTTCAAAACTTGCAAATTTCGACCGTTTATGAAGATTTAGTCGTTTCGGTTTTCGTTCAGGTTTCAGGTAACGAAGACTCGAGCTCCAACATCGTACGATCGAAAATAAAATAGAAATAAAATCTTTTTGGCTTTTTGAATATTTCAAATTTAAAGACTGAGAGCAGTAAATAAATATATACAGACATTCTTTTTGCGAGTTTCGAGGGTAAGAGAATCATATCAGTGTACGGTCATGCCAAAACGTTCTTGTTGTTCTTTTAGTTAACATTAAGATAGGCATCCTATAAAGATTATCGGTATTGTTGTCCACATAAACTCAACTTATCATTTGTAATCATGGTGAGGGGATACGTTAAGGTATGATTTATACTTACCGACCGGTGTTCATCCACATCACGACACATTCCCGTATCAAGGTATGCACGAGGGTTCATCTTACCGGTGAGTATACCGATTATCATCTGTTTGACCGTATATGATGTGAGATTCTCACTTATTTTGATTTGAAAACAAGCCCTATGTGATAGAATCACTTATTGATGAGGAGCTTGATTTTCAGATGCATGAGGGCACAGGAGCAAGTCCGTGAACAGGTCAGTACTTTCGTACAGCAGAGAGACGAACTTGACTCCCGGATAAATAATTTGTGATATTTTATCACTTATTTGTTTGGACATGTGATTGTTTATCACTTATTGAGGTCGAATGCAGTATGTACACGTATGTATAGTATCATGGAAAATCTAGACTTGCGTCCCCGTTATTTTTCGGTAAAAGATACAACCATGATACCCAGATGATAAGCAGCATAAAGACCGAATATCTCAGAACCTCGGCAATCTCTCAAACGAAATTTCGGTACTAAGACCATATGCCAATGAATGGTTCCCACCTGGTCTTCAGTCGATTTAAGTTTATATCACCCTGCACACTTTAAAATGATTATGAGTCTACCGATACATCTTATATAGAGCTGCTTATCATTTTTCATTTTAGGTTTAAAGAGGTTTCGACAGACCACTGATGTACTATCATTTTCTCTTTTGCTCGCCAGGAAACTCATTTTTGTTTTTCTATTGTTTTTGTGTTTTTGAAATTTTTCGATGTTTTTGGATTTTCAAATTTGGATTTACTCCCCCTAAAATCAATAAACTAAGACAAATTTAAAACACAAAGGTATTTACAAAAATGATTTTCCGATGTTGGTTTTACTCTTGCTTGACCTTAATGTCGTTTACCAATAATAGATAGTCAAATCTTGATTTGTCAAATGCTTTGGTAAAAAGGTCGGCACGTTGGTCATCGGTGTGGACGTAAGCAACATCGATTAGCCTTTTCTCAAAGCAATCACGTATGAAGTGATACTTAATGTCGATGTGCTTAGTCTTTGAATGCTGCACAGGATTTTTAGTGATCTGTAAGGCAGCAGAATTATCAACGTAAATAGGAGTAGTTAGGAATTCAAAACCGTAGTCGCGCATTTGTTGTTGGATCCATAGGACTTGGGAGCAACAACTTGATGCAGCAATGTATTCAGCTTCGCATGTTGATGTAGCTACACATGTCTGCTTCTTGCACTGCCATGTGACTAGGCGATTTCCCAAAAACTGACATCCAGCCGTTGTGGATTTGCCGTCGATTTTGCATCCGCCAAAATCAGAATCACTGAATGCGATCAAGTCAAAGTTATTATCCCTAGGGTACCATAGACCGGTGTCAGGGTAACCCTTCAAATAACGAAAAATCCTTTTTACAGCTGCAAGATGTGAGGCCTTCGGGTTGACTTGATATCTGGCAAGCAGGCACGTTGGGTACATTATATCTGGTCTTGATGCTGTGAGGTACATAAGAGATCCGATCATCGCGCGGTAGTGTGAGGGGCTAACATCTTGACCCTTCAAGTCTGGAGTAATTCCGTGATTTTGCGGCAATGGGGTAGCGATGGGCGTTGCATCAGACATCTGGAACCGGCTCAAGATGTCACCAACATATTTAGTCTGATGGATGAATATCCCAGACTCGGTTTGTTGTACTTGTAGGCCCAAAAAGAAAGTCATTTCCCCCATAGCACTCATCTCGAATTTATCCTGCATAATGCGCTCGAAATTCCTACACAAAACATCATTAGTAGAACCAAAAATAATATCATCAACGTATACCTGTACCAGTAGAAGATCTCCATCTTGTTCTTTGACGAAAAGAGTACAATCGATAAGACCTCTGCGAAATCCATTCTCCAGCAAATAATTAGATAAGGTTGCGTACCAAGCTCGCGGTGCTTGATGTAGACCATAGAGAGCTTTGTTGAGCAACCAAACCCGATCGGGATGGACAGGATCTTCAAAACCTGGAGGCTGTTCGACATACACCTCTTCTTCCACCACACCATGTAAGAATGCACTTTTCACGTCCATCTGGTATACCTTGAAACCTTTGAATGAGGCATAAGCCAGAAAGATCCGAATTGCTTCTAGACGTGCAACAGGTGCATACACTTCGTTGTAGTCGATTCCTTCTATCTGACGAAAACCTTGAACGACTAGCCTTGCTTTGTTTCGAATAACGATTCCACGGTCATCCTTTTTGCATTTAAACACCCAACGGGTACCAATCTTCTTGTAACCAGCAGGTTTCTCTACGAGTTTCCAGACACCAAGCTTCTGGAATTGCTGCAGTTCTTCCTGCATTGCTTCAACCCAAGAGCTATCTTTCAATGCTTCTTTCCAAGTTCTTGGCTCTTCATGTGAGACATAACACGCGAAAGACCAATCGTTTTGTTGCCCAGATTCTCTGATAGCTGCATACAAGCCTGAATTGTTGTTGTTCCGCAACATGTTTCTTGTTTGAACGCCACTTTGCACATTTCCGATGATGTTTTGTTGAGGATGGGTATTATGAATCCTTGTCTCTGGATTATCTTGAACTGAAATGTTTGTACCCAGATTGTTGAGATTGAGATCAACAATTAATTCAATGCCCGGAATTGACGAAGAGGATGATGCAGTAGCTTCAGCTGTTCCAGGGACGCCCGCTGGAGGTGTACCCTCTGAAGTACCATGAACTGCTGTTATTGGGGCTTCTTGATCTGCATCGAGGAATTCATCATCCTCTGAAGATTCGTTCAATTCGGTAGCATCGTGAAAATCCTCATTGTCGAGAGCATTGTTGTTCACTGAAGATGGTTCTTGATTGACAATAATGGGACGAACCAACGGTGAATCTGTTGCATTGTCACTCTCGAAAAACATCCTTCCCGCAGCATTTTCTTCAACTGCTTCAACATTGATCGAATTGAAAAAGTCATCGTACTCAAACATCCAAGGCTGACCAGGATTTTTGACTGGTAAAGTGTGCCTTTGTACTCTGACTTCAGACCATTCCTCGACCCTTTTAGTCTCTAGATTCCAGACTCTTAAGTTTGGGGTGGAATACCCAAGAAAGTATCCCTCAATGGCTCTTGCCCCAAACTTTCCATTAGGATCGATTATTGTGCACGGAGCTCCAAACGGTTCAAGATATGACAAATCTGGTTTCCGTTTGTTAATAAGCTCAAAACAGGTCTTGTTGTGCCTTTTGACTGTGAGGACTCGGTTCAACGTATAACATGCAGAGGCCACAGCTTCAGTCCAGAATGGAATCGGCAATTGTGACTCTACTAACATTGTCCTAGCAGTCTCGATCAATGTGCGGTTCTTACGTTCAGCGACGCCATTTTGCTGAGGAGTATAAGCTGCACTAAATTCGTGAAGAATACCCTTTGAAGTGCAAAACTCCGCCATGGCATGATTTTTGAATTCAGTACCATTATCGCTACGTATCCACCTAACCTTCAACTTATATAGATTCTCAATCTGAATGATCAAGTTTTTGATAATACCGAAGGTTTCACTCTTATGTGCCATGAACGCCACCCAAGAAAATCTTGAATAATCATCAGTTATCACGAGGCAATATTGATGATTCCTGATGCTTTTGTGCTTGACAGGACCGAACAAATCCATGTGCAAACGTTCAAGAGGAACTGCCACCGTGTTGACTTTCTTTGTAGGGTGTCGCTTCTTCGTTTGTTTTCCTTTCTGGCACGAGACACAGACGTCTTGAAGATGGAAGTTTTTAAGAGGAACACCATTCACTAATTCATTTGACACCAAATGATTCATTTTGCGTAAGTGAATGTGACCCATTCGTCTGTGCCAAGAGATTGAGTCTTTTTCTGTGGCTTTGGAAACGAAACAAGTTGCTTGTGCAGACGTTGTGATAGCTTGGCTCATATCAAGGACATACAGATCATTTATCCTTGGAGCCGACAAGAGAATCCATTCTTTTGGAATTTTGAAGCCGGGTTTCAGCACATAACATCCATTTGCATCAAAGTGTACTGAGAACTGCTTATCACAAATTTGAGAAACACTAAGAAGATTGTGATCAAGTTGTTGTACGAAGTTGATCTTATCAAAGCTAACAACCCCGTTGGAAATCATTCCTTCACCCGTAATATATCCGCCCTTATCTCCAGCAAAAGCAACATAACCTCCTCTAATAGATTTGACGTCGTAGAGAAGCTTCATGTCGCCTGTCATGTGCCTGGATGCCCCACTATCAACAATCCAATGACTGCTGATAGTTCCTCCTGGAACACCCTGCACATGAACTCACACAATTAGTTGGAGATGGGGACCCAAGCCATTGTGGTCTTGGGTCTTCCATTTTCATCAATGACAATAACTTCTATTCTTTGATGATTTGAAAATTGTGATGGTCCCCCTGAATTTTTAACCGTTTTTGGTTTCCAGGTCTGTTTTGTTATACCAGTGTTATTCTTTAAAATCTTAACTTCATGGTTGTCTAAAGTTTTTAAATTGTTTGGTTTGACAGAAACAGATGGTTTGTTAACCACATCGGTTTTAATTGCCCTTTCAATTTTCTTGACCTGTTGGCGTTTCTGTTTCTTTTCCCTTTCTTTTACAAGGCGGGGATCTTGTTTTACAGAAACAGATCGTTTGCGGTCAGTTTTGTCACGGGGATCATCTTCTTTGGCTTTTAATTTATGAAGATACGGGCAATTTCGAATGATATGCCCAATTGTACCACATTCAAAACATGATCTTCGTTCAACAAACCCCGAAGTCTCATGTGATCGTCTTGCCGATGATGAACTTTGTGATCCCGAGGTACTAGGTTTTGAACTATTTGGTTCATTCCTTTTCATTACAGTTGCTTTCTTGACAAAATCTAAGTTTGATTGATTTTCAAATGTAGCAATCTTGTCCGTTCCCTTAGATTTCACAAAGTTCACATTCTTCTTCTTCTTCTGATTCGGCTTCTTTTGAGTTGGAGTCGGTGCCTTTCCTTTGGGTTTGGTATGATTTTGCTGTTTTGGCACTGTTGGTAATTTCTGATTTCCAAATTGTTTTCTAACTTCAGCCTTTGGGATAGGAGGGCACTGTGTTACAGTAACATGTGGTCCTGTCTTTCCCAAAAACTTACTTGTTGAATTCTCAAAGACTTTACTTATTAATGATTGATTAACATTCTTTATAGGAAAATCTTTGTCTGAATAAACTATATCATCACCAACAAGAGTGTACAGCAAATCCACACTCTCCGACTCTTTTGCAGACACAGGCTCGATCGCAACAGTCTTAGCAGGTTTTGCAGGAGGATCACACAGAATATGATTCTCAAGAGGTATGTCCTCTTCTTTTATCACTGCATCAGACTTTGCTGAATCAGTATCATCAGACTCATCATCAGAAGAATCAGAATCCTCACTGTATATCACAACTGGAGGAACCTGATTCGGTTCAGCAGAAGACACACATGTATCTGCTGACACATCTGAATCTGATGATACTTCTTTCTTGTATCCCAGTCCTGCTGCAAATTCTTTAACATCAAGAGGAACAGATGGTTCAAAGAAAGTTATGTTCTCCTCGTCAGGCATGGCATCATAATTGTTTCTCACGGGTGGTGGACATTTCTTGTAGCCTATGCATGTGACATCCCATTTTTCTTTCTGTACATCAATGATGTGATCCAACACATAGCTAGAACTCAAATAACTGTCTAACTTGAGTCGGATCGCCTCACTTTCAGTTTTCACACAAGCCATTTCTTTTTGCATTACCTCAAGACGAGTTATATACAAATTAATGTCAGTTTGTTTTCTTGAAACCATTTTAGTTAATTCGGTTTTATCTTTCTTTAATTTTTCAATTACCGATTTGAACTCCTTTTCATGGTTTTCATAAAACATGTTGGCTTCTGTGCACTTAGAAAGATCCACGGTTAATTTTTGATTGTGGATAAATGTCACATCATACTTCTCCTGCAAAGCCTCGTGTTTGCTTTGCAATTCACACCACTTATCATTCAATGAAACATGTTTGTCTTGCAAGTCAAACAAACTAGCTTGTACAGCATCATGTTTGCCTTGCAATTCAGACATGTTTGCTTCTAAATCAGCACATTTAACAGTTAAACTATCACAATTATCACAGCTAACAGAAGTGGGTTCATCGACACATACCTGACTTCATGAACTGTCGACATTAGCCATAAAGGCTGAATGGAGAGAAGACGAAGAATAAGCAGCTTGATCCACCAAAATAGATCTTCTTTGAGTTTCTGCTGAAGCTTCTCCCAATAGCTCATCAATATTTGCATCGACTGACGCACTTGATGTCTCATCCACCTGATCATTGCCTGAAGTGGAGGATTCTTCATCTGAGCTTCCACTATAACCAGAAGAGTCTTCATCCTCAGAAGAGTCACCACCATTGGCGGAAGATTCTCCACCACTGGCGTGATTTAAATTCTTGACGATTTCAGCAAAACAAGCTGTTCCATCTGGAGCATCATTTCCCAACTGGATTGACCAATCACAGCCTTCATCTACTTGAACCACAAGTGCCTGGTTGGCATTTGATGGTCCTGCTTGAGTCTGGTTGTTGACAGGCACCAACGTATGAACATTGTTTCTGTTCTGGTTCTGTTGGTTGCCTTGACCTCTAAAAGGATTCTGGTTTCCATGTTGAGATGGCCTCGTACATTCACGCTTGAAATGACCACGTTCACCACAATTGAAGCATCTAACAGCCTGTTTATCAAACCCATACTTGGTGTCTTTCTTGCTTTCCAAGCTGGTTCTGCCAGTTCTTTCCATGAAATCCTTTGCTCGTCTAACAGCACTGGCAAAGGCCCATTTGATGTCCATCATCTCCATCTCCTCTTTATCGATCTGCTGATAGTCTTCTTGAGTCAGATTAATGTTGCCAATCTGACCTTCCACTAATCCACAGTATGCGCTCACCAAAGTGTTTAGCAGCTCCATGTGTTCCTTTGCTACTTCCACACTGACTTTAGAAAAGCTTGAGGTGTCGAGCCGTACCGTATTTGGCTTTGATTGTTGACCAGCAGATGAGGTACTTCCATAACACGCTTGCTGTTGAGGAGGAAGAGGATTCCCATACATGTATGTCGCTCTGATAGGTCGTTGGCCTTGCTGTTGTGGTACTGATTGAGGGACTGGTTCAAGCGGAACTCCATACATGTCTGTTGTTGGAGGAGGAAGGCCATACAAGCTAGTGCTAGATACAAATGCTGTTTGAATTGGAGCGTGTGAAGAAGGTTTTGTAGAAGTGCCAGAAGTTCCATAATACATTTCAGGATTTTGTGGCACTGGAACTCTTTTTGCCTTGAGAGTTTCTTCCTGATTCTTGTTTTCCAGTAGTTGAGCAAAGTCATTGAAGTTTGTTGTATCCAAAGTGCCATTGTACTTCATGATTTCTAAGAAATTATTCCATTGAGGTGGCAGTGCATCTGCAAACTTCTTCACTATCTCTGCTGAAGTTGTTACAACCCCAATATTTCCCAATTCAGTCAGCAAATGATTGAATCGACTTGTCAAATCTCCTAAAGATTCATTCTCCATACAAGTAAAACCATCAAACTCTTTCTTTAGCAGGTCTTTTCTCAATTGACGTGTCGCTTCATTTCCTACGCCCCTTATCTTCAATGCGTCCCACAACTTCTTCGTTGTCTTGTGACTGACAAATTGATGATAAATATCTTTACTTAACGCCTGAGTAAGAATGGCATATGCCTTCTTTTCCAAATCATAGACCTTCTTCTGATCTTCCGTAAGATCTGCAAACGTAGCAGCAGATGAAGCGGCAAGCTCTATTGTTTGATCAAAATCTGTGATGAAACGCAACCACAATTCTGTATTTTGACCAAGGACATATGTATGAAATCTATCAAACCATCCCGGATATTCACTTAAGTGCATCAACTTTGGAGGCCTATTCAAACTTCCCGTTTCACTCTCGCTTAACAAAATGCTTTGAACACTTGGAGTTTGATTTGATACGAATGCCCATTGACCGGTAGATATAGCATTAGCTTGCGAAGATACAGGTACGGGAGATTCGGCCCATGCAGGAGATGCAGGTAAGGGAACACCCCAGGCCGAATTCATTTTTGATAAGAAAAATAAATTTTATATGAATAACCCGAAAGATGACAAACAGCCGAAGGATCCAAGCTCGAAAGATCTGAAAAACAGAAACTTGTTAAACTAAACAGACCACAATCGAACGATCAACACTTGTTCGAAGGATCAACAGTGTTCGAAAGATCACTGTTGAGTTTCGAACAAAGATTTCGAAAGACTCTCCAATCGAAGGATCCTTGTCTTTCGAAACAGAACAATAGACCGAAAGATGTAAGTTTCGAAAAGATTCCTTGAATCGAAGGATAAATCACAGGCTTCGAAGGATGCTCGAAAGATGATAATCTGTCGAACTTCCTTTGATCGAAAGATGACCTTTCGATTCCGAAGGATATCCTTCGACTGATTCTGACACAGTTGACAAATGAGTGACAGGTTGGTGAAAAAGGTGATGGGTTGGTGAGATCTTTCGCAGAAAGTATGGTCAGACCATGATTTTCTGCATGCGAAACAGGTTTTGAATAATAAAATATAACTAAAATTCGAAGGTTCTATCCAGAAACCGGTACCGGAGTAAGCCGGAATCTTGATCGGAAATCACCAAACACCTCAAAAACAAGTTTTCAAGTTACCCAAACCTTCCCTTAACACACCCGACAGTTTAGAACATGTTTTAACTTCTGAAAATGCGAGAAAAACAGTAAAAACGGGAGCTAAAACAGAAGGATTTTTGTCCAAAAACACTCCAAAGCTTGTAAAAACCCGGTTTTTAACAAGGAAAAGAGCCACGGCTCTGATACCACTTGTAGGTCCCTCGGAGGTTGAGGTTTAACCTATTCCTTGCTATATCTAACACACTAGCGAGTGCGGAATCCAAGCTAGCATGCAAACCGGGAGTAGAAACAAGCACAAACACAAGACACACAATGTTCACCGATTAACACCACTTGTATTAAATGTATGAAAGGTTCCGGTTACAAGCCCAATGTTTACAAAAGTGTTTTGCAAACTCTCTAAGTGTGTGTGTGTTTTGACAGAATGCTCTCAACAGAATGCTCTCCTTCTATCTTTCTGTCTAACTTGTGAGTGTCTCCCCAATGTCTCTACTGAAATGAACACAACACATGGATATATATACCCGAACACAGCATGTTTGTGTCGAAGGATCAGATGGATGATCGAAGGATCATCTATCGACCAGAAACCTGTCGAAGGATCAACATGTACCTCGAAGGATGAGATCTTTCGAGGTCCATCCATCGAAGGCTATCTTTCGAGCTCATCGAAGGATATAAGCCATCCTTCGATGATCTATCCTTCGACTTAGACATCTTACAAACATTTTCTAACTGTTTGACCAAGTCAAACCGGAGGATGGTTGACTTAGTCAAACTTACAGGACTAACGAAGACATCGTTTTACATCGTTACAAAATACAGACAAAGTACAGACACAAGTGCACCAACACCAAGCCCAATAGTAGACGAAACATCATATGGGCCTGACGAAACTCCACAGTCGATGAAACTCTAGGAGTTTCGTCACTGTTCATTGGCGAAACCTCGAGTTTTGACCATTTGGGGGTTTCGTCATGTAGTGCTCGACAAAACTTGGGAGTTTCGTCGAGGGCTGCAAATGTTGTTATGTTTGCTGCAAATGTTGTTATGTTTGCTGCAAACAGACAGTTTGCAGCAACAACAAACAAACACACAAACATACACATATATAAACACATATGCAACATGCATTGTCATTTAACCACTACATAACAAACTGAGACAACTTGTCGGACACAAGTAGGATAGGAGGATATCCGACTTGGTCGACGGCGAATTACAGACTCGATAATATAAAGACCGTACAAAATACATCGCTAATAAACACAAGTGACAGACACCAAAATATGCATCAACAGGAGTTTTCGTGGCTTGATTCTTCGTCACTGTATAGCCCCGACGAACCTTCAATCTTCGTGGGTAATTATGAAGTCTTCATCCACTTGAATTCTTCGTCCAATCCATTGAGTCTTCGTAGGTATGTATATGGACGAACAATGATACTCATTGTTCGTGGGAATGTATCAACGAACCATGAGTCTTCGTCCCTTGAGTGTTCGTTGGAGAGCATGGAGTGTTCGTCACAAAGGAGACTTCGTCATATATAGTCTTCTTGGGTATACATACATGGACGAACAATGAGTCTTCATCACATTGTGGGATTCTTCGTTGGGGTGTTGCATTATGCAGACCAGAAACAGAAACAGACAACAAACAGATTGCATATAGCAACTGTTTTACAAAGAACATAGCTTAATCATCATACCGGGTCAAGATAGGAGGATATCTTGACCACGGTCTTCACTTCATAGCGTTGTCAAACCGAACCGAGTTGCGTCCACATAATATGTATCAACACACCTTTCCAAGGTGACTGGCACCTTCAACAAAACGCGATCACCAACCTGAAACTCTAATGGTTTCCTCTGGTTATCGGCGTAACTCTTCTGTCGATCTGCGACGACTTTCAACCTTCCCTTGATCGGGACAACCTTATCGGTGGTTTCCTGGATTATCTCGGGTCCGGTTAGTTGCATGTCACCAACTTTAGCCCAACAGAGGGGCGATCGACATTTCCTTCCATACAAAGCTTCGGCACACTCATTGTGGAAGAACAACGATCACTTCATCGAAGTAGCAGATTTACATCTCTAGTTGAATTTACAAAACAAGTAATGAGCAAAGTTGAATTATAGATGGTCAAATCAATTGATTCATAACCCACTCTGATACCACAAGTTTAAAAAGGTATTCTAGAAATAATTACAACACACTTAACATTAAGGATTGAATGTAGCATGCAACTTCAAAGGATTGAATAGACATCTTTGATGTTAAGGCCGTATTAATCACAACTTAAACTTGTCTAAGATATTTAGCAAGTGATTTCGTCGAATATTTTAAACAAGTAAAATGCCCAAAGTTACGGATGGGTTGTGTAATACTGAACTGGCTAAGATATATATGTTAAAAGAAATACCTCTCGGCATAAATCACAAAAAAAATCAAGAAATAGACATGTAAGAGAACTTGGCTTACAATTTTCTTTTTATCTTGTTAGCATAGTAGCATTTATACTTTGGTTTTGTCTGTCCACTTGAATGTTCATGGAAGAAAATTACGATGCAAACAAATAGGTCAGAACAAATAATTGTAACGCAACTAGTTTTAAATGAATTATTCTAGTGAAAAGTAAACAACAAATAAATGTACTTAAGGATCATAGGGTCCGTATCTAAAAGTTAGATGAAAAATCTTTAAATTTTTAATAAAACAACCCTTAAAATTAGTTCAATAAATATCAAAGGATTATCTATTCTTGTCAATATTGTAGCATATATATACAAAAATATATGATTTAAAAAAAAAATCAGTAAACATTAAGATCAACTACATCACATGGTGTCCATTGTTGTTTTCCTTGATTCATCTTCAACATGTTCTAACACCCACTCATTGTAGCACAACAACTCCGACATCTCAATGTAACCTTCAAACACTACCTAACACATATAAATGTACCAAAGTGAAATGTTTCTATATGCATTTACCACTAACAACACGTATTGAGGTATAATTTGCATGCAATATCGAACATCACTCCCTCTAAACATCTAATACAAATAACATTGTAGTTTAATATTCTGAGCACAATTTGTGTATCTAAAATAACTTACGTACTTTCCCACATGGCTTTCTGTAGGTCCGGCTAGGGGAGGATCTAGTCGCCTAATCCTTGTGTACAAACCAATCCGGTTGTGCGGAATCCAACCGAAATAGCAAACCGAGATAGAACACGCAATAACACGACACGCAAAGTTCAACGATTAACACCACTTGTATTAAACGTATGAAAGGTCCAGTTACAGCTCAATGTTTACAAATCAGTCTTGCAAACTCTCTCTAGTGTGTGTGTGTGTTCCTTATCTGTCTGAGTGTCTAACTTGTCTCACAATGAGCACAACACACGGGTATATATACCCAAACACAGCAGGTCTGGTCGAAGGATCATGCAGACTGGTCGAACGATCATCTGTCGACCAGAAACAGCTCGAACGATCAACATGTACCACGAAAGATGTGATCTTCCGTGGTCCATCCATCGAAGGTCCATCTTTCGAGCTCATCATCATCGAAGGATATAAGTGATCCTTCGATGACACATCCTTCGACCCAACACCTTACAAACACAATGTTGACTGTTTGGCCAAGTCAAACCAGGAGGATGGTTGACTTGGTCAAACTTACATGACTAATAAAGACATCGTTTCGTATACAGACAAAGTACAGACACAAGTGCATCAACAAACTCCCCCTTGGCTGTATCTTTGTCTCTATCTTCATTCTTGTAAGTCTCTCGTGTCTTCAAGTCTTTGACTTCTTTTCAAGTCTTCAATGTCGGAGGATCTTCAAAGTCTTCACGTCTTGAAAGCAGAAAGTGTACCAACAAACTCCCTGTTTTATGTAGGAAGTATGTTGACAAACTCCCCCTTAACATAAGCTCCCCCTTGAGTTATGCTCGTGAAAGTCTTTATCTTTATGAAGTGAGATCCTTGTGGTGTTGAAGGTCAGCGACAACTCCATCATCTTTGTCTTTTGAGTGCCTTCACGTCGTGTCTTCATTCCGAAGCTTGTCATCGACCATGTACTCCTAGCCTTTAGAATCTGCACATGCAAGAAATCTAAACGCGTAATGAGAACAACCGCTTGGAATATCATAGGCAAACGACACACATGTGACCATTGTTTAAACAAACACCGTCCGACAGTTTGAAAGTTTAAAAAATTTTATCAATTTCAATTTTAACTTTCAACACTTGCAAATATCGACCGTTTATGAAGATTTAGTCATTTTCGGTTTTCGTTCAGGTTTCAGGTAATGAAGACTCGAGCTCCAACATCGTACGATCGAAAATAAAATAGAAATAAAATCTTTTTGGCTTTTCGAAATTTTATATTAAAACACACCTAAAATCTTTTTGGAATTTTTTTTTTTTAATATTTCAAATGTAAAGACTGAAAGCAGTAAATAGATATATACAAACATGCAGAAACTGAAAGCATTAAATAAATATTTACCGACATTCTTTTTGTGAGTTTCTAGGGTAAGAGAATCATATCAGTGTACGGTCATGCCAAAACGCTCTTGTTGTTCAATTAGTTAACATTAAGATAAGCATCCTATAACAATTATCGGTATTGTTGTCCACATAAGCTCAACTTATCATTTGTAATCATGGCGAGGGGATACGTTAAGGTATGATTTATACTTACCGACCGGTGTTCATCCACATCACGACACATTCCCGTATCAAGGTATGCACGAGGGTTCATCTTACCGGTGAGTATACCGATTATCATCTGTTTGACCGTATATGATGTGAGATTCTCACTTATTTTGATTGAAAACAAGCCCTATGTGATAAAATCACTTATTGATGTGGAACTTGATTTTCGATGCATGAGGGCACAGGAGCAAGTCCGTGAACAGGTCAGTACTTTCGTACAGCAGAGAGACGAACTTGACTCCCGGAAAGAATTTGTGATATATTATCACTTATTTTGTTTGGACATGTGATTGATTATCACTTTTTGAGGTCGAATGCAATATGTACACGTATGTATGGTATCATGGAAGATCTAGACTTGCGTCCCCGTTATTTTTCGGTAAAAGATACAACCATGATACCCAGATGATAAGCAGCATAAAGACCGAATATCTCAGAACCTCGGCAATCTCTCAAACGAAATTTCGGTACCAAGACCATATGCCAATGAATGGTTCCCACCTGGTCTTCAGTCGATTTAAGTTTATATCACCCTGCACACTTTAAAATGATTGTGAGCCTACCGATACATCTTATATAGAGCTGCTTATCGTTTTTCATATAAGGTTTAAATAGGTTTAGACATACCACTGATGTACTATCATTTTCTCTTTTGCTCGCCAGGAAACTCATTTTTGCTTTTCTATTGTTTTTGTGTTTTTGAAATTTTTCAATGTTTTTAGATTTTCAAATTTTGGATTTACTCCCCCTAAAATCAACAAACTAAGACAAATTTAAAAACACAAAGATATTTACAAAAATGATTTTCCGATGTTGGTTTTACTCTTGCTTGACCTTAATGCCATTTACCAATAATAAATAGTCAAATCTTGATTTGTCAAATGCTTTGGTAAAAAGGTCGGCACGTTGGTCATCGGTGTGGACGTAAGCAACATCGATTAGCCTTTTCTCAAAGCAATCACGTATGAAGTGATACTTAATGTCGATGTGCTTAGTCTTTGAATGCTGCACAGGATTTTTAGTGATCTGTAAGGCAGCAGAATTATCAACGTAAATAGGAGTAGTTAGGAATTCAAAACCGTAGTCGCGCATTTGTTGTTGGATCCATAGGACTTGGGAGCAACAACTTGAGGCAGCAATGTATTCAGCTTCGCATGTTGATGTAGCGACACACGTCTGCTTCTTGCACTGCCATGTGACTAGGCGATTTCCCAAAAACTGACATCCAGCCGTTGTGGATTTGCCGTCGATTTTGCATCCGCCAAAATCAGAATCACTGAATGCGATCAAGTCAAAGTTATTATCCCTAGGGTACCATAGACCGGTGTCAGGGTAACCCTTCAAATAACGAAAAATCCTTTTTACAGCTGCAAGATGTGAGGCCTTCGGGTTGACTTGATATCTGGCAAGCAGGCACGTTGGGTACATTATATCTGGTCTTGATGCTGTGAGGTACATAAGAGATCCTATCATCGCGCGGTAGTATGAGGGGCTAACATCTTGACCCTTCAAGTCTGGAGTAATTCCGTGATTTTGTGGCAATGGGGTACCAATGGGCGTTGCATCAGACATCTGGAACCGGCTCAAGATGTCACCAACTTATTTAGTCTGATGGATGAATATCCCAGACTCGATTTGTTGTACTTGTAGGCCCAAAAAGAAAGTCATTTCCCCCATAGCACTCATCTCGAATTTATCCTGCATAATGCGCTCGAAATTCCTACACAAAACATCATTAGTAGAACCAAAAATAATATCATCAACGTATACCTGTACTAGTAGAAGATCTCCATCTTGTTCTTTGATGAAAAGAGTACAATCGATAAGACCTCTGCGAAATCCATTCTCCAGCAAATAATTAGATAAGGTTGCGTACCAAGCTCGCGGTGCTTGATGTAGACCATAGAGAGCTTTGTTGAGCAACCAAACCCGATCGGGATGGATAGGATCTTCAAAACCTGGAGGCTGTTCGACGTACACCTCTTCTTCCACCACACCATGTAAGAATGCACTTTTCACGTCCATCTGGTATACCTTGAAACCTTTGAATGAGGCATAAGCCAGAAAAATCCGAATTGCTTCTAGACGTGCAACAGGTGCATACACTTCGTTGTAGTCGATCCCTTCAATCTGACGAAAACCTTGAACGACTAGCCTTGCTTTGTTCCGGATAACGATCCCACGGTCATCCTTTTTGCATTTAAACACCCAACGGGTACCAATCTTCTTGTATCCAGCAGGTTTCTCTACGAGTTTCCAGACACCAAGCTTCTGGAATTGTTGTAGTTCTTCCTGCATTGCCTCAACCCATGAGCTATCTTTCAAAGCATCTTTCCAAGTTCTTGGCTCTTCCTGTGAGACATAACACGCGAAAGACCAATCATTTTGTTGACCAGATTCTCTAATCGCCGCATACAAGCCTGCATTGTTGTTGTTCCGCAACATGTTTCTTGTTTGAACGCCACTTTGTACATTTCCTATGATGTTTTGTTGAGGATGGGTATTGTGAATCCTTGTTTCTGGATTATCTTGAACTGGAATATTTGTACCCAGATTGTTGAGATTCAGATCAACAATCAATTCAAGGCCCGGAATTGACGAAGAGGATGATGCAGAAGTTTCAGCTGTTCTAGGGACATCCACTGGAGGTGTACCCTCTGAAATACCATGAACTGCTGTTGGAGCTTCTTGATCTGCATCTAGAAATTCATCATCCTCTGAAGATTCGTTCAATTCGGTAGCATCTTGAAAATCCTCATTGTCGAGAGCATTATTGTTCACGGAAGATGGTTCTTGATTGACAATAATGGGAGGAACCAACGGTGAATCTGTTGCGTTGTCACTCTCGAAAAACATCCTTGCCGCAGCACTTTCTTCAACGGCTTCGACATTGATCGAATTGAAAAAGTCATCGTACTCAAACATCCAAGGCTGACCAGGATTTCTAACCGGTAAAGTGTGCCTTTGTACTCTGACTTCAGACCATTCCTCGACCCTTTTAGTCTCTAGATTCCAGACTCTTAAGTTCGGGGTGGAATACCCAAGAAAGTATCCCTCAATTGCTCTTGCCCCAAACTTTCCATTAGGATCGATTATTGTGCATGGAGCTCCAAACGGTTCAAGATAAGACAAATCTGGTTTCCGTTTGTTAATAAGCTCAAAACAGGTCTTGTTGTGTCTTTTGACTGTAAGGACTCGGTTCAACGTGTAGCATGCAGAGGACACAGCTTCAGTCCAGAATGGAATGGGCAGCTGCGACTCTACCAACATAGTCCTAGCAGTCTCGATCAATGTGCGGTTCTTACGTTCAGCGACGCCATTCTGTTGAGGAGTGTAAGCTGCACTAAATTCGTGAAGAATACCTTTTGAAGTGCAAAACTCCGCCATGGCATGATTTTTGAATTCAGTACCATTGTCGCTACGTATCCGCCTAACCTTCAAGTTGTAAAGATTCTCAATCTGAATGATCAAGTTTTTGATAATACCGAAGGTTTCACTCTTGTGTGCCATGAACGCCACCCAAGAAAATCTTGAATAATCATCAGTAATCACGAGGCAATATTGATCATTCCTAATGCTTTTGTGCTTGACAGGACCGAACAAATCCATGTGCAAACGTTCAAGAGGAACAGCCACCGTGTTGACTTTCTTTGTAGGGTGTCGCTTCTTCGTTTGTTTTCCTTTCTGGCACGAAACACAGACGTCTTGAAGATGAAAGTTTTTAAGAGGAACACCATTCACCAATTCATTTGACACCAAATGATTCATTTTGCGTAAGTGAATGTGACCCATTCGTCTGTGCCAAGAGATTGTGTCTTTTTCTGTGGCTTTGGAAACGAAACAAGTTGCTTGAGCAGACGTTGTGATAGCTTGGCTCATATCAAGGATATACAGATCATTTATCCTTGGAGCCGACAAGAGAATCCATTCTTTCGGAATCTTGAAGCCGGGTTTCAGCACATAACATCCATTAGCATCAAAGTGTACTGAGAACTGCTTATCACAAATTTGAGAAACACTAAGAAGATTGTGATCAAGTTGTTGTACGAAGTTGATCTTGTCAAAGCTAACAACCCCGTTGGAAATCATTCCTTCACCCGTAATATATCCGCCCTTATCTCCAGCAAAAGCAACATAACCTCCTCTAATAGATTTGACGTCGTAGAGAAGCTTCATGTCGCCTGTCATGTGCCTGGATGCCCCACTATCAACAATCCAGTGACTACTGATAGTTCCTCCTGGAACACCCTGCACATGAACTCACACAATTAGTTGGAGATGGGGACCCAAGCCATTGTGGTCTTGGGTCTTCCATTTTCATCAATCACAATAACCTCTATTCTTTGATGATTCGAAAATTGAGATGGTCCCCCGGAATCAGTAACCGTTTTTGGTTTCCAGGTCTGTTGAGTTTTACCAGTTTGATTGTTTGAAGTTTTTGAACTTCCTGGTTTAACTGGAACAGATTGTTTTTGAACCACATCACTTTTAATCGCCTTTTCAATTTTCTTGACCTGTTGGCGTTTCTGTTTCTTTTCCCTTTCTCTTATGAGTCGGGGATCTTGTTTTACAGAAACAGATCGCCTTTGGTGATTATGTTCACGGGGATCATCTTCTTTGGCTTTCAACTTATGAAGATACGGGCAATTTCGAATGATATGCCCAATTGTACCACATTCAAAACATGATCTTCGTTCAACAAACCCCGAAGTATCATGTGCTCGTCTTGCCGATGATGAACTTTGTGATCCTGAGGTACTAGGTTTTGAACTGTTTAGTTCATTCCTTTTTAATACTGTTGCTTGCTTGACAAAATCTAAGTTAGATTGATTTTCAAATTTTGCAATTTTGTCCGTTCCCTTAGATTTCACAAAGTTCACATTCTTCTTCTTCTTCTGATTCGGCTTCCTTTGACTCTGAGTCGGTGTTTTACCTTTGGAATTGGTATGATTTTGCTGGGCTTTCACAGTTGGTAATTTCTGATTGCCAAATTGTTTTCTAACTTCAGCCTTTGGGATAGGAGGACACTGTGTGACTGTAACATGTGGTCCTGTCTTTCCCAAAAACTTACTTGTTGAATTTTCAAAGACTTTACTGATTAAAGATTGATTAACATTCTTAATAGGAAAATCTTTGTCTGAATAAATTTTATCATCACCAACAAGAGTGTACAGCAAATTCACACTCTCCGACTCTTTCTCAGATGAGGACTCAGTTGCAACAGTCTTAGCGGGTGTTGCAGGAGGATCACAGAGAATATGATTCTCAAGAGGTATGTCCTCTTCTTTGATCACCGCATCAGACTTTGCTGAATCAGTATCATCAGATTCATCATCAGAAGAATCAGTATCCTCAACAACAACTGAAGGATCCTGATTCGGTTCAGCAGGAGACACACATGTATCTGCTGACACATCTGAATCTGATGATTCTTCTTTCTTGTATCCGAGTCCTGTTGCACATTCTGCTACAAATTCCTTAACATCTAGAGGAACAGATGGCTCAAAATGAGTTCTATATTCCTCATCAGGCATGGCATCATAATTATTTCTCACGGGTGGTGGACATTTCTTATATCCTATGCATGTGACATCCTTTTTCTCTTTCTGAACATCAATGATGTGATCCAACACATAGCTAGAACTCAAATAACTGTCTAACTTGAGTCGGATCGCCTCACTTTCAGTTTTAACAAAAGCCATTTCCTTTTGCATCACCTCAAGACGAGTGATATACAAATTTATGTCAGTTTGTTTTCTGGAAACCATTTTAGTCAACTCTGTTTTATCTTTCTTTAATGTTTCAATCATTGACTTAAATTCCTTTTCATGGTTTTCATAAAACATGTTGGCTTCAGTGCACTTTGAAAGATCAACAGTTAATTTCTGATTATGAATGAATGTCACATCATATTTCTCTTGCAAAGCCTCGTGTTTGCCTTGCAATTCACACCACTTATCATTCAATGAAGCATGTTTGTCTTGCAAGTCAAACAAACTAGCTTGTACAGCATCATGTTTGCCTTGCAACTCAGACATGCTTGTCTCTAAATCAGCACATTTAACATGTAAACTATCACAGTTATCACAGCTAACAGAAGTGGGTTCATCGACACATACCTGACTTGAAGAACTGTCGACATTAGCCATAAAGGCTGAATGGAGAGAAGACGAAGAATAAGCAGCTTGATCCACCAAAATAGATCTTCTTTGAATTTCTGCTGTAGATTCTTCCAAAAGCTCATCAATATTTGCATCGACTGACGCACTTGATGTGTCATCTGCCCGATCATTCCCTGAACTTGAGGATTCTTCATCTGAACTTCCACTGTAACCAGAAGAGTCTTCATCCTCAGAAGAGTCACCACCATTGGCGGAAGATTCTCCACCACTGGCGTGATTTAAATCCTTGACGATTTCAGCAAAACAAGCTGTTCCATCAGGAGCATCATTTCCCAACTGGATTGACCAATCACAGCCTTCATCTACTTGAACCACAAGTGCCTGGTTGGCATTTGATGGTCCTGCTTGAGTCTGGTTGTCGACAGGCACCAACGTACGAACGTTGTTTCTGTTCTGGTTCTGCTGGTTGCCTTGACCTCTAAAAGGATTCTGGTTTCCATGTTGAGATGGCCTCGTACATTCACGCTTGAAATGACCACGTTCACCACAATTGAAGCACTTAACAGCCTGCTTATCAAACCCATACTTGGTGTCTTTCTTGCCTTCCAAGCTGGTTCTGCCCGTTCTTTCCATAAAATCCTTTGCTCGCCTAACAGCACTGGCAAAGGCCCACTTGATGTCCATCATCTCCATCTCCTCTTTATCAATCTGCTGATAGTCTTCTTGTGTCAGATTAATGTTGCCAATCTGACCTTCAACTAATCCACAGTATGCGCTCACCAAAGTGTTTAGCAGCTCCATGTGTTCCTTCGCTACTTCCACACTGACTTTAGAAAAACTTGAGGTGTCGAGCCGTACTGTATTTGGCTTTGATTGTTGACCAGCAGATGATGTACTTCCATAACACGCTTGCTGTTGAGGAGGAAGAGGATTCCCATACATGTCTGTTGCTCTGATAGGTTGTTGGCCTTGCTGTTGTGGTACTAATTTAGGGACTGGTTCAAGCGGAACTCCATATATGTCTGTTGTTGGAGGAGGAAGGCCATACAAGCTAGTGCTAGACACAAATGCTGTTTGAATTGGAGCGTGTGAAGAAGGTTTTGTAGAAGTGCTAGAAGCTCCAAAATACATTTCAGGATTTTGTGGCACTGGAACTCTTTTTGCCTTGAGAGTTTCTTCCTGATTCTTGTTTTCCAGGAGTTGAGCAAAATCATTGAAGTTTGTTGTATCCAAAGTGCCATTGTACTTCATGATTTCTAAGAAATTATTCCATTGAGGTGGCAGTGCATCTGCAAACTTCTTCACTATCTCTGCTGAAGTTGTTACAACCCCAATATTTCCCAATTCAGTCAGCAAATGATTGAATCGACTTATCAAATCTCCTAAAGATTCATTCTCCATACAAGTAAAACCATCAAACTCTTTTTTTAGTAGGTCTTTTCTCAATTGACGTGTCGCTTCATTTCCTATGCCCCTTATCCTCAATGCGTCCCACAACTTCTTCGTTGTCTTGTGACTGACAAATTGATGATAAATATCTTTACTCAACGCCTGAGTAAGAATGGCATATGCCTTCTTTTCCAAATCATAGACCTTCTTCTGATCTTCCGTAAGATCTGCAAACGTAGCAGCAGATGATGCAGCAAGCTCTATTGTTTGATCAAAATCTGTGACGAAACGTAACCACAATTCTGTATTTTGACCAAGGACGTATGTATGAAATCTATCAAACCATCCCGGATATTCACTTAAGTGCATCAACTTTGGAGGCATATTCAAACTTCCCGTTTCACTTTCGCTTAACAAAATGCTTTGAACACTTGGAGTTTGATTTGATACGAATGCCCATTGACCGGTAGATATAGCCTTAGCTTGCGAAGATACAGGTACGGGAGATTCGGCCCATGCAGGAGATGCAGGTAAGGGAACACCCCAGGCCGAATTCATTTTTGATCAGCCGAAGGACACCTGTTAGAAAGACTTGAAAAACACAAACTGTTAAACACAAACAGACTAATGATCGAAAGATCAACACCTGTTCGAAGGATCAACAGGGTTCGAAGGATCTCTGTTGAATTTCGAACAATGTTTTTCGAAAGATTCTCCAACCGAAGGATCCTTATCTTTCGAAAAAGTACTGTACACCGAAAGATAATTTCGAAAGATGACTTCGAAAGACTCCCCAATCGAAGGATCCTTGTCTTTCGAAAATGAACAGTAGACCGAAAGATGAATGTTTCGAAATGATTCCTTGGTTCGAAGGATGATGATCTATCGAACCTCCACTGATCGAAAGATGGTCTTTCGAGTTCGAAGGATATCTTTCGAACGGTTCTGACACAGTTGACAAACGATGACAAGTTGGTGAAAAAGTTGACGGGTTGGTGAGAACTTTCGGCAGAAAGTATGTTCAGACCATATCTTTCAGGTCTGAACATGCAGGTTTTTCACCAACCGGGTAATGATCAATATTTTAATCAGTAAACAACTTCCAACACAAACAAACACTTTGTAATTTAAAATTATTAAGATCAAAAGTGTAGTTTATCAAGAACACTATGAATATACCAAGAACACTACCCAGAAAAACAAGAATTTCGGTGAACCGAAACTCTCCAAACACACAATTTTGCCAAAATGTTTAACAAAAACCAACAACTAACATGTAAACATGAAGAATAATAAGGTTTTTAACAAAACACCAAGCAAAAACAACAAGATTTTCCAGAAAATAGTGAACTTTTTAAACCCGAAAAACAGTCCGAAAACTCTCGGTTTTAACAAGGAGAAGAGCCAAGGCTCTGATACCACTTGTAGGTCCGGCTAGGGGAGGATCTAGTCGCCTAATCCTTGTGTACAAACCAATCCGGTTGTGCGGAATCCAACCGAAATAGCAAACCGAGATAGAACACGCAATAACACGACACGCAAAGTTCAACGATTAACACCACTTGTATTAAACGTATGAAAGGTCCAGTTACAGCTCAATGTTTACAAATCAGTCTTGCAAACTCTCTCTAGTGTGTGTGTGTGTTCCTTATCTGTCTGAGTGTCTAACTTGTCTCACAATGAGCACAACACACGGGTATATATACCCAAACACAGCAGGTCTGGTCGAAGGATCATGCAGACTGGTCGAACGATCATCTGTCGACCAGAAACAGCTCGAACGATCAACATGTACCACGAAAGATGTGATCTTCCGTGGTCCATCCATCGAAGGTCCATCTTTCGAGCTCATCATCATCGAAGGATATAAGTGATCCTTCGATGACACATCCTTCGACCCAACACCTTACAAACACAATGTTGACTGTTTGGCCAAGTCAAACCAGGAGGATGGTTGACTTGGTCAAACTTACATGACTAATAAAGACATCGTTTCGTATACAGACAAAGTACAGACACAAGTGCATCAACACTTTCCGATTCTAAAAATAACTCATTGTGGAAACTTCCATTGTAGACTAGATTCTGTTCTTTTTTTTTCTTATGTTGCACATTTCTTTTACTGCTAACCGCCTTCTTCTTCAAATACAATTGTCTTTATATATAAATGGTTATCTAGTAATACCCTCAAATGGTAAGAAAAAAATATTACAATTGTGGTTATCTTGACATTGTTTTTTTATTAAAGTTAGAGGCTCAATTCGCACCTACACTTCAAAGGAGATTTTCTTGCAATTGAATTATCATCAATAAAGGTATTCTCCTCTAAACTCGGTAAACTTATGAGATTGGACTATAGACTGTTGATGCAGATTTTGTGTCCGATGCTTGTCGAATAGATTAGTTTTATTTTACGCTGAATTTGTAATAGTTAGTGAAACGGTCTATCGAACGTGTATAGACCCGCTCGTTTGAAGTGGTCAAACGAGAGGGTTATTCGGTTGACCGTGTGGGTTTTGCTAGACAAACAGTTAGATTATGGTTGTATAATGTTTGGTGTCGAAGGATAAGGCATCGAAGGATTGTGTATATCCTTCGATGAGCTCGAAAGATATCCATCGATAGATGAAGATAGACCTCGAAGGATATGTCATCCTTCGAGGTATATGTGTATCTTTCGATAGCTGGATGATCGACAGATGATCTATCGATCAATCAGTTAGATCCTTCGACCATACAACCTGTGTTGGGTATAAATACCAACACTTTGTCATTTGCAAGACCAAGAGAGTGAGAGGAGGTTTGAGACCTCACCCGGGGAGAGATCACCACTTGATCTCTCCCGGAATGTATACTCCTTTGGTATTAGTTCGGTTATCATGTAATCGGGCCGATTTGTAACGTTTTACTACCGGATTAATACAAAGTTGTTTGTTTATCATTGCTAATCTCTTCCGTCTTTGAACATAATCACAAGAATCACGGTTTCGGTCCCCAAACCCGGTCCTACAATTGGTATCAGAGCCATGGTGCCCGATTTAGTAAATCTAACAGTTTACTAAGTCACATGTGCTCTAGATCTGTGATTTTTGTGCGTTTTTGTTCAAGATGTAAAAATGGTGAAAATGAGAAAAACTCAGATCTGGACCCGAATATTCAGATCTGTGCCAAAACGAGTGTTGGGTTTTAAGTTTTTCTCCTAAATATTCAAGTAATCATCATCAAAAACTGTATACAACGTGTTTTCATCAAATCTGCAGTTTTACACAGAGCTGTGTTCTTGATGTTCTTGGTGCCTTCATGTTTCGAAAGATTAAACTGATTCCGATGGATCATCCTCAGATTTCGAAAGATCAACTTTACCCCCAACTGACTTCGAAAGGTCACCTCAACAACTCCGAAAGATCATCAGTTCTTCGAAGGGTCATCCTTCTTTTCGAAGGATCATCTGATTTCGAAGGGTCATCCCAACTGATTTCGAAAGATCAACAGTTCGAAAGATCTGTTCTTGTCGAAGGATCAACCAATTCGAAGGATCATCCTTCGGTTGTGGCACGAACCAACTTCGAAGGATCCAGATCTGATCAGCTCGAAGGATATCTTTCCATCTTTCGACCTGATATCTTTCGACCTGCTGCTGATTGTTTATCGAAGAAGGAGAAGAAGAGGTCTGATTGAAGGGAAGTTTTCGGGGGTTTGATGTTGGTTGTTCTTCTCGGCTGTTGTTTGGAGGAGGATGTCTGGTAGTTGTCGGATGAATTAAGGTTGCTGCTGATTGTTCGATTGAACAAGAAGAAGGAGACGGCTGGGATTTTTATTTGGGGTATGATTGTTTGCGGCTGATAAAGAGGATGTCTGATGATGGTATGCTGATTACAGCTGGGTATCGAAGAAGAAGAAGAGTATGGCAGCTGATGTTAGCGGCTGGTGAAGATTAGAAAGTGTTTTAGGGTTGTTGACTTTTGGGGTTTGGGATGAAGTGTAAATCGCAGAAGATAAAAAGAGGGGCTGGATAATATGTCGACATTTAGTGTTTTTGGCAGCTAGGTCCTTTTAATTTTGGGCTCAATTATATCCAATCCAAAAGATTCATAGATATTTTGGGCTCCTTTTTTTTTGGGCTATTTTAATGGTAATTTTTTTTTGGGGCCTGCATAACATTAGAATGTTTGGATGGATTAGATGTTTTTTTTTTTGTGTGTTTAAGTGGGACAACATTTTGGATCAGAAGCTCGTACGGGGATGGATTTATATTTCTTTTGGATCACGAACAAGATTGGGTCGGGTGTTCGCAAAATTTATTTGAACCGCGCTTCTAATTTTCAATGTCGAAATTCGTACGGGGTTCAAGAGCGCGCGGGATGATGCGGCATGATGAAAACAAGAGATGATGAAAACTTGATTTTTGAAAAATGTGGGGTAGTCACGGTTACCGATGCAAATGTCAAAAATGGTGACGCGACTATTATGGGCCAAAAACGGAATGGTATGTTCACTTCCGCACGTCAATGTTTATGATTGTTACCGGTTATTCGTAAATGTTCGAAAGCATTTTGTTTATTGTCATATTCTCGCATTTGAAGACGAACGTATGAACCTTGAACGCCAACACCGGTCCTAACGAGTTCACAAAGTCTTTGGAGGGATACAAGTCGGATCCGATGGGGTACTAGGCGACATTGCTTTATCAACTAGAATATGCAACGAATAAATCTTTTTTGTTTATTGTCATATTCTCGCATTTGGTAACGAATGAATGAACCTGGAATGTCAACACCGGTCCTAACGAGTTCACAGAGTCTTTGGAGGGATACAAGTCGGATCCTACGGGGTACTAGGGGACGTTCTTATTCAACTAGAATATGCAAAGAAGAAAGTCGTTTTCGTGATTTTTTCGGAACCGAGAACATTCAATGAAGATTGACGACAGTTCCGCTTAGTGGAGGGAATTGGTGAACATTTGACGACAGTTTCTTTGAAGTGGAAAGAATCTGTTAAGGTTTAGAGATTTTACCAAAGAAATGGGGGGATAAAAATTGAATTTCTTCGGTAAATTTCTAAACGCAATCACAGGTGGTAGAGTTTGTGATTTTCTGGTGATACAAACGGTTCGGCGTGGAATGTTTTGCACAGACACATATTTGAGAATTTTAATTAATTCTCCAGCCAGCGTGAAGGGTTTTGCACGGAAAAATACAGGTTTCTAAAGTCTACAGTAGTTACAAAAGCGCTGTTCACTGAAGACCTGGGGAATCTTAATGAAAGCTGATAGTTCAAGGCTGAAGACCTGCAGGATTCGGTTTTGGGTTTGATGTTTCTTTGGGATTTTACAGGGATCTGGGGGTAGCTCAATTCGTTGAGTTTGCAAACGATGTACTTGGTCTAGCTGACTTCCTGAGTACTGATGCTGAAGATCCGTAGTGCATTACGTGGTCAACTTCACAAAGGCGAGACAATGAGATCTGGATGTAGTTCAACTAAGCATGCTGGTTGAGCTTGCAAGGGATACACTTGGTCTAGCTGACTTTCCTGAGTGTTGATGCTGAAGATTAAAGTGCATTACTTGGTCGATTCCACAAAGACGGTTTACAGAAGACAGTTCACCAGAAATCTCTATCAATGTAGTATGCTTGAATGAAATGAAGTTCTTATGACAAGATCAAGACTTGATGCAGTTCTTAAAGATTGGAACCCTTATCAAATGCCGGTTGGAGTATTGGAAGATCAGCGGAAGATCGGTCAATTGAGGAAATTGCACAACACCCAACACGGATACGCGTACTTTAAGGGGGAAATATTTTACAAGGAGCGTCAAGATACTACTTACCTGGATCATCGGTCAAGGGGGAATTTGTTAACACAGAAAAGATGAATACTTGACTGAAGATCGATTGCAGTTGCATTTTCAGCATTCGACAGCAACGGACAAGGGGGAATTTGTTGATGCAGATTTTGTGTCCGATGCTTGTCGAATAGATTAGTTTTATTTTACGCTGAATTTGTAATAGTTAGTGAAACGGTCTATCGAACGTGTATAGACCCGCTCGTTTGAAGTGGTCAAACGAGAGGGTTATTCGGTTGACCGTGTGGGTTTTGCTAGACAAACAGTTAGATTATGGTTGTATAATGTTTGGTGTCGAAGGATAAGGCATCGAAGGATTGTGTATATCCTTCGATGAGCTCGAAAGATATCCATCGATAGATGAAGATGGACCTCGAAGGATATGTCATCCTTCGAGGTATATGTGTATCTTTCGATAGCTGGATGATCGACAGATGATCTATCGATCAATCAGTTAGATCCTTCGACCATACAACCTGTGTTGGGTATAAATACCAACACTTTGTCATTTGCAAGACCAAGAGAGTGAGAGGAGGTTTGAGACCTCACCCGGGGAGAGATCACCACTTGATCTCTCCCGGAATGTATACTCCTTTGGTATTAGTTCGGTTATCATGTAATCGGGCCGATTTGTAACGTTTTACTACCGGATTAATACAAAGTTGTTTGTTTATCATTGCTAATCTCTTCCGTCTTTGAACATAATCACAAGAATCACGGTTTCGGTCCCCAAACCCGGTCCTACATAGACATCTCCAGGATGAAAGGACAATGTGGCTTATAGGGAAGTCGGAATTGCTTGTTCTACCAAGATCTACAAGGTTTATCTTATCTAATTGATTTTTACATACCTAACATGGTAGGTTTTACATATCACTTGGTAAATAGCTATTTTCATGTTGGATATTTTATGGCGATGGCATGCTAGCTTACCGGTTTGGTTTTTTTTTTTTTTTTTTTTTTTTTGTCTTTCTCTTTTTATGAATATGTGGATTCCTTTTGCACGTAATACTAAATTCAGTATATATTTTAGTCACCTGCATAAAGAGAGTTAGTGGAAAAATAAACAATTGGGAGTAAAGGAGGGACTAGAATGATAAAGAATTAGGTTAGAATTGTAACTCTTTCTAGGTTAAACTGACAATAAAACCCTAACCTGTTATTCTTTTTTCAGAGTTATAACATTCCACAGATCGAACTGCAGCCGCAGATAAGATGGCCACTGCTTTATCTTCTGGTATTGACGAAATCAGGCCCCCTGATATCATAAAATCATCAGTGAGTAGTATTTGATTATAAATTCTTTTCATCAATATTCTTCTCAACTTTTTCGGAGTCGTTATGATCAGAAACTAGTTCTGTTTTTATTTCAGTCTTTGGATTTTTTTCATCATGCAGGATGTTGAAGAATGATCGTTGCCTGTTCAGAGGATTTCGGTATCATCATCCAGGGTGTTGAAGAGCGATCTGGTTTCAGGTAACTGTTAATTGATTAGATTCTGTATTCATTCTAAGCTACCCTTTAAATCTATAACAATTTAAGGACGTTCAATTATATTTTCTGCCGATTTGTGGATCTATAATTTACTATATATTTCTTTGGTGCTTAATTTTACGTTTTTTTTTTATTTTTATTTCATGTGTATCACCCATCTTACCAAATATATAACACTCACTGTCTCATGGTGTAAAATGAATTTCGACCAGGATAAAAAAATTTAACGACCTTCCGCCGGGTTTCAATAGAATTTGAAAAGATGCTAGTTACGGTTGTTGTTTGTTGAAAATAACCATCATAGTAACACCCTTTCGTTTTTTGTTCATTAGACCCACCCCCACTAACCCCATCCACTTATTCTGTTAGTTTGATGTGAAATGACCATGATGTTCTGTTATTGTTAAACCCTTATTAAAAGGGGCCCACCTTCATCTTCATTAAACACTATTGCCGACCACCACCAACTTCGGCTGCCACGAACCCTTCTAGATCACGGTTCTTGTTTTCCATATGTCTGGAAACAAAAAGAGTAATAGTTGAAAAAAAGAGTTAAATGCTTGGTTGGTCCCTATGGTTTGCAAAAATTTCATACTTGGTCCTAGTGGTTTACTAATTACACGCGTGGTCCCAAAAGTTGTCAAAAATGAACTCGGTTGGTCCCCTGACGTAACCTCTGTTAAATTTTGTAGGTCCACCCTGAGGATCGAGTTAAACCTATTCCCTGTTTTTCGACAAACCCGATAGTGCGGAATCCAAACGGGTAAGTTAACCAAGTTAGAACACGAAAACGACACAAATTCAACGTTTAAATATAAACTGTATTAGCACCAGAAAGTTTGTTTACAACGATTACAGAGGATAATACTCTAACAATCTCACTGGTTCTCTCGTGACTGTGGCTCTCGTGTCTCTCAGTAGTCTGTTCAGACTTGTGTTTGCCTTCTGTTCTGCCTCCTTATATATGCTGCATGTTGACGAACCATCTGCAGCGACGAAGTATAGCGCCGAAGAATACAGGGCTGACGAAGAATGGGATCTTCGTCGATAGCCTTTGGCGAACAATCCAAGTGACGAAGATTGGGATCTCCGTCACATGCACATCTTTGACGAAACATGATCTTCTTCATGAAGGGAGTTCGTCCAACCATGAAGTCTTCGTCGATATCATTCTTCGTCGTATATAGACTTCGTCCAATGGAAAGGAGTTGAACAATAATGACTCTTCGTGGAAGGTGACTGATTAATCTTTGTTGGATTAAAAGCCCAAATAAACTGATATACTAGCCCAAATTGCATTCAATTCAACGTTGCATGAATTCTTAGAATTCATATTGCAAAGATTAGGCATACATGTGACATCATCATGATGATGTCAGCTCGCGGCTATTCGTGCTTCGTGTGTCGAACTCTGGGGCGCACGACGGAGGAATGTCCTGACGTCGGGCTTGAGCCGAACTGAACCGAGTCGCGTCCATATAAAATGTATCAACAAACTCCCCCTTGGACGCTACTCGTAAGGTTCTTCATTGCTCGTTTCGTTGTACCATCTCGTGATGGTTCGTCTTTGCGGAAAGGATCTTCAAAGTCTTCACTTGTCGTAAGTAGAAAATGTATCAACAAACTCCCCCTTTCATTTAGGAAGTGTGTTAACAAACTCCCCCTTAAAATAAACTCTCCCTTAAGTTATGCTCGTGAATCTTTTGATCTTCAAAACTTTAGATCCTTGTGGTGTTGATGATAGGTCAGCGGCAACTCGATCATCTTTATCTTTTGAGTGCCTCCACGTCGTGTCTTCATTTCAAAGCTTGTCATAGAACATGTTCCCTTTGCCTTTAGCTGGTCCTGATGCCGCATCTGCACATACAAGAAAGCTAAACGCGTAATGAGAACAACTGCTTGGAATATAGTTGTCACACCCCCAAAATCCACCATGCGGAGTACCACCGCTTGGAGGCGTGACGTGACCAGGATCGAGCCACCAATCATATTGAACAACACAATTTAGTAAATGAAACCAACCACAATACGATTGGTGACCTAAAGAAGGTAACCGATTTTAAGATAACAGCGGAAGCATAAAGCGTAGGTTCAAAACATAAGTTCACAGTTCATAAGTTTAAAGTCTCAAACATAAGTTCCATAGGTTTATAAAGTTCAGTTATTAAGTATGGGATGTAACAACCCATATTCCACAACAACCTTCTCCTCATTTGGTTGTTTAGTTTTTAAGTTGTTTCTGAAAAACGTGGTTTGACTTTCGTTGGCTTAATTGCCGTGGGGGTTACCCCGTAGTTGAAAGTATGTTTAACCAGTTCCTTTTTCATTACCCAAACCATAACCATAATCGGTGGGGGCTTTCCCCGTGTGAACTACTAGACGGTATGATATCGACTACTACGAACAATAGTTGTGCCCTACATCAGTGTCTATCATCACTGACAGTTTGCCATAGTCCATTAGTACATGCCCGTCCGAACGGCACGGTGTGAGGTTTGTTAAACCTAATAGCGCTATTAACTAATGACCCGCTCGCCATTGGCCTCGGCGATTAAGTCGATATAAATTGAGGGACTTCATGATAGAGTTTTGTCTAGCTAGTTTTAAGGTTGTTGTCCTGCACCAGGAGGGCGCAGGTACGTATTCTGCACCAGGAGAATTCGTAGGATTAATAATGGCATCCACTCTATGGAGGATGGCCGTACATATCCTACCCAAGGAGGATATGTAGATTTAGTTTTAATTCTTTAACCCATTCCCAAACCACCGGGAATCCCATGCCTTAGAAAGTGTGTGAACTCACCTCGGTTTGCTCGGTTAGATTCTCAAATATAGCTAACGGTCAAGGTCGGTCAATCACGTCCAAATATGATTACCAGTTAGTCATTTAGTGACTTTCAAAGAGAGCACAAAGTTCCTACACGTATCTATCACATAACATGCATCACTTTAACGGTTTATGCCCATCCAAGTTTCCCATCCATTCCCCACTCATAATCAAACACACGATAATGCACATAACACATATAACATGTTAGATCATTCACAGATAGCATACTCGACATTTAGACACGCAAGTCACAACGTATGTCATTTCATCATTAATATTCAAAACCGGCTGTTTTCGGACATTTTAATAAAATAGTTAAATTATTCCAAAAATTCCCAAATTTTTACAGAATGTCTTAAACGTTCAAAATTTTATTGTGTAAAGATATCGGGGTCCAGTTCATTACCAATATTTTATAAAAATTCATTTTCCGGACTGATCTCAGATTTATCTATTTCTGACCACAGTCCACGGAACAATTTAGTAAAAATTCATCGTAAGTCCGATTTACGAAATTCCAGTGGGGTAATTACAAATACTTCAGTTGTCATCTTCAGTACAATTTTCATGATCTAACTCTACGCAGAACTCACATTATGATTGAAAACAAAACGCGTATTTTCAGCAGAAATGACGCTTTAAAAATAGTAAAAGAAGTCAAAAAATTACGATTCCGGTGCCATTAGAACCGTATTTCATAATAACACGTTTTAGACTCAAAATATCAGTTTTCCGTAGAGTTTATGACCTGTTTACAGCCAACTGAAGTTGGCTGTAAAACCGGGACAAATTCTGTTTTCACTATTTAACTTACTAATCTTGTGTTCGATTGATTCCGTTAATCATGTTTAGTGACCACAACAACATCAAACATTAATATTAATCAGCAAAACATCAGATAATCAGCCAATAATCATAACCACACAAAATCTACATGGTTTACACACATAACTTTTCTTTATCCATCTTATTCATCTTATGTTCAAGAGTTTATGTTATGTTACTTAGTGTTCTTCATATTTCATTATACAAACATCTATTAACCACTAAAATCAAGAACACGATAGTGATTTAGAACACTTACTACTAGCACAAGGCTAGGGGAGAAACAAGGCGTAAAAGTGGTGGTTAAAAGAAAACGAGAGCGGTCCTTCCACTTCCGAGAGCACCAAGCTTCGTTGAATGCCTTGTAGCACCTAGAAGTACACTTGGATTGCTTGAAGCTTGAAAGAAAATGGTGATGGTGATATAGGGAGTGTTCGGCCGAAGCCTTTGGAGGAAGGAGAGAAGAGATGTTGTGGTGTGTTATGTGTTGAAGAAGATAGATGTTCTTATATCCAATAAATCTTATTACCCTTTGGTTCATGTGTTTCCTAAGGTACAAACAAGATCATGCTAGTTCCAAGGAGAAGATTATGGAGTATAAATGAAAGATTTAAACAATCTTTGGGGTGGGGTCCCCCTTAGGGGACGGTCATAACAGGGGGGGGGGGGGGTTAAGTGTAATATTTGATGGTAAGATGTAATAAGTGGAAGGTTGTAGGTAGAAGTCTAGTGTTTAGTGTGTTTCATGTATTATGTATTGTGTTAGTGTGTTCGGGAACCATAACTAGCTCAGAACAAGTGAAACAATGTTTTTACAATATTTTTATGTTCCGGTTAAAGTCCGGTTGTTCGGTTTGACACTGTTCCGTTAAAGTGCTTAATTAGTTCGTAAAGCGTCCTATATATATATATATATATATATATATATATATATATATATATATATATATATTTGTAACGTTTTTAATTTTCAACACTCAGGAAAATATAACGGACTATTTAGGGACCTTTCTGTACACTATTAGTATATTAACAAGTACATGTAAGTATAACACAGATATCAGAAGCAGTTAAATGATTCAGCACAGTCATCAAGCACTTTAATTTTCATTAATAAATTGTACGGAATACATGGGATTTTGAGGGTTGTCACATTCTCCCCCTGTTAAGAGAATTTCGTCCCGAAATTTAGCGCGTGGTTACTGAGGAAGCTAGTTAAGTTGCGTTGTTTTCCTGGTTTTCCTGGGGTGTCACATCATCCCCCCGTTGATTTGGAATTTCGTCCCGAAATTCTGCAGTTGCTTCAGCCTCAGTAGTGGTTGCGTTTTTCTTAAACAGTTGGGGATACTTGAGTTTCATTTGGTCTTCTCGTTCCCAGGTATATTCTGGGCCACGACGAGCATTCCAACGAACTCGGACCAGAGGTATCCTGGTATGCTTGAGGATCTTAACGTCTCGATCCGTAATCTCTACTGGTTCCTCGACGAATCGCAGCTGGTCATCGATTGTGAGTTCCGTAAGAGGGACTATGAGGGTCTCATCTGACAGACACTTCTTCAGATTTGACACATGGAAAACATTGTGAACTCCGCTGAGTTCTTCAGGTAGATTCAACCTGTAGGCGACTTTGCCAATTTTCTCGGTGACTTCGAATGGTACGACATAATGCGGATTGAGTTTTCCTCGTTTGCCAAAGCGAACTACACCTTTCCTAGGTGAGACTTTGAGTAGCACTCGATCCCCAACCTGGAGCTCGAGTGGTTTTCTTCCCTTATCAGCATAGCTTTTCTGACGGTCACGAGCTGCCGCCATTCGCTGTCGTATTTGAGCAATTCTCTCGGTGGTATCTACCACAAGTTCTGGGCCAGTAATTTGACTGTCACCAACTTCTGCCCAACAGAGAGGTGATCGGCATTTGCGTCCGTACAATGCCTCGAACGGAGCGGCCTGAATGCTGGTGTGGTAGTTGTTGTTATATGAGAACTCCACTAGCGGGAGGTGCTTTTCCCAGCCATTACCAAAATCGATTACACATGCCCTAAGCATTTCTTCAAGGGTTTGGATGGTGCGTTCAGATTGCCCATCCGTCTGTGGGTGATAAGCGGTGCTCATATCTAAATGTGAGCCAAAAGACTTGTGCATAGCTTGCCACAGTTCTGAAGTAAAACGCACGTTACGATCAGATATAATAGAGGTTGGCACTCCGTGCCTTGACACCACTTCCTTTAGGTAAATGTCTGCAAGAGTAGAAAACTTATCCGTTTCTTTGATAGTCAGAAAATGTGCAGACTTGGTCAGTCGATCTACGATCACCCAAATGGTATCGTTTCCGCGTTGAGATCTGGGCAGGCCGGTAACGAAATCCATGGAAATTTGCTCCCATTTCCATTTCGGGATCTCCGGTTGTTGAAGTAGGCCTGATGGTTTCTGATATTCAGTCTTGACTCTCGCACAAGTCAAGCACTTACTGACGTAGGTTGCTATGTGGGCTTTCATGCCAGGCCACCAATATGTAGTCTTGAGGTCGTGGTACATCTTGTCCGAACCAGGGTGTACCGAATAACGAGACTTATATGCTTCATCCATCACAAGCTCGCGTAAGTTGCCATAAAGTGGCACCCAGATGCGTCTGTTTACATAGTAGGCACCGTCTTCCTTTTGTTCTAGCCGCTGCCTCGATCCTCATAGGGATTCAGCCCTGATATTCTCTGCTTTCAATGCTTCAACCTGAGCATCGCGAATCTGAGCGGGAAGGTTAGATTGGATGGTAAGCTGTAAAGCACGTACACGCTTAGGTATAGTATCCTTTCGACTGAGGGCGTCGGCCACAACATTGGCCTTGCCCGGATGATACTTGATAGCGCATTCATAATCGTTCAAAAGCTCAACCCATCGGCGTTGACGCATGTTTAACTCCTTTTGCCTGAAGATATGCTCGAGACTCCTGTGATCGGTGTAAATGGTGCACTTGGTACCATACAGGTAATGTCTCCATATCTTAAGCGCGAAAACAACTGCTCCCAGCTCCAGGTCGTGAGTAGTGTAATTTCTTTCGTGAACCTTAAGTTGGCGTGATGGGTAGGCAATGACCTTGTCTCGTTGCATCAACACGCAACCAAGTCCTTGGATGGAAGCGTCGCAATAAACCACAAAATCTTATGTGCCTTCAGGCAATGAGAGGATAGGCGTGCTACAAAGTCTATCTTTCAAGTGCTGAAACGCAGATTCCTGTGCATCACCCCAGTGATAGGTGACACCCTTCTGAGTCAGTGAAGTGAGAGGTTGCGCAATCTTGGAGAAATCTTTTATAAACCTTCTGTAATATCCCGCCAAACCCAAAAATTGGCGGATTTCTGTTGGTGTACGGGGTGCAGGCCAGTTCTTGATCGATTCAACCTTAGATGGATCCACATGAATCCCATCCTTGTTTACCACATGGCCTAGAAAGTGGACTTCGCGAAGCCAGAAGTCACATTTTGAAAACTTGGCATACAACTGCTCTTTTCGAAGAAGTTCCAACATAAGTCGTAGATGCTGCTCGTGTTCCTCCTGACTCTTAGAATAGATCAGGATATCGTCGATGAACACAATAACGAACTTATCCAGGTAAGGCTTGCACACTCGGTTCATGAGATCCATGAAGACCGCTGGTGGATTCGTCAGCCCGAATGGCATAACCAGAAACTCGTAATGGCCGTAACGAGTTCTGAATGCTGTTTTGGAGACATCCTCATCTCGGACCCTTAGCTGATGGTATCCCGATCTCAAATCAATCTTGGAGTAATAGCTCGACCCTTGCAACTGGTCGAACAAGTCGTGAATACGTGGAAGAGGATAACGATTCTTCACAGTCACCTTGTTAAGTTCGCGATAGTCAATACACATCCTGAAGGTACCGTCTTTCTTCTTCACGAACAAGACTGGAGCTCCCCAGGGCGAAGAGCTAGGACGTATAAAACCCTTTTCCAAGAGTTCTTGTAGTTGTGTGGACAGTTCTTCGAGTTCTGATGGAGCTAGACGATATGGTGCTCGAGCTACTGGCGCTGCTCCAGGAGCTAGCTCGATTTGAAATTCAACTTGGCGGTGAGGCGGAAGACCAGGCAATTCCTCAGGAAATACATCAGGAAAATTGC
This sequence comes from Helianthus tuberosus, assembly GCA_030545235.1. Lineage (NCBI taxonomy): Eukaryota > Viridiplantae > Streptophyta > Magnoliopsida > Asterales > Asteraceae > Helianthus > Helianthus tuberosus. The sequence continues at coordinate 142,935,027 of CM060412.1, read as the reverse complement.
GCACAATAGGGATGTCTTCAATTCTCTTCTCTTTTGTTGATGTGTCAGTAATGAGCGCTAGAATGGCAGTGTGGCCCTTTCGCAAACACTTCTGGGCCTTAAGCAAGGAGATGATTCCTTCGACAGCGCCACTCTTGTCGCCACGAATCACGAGAGGTTGTTCACCAGAACGAGGAATGCGGACGATTTTCTCCTTACAAACAATCTCCGCTTGATGATAAGATAGCCAATCCATCCCAATAACGACGTCGAAACTACCAAGTGTGATAGGAACAAGATCGATAGGGAAAGTCTGACCAGCTAAGACGAGGTTACAACCTTTAACTACGTGTGTGGCTTCAAGACTTTTACCATTTGCTAGCTCTACCGCGTGTTTGGTGTTCAAATGTGTTGGAGTGCGCTTAAGCATTTGGCTAACTTTTAAGGACACATAACTAGTATCGGCACCCGAATCGAATAAAATAGTAACAAAGAAGTCATCCAGAAGAAACTTACCCATCACAACGTTGGGATCGTTCCTTGCTTCTCCCTGACCAATCACGAACACACGACCCCTTGCCCCATTGCCATTGTTGTTTCCCCCATTGTCGCCTCCATTGTTGCCTCCATTGTTATTCCCATTGTGGTTCCCATTTCCTTGGTTATTGTTCTGGTTTTGGTTCAGCTGGGGGCAGTTCCTCTTAAAGTGGCCTTCAGCGCCCCACTGAAAGCATCCTTTATTTCCCTGTTGATGCTGCTGTTGGTGGTTCTGTGGGGCTAGTTGTTGTTGTTGGCGATTCTGATTTGCTGGTCGGGCGCTCCTGCAATCCTTTGCTTCATGACCAAACTTGTTACACCTCAGGCAACGACCTTTGTTGCACTGCCCGCTGTGATGTTTGTTGCACCGGTTGCACTTGGGGTGGTTCCCTCGGTATCCACCCTGTCCTTGGTTACCAGAAGATTGCTGACCAGGACTCTGGTAGTCATCAGTCTTTCGCTGCTGAGACTGAACTGAAGTAGAACCCTTTCCGGAGTTCCCATCCCATTTTCGCTTGTTGTCGGTAGGTGCATCAGAAGTAGTTGTGGCACTGATACGTTTAGGTAGCCTGTTTTGCTCCACCGCCTGGTCGGTGAGACGATGAGCCAACTTGATAATTTGTTGTATGGTACCCAGGTTGGCTGAAGTTACGTGACTTTGAATCTCTGGTACAAGGCCCTTGAGATACAGCTCAATTCGTTTGATGGGAGGGTCCACCAAAGTTGGACACGGGATGGCCAGCTCGTTTGACCTCTTAGTATACGCCTTAATCTCAGACCCCGTCATCTTCAGATTGTAAAATTCCACTTCTAGCTTGTGGATGTCATCCCGACTATAGTACTCCTCCTTGATCAGCTCTTTGAAACCATTCCAGGGTGTGGCATTAGCAACTACCAGTCCTAGTAGTTGAACCTGTGCCTTCCACCTGGTTAACGCAGCTCCTTCAAGTGTTCCGGTAGCATATTTCACCCTACGGTCTTCGGGGCATTCGCACATCTCGAAAACTGACTCAAGCTTTTCAAACCAGTGAAGAAGGCCCACTGCTCCTTCGGTGCCACTGAAAGTGGTAGGTCGGCAGTCCATGGACGTCTTGAACGTGCACACAGGAGGTTGAGCATGTTGACCTGTTGCGCGAGAATAAAAGACAAGGTTAAGCACGAGGGCTGGTTTGTGAAGGTAGGATCTAAACGTCCTAGGGTGAGTTGATATAGCAGGTTATACCTCCTGCAGGATTAGCTGCGAGTGCCTCAGCGACTCGTTCATTGATCAAAGCCGTCAACTGGGCTTGAGTGAGGTTGATACGTCATCCGCGTCCGCTCATGATCTTCATAATGAAGCAACGTAAGTGAGAAAAGTGTCGCGAAAGTGCGTAAGTGTGGGACGACGTTAGAGAGTAAGCACACAAGGTTCAATTAGCAATTATCACATTATCTAATGCACAGTGAGAACTATCTAACCGACAATATAACATAAATCATACCACTTATGGTGTCGAGTCTTGCACGTGGAGTGAAGCGTCGTTGTGGATTGTTGAGCACTGTACAGGTTATAGTCTGGTTTTATCAAAAAGCTTTTCCCCTTTAAAACCAAGTTCACTATAACCAATGGCTCTGATACCAATCTGTCACACCCCTAAAATCCACCATGCGGAGTACCACCGCTTGGAGGCGTGACGTGACCAGGATCGAGCCACCAATCATATTGAACAACACAATTTAGTAAATGAAACCATCCACAATACGATTGGTGTCCTAAAGAAGGTAACCGATTTTAAGATAACAGCGGAAGCATAAAACGTAGGTTCAAAACATAAGTTCACAGTTCATAAGTTTAAAGTCTCAAACATAAGTTCCATAGGTTTATAAAGTTCAATTATTAAGTATGGGATGTAACAACCCATATTCCACAACAACCTTCTCCTCATGCAAGCTCCAAAAGCATCTAGCGACCTGTAAGGCATGTAACAACGAGTCAACAACAAAGTTGAGTGAGTTCACTTTTGGTTGTTTAGTTTTTAAGTTGTTTCTGAAAAACGTGGTTTGACTTTCGTTGGCTTAATTGCCGTGGGGGTTACCCCGTAGTTGAAAGTATGTTTAACCAGTTCCTTTTTCATTACCCAAACCATAACCATAATCGGTGGGGGCTTTCCCCGTGTGAACTACTAGACGGTATGATATCGACTACTACGAACAATAGTTGTGCCCTACATCAGTGTCTATCATCACTGACAGTTTGCCATAGTCCATTAGTACACGCCCGTCCGAACGGCACGGTGTGAGGTTTGTTAAACCTAATAGCGCTATTAACTAATGACCCGCTCGCCATTGGCCTCGGCGATTAAGTCGATATAAATTGAGGGACTTCATGATAGAGTTTTGTCTAGCTAGTTTTAAGGTTGTTGTCCTGCACCAGGAGGGCGCAGGTACGTATTCTGCACCAGGAGAATTCGTAGGATTAATAATGGCATCCACTCTATGGAGGATGGCCGTACATATCCTACCCAAGGAGGATATGTAGATTTAGTTTTAATTCTTTAACCCATTCCCAAACCACCGGGAATCCCATGCCTTAGAAAGTGTGTGAACTCACCTCGGTTTGCTCGGTTAGATTCTCAAATATAGCTAACGGTCAAGGTCGGTCAATCACGTCCAAATATGATTACCAGTTAGTCATTTAGTGACTTTCAAATAGAGCACAAAGTTCCTACACGTATCTATCACATAACATGCATCACTTTAACGGTTTATGCCCATCCAAGTTTCCCATCCATTCCCCACTCATAATCAAACATACGATAATGCGCAAAACACATATAACATGTTAGATCATTCACAGATAGCATACTCGACATTTAGACACGCAAGTCACAACTTATGTCATTTCAGCATTAATATTCAAAACCGGCTGTTTTCGGACATTTTAATAAAATAGTTAAATTATTCCAAAAATTCCCAAATTTTTTCAGAATGTCATAAACGTTCAAAATTTTATTGTGTGAAGATTTTGGGGTCCAGTTCATTACCAATATTTTATAAAAATTCATTTTCCGGACTGATCTCAGATTTATCTATTTCTGACCACAGTCCACGGAACAATTTATTAAAAATTCATCGTAAGTCCAATTTACAAAATTCCAGTGGGGTAATTACAAATACTTCAGTTGTCATCTTCAGTACAATTTTCATGATCTAACTCTACACAGAACTCACATTATGATAGAAAACAAAACGCGTATTTTCAGCAGAAAAATGCAGTTCTAGCTGCTGTTACAAAATGACGCTTTAAAAATAGTAAACGAAGTCCAAAAATTACGATTCTGGTGTCATTAGAACCGTATTTCATAATAACACGTTTTAGACTCAAAATATCAGTTTTCCGTAGAGTTTATGACCTGTTTACAGCCAACTGAAGTTGGCTGTAAAACCGGGACAGATTCTGTTTTCACTCTTTAACTTACTAATCTTGTGTTCGATTGATTCCGTTAATCATGTTTAGTGACCACAACAACATCAAACATTAATATTAATCAGCAAAACATCAGATAATCAACCAATAATCATAACCACACAAGATCTACATGGTTTACACACATAACTTTTCTTTATCCATCTTATTCATCTTATGTTCAAGAGTTTATGTTATGTTATTTAGTGTTCTTCATATTCATCATACAAACATCTATTAACCACTAAAATCAAGAACAAGATAGTGATTTAGAACACTTACTACTAGCACAAGGCTAGGGGAGAAACAAGGCGTAAAAGTGGTGGTTAAAAGAAAACGAGAGCGGTCCTTCCACTTCCGAGAGCACCAAGCTTCGTTGAACGCCTTGTAGCACCTAGAAGTACACTTGGATTGCTTGAAGCTTGAAAGAAAATGGTGATGGTGATATAGGGAGTGTTTGGCCGAAGCCTTTGGAGGAAGGAGAGAAGAGATGTTGTGGTGTGTTATGTGTTGAAGAAGATAGATGTTCTTATATCCAACAAATCTTATTACCCTTTGGTTCATGTGTTTCCTAAGGTACAAACAAGATCATGCTAGTTCCAAGGAGAAGATTATGGAGTATAAATGAAAGATTTAAACAATCTTTGGGTGAGGTCCCCCTTAGGGGACGGTCATAACAGGGGGGGGGGTTAATTGTAATATTTGATGGTAAGATGTAATAAGTGGAAGGTTGTAAGTAGAAGTCTAGTGTTTAGTGTGTTTCATGTATTATGTATTGTGTTAGTGTGTTCGGGAACCATAACTAGCTCAGAACAAGTGAAACAATGTTTTTACAATATTTTTATGTTCCGGTTAAAGTCCGGTTGTTCGGTTTGACACTGTTCCGTTAAAGTGCTTAATTAGTTCGTTAAGCGTCCTATATATATATTTTTGTAACGTTTTTAATTTTCAACACTCAGGAAAATATAACGGACTATTTAGTGACCTTTCTGTACACTATTAGTATATTAACAAGTACATGTAAGTATAACACAGATATCAGAAGCAGTTAAATGATTCAGCACAGTCATCAAGCACTTTAATTTTCATTAATAAATTGTACGGAATACATGGGATTTTGAGGGTTGTCACAATAGTTAACATAAACAAACGACACACATGTGACCAGTTTTCAATCAACTACCATCCGACAGTTTGAAAGTTTAACAAATTATTCAATTTAGGTTTTTAACTTTCAAATCTTGCAAATTTCGACCGTTTATGAAGAATCAGTCGTTTTGGTTTTCGTTCAGATTTGTCGAAGACTTGAGTTCCAACATCGGGTTATCAAGATAAAATAGAAATAAAATCTTTTTGGCTTTTAGAAAGTTTATATTAAAACACACTTAAACTCTTTTTGGAATTTTGAATATTTGAAATGTAAAAACTGAAAGTAGTAAGTAAATATAAACAGAGATGCAGAAACTAAGAAATGTAAATAAATAATTACAGACATTCTTTTTGTGAGTTTCGAGGGTAAGAGAATCATATCAGTGTACGGTCATGCCAAAACGCTCTTGTTGTTCATTTTGTTAACATATAGATAAACATCCTATAACGATTATCGGTCTTGTTATCCACATAAACTCAACTTATCAGATGTAATCATGGCGAGGGGATACGTTAAGGTATGATTTATACTTACCGACCGGTGTTTATCCACACGACACATTCCCGTATCGAGGTATGCACGAGAATTCATCTTACTGGTGAGTATACCATTTATCATCTGTTTGACCGTATGAAAATGTGAGATACTCACTTATTTTTGGATTGAAAACAAGCCATATGTGATAGAATCACTTATTGATGAGGAACTTGATTTTCAGATGCATGAGGGCACAGGAGCAAGTCCGTGAACAGGTTAGTACCATCGTACAGATAAAGAGACGAACTTGACTCCCGAATAAACTATGATATTTTATCACTTATTTTGTTGGACATGTGATTGTTGATCACTTATTAAGGTTGTATGCAATATGTGCACGTATATATGGTATCATGGTAGATCTAGACTTCGTCTCTGTTATTTTTTGGTAAAAGAAACAACCATGATACCCAGATGATAAACAGCATAAACACCACGTATCTCAGAACCTTGGCAATCTATCAAACGAAATTTCGGTACCAAGACCATATGCCAATGAGCGGTTCCCACCTAGTCTTCAGTCGATTTAAGTTTATATCACCCTGCACACTTTAAAATGATTGTGAGCCTACCGATACATCTTATATAGAGCTGCTTATTTTTTTTTCATTTAAGGTTTAAAGAGGTTTGGACAGACCATTGATGTACTATCCTTTTCTCTTTTGCTCGCCATGAAACTCATTTTTGTTTTTCTATTGTTTTTGTGTTTTTGAAATTTTTCGATGTTTTTGGATTTTTAAAATTTTTCAATGTTTTTGTATTTTTCGTTTGGATTTACTCCCCCTAAAATGTAAAAACTATGATAAATTAAAAACACAAAGATATTTACAAAAACGATTTTCCGATGTCGGTTTTACTCTTGTTTGACCTTAATGTCGTTTACCAATAATAAAAAGTCAAATCGTGATTTGTCAAATGCTTTGGTAAAAAGGTCGGCACGTTGGTCATCGGTGTGGACCTTAACAACATCGATAAGCTTTTTATCAAAGCAATCACGTATGAAGTGATACTTAATTTCAATGTGTTTGGTCTTTGAATGCTGCACAGGATTTCTAGTGATCTATAAGGCAGCAGAATTATCAACGAAAATAGGAGTAGTTAGGAATTCAAAACCGTAGTCGCGCATTTGTTGTTGGATCCACGGGACTTGGGAGCAACAACTTGAGGCAGCAATGTATTCAGCTTCGCATGTTGATGTAGCGACACAAGTCTGCTTCTTGCACTGCCATGTGACTAGGCGATTTCCTAAAAACTGACATCCAGCCGTTGTGGATTTGTCGTCGATTTTGCATCCGCCAAAATCAGAATCACTGAAAGCGATCAAGTCAAAACTATCATCCCTAGGGTACCAGAGACCGGTGTCCGGGCAACCCTTCAAATAGCGAAAAATTCTTTTCATAACTTGAAGATGTGAGGCCTTCGGGTTAACTTGATATCGGGCAAGCAGGCACGTAGGATACATTATATCTGGTCTTGATGCTGTGAGACACATAAGAGATCCGATCATTGTGTGGTAGTATGAAGAGTTAACGATTTCACCCTTCAAGTCCTGATTAATTCCGTGATTTTGCTGAAGTGGGGTACCAATGGGTGTTGTTTCGGACATCTGGAATCGGTTCAAGATGTCACTGACATACTTAGTCTGATGGATGAATATCCCAGACTTCGTTTGTTGCACTTGTAGGCCCAAAAAGAATGTCATTTCCACCATGGCGCTCATTTCGAATTTCTCCTGCATAACACGCTCAAAGTTCCTACACAAAACATCGTTAGTAGAACCAAATATAATATCATCTACGTATACCTGTACCAATATAAGATCTCCATCCTGTTCTTTGATGAAAAGAGTGCAATCGATAAGACCTCTGCAAAATCCATTCTCCAGCAGATAATTAGATAAGGTTGCATACCAACCTCGTGGTGCTTGATGTAGACCATAGAGAGCTTTGTTGAGCAACCAAACCCGATCAGGGTGAATAGGATCTTCAAAACCTGGAGGTTGTTCGACATACACCTCTTCTTCAACCACACCATGTAAGAATGCACTTTTCACATCCATCTGGTAGACCTTGAATCCTTTGAAGGACGCATAGGCGAGAAAGATCCGAATAGCTTCTAGACGTGCAACCGGTGCATAAACTTCGTTGTAGTCGATCCCTTCAATCTGACGAAAACCTTGAACGACTAATCTCGCTTTGTTTCGAATGACTACTCCACGGTCATCCTTTTTGCATTTGAAAACCCAACGGGTACCAATCTTCTTGTAATCATTAGGTTTATCAACGAGTTTCCAGATACCTAGCTTCTGGAATTGTTGCAGTTCCTCCTGCATAGCTTCAACCCAAGAATTATCTTTCAAAGCTTCTTTCCAAGATTTTGGTTCTTCCTGTGATACGTAACAGGCGAAGGACCAATCATCCTGCAAAACCCGATTCTCTAATTGCTGCATACAAGCCTGCATTGTTGTTGTTTCGCAACTGGTTTCTCGTTTGTACGCCACTTTGTACATTTCCAATGATGTTTTGTTGAGGATGGGTATTGTGAATTCTTGTTTCTGGATTATCTGGAACTGGAATATTTATACCCAGATTGTTGAAATTAAGATCAACAAACAAGTCAATACCCTGAACTGGCGAAGAGGATAATGCAGTAGCTTCAGCTGTTTTGGGGGCGTCAACTGGAGGTGTAGCCTCTGAAGTACCATGAACAGCTTCTTGGTCTGCATCGAGAAATTCATCATCCTCTGAAGATTCATTTAGTTCGGTAGCATCATGAAAATCCTCATTGTCGAGAGCATTATTGTTCACTGAAGATGGTTCTTGATTGTTAACAATAATTGGACGAACCAACGGTGAATCTGTTGCGTTGTCACTCTCGAAAAACATATGTGCCGCAGCATCTACTGCAACTTCTTCAATATTGATCGAATTGAAAAAGTTATCGTATTCAAACATCCAAGGCTGACCACGACATTTGACAGGCTATGTGTGCCTTTGTACTCTGACTTCAGACCATTCCTCGACCCTTTTTGTCTCTAGATTCCAGACTCTTATGTTTGGAGTGGCATAACCAAGAAAGTATCCTTCAATTGCTTTTGCCCAAACTTTCCATTCGGATCGATCATGTGTAAGGAGCTCCAAACGGTTCAAGATATTGTAAATCTGGTTTCCGTTTGTGAAGAAGCTCAAAGTAGGTCTTATTGTGTCTTTTAACTGTAAGGACTCGATTCATTGCTTAACATGCAGAGGCCACAGCTTCACTCGAGAATGGAATGGGTAACTGGGATTCTACCAACATAGTCCTAGTAGTTTCGATCAATGTACAGTTCTTGCACTCAGGGACGCCATTCTGTTGAGGAGTGTAACTTGCACTAAATTCGTTAAGAATACCTTTGGATCTACAGAACTCCGCCATTGCATGATTTTTAAATTCGGTTCCATTGTCGCTGCGTATCCTTCTAACTTTCAAAGTGTACAAATTCTCAATCGTTGTGATCAAGTTTTTGATAATTCCTAAAGTGTCACTCTTATGTGCCATAAATGCCACCCAAGAAAATCTTAAATAATCATTAGTCACCACGAGGCAGTACTGATCATTCCTGATGCTTTTATGCTTGACATGACCAAATAAATCCATGTGCAAACGTTCAAGCAGAACTGCCACGGTGTTGATCTTCTTTGTAGGGTGTGACTTCTTTCTTTGCTTCCATTTCTTGCATGAAACACAGATGTCTTGATAATGGAAATTTTTAAGAGGAACGCCAGTCACTAATTCATTTGACACCAAATGATTCATTTTTCTTAAATGAATGTGTCCCATTCGTCTGTGCCAAGAGATTGAATCCTTTTATGTGGCTTTGGAAACGAAACAAGTTGCTTGTGCAGACGTTGTAATTGCTTAGCTCATATCAAGGACATACAAATCATTGTTCCTTGGAGCAGATAAGAGAACCTAGTCTTTTGGAATCTTGAAGTCGGGTTTCAGCACATAACATCCATTTGCATCAAAGTATACTGAAAACGTCTTATCACAAATTTGTGAAAACGCTGAGAAGATTGTGATCAAGTTGTTGCACAAAGTTGATCTTATCAAAGCTTACAACTCCATTGGATACCATTCCTTCACCAGTAATATATCCGCCTTTATCTCCAGCAAAAGCAACATAACCTCCTCTAATAGATTTAACATCATAGAGAAGCTTCATGTCGCCGGTCATGTGCCTGGATGCCCCACTATCAACAGTCCAATGACTGCTGAAAGTTCCTCCTGGAACATCTTGCACATGAACTCACATGATTAGTTAGAGATGGGGACCCAAGCCTTTGGGGTCTTGGGTCTTCCATTTTCATCGACAATAGTTATTTCAATCTCTCGATGGTTAGGAAATTATGATGCTCCCCCTGAATTAGTAACCGTTTTTGGTTTCCAAGTCTGTCGTGTTTTACCGGTTTGAATTTTTGAAATCTTAACTTTGTGATTATAAGAAGTTTTAGAAATTTCTGGTTTAACTGAAACAGGTTGTTTGTGAACCACGTCGGTTTTAATTGCCTTCTCAATTACCTTGACTTGTTGGCGTTTCTGTTTCTTTTCCCTTTCTTTTACAAGACGGGGATCTTGTTTTGAAAAAACAAATCGCTTTCGGTAATTTAGTTCACGAGGATCATCAACTTTGGCTTTTAGTTTATGATGATATGGACAATTCCGAATAATATGTCCAAATGTACCACATGAGAAACATGTTCTTCGTTCTACAAGAAAAAACAAATCGCTTTCGGTAATTTAGTTCACGAGGATCATCAACTTTGACTTTTAGTTTATGAAGATATGGACAATTCCGAATAATATGTCCAAATGTACCACATGAGAAACATGTTCTTCGTTCTACAAACCCCGAAGTATCATGTGACTGTCTTGTTGATGAATTTTGTGATCCCGAGGTACTTGGTTTTGAACTGTTTTGTTCATTTCTTTTCAAAAATTTAACTTGATTGACATGATCTAAGTTAGATTTATTTGCAAAAGTTTCCAATTTATCCATTCCCTTAGATTTCACAAAGTTCACCTTTTTGTTCTTCTTTTGGTTCGGTTCCTTTCGACCTTGAGTCGTTGAATTACATTTTGGTTTGGTATGATTTTTCTGCTTTTTCACTATTGGTAATTTCTGATTGCCATATTGTTTTCGAATTTCGGCCTTTGGAATTGGAGGACATTGTGTTACCACAATTCGTGAACCTGACTTTCCCAAAAACCTACTTGTCGAATCTTCAAAAACTTTACTGATTAAAGATTGATTTACATTTTTAATTGGAAAATCTTTGTCAGAATAGATTTTATCATCACCAACAAGAGTGTACAGCAAATTCACACTCTCATACTCTTGCGAGGAAGTGGACTCGACCCGAACAGTCTTAGCAGGTTTTGTGGGAGGATCACATAAAATATAATTCTCGAGAGGTATGTTCAGCAGTTGATACATCTGTATCTGCTGACACATCCGAATCTGATGATACTTCAGTTTTGTATCCAAGTCCGGTTGCAAAGTCCTCAATGTCTAAAGGAACAGATTGCTCAAAATAAGTTCTATTCTCCTCATCAGGCATTGCATCATAATTGTGTCTAACAGGTGGTGGACATTTCTTATATCTAATGCACGTGACATCCTTTTTCTCTTTCTGTATGTCAATGATGTGATCCAGCACATACCTAGAGTTTGAATAACTATCTAACTTAAGCTGGATCGCCTCACTTTCACACTTTACACAGGCTAACTCTTTTTGCATGACCTTGAGACGATTGATATAACAGTTTATGTCAGTTTGTTTTCTTGAAACCATTTTAGTTAGCTCAGTTTTATCTTCTCTTAAATTGTCAATCACTGTTTTTAACTCTTTTTCATGGTTTTCATAAAACAAGTTGGTCTCTTTGCATTTCGAAAAATCCACTATCAACTTTTGATTGTGGATATGTGTCACGTCATACTTGCTTTGCAAATCATCATATTTTCTTTGCAAGTCCGACAATTTATCACCTAAACTAATACATTTATCACATTTATCAGAAGTTGGATCATCGACACATACCTGGTTTGATGAACCGCCCACATTAGCCATAAAGGCTGAATGATTAGAAGAAGAAGAAGAATAAGCAGCTTCATTCACCAAGATTGTTCTTCTATGATTCCCTGCTTCAGCTTCTCCCAACAATTCATCAATATCTGCATCGACTGTCACACTTGACATTTCATCCAAATGATCATCGCCTGAAGTTAAGGATTCTTCATCTGAGCTTCTACTGTAACCAGAACTGTCTTCATCTTCAGATGATTCTCCACCACTGGCGGAAGATTCTCCACCACTGGCATGTTTTAGATCCTTGACAACCTCAGCAAAACAAGTTGTTCCATCCTGAACATCACTTCCCAACTGAATCGACAAGTCACAACCTCTATCGACTTGTACCACAAGAGCCTGGTTGGCATTTGATGCTCCTTCTTGATTTGGATTGTTCACAGGCATCAACGTACGCTTGTTATTCTTGTTTTGATTCTGATTCTGCTGGTTGCCTTGATTTCTGAATGGATTTTGGTTCCCTTGCTGAGCTGGCTTTGTGCATTCTCTCTTGAAGTGACCTCTTTCACCACAATTAAAGCACTTGACTGATTGTTTATCGGACCCATACTTGGTATCTTTCTTGCTTTCCAAGCTGGTTCTACCAGCCCTTTCGATGAAGTCTTTAGCTCGCCTAACCGCACTAGCAAAAGCCCATTTGATGTCCATCATATCCATTTCCTCCTTATCAATCTGCTGATAATCTTCTTGTGTCAGATTGATGTTTCCAATCTGACTTGCTATTAACCCACAATACGCGCTCACCAATGTGTTTAATAGCTCCATATGATCCTTAGCTACTTCAACACTTACTTTCAAGAAGTTTGAAGTGTCGAGCCGAACTGTATTTGGATTAGATGACTGACCAGCAGATGAAGTGCTTCCATAACAAGCTTGTTGTGGAATTGGTAGGGGATTTCCGTACATATCTCTTGCTCTGGTATATTGATAGCTTTGCTTTGAGACTTCTGGTTGTGGATTTCTATACATGTCAGTGCTTGAGACAAAAGCTGTTTGTAGCGGAGCATGTGTAGCAGGTCTTGCGACAGGCTAGAACCTCCACAGTTACCATAATACATATCAGGATTTTGTTGCACTGGAATCCGTTTCGCCTTCCTGATTTCTTCTTGATCTTTGTTCTCCAGAAGCTGAACGAAATCATTGATGTTGGTCGTAGCCAAGGTGCCGTTATACTTTAGAATTTCCAAGAAACCATTCCACTGAGTTGGCAATGAGTCGGAAAACTTCATGACAACCTCTTCTAGAGTTGCTACTACGCCATAATTATTCAATTCAGTCAACAAGTGATAAAATCGACTTGTCAAGTCTCCCAAAGATTCTATTTCCATACATGTGAAGCCGTCAAACTCCTTCTTGAGTAGATCATGTCGCAATTTGCGTGACCCTTCATTTCGTAGACCTCTCGTCTTTAATGCATCCCATAACCGCTTTGTCGTCTTGAAGCTGACAAACTGATGATATATATCCTTGCTCAATGCTTGAGTTAGAATAGAAAAAGCTTTCTTTTCCAAATCATATTTCTTCTTCTCGTCTGCCGTAAGATCTGCAAATGTCGCGGCAGTTGAAGCGGCAACATCAAGTGCTTGATCGAAATATGTAGTAAAACATAACCACAATTCCGTGTTTTGCCCAAGAATATGCGTATGGAATCTGTCTTCCCATCCAGGATATTCATTCATGTGCATTAGCTTCGGTGGACGATTAATGCTTCCGGTTTCACTTTCGCTTAAAAGTATATTTGAATACTTTGATTTTGATTGAAAACGAATGCCCATTGACTTATCGAAATTTGATTCGTTTGAGATGGAACTGACGAAGATGCGGGTGCGGGAGATTCGGCCCATGAATACTTGCTCTCCGTATTTGATGGAATACCCCACCAATCTGAACTCATTTTAGATGTATGATGATGAATACCAGCTTAAAAATCTCAAAACAAACTATTAACAATAAATTTGAAAGTTTCTGTTAAAAAGTTTGAAGTGAAACCCACAAAAGACTATGTTATTTGCGAAAGACTCAAACTGACAAAGGGGGGTTTTTCATAAATGACCAAATGACAAAACACTAAGGTTTTTCGTGAAAGACAAGCTTACGAAGAATAAGGTTCTTCGTCTAAGAAAATTTTGATGAAAGATATGGTTTTTCGTCCAATACAACTCTAGGAAAAATAACCAACGAAGAATAGTCTTTCGTTGACTTTAAATCACAAAAGTTGTTAATGAGATATTATTATTAATAATTTTTTTTAAAGTAAAACTCAAATCTTACTGACACATAGTTGTTGAGCCACAATTGTCAAACAACCATACCTTAGCCATACCTTCTCAAAGACTCAAGTCACTTGCCTATCAACTTTTCAATAATTATCAATATTTTATCAATAGAAGACAAACAACTTAAAAACCCAGAAAATAGTGATGTTTTCTAAAACAAATCAACTCTTATCCCTGCAAGTTGGTGAACCAAAATGTCAAACAATACCTTACCGAAATCATTTCAATGGACATGGTTTTCAAACAACAATATAATAATTAACAACAATAATTCATCCAAACACACAATGCAGATTCAATTAAAAAACCCAGAAACTAATGAAGAACAATGATGAACTCCGATGAGTTTATGATGATTCCGGTGCCGGACAAATTTTTCGAACACAAATTTTGCACAAAAGTTTAATAAAAACCCAATCTTAACATGTAAACATGAATTTAACAAGGTTTTTGATCAAACTAAATAGCAAAATATCAAGATTTTCAAGGTTTTAAACTTGTTTTTCCAGAAAATATGATTTTCAAAACTCAAGAACTTAAGAATACTTCCAACAAAATGCAAGAAAATCTTTTAAAAACACAAGATAATCAACTTGGTTTTAACAAGGAAAAAGAGCCTGGCTCTTATACCAATTGTAGGTCCACCCGGAGGATCGAGTTAAACCTATTCCCTATTTTCTGACAAACCCGAGAGTGCGGAATCCAAACGGGTAAGTTAACCAAGTTAGAACACGAAAACGACACAGATTCAACGTTTAAATATAAATTGTATTAGCACCAGAAAGTTTATTTACAACGATTACAGAGGATAATACTCTAACAATCTCACTGGTTCTCTCGTGACTGTGTCTCTCGTGTCTCTCAGTAGTCTGTTCAGACTTGTGTTTGCCTTCTGTTCTGCCTCCTTATATATGCTGCATGTTGACGAACCATCTGCAGCGACGAAGTATAGCGCCGAAGAATACAGGGCTGACGAAGAATGGGATCTTCGTCGTTAGCCTTTGGCGAACAATCCAAGTGACGAAGATTGGGATCTTCATGATGAAACATGATCTTCGTCATGAAGGGAGTTCGTCCAACCATGAAGTCTTCGTCAATATCATTCTTCGTCATACATAGACTTCATCCAACGGAAAGGAGTTGAATAATAATGACTCTTCGTGGAAGGTGACTGATTAATCTTCGTTGGATTAAAAGCCCAAATAAACAGATATACTAGCCCAAATTGCATTCAATCAACGTTGCATGAATTCTTAGAATTCATATTGCAAAGATTAGGTATACATGTGACATCATCATGACATCATCATGATGATGTCATGGTGATGTCAGCTCGCGGCTCTTCGTGCTTCGTGTGTCGAACTCTGGGCGCACGACGGAGGAATGTCGTGACGTCGGGCTTGAGCCGAACCGAGTCGCGTCCACATAAAATGTATCAACAAATTTCTCAGTTAACTATATATGAAATGACTATATTACCCTTGAACAATTAAAAGAAATAAAAAATATATAAAGAACCTGCAACAAACTCCATCTTCTTCAACCTCTCTCTCTCTATAAAAAAACTCAACCAAAACAAAGAATAGGAAAAAACTTCAAGTGGTCCATAAGAACTCCAGATATTAAGTATAAGGTAAAACTTACTGACTAAAATCATAGGAACCATTAATACAAAAATCATCGGTAAGTTTTACCTTATACTTAATATCTGAGGTCTTTCTGTTCTCATTGGTGTAAGAGATCGTTTAAAAGATGTCTACCATTAATACAAAGAATAGGAGAAAGCTTCAAGTGGTCCATACAAGCTAAACCATGTAATGAATATAAGCCTGAAACTTATCAAATTAGCAATTTGTATAGCTCATGTAAGGGTGTTAACAACTTAACATTCTATGTTACTCTATTTTTTAGGATCTGGATCAAAAGTACAGTAAGTCTCCTACAATTGTGCAGTTCTGGGACGAGTCACACAAGAACAAAAACACAGATGAGTGGGCATCTAAGAGGGCTTGGTGGATTGGGGTATAAATACTTGGTTGTTTTGTTGTTCATCAGAATCAGAATCAGATGCGAGAGATATTAGCAACAAAACAAGCCACGGGGGAAGCATCTCATGATTGGGAATATGGAATTCAGTGTTTATCGAAGCCCAGGGACAAATTAAGAAAAAATACGTCCTCGGTCTTCTTCGAATCCCAGCAAATTCGGTTATCCGGGCCCTCAAAGATAGTAAGCAACGTCAGAGCCAGAGGAACCATAGGTTTCAGCCCAGCAGCAGCAGTAGTTGGTGGTGGTCGGCGGTTGGTGGTGGTGTTTGATGAAGAAGAAGAAGAAGGTGGCCACTTTTAATAATTAAAGGGGTGTTATGGTTATTTCACAGAAGGTCGTTCTATGGTGAAAAAGTGGTTTTTTAGCAACCATTTCGATTTGCGAAGCACAGAGATCATCCAAGGAAAGTGTGGTTCATACTTTACACAAATGAATCACAATGGTTACAGCGGCGTATTTTCTAAGCTTTAGTTGAAGAACAAGTAGATAAATAAATCTTGAAGATTATTAATTAATGTTGTGGTTATCTTTACTTTTTAGTGATAAATTTCTAAATTTATGTGGTTTAATGATGAAAAATCGTATTGATAATGAAAAGTTTTGATTATCTATTTTCTTTTAGGATAATTTTTTACCTTTTGGTTTAGTTTTGTAATGGCATTTTTAGTTTTTTTTTCATATTATATGTGGTTTAATGATGAAAAATCGTATTGATAATGAAAAGTTTTGATTATCTATTTTCTTTTAGGATAATTTTTTACCTTTTGGTTTAGTTTTGTAATGGCATTTTTAGTTTTTTTTTCATATTATATTTGATGATCATGTTGGAATTTTGTTTTATTTAAAAATTACATTTTTTGTTAAAATGAAACAAAATTAAGCTTCGAAAAAAAGGAAATCATTTTTAAACCTATAGCAAATAAAAAATCAACCCGAAAATACTTATATAAAAACTATATCAATTTAATATCAGGAAGCAAATAATTATCTTTAAAACAAAATATATTTGCAATCTAATATTATATTTGGGGAAGGTTCAAATGAAAACCACTAGTTATTGTGAAAACTCGAAACTAATTAAAAATGCCAAAAAAAACATACCAATTTTTTTTTTATAATAATTTTCGCTACTTTTAGTATATAAAAAAAATTTTAAAAAAAAATTCTTTTTTGTATTGCACATGTGTAGTACACATACACATACTACACATATGTAGTATTACACATGTGCAATACAAAAAAAAATTTGAAAAAAGTTTTTTTATATACAAAAACCTGCAATTTTTTATAAAAAAATTGAAAAAAAAAATTGGTGTGTTTTTTAGGCTTATTTTAGTTAGTTTTCGAGTTTTCACAATAAAAGTGGTTTTCATTTGAACCATCCCCTATTATATTTTGCAATCTAATATTAATTATAACTGTTGTGCATATCTATTACAACGAATATTTTTTCATTGCCATTTCCTGCTGAAATAAAGAACCTAAACGGGCCTTCAGGTAGTAAGCGATTATATTTTACAATTCACTTTTGCAAACAGAAACCCATTCTGATGTGGCGTGCGGAGATGGATTGGATTCCTACGGTGGAGGCTTTGGCTAGGAGGGGTGTGCCGGTGCTCGATGATGTGTGTAGGTTATGTGGTTCAGGTCCAGATTTGGTTGTCAATTTATTCACGGCGTGTCCGTTGGCTTTGGGTTTATGGGAAAAAAATTACTTTATGGTGTAGGGTCATGAACTTCTTTGTCATCTCATTTCGAGACGTGTTGGAGCTGCACAAACATGAAAATAGAGGGTGGCAGAAGAGGTATTATTTACACTGCTTGTTGGTTCCTATGGTTGGCCCGGAATAACACGAGATTCGATGGCAAGAGAAGCAGTGTAGAAGAGGTTTTTAGCGAAGTTAGATCGGCTAGTTATTATTGGTACAAACATAGGGCTGAAAAGGGCTCGCTCGATTGGGGGGATTGATGTAAATTTGTTAATATGTAAGTTGTGTTGTTTTTGTTTTGTCATCCCGGTTTTCAGGTTCAGCGTGTGTTAATGAAGTTCTCGTTTCAAAAAAAAACATAAACCCATTATGAATTCTAGGTTCTATATGTTGTAACCCTACCTCATTGTTGTTTGCATAGAATTTGTTGCTAATAGGTTGATGGGGACAAAGTATATCATTGCTACATCTGTTCTCATGAGCTTACTCTGCTACTGAATTATTTTGTTAATTTTTTTGGTAAGAAGGACGGCACCGCAGTAAATTTTATTGATTTAAAATAAAAAAGAATACAACCTAAGGGCACTCGGTCTCCCAGAAACCCAACTCTAAAAAAAAAAAATTTGCAAAGGCCTAACAAAATGGGAGTATATAGACTCCCGGCCTATAGCCAGTAATCTAAACTTGTGGCCACAAACGACCAAAGTTAATAAACTGAAATCTATACAAAGATTCCAAACAGCCTAAAGGAAACAACCAAAACGATCCCAATTAAGCGACGAACGGTATTTTTGCATTCCTATCACTAAAATACAATATTTTAGTGATTACAAAAATTTTTGGATGTACGGATATGGTCAGAACGCAAAGTATGCACGTATATGCAAACTTACGGAGTTTTTGACGCTTTTAGTCCCTGTGATTCAAATAAACGTATTTTCGCTTACCGAACCCCTCAAAACTTATTTCTAAGCTATGTAAAGGGTATTTAGGGTATGTTTATCTTATGATCTTGTTCCGGAGTGTTCGTTGTTATGCGAATTGGCAGACTTTTGCAGTTTGATGCAAATAGTCCCTGTGATCGAATAAACTTGTTTTTGCCATACCAAACCCTTCAAAACTTATTTCTAAGTTATATAAAGGTTATTTAAGGTATGTTAAGCTTATGTCACTATTTTGGAGTGTACGTTTCGTTAAACTAATTACATTTCTGTAATAGTTTACGTAGAACTTCCAGAAAAGCTTCTCGAGAGTTCGGAATCATACGAAATTTGATATGTGTAGTTGTCATATGTAATTGCACAAATCCCGAGAATGAAACACAAGATTTCATTGGATTCGTATTTTTATGATGGTCGTAGAGGCACAAATGTCACAGTCTCCCCTACTTTAGGAAATTTCGTCCCAAAATTTAATTTAGAGGAAACTTGTGAAAACAGATGTGGATGTTCCGCTTTCAAATAATCCTCCGTTCCCTGAGTAAAACTCTGGACCACGTCTGGATTTCTAGCGAACTTTGTTATTCGTACTCGTCTTAAGAGTGCCATGTAAATGTCAAAATGATGTCCTTGTTGTAATAAATATGAAGAGCGTGTGAATTCAACAAGAAGTTGGAGTTTTAAACAATGGATGGGGAAAATGTTTCCTATGAAGACTATTATAGGAAACTTGTGTGTGCTCGAAATTGGAGTCAGAGAGTATAACATAAAACAACATTGGTCAAGGTCCAGAATTTCTAGTAACTTAAATAACGTCACGCATGCAATATAATAAGGAACACTTATATATAGGAAGTACCATCGGCGTATCCACCATGCCCTTATTACATTGTTCCCTTTTCATTATTCTTATCACTATAGGTTCTTACACATGACAAAACTTGTTGTAGTTTCCATGCACTGAATTCCATAATTATGTATGCATCCATAATTACGTAATTCCTTGCACAGACCGCACAGTTCATTTTATAATGTGTAGGGGAAAAATCAAACGAATAATCCTGTGATGATTTGACTAGACTACCATAGAGTCTCTTTAACTAAATCAACGAATGATCTCTTTAAATAGACCACCAACGAGTCTCTTCAACTAGATCACCAAAGGATTTCTTTAATTAGATCGACGAACGACCTCTTTAACTAAACCACCAGAGGGTCTCTTTAACTAGATCAACACATGATCTCTTTAACTAGATTGACAAATCAATCTCATTAACTAGACCACCAAAGGGTCTCTTTAACTATATTAACAAATGATATCTTTAACTAGATCAACGCATAATCTCTTTAACTAGACCACCAAAGGGTCTCTTTAACTATATCAACGAATGATATCTTTAACTAGATCAACACATGATCTCTTTAACTAGACCACCAAAGGGTCTCTTTAACTATATCAACGAATGATATCTTTAACTAGATCAACACATGATCTCTTTAACTAGACCACCAAAGGGTCTCTTTAACTACATCAACGAATGATGTCTTTAACTAGATCAACACATGATCTCTTTAACTAGACCTCCAAAGGGTCTCTTTAACTATATCAACGAATGATATATTTAACTAGATCAACGCATGATCTCTTTAACTAGACCACCAAAGGGTCTCTTTAACTATATCAACGAATAATGTCTTTAACTAGATCAACACATTATCTCTTTAACTAGACCACCAAAGGGTCTCTTTAACTACATCAACGAATGATGTCTTTAACTAGATCAACACATGATCTCTTTAGCTAGACCACCAAAGGGTCTCTTTAACTACATCAATGAATGATGTCTTTAACTTTGGAATAGTACTTTACAATCCAAGGGTCTTAACTATTGCATAGAAGCTCATTAAGGATTTACGATAGTACTTTTGGATATCCTTCTAAGAATCCATCATATGAAGATATGGAAGACTCTACAAGGATTTGGATAGTGAGCATTCGGATCACATATAACACATAAACACATAATCCCATAATTGTCAACTTGGTCATCAACTTGTTATCAATTTGTTATCGATTTGTACACTTGCATTTAAAGTACACCAGGAATCCAATCAACGGACTTCAATTTGTACTTTAAACATCCTCAAGAATCTAACTATGAAGATAGGAAGATCTTATAAGGATTTGGTTTTGTCTTCATTGAATCATAACATACGTATTAATGCACACAAAGAATCCAATTAAGGACTTTGATTTTGCGCTTTAAACATCCACAATGATCTAACTATGAAGATAGGAAGATCCTATAAGGATTTTAGAATTCGTGTAGCGAGAAATTGTTTCGAAACCTTGTACTAGGTGTTTTGGTCAAAAATTACCGAAGCAATTAAGTGATCAAATTAGTTAAGTGAGGTAGTGTGCTAGAAAAGTGTGTCGAAAATATGTTATTCAAGTTATTTGCAAAGACAGTTTCAGGATACGGCTCAGGATATAAAGCTGTATATGTGATCAAACAATGAGCAAAAATGTAAAGGGTGACACGAGATGTACGAGGAAAGCCCTTGATCAATCTAGATCGCCGGCACAAAACCTCGGGAGCTGACAATCGCAGCTGCCTTGTTCTTCTATTGCTTCAAATATCAGGATACAGTGCAGGATATGATGCGGATCGACTAGGTGTTACAATGTAATTTGAGTACAAGTGTTTGTGTGTAGTGATTGCTAGTAGCTAGAGAGTAAAGTGTCCGAATGAAAGTGAGTGGAAAAGTTGTGTCTACCTATGATCCGATCTCCCTTATTTATAGTAACAAAAACTAACAAACTATCCTATTATTCCGGGATACTTTGGAATATTCCATTCTGAACATTGGGGGACTCTTTTAACTTGTTTTCCACGTGCATATTAACCATAAAACCGGGTCTTCAGCTCATATGACCGTTACAACGTCAATAGCATTGACCAACATCCGATATTCTCGCGGAATATGCCTTTCTTCTATTCTGACTGTTACAAGACCCATTCTTCCACCATCAACGTCCATTTTTCAACCACCTTGAGCGAATCTTCAGGTAGATCAAGTCCTTTAACCTTGGTACCTTGCAACCAAAGAAAATCATTAGCTGCAACCAGGATACCCCAGAGGATGTTACCAATATCCTGGTTCAGTATCCTGGTCGCAGCATCAAGCATATAATATCAGGATATGCCTTCAGGATATAAGCTCGAAATTCCACCCATAACAATTGTCCCCAAAAATATATCTGTTAGGATCCTGAAATCCAAACGGGTATATTTTTCGTTGTGTTTCTCGATGCACGTAATGGGATGTAGATGTTGATGTGACTTCGCGCAACTTCCAAGGTTATACTTTCTCATAACTAGGTAGTCTTCTGGCACGTCTGGTAAGGATATCTATTTTGAACATTCCTGCATATGTTTGGTTAATCAGCACATAATATGATAAGATTGAAACTACTCCCTTTTCTGTAGACTCTGCTAAGGTCCCTGTTGTCTTCGATCTTGAGGAGCTTGACAGTTACTCCAAGCCTGTCCTGGTAAAAAAAGAATCATCTGTTGCCACCTGCTCTAAGCCCTCCACTGTTGCTTCCGAAGGTTTCTCTTATGATGACCTTGGCTTCATGGAATCCATCGAGCCCATGACCTCCTTCCTTAATAAGGTAAATATGCAAATCCTGTATCTCGTACACATATACTGAACCTGTATCCTGGTTAGTTTGTCTTTAACGATACCTGTATTTTGCTTTGTAGGGGCTGAATCATCTGGTCGTCCTGTACTTAGAACAATTTTAATTTCCTGCAAGCTTTAGAACAATTTAATAGTTGGGGGTGGAGGGATCTCGTGTTTTCAGGACGAAGCCTTCAACTGTTTATGTAAATATGCTTTAAAAACTTTAATTGTGTTCTTGGCGGATGGGTCTCTTTTTGAGATGAAACCAAGAATACAATTAATAATAAACTAACCTTTTAACCTTACATGTTGTTATTTGTTATGCATTGCTTAGTCTGACTTCCAATGTTCCAAACTTAGTGCAATTATTACTTTTTATGAAAATATCTTGATCAGTATACTCGCAAATATCCTATTAAGACTTCCGTCAAATAGGGTTTTTATAACTCAAGCAATTCAGATAAAGTTTTCAGAGAAAGAGGACAACTCGTCTTTATTTTACAAAGTTGGTTTTGAGAACACTTGTTTGATTAGAACACAGTTTCAATTTTTAATCCAAGTATCATGTCCCAAATATTCCAATCAAATATCCTGAAACATATTTTGAAAATACATTTTGAGAATATATCCCGAGAATATATCCTAATCAGGATGCTTAAGCTTTTGTCAAACATAGTTTCAAAAACTCAAATGATTTAAATAACGTTTACAAAGGAAAGATCATACCAGGAATAGAGTGTAACCCTATTCTCAAACTTCAATCCTTTTGCAACTTTTCCAACGAAGATGTCCCCAGTCTGAGACACTTAGTGTACTAGGTCCGAGCTTGATCCTTTGAGCTTTACACAATTGCCTCAGTAGGAATGTCCCCTGTGCATAATGTCTTCGAATACTTAGAAATTTTCTGGACATCAGCTGCAACCGTTTGAATAATTCTTATATTACAGGGGATAAACCCTAAAATATACTAGAGATAAATCCTTAATGTACTGGGGATAAACCCATAAGTATTCTGGGGAAAATCCCGAATTTTCGTGCGCTACAGGCGGGAGTGTATAAACTCCAAGACTTAGAAAGGTGAAAACCTTTAAACCTTAGAGAGTATGAAAATACCCTTTCGCGAGAGAGGGTGATCAATCCTCATATACCTTTAGGATCCAGGGTATAGCCAACAGTAACGAAATTGTCAGCCACTTTTACATGAACTGGTCCCACCACCTTGAACTATCCCTGGATAACTTACGCTCCAGGCGGGGTGTTTAAACCCAATTCGTGAGAAAGGTGAATACCTTTAAACCTGTGAAGGGATCAGGATCCCTTAAACGTGAGAGAGGGGGCCAATCCTCTAATCTTTTGAAGTATCCTGAGTGTGTATCCTGGAGCTATATCCTGAGACATATTCTGCAAAACAACCTTAAACTAAGGTGGGAGTTAGCTTGGCTAACACCCCTCCGATGCCTAAGTCAGTATTGGGTTCAAGATAATAAACAAATTCAAATATATTTAGGAGAGATAGAATACATACCATTGTGAGATAGAAATTAAATTATGTTCTTACTTGAAATAGAGCTTTAAGTGTATAGCATTCCAAGATCTTGGTAGCATATCCCCTTCCATATTCTTGAGTCGGTATGCTCGTTTCCCAGATTCTGATTCATCCTCATAGGGTCCTTCCCATTTTGGAGCTAATTTTCCATCGGCAGGGTTGGCTGTATTCTGGAATGCTTTCCTCAACACCCAATCTCCGACTTGGAACCTTCTAGTCCTTATATTCTTGTTATATGCTCTGGATATCCTCTGTTGATATGCCGCCATCCTTAGCTTTGCTGCATCTCTTGTCTCATCAATAGTATCCAGTTCTTGACATAAGATTTCAGGATTTGATTCAGGATCCGTAGGCTTGATCTAGCTGTCGGTATCACCATTTCTGTCGGGATCACTGCTTCTGCCCCAAATACCAAAGAAAATGGGGTTTGCCCAGTAGCATTCTTCACAGTTGTTCTATCAGCCCATAGGACAAATGGTAGTTCCTCTTCCCATTTTCCTTTTTTGGCACCTAACCTCTTCTTTAAATTGTTGACGATTATCTTGTTCGAGGATTCTGCTTATCCATTTGCTTGAGGATGCACTGGTGTTGACGTAATCATCTTAATTCCCCAACTCTTGCAAAAGTCAGTAGTTCTTTTGCTGATGAATTGAGAGCCATTGTCACAAACTATCTCAGCTGGTACCCCAAATCTGGTTAGGATATTCCTCTTTATGAAGGATATCACTTCTTGATCCCTGACTTGAACAAAGGCCTCGGCTTCGACCCAGTTGGAGAAATAATCTGTCATTGCCAGCATAAAAACCTTTCCTCCTGGAGCCTTTGGAAGTTTTCCCACTATGTCCATTCCCCATTTCATAAACGGCCAAGGGGATACAATAGGGTATAATGGTTCTGCAGGCTGATGCGGGATGTTGCCGTGTCTTTGACATGCATCGCATTTCTGAGCATACTCCGCGGCATCCTTTCTCATGGTCGGCCAGTAATATCCTGTTCTCAACACCTTCGAGAACAGAGATTTGCCCCCAGTATGGTTGCCACATTCTCCTTCGTGTATATCCTGAAGTACCTCCTTGGTTTCAGGATCTTCCAAGTATCTTAGGTACGAACCTGCGAGGGATTTCTTATACAAAACATTATTTATAATAGTGAATCGTGATACCTTCATTCTAAAGGCCTTAGGATTCTCATTCTTTGGGATGTGTCCTTCTTTGATATATCTCATGATTGGAGCCGTCCAGGACTTAGGATCCTCCTCGGGATACTTGTCATCAGGATCCTGAATACTTATTACTTCCTTATCCTGAGGATTCGTCACAGGATATAGGATATGTAATATTGGTATTCGGGTTCCTTCCGGTATCCTGACCGATGATCCCAGATTTGCCAAGGCATCAGCTTCAGCATTATCCTCTCTTGGTACCTGTTCAAGTGTAAAAATATCAAAATATCCTGCTAATTTTTTGAGAATTTCGAGATACTCGATTAACTTCTCTCCTTTAACTGCATAGGTTCCATTAAAATGATTAGTGATTAACAAAGAGTCAACATATACTTGCAAATTCTTGATATTCATATTTTTAGCCAACTCTAATCCTGGAATCAAAGCTTCATATTCTGCCTCATTAATAGTAGCAGGAAATTCACACCTAATAGCCTGGGGTAATATGTCCCCCTGTGGCGATTTTAGTAGTATACCTAGACCGACACCTCTTACATTAGATGCACCATCAGTATACAATGTCCAGCATCCTAGGTTTTCTCCTAGCTGTTGTACTTCTAGGTCTACTTCATTTTGAATGTCACTACTGAAATCAACCACAAAGACAGCTAAAGCCTGAGACTTTATGGCATTTAGCCAGTCTACTTCATTTTGAATGTCACTACTGAAATCAACCACAATTTCACTGACCACTTAGCCAGTCTACCCGGCAACTCGGGTTTCCTTAGCACATTCTTAATAGGATAATTAGTTCTAACATGAATCCTATGCGTTTCAAAATGATGTCTAAGTTTTGTTGACGCCATAACTAGGGCTAATATCATTTTCTCTAAGTGGGAATACCTAGTTTCAGCATGTAATAAACTTTTACTAACATAATAAACAAGATACTGCTGACCTTCGTGATTCTTAACCAAAACAGCACTTACTGCATTCCTTGATACTGCAAGATACAGGGATAATGGTTCACCATCCTCGGGCTTCATCATCAGAGGTGCGGTTGAAAGATATTGCTTTAATTCCTATAAGGTTGCTTCATGCTTCTCTCCCCATTCGAATTTCTTATTCTTCTTCAGGATATCGTAGAATTCCTTGCATTTTTCCGAGGATCTTGATATAAACCTGATCAAAGCCGCTACTCGTCCTGTTAATCTTTGTACATCTTTCATATTTGAAGGTGACTTGATGTCCAAGATAGCTTTAATCTGCTCCGGGCTTGCCTCTATACCCCTTTTAGTCACCATGTATCCTAAAAACTTTCCTGCCCCCACTCCAAAATGGCACTTGGCAGGATGTAGTTTCATATTATACTGGTCCAGGATATCAAATGCTCCTTTAATATCCTAGAGATGATCCTCAGCCTTCTTGGATTTGACTACCATATCGTCAATGTACACCTCCATGGTGTCCCCCAGTTTTTCTTTAAACATCATGTTCACCAATCTCTGGTACGTTGCACCTGCATTTTTCAAACCAAAAGGAATAGCAGTATAACAGTAAATACCTGTTGGTGTCATGAAAGTAGTATCCTCCTGGTCTGAAGGTTCCATTTGAATCTGCTGAAATCCTGAGGATGCGTCCATGAACGTTAACATTTCATGCCCAGCAATAGCATCCACCATTGCATCGATATGAGGAATGGAGAATGGGTCTTTAGATTAAGCCTTATTCAAGTCTGTGTAATCTGCACAGACTCTCCATTTCCCATTTTTCTTCTGCACTACGACCACATTCGCCAACCATCTTGGGAACTTGACTTCTCTGATCATTTTGGACTTTAACAATCTATCAACTTCCTCTTGGATGATTATATTCCGCTCAGGAGCATACAAATTTACATATTTAGACTAAATGCTCATTTTTCGTTTCTTGTGTGAATAACCACTTGGTTCTTACGACTCTAGAACTTGCCACGACGATTCATTCCCGGTCCTTACCAACTTAAACCCGAGTAAGTAAATGATAGAGGCATTAGGACTAACCCTTTTTATTTCTACACCATTATTTTTCTTTTTCTTTTTCTTTTACCACCTACCCAAAAACCCCCCTAGTTAGCCCCTTTGAGCCTAAACCTTTTCATTTCATAACCCAAACCAAACACCCTTTTACCCACCAAAACCTTTTTTCATTTTTAACCCTTTGTTTTAGTAACAAGTTCGGTTTTTCGTATGATCAAAAAAAAAATGTGTTGATGATGAAGCAAAAGAAAATAAACAAACAAGTTCATCAAAAATAACTTTGTTTGAATAATAGCTTCATCAAAATAAAAAGTTACAAAAATAGAAAGTCCTATGAAAACCGTCACTTGTTACGCTTTTTCACCCTTTTTCTAACCACTAACCACTAACCCAACCACCTACCTTTAACCCAAGCCTAACCCTTCACCCATAAAGTCCTCTTGATATTTACAAAGGTATAAAAGTTAAAAAGGAGGAGGATTGATTACTTGGCAAGCTTATGGTAGGAATAAGTTCCATGCCGCTCTCGAGTGATTCACTAAAAATACACCTTCGGCCGAGTGTGAGTGATTTCTCCCGTGAGGTATGTGAACTTGTATATAAATGGAATTTTAAAAAGGCATGTTATGCCCAAATAAGTAATTTCTCCTATGAAACGTTCTAAACAAATCATAACGAATAGGATTGTAAATAGATAAAAATAAAACCCAAAAAGATCTTGGATTCCCAACACTCTATGACAAGCCAAAACCTTCTCTTCTACCCATTCCATTTGGGAGTGTAAGCCACATATTAAAGAGTTTTGCTTGAGGACAAGCAAAAGTTCAAGTGTGGGGGTATTTGATGTGTGTAAAATGCAACATATAAATTACATCAAATGAGGCATAAAACTAACCCTTTTTAAGTACTAATGTTGGAAAAAGAGTGTTTTTGTCTTCCTTTTGTATTTTCAGGATTAATTGAGCTCAAATTCACAAAAGAAGCAAAAAGACAGCTAAATCTAACATAAATACAAGAAAAGGAACATAAGTGGACTGTCCGACCCCTCAACGGCATCTTCCCAAGCAAAATAGAGAAGGCAGAAGACTGAACACGCCCCGTGCTCAGCCAGCACGGGGCCGTGCCCAAGAAGCAGCAGAAAAGACAAACCTATAGAAGCTTCTATTGCCCACCACGGGCCGTGTCCAGTGAACACGGGGGCGTGGCGAAAGTACAGCAGGCGCATTAATTGTAATTGCGAATTACAATTAATGAAGAGAGAGAGTGTCAGACAGGCACGGGGGCGTGTCCAGCGGACACGGGGCCGTGCCCAGCCTTCTGTTCAGCCTATAAATAGGAGTGCTTGGTTTCATTTCAACTCATCCCTTGGCACACCACCTCTCTCACACTTCATCCACCACCCACCACCATCACAACACCATCATCCACCACCATCATCCATTGTCCATCGTAGAGTGTGTGAGTCGTCTCGGGATCCAAGATTGATCGTAAGAGTTCTTGATAATCAAGGCCATGTTTGCCTAAGTCTCTTACATCACTTGGTGAAGACAAAGTGTCTAGTATAATACTTTTTATTTCTAATCTTTTGCACTTTTTATTTGGTTTTGTATTAATGACTTTAATAACTAGTTACTTATGTTGAAGGTGATCTTTCCTTATCGTTTGTCCGTGGTGTCTTGGCATTATTTTACTGTCTATATAAAATAAAAGATTTTCACCATTCATATCTCCACGGTCTATATGGAGGTATGTTGGCTACCTGGTCGGGGGTTAAGGGAACGGTTTGGTAAAGGTCTTGCCATTGTTCAGCGTTTAGAGGTCCTGCAATGGACCTGGGTCAAATTTAGTAGGACCTCCTTCAATGCTTAACTGTATTGGATGGCGGGGGTCCAAACTCTTTGATCCCCTCATAAGTTAACTACTATTAATACTATAACCCGGCTATTTAGGACTGTATCCCTGCTGACTCAGACTACTTAGCCGAGGGTAACGTCACCGCCAAAAGCGGGGCCTACCATAATATTGCATTAATAACTTAATTAATTATCTTCCAATAATCCACCCTTTTAGGATTGTATCCTTGCTGACTCAAACTACTGGGGTGAGGGTAACGTCACCTTCAAAAGAGGGGCCTACTACAATAACTAAGATAATCTCTTAATTATGTGCAAAAGTGCGGAAATAATCAAAGGTTATACTAGATACGAGTCGGAACCAAGTGATTCATCTTGTCTATCTGTTTTCTTTTTATTTTTCAGCATTTTAGTTAGTTTTTATTTTTCTTAGTTTAAAACATTTTTCTAAACTTTTTATTTTGATTAGACGTTGAGGATAAACCGGTACTAAAAGCTCTTGTGTCCTTGGACGACCTCGGTATCTTGCCAACACTATACTACGCTCACGATGGGTGCACTTGCCCATATGTGTGTTTAGTGTTAGTAAAATATCGTGTTTTATAAATTTAAAACTTGGCTAAAAATAAGTGTTAAAGGGGCTTAAAATATACACCTAATATATATAACACTTCGCACGCATCAAGTTTTTGGCGCCGCTGCCGGGGACACAAGGATTTTAAGAAAGTTAGGAATCAACGGCCTAATCTTTTTTTTATTTTTCTTTTAATTTTTTTAGGATTTTCTTAGTTTTTCAGCTTCTGCAGAGCTCAGCACGGGCCGTGCCCGCTGAACACGCCCCCGTGCTAAATCATTGGAACTGGCAATCCTGTTTTAAGTCAGACAGTAAGCTGAACACGGGGCCGTGCTCACTCAACACGCCCCCGTGCCCAAGATTCACTTACTGAAAACAGAACCGTTAGATCTCGGCGGTTGGTAATTTCTGACATAAACATGAGTGATAGTAATTGTTTTTACTTTCGGCACTCTTATGGTACGTGGTGTCAATTATGTGGAGGCGAACATAAAGAATTAGAATGTTACTTTCTAAATTATAGGCCCCACTACATAGACCCACCGATTCCTTATAACCTTAAGAGGGGCAAAAGTAAAAATAAGCACTATCTCTCCCTCGAATGCGCCCAGCCAGATATTCTAGGGGAAATGCTCCTTGACGAGTTATTTCAACTAGAAAAGCTAATTCTGAATTGGTCAAAAGAGCTTAGGAAGGACTTTATTGATCCGCCCCAAGACGATGACCATGAAGAAATGTTAGGACCGCATTCCGACAACCTCGTTGCTCCCAAAAATACCTTCATACCTAGCAAAGACTTGGACGATAGTCGTCCCTGTGCCGATTGTGCCGTGAAGGACTCTCCATCGACTTCGTTCGGTGCATACATAGACCTGAGCGATTCGGCATACACCTTCTTTAACGAGAGCCCGGGAAAGGGTTGGACTTGTCCACCTAGAATGAAAATAGGAATTACCCTCACCGACAACCTCTTGCGTTCTCGCCTTAGTCTAGGACAATTAAGGTATTTTAGGAACTTTGGGGTTGTTCCAACCAGTAAGGAACCACCCGATATCGACGAGTTCCTTAAAACTAGACAACTTCATAAAACAGTCCCTCGACACGGGGTCGTGTCCAGCCAACACGCCCCCGTGTTCACCAAAAGATTCCCTTCTGATCAGTACGTCAGAATACGGACAAACTGTGTCAGAACTCCACCTGCACACGGGGTCGTGTCCAATGGACACGGGGCCGTGTCCAGGATGCTGTCATTTTCTATAAATACAGCCAAGAATTCTGCACATTTGGACCAACTTGGGACAGAGATTTGAAGGAATCTTCTCTCAACTATCCTAGGTAAGTCTAAAAGAAGGTTCCAACAACCCATCTTGTCCTTTCCTCTTTTAGCCATTTCCTTCTTCTCCATCTTTCTCCAAGAAACTACCATTAAAAGTTTGAATTCTTCCAACTTTGTGGTAGGGATTAATGAGTTTTGTTCAAGGAATCTTGGTAAAAATATGTTATGCAACATTGTTTTAAGTTATTAATGTCTAAAAAGACCTCACAAGTTCAGAAAATAACTTAAAATTTCAAGTTTCCTTGCTCCAAAACTCTGCAGAAAGATGAACACGAGGCCGTGCTCAATGAGCAAGGGGCCGTGTCCGGTCACTGTTTAATCAAATAAACTATTTTTCAGTTTATTTTTCATAGGATGTCGAGTGAAAACAGCAAAACATCTTCCGTGCATTCATCAAACAGCCGAAGAGGAAGGAGGCCCTCCGTTGAAGCTACACTTGTGCACTATGTGATAGCATTAAGGGAGGCTCTCGACGAAATGACATCAGTAGAGAAGGTCCTAATCGACCGTATTAACGATCTTACAGTGGGACTCGAAAGCAGCTTCCAAGAAATTAACCTCTTGCACCAGAGGTTAAATATTCTTGTAACACCCCCGATGGAACCAGTCCTCCCTCAACAGGATTGGAACCTGGCACTCGGAATTAACAACCCTACCGGGTGGGAAGATTTGCCAGCGGAACCTCCCGTGGAACACCAACAAGAGATCCCGGTGGAAATCGAAACTCCTCAAACCAATGCCAATGAGCCTTCTTTTCTCCTTCCAAGGGAGGTGGAAGAGTGGCTCGCCGACATGTGAGGAAAGCCGCACCCGGAAGAAGGAGTTCTAAAAGGCCTTGTCTAACCAAGATTAGTAGCTTCTTGGAAATTTTGCTAATTAAAATAAAGTAGAGGCTAGAACTCCATGGTTTAATATTTCTTTGTTTTCATATCTAGTTTAATATAAATTTAGGACTATGTAAGGTCTCTCTATGATGCAATGAAATGATGGTTTTTAAAGATTGGATGGTTCATAATGAATAAAACACACTCATGGTGGTAAGGGATGGAAAAAGGGGAACGAGAAAAATGACCCCATGCACAAGAACAAGGCAACCCGGCATCAATCTCCATTACAGAAGGTTCAACACGGGCCGTGTCCAACCAACACGGCCCCGTGCTGAACCCCCTGCAGAATAATGCCCAGTTCAGGTAACTGGACACGGGCCATGTTCACCAGACACGCCCCCGTGTCCAGGCTTCTGTTTCTTTTCTTTAATTTTTGTTACTGGCACATGAACACGGGGCCGTGTCCGGTCCCCACGGGGCCGTGTCCAGACTGCCAGTAACATAAATCTTTGCTTTTAACACCATTTTACACATCTAATCAACCTAAAAATTTATTTTTGGGACACATTGAGGACAATGTGTAATTTAAGTGTGGGGGGGATGCTAAAACCTTGAAATTTTGCAAGTCCTAATAACAAGCCTTACACAAAACTCTATTGGAACCGCTAAACACACCAAATTTTTTCAAAAAAAATTTCATTTTTACTTGTCTAAAGTTTAAGTTAGGAATCATAAGATTAATAAGGTTATATTTTTACAAGTTTACAACCGAGAGCGTCGTGATAACAAGAACCAACATAAGAAAATTATGAAACGGCATGGCAAGCTTAGTTAAAATTTGATTATATATACTTGATCACATAAAAACCCATTCCCACAAAAGTGAGTTTTGAGCCTTCATTGAGCATACAAATTTACATCTTTAGACTAAATGCTCATTTTTCGTTTCTTGTGTGAATAACCGCTTGGTTCTTACGACTCTAGAACTTTCCACGACGATTCATTCCCGGTCCTTACCAACTTAAACCCGAGTAAGTAAATGATAGAGGCATTAGGACTAACCCTTTTTATTTCTACACCATTATTTTTCTTTTTCTTTTTCTTTTACCACCTACCCAAAAACCCCCCTAGTTAGCCCCTTTGAGCCTAAACCTTTTCATTTCATAACCCAAACCAAACACCCTTTTACCCACCAAAACCTTTTTTTCATTTTTAACCCTTTGTTTTAATAACAAGTTCGGTTTTTCGTATGATAAAAAAAAAATGTGTTGATGATGAAGCAAAAGAAAATAAACAAACAAGTTCATCAAAAATAACTTTGTTTGAATAATAGCTTCATCAAAATAAAAAGTTACAAAAATAGAAAGTCCTACGAAAACCAACACTTGTTACACTTTTTCACCCTTTTTCTAACCACTAACCACTAACCCAACCACCTACCTTTAACCCAAGCCTAACCCTTCACCCATAAAGTCCTCTTGATATTTACAAAGGTATAAAAGTTAAAAAGGAGGAGGATTGATTGCTTGGCAAGCTTATGGTAGGAATAAGTTCCATGCCGCTCTCGAGTGATTCACTAAAAATACACCTTCGGCCGAGTGTGAGTGATTTCTCCCGTGAGGTATGTGAACTTGTATATAAATGGAATTTTAAAAAGGCATGTTATGCCCAAATAAGTAATTTCTCCTATGAAACGTTCTAAACAAATCATAACGAATAGGATTGTAAATAGATAAAAATAAAACCCAAAAAGATCTTGGATTCCCAACACTCTATGACAAGCCAAAACCTTCTCTTCTACCCATTCCATTTGGGAGTGTAAGCCACATATTAAAGAGTTTTGCTTGAGGACAAGCAAAAGTTCAAGTGTGGGGGTATTTGATGTGTGTAAAATGCAACATATAAATTACATCAAATGAGGCATAAAACTAACCCTTTTTAAGTACTAATGTTGGAAAAAGAGTGTTTTTGTCTTCCTTTTGTATTTTCAGGATTAATTGAGCTCAAATTCACAAAAGAAGCAAAAAGACAGCTAAATCTAACATAAATACAAGAAAAGGAACATAAGTGGACTGCCCGACCCCTCAACGGCATCTTCCCAAGCAAAATAGAGAAGGCAGAAGACTGAACACGCCCCGTGCTCAGCCAGCACGGGGCCGTGCCCAAGAAGCAGCAGAAAAGACAAACCTATAGAAGCTTCTATTGCCCACCACGGGCCGTGTCCAGTGAACACGGGGGCGTGGCGAAAGTACAGCAGGCGCATTAATTGTAATTGCGAATTACAATTAATGAAGAGAGAGAGTGTCAGACAGGCACGGGGGCGTGTCCAGCGGACACGGGGCCGTGCCCAGCCTTCTGTTCAGCCTATAAATAGGAGTGCTTGGTTTCATTTCAACTCATCCCTTGGCACACCACCTCTCTCACACTTCATCCACCACCATCACAACACCATCATACACCACCATCATCCATTGTCCATCGTAGAGTGTGTGAGTCGTCTCGGGATCCAAGATTGATCGTAAGAGTTCTTGACAATCAAGGTCATGTTTGCCTAAGTCTCTTACATCACTTGGTGAAGACAAAGTGTCTAGTATAATACTTTTTATTTCTAATCTTTTGCACTTTTTATTTGGTTTTGTATTAATGACTTTAATAACTAGTTACTTATGTTGAAGGTGATCTTTCCTTATCGTTTGTCCGTGGTGTCTTGGCATTATTTTACTGTCTATATAAAATAAAAGATTTTCACCATTCATATCTCCACGGTCTATATGGAGGTATGTTGGCTACCTGGTCGGGGGTTAAGGGAACGGTTTGGTAAAGGTCTTGCCATTGTTCAGCGTTTAGAGGTCCTGCAATGGACCTGGGTCAAATTTAGTAGGACCTCCTTCAATGCTTAACGGTATTGGATGGCGGGGGTCCAAACTCTTTGATCCCCTCATAAGTTAACTACTATTAATACTATAACCCGGCTATTTAGGACTGTATCCCTGCTGACTATGACTACTTAGCCGAGGGTAACGTCACCGCCAAAAGCGGGGCCTACCATAATATTGCATTAATAACTTAATTAATTATCTTCCAATAATCCACCCTTTTAGGATTGTATCCTTGCTGACTCAAACTACTGGGGTGAGGGTAACGTCACCTTCAAAAGAGGGGCCTACTACAATAACTAAGATAATCTCTTAATTATGTGCAAAAGTGCGGAAATAATCAAAGGTTATACTAGATACGAGTCGGAACCAAGTGATTCATCTTGTCTATCTGTTTTCTTTTTATTTTTATTTTTATTTTTCAGCATTTTAGTTAGTTTTTATTTTTCTTAGTTTAAAACATTTTTCTAAACTTTTTATTTTGATTAGACGTTGAGGATAAACCGGTACTAAAAGCTCTTGTGTCCTTGGACGACCTCGGTATCTTGCCAACACTATACTACGCTCACGATGGGTGCACTTGCCCATATGTGTGTTTAGTGTTAGTAAAATATCGTGTTTTATAAATTTAAAACTTGGCTAAAAATAAGTGTTAAAGGGGCTTAAAATATACACCTAATATATATAACACTTCGCACGCATCACTTGTTCACATAATCCCTCAAGGATTCCTGAGATCCTTGAGTTATACTGTAAAGATCACTGGTTAGTTTCTCAAAAATCCGGCTGCAAGAAAACTGACTATTAAATAAATTAACCAAATGATCAAACGAAGTAATTGAGTGAGGAGGAACATTTAATAGCCATTTTAAGGCTGATCCTGTCAGGGTAGATCCAATACCCTTGCACAAGCATGCTTCCTTGAGCTCCGGAGGGATAGGGTTAATCTCCATTCTTTCCCTATACTGGGCAATATGCTCTTCAGGATCCGTAGTCCCATCATACAGCTTCATGTTGGGAGTCTGAAATCTTTTTGGGATTTCAGCATCACAGATAGGATACGCAAAGCGGGATATCCTGTGGCTGTCTTGGGATACTTCCGGAAATGGCTGGACCACTCCAGGTACACTGGATATCATGTCCTTCAATTTCTGGAGCTCCCTGGTAAATGTTGACGTCATACCTGCATCAGTTGACATCCTGACCGAGGAGGGTATCTCAGGGGTATGATTCTGAGAATGGCTTGAGACGATATTCCCCCTGTTATCCTCAGTGTAAACTGCGGAACTGAAGTTCAAAGCCCTGGGCTGTATAGGAGTGACAGTTTCTTCAGCAGGTCTACTCGAGCTAGCTTTTAAGAGTTGTATTTCTCTTAACAGCATTTGGTTAGTTTCCTGTTGCTGCCTCATTTGTTCCTGCGCACTTCCAAATAAATTAGAATTTCATCATTAGAGGCTAAAACGGGAGCAGATCCCTGAACACTCCGAGTAGGGATAACATCTTGAGGTTGTGAAGAAAATGGCATCCTTGGAGGAGGTGGTGGAAGCACCGAACCGGTAGTAGCAGAAGTTGTAGCGGACACAGTGGAGGAGCTCATTTTTTATCTTGAGGCCATTGTGGACAATGTAGCAAAAAGTTTTGAAAACAGAAAAATCGATTAACGATTTTATGAAATTTTTTAGTAAAGGTAGCACCACTTGCCCCACGGTGGGCGCCAAATTGTTTTGGTTAAAAATTACCGAAGCAATTAAGTGATCAAATTAGTTAAGTGAGGTAGTGTGCTAGAAAAGTGTGTCAAAAATATGTTATTCAAGTTATTTGCAAAAACAGTTTCAGGATACGGCTCAGGATATAAAGTTGTATTTGTGATCAAACAATGAGCAAAAATGTAAAGGGTGACACGAGATGTACGAGGAAAGCCCTTGATCAATCTAGATCGCCGGCACAAAACCTCGGGAGCTGACAATCGCAGCTGCCTTGTTCTTCTATTGCTTCAAATATCAGGATACAGTGAAGGATATGATGCGGATCGACTAGGTGTTACAATGTAATTTGAGTACAAGTGTTTGTGTGTAGTGATTGCTAGTAGCTAGAGAGTAAAGTGTCCGAATGAAAGTGAGTGGAAAAGTTGTGTCTACCTTTGATCCGATCGCCCCTATTTATAGTAACAAAAACTAACAAACTATCCTATTATTCCAGGATACTTTGGAATATTCCATTCTGAACGTTGGGGGACTCTTTTAACTTGTTTTCCACGTGCATATTAACCATAAAACCGGGTCTTCAGCTCATATGACCGTTACAACGTCAATAGCATTGACCAACATCCGATATTCTCGCGGAATATGCCTTTCTTCTATTCTGACCGTTACAAGACCCATTCTTCCACCATCAACATCCATTTTTCAACCACCTTGAGCGAATCTTCAGGTAGATCAAGTCCTTTAATGTTGGTACCTTGCAACCAAAGAAAATCGTTAGCTGCAACCAGGATACCCCAGAGGATGTTACCAATATCCTGGTTCAGTATCCTGGCCGCAGCATCAAGCATATAATATCAGGATATGCCTTCAGGATATAAGCTCGAAATTCCACCCATAACACTAGGTATGCTAAGTCAACATACGAAGTATAGTGTTTATGAAATCAAGGTGCTAGATATGCTAAGCCAACATATGAAGCAAATAGGATCCTTGAAATCGATGTGCTAGGCATGCTAAGTCAACATACGAAGCAGAATGTCCTTGAAAATCGTGTACTACGTATGCTAAGTCAACATACGAGCAGAATGTCTTTGAAAACTATGCATGGGATCTTCGAAAATATGTTTAATGTTTTTAAAACCTTATGTAATGTTTTTGAAATCATGTTCTAGGTATACTAGGTAAATATGTTTATAAAATGTTTTAAAACCATGTGAAATGCCTTTTGAATCATGTATGAGGTTTTTGAAAACATGGATAATGTTTTTGAAATTATGCACTTGGTATATTAGGTAAAAAATGTTTTTAAACCATATGAAATGTTTTTGAAATCATATACTATGTATATTGTCGTGAAACCAGAAAGAAATGATATGTACATCGCATAAGACCAATTAAGAACTTATGAAAAGTACCCTTAGATATCCAAGCAAGGATTTAAAGTGGTACTATGAGTATTTGTCCAGAGTTTGTAACTTGTACCTTGTACTTTGTTTCTTTAGAAGAAACGAGTACTGAGGATTTCGTGGAGATCGCGAGCGATCACAAAATGGAAGAACTACAAGAGTAGTTTGTCTTACAAGGAACACGGTTCCTTGGTGTCGGTATCGTAGGGATATGCCATTCATACAAGTAACCACATTTGTTTTTCGTACATTGAAATGTAAATAAAGATTCATTATAAACCAAACTGATTGTTTCAAGGTTCTTGGGTACATGAGAAATAAAACATAAAGTTTAATTATTTCAAAGCAGCATCGTTTTCCAGTTAGCCAAATGCTCATCCACGGGCTGGATTTGCATTAACAAGCTTTGGGCAACTATTCCGGAAATGTCCCATCTCGCCACAGTTGTAGCAAGAACCAGTTGGAAAATGAGCTTGAGTAGGGTCGGCTTGAGGTTAGTTTGGACCACCTTGGTTTGGGTTGGTTCGACAAGCATTTTCCAAATGACCAAGTCGCCCACATGATGCACACTGACGACATTGGAGGTGAGCTTGGTGGTGAGCATTACACCTGTTGCATAGTGGTGCGGTACCAGCATAGGTTTTCTTAGCAAGAGGCTGTGCTGGTTGGTTAGGTACAGCTTGATTGTTTTGAGCAACTACGGTGAAGTTCTGTGAAGCCTTACGCTTCTTTGACTTCTTAGAGGACTCAGTCTGCTTATCCTTTGGTTTAGTCTCATCTGATGGTTTCTTGTCACCCTTTCAGAAAATTTTACCCTTCCTGATCTGAGATTCAGTCAGGGTAGCTGATACCTCAATGGCCTGTCTAACTGTGGTAGGGTTACTACTAGTAACAATGTCCTGAACTGGGTCAGCGAGGCCATCAATGTACTTTTCAATCGCCTTATCCAAAGGCGTAACCATGGTTAGACATAACAGACTTAGTTCCTCATATCGGTCCGTGTAGGCTCGATGCTCACCGCTATCTTGTTTAAAATCGTTGAATTCCCTTTCCAGTGCCCTGAGTTCATGACGAGGACAGAATTCCTTCATCATTAGAACTCAAAGCTCTTCCCAAGTTTGAGCCATAGCCACATCGACACCCCTATCCCTCGTTACACCATTCCACCATGTGAGCGCTCTTTTCTGGAATACACTCGATTCAACTCAACTTTTCGCTCGTTTGGGCATTGTACATGGCGAAACATGCTTTCAAGACTCTCAAACCACTGTAGGAGCCCAGTAGCTCCTTCAGACCCAGTAAATATAAGTGGCTTAGCTGAGTTGAAGTGTTTATAGTTGCACGAAGCGGGGCGTTTTTATTATTGTTGTTGTTTGCTTGATTTAACTAGGTTACCAGGTTTGGGAGCACAACAGCGATTTGCTGAGCGATTAAGGCTGCCATGGCCGCATCTGTTATGGGTGAAATTCTGAGCCCATATCCTGGAAAATATCTTGATCTATATCTTGTTTATGTAGTATCTGTTTACATCCGGGATGCTGGTTCAGGATATTGGTAACATCCTGAATGGTATCCTCGGGATTACTAATGGATTGTGTGCAGGTACGTGGGTTAGAAGCTAGCAACGTTAACAAGACTTATTCCGCGGAAGACTCGGTCCAAGTCGTTCAAATGAAGACGTTGAAGCCGTATTACTCGGTCCATAACGTTCGTAATGGAATATTCGGAGTAGCCCATATTTGTAGGGATTATTGTTTGTAATTCATTACTATAAATAGGTGGGTATATCAGATCAACTAGGACATCACAATCACACTCGCTACACTCTGACACTTGCTCTCTAGCAATTTTCACTTTCATACTAAATCATTGTAACACTTAGCGATCTGGTCTATATCCTGCACTGTATCCTGAAGTTTAAAGCAATAAGAAGAACAAGGCAGCTGCGATTGTCAGCTCCCGAGGTTTTATGCCGGCGATCTAGATTGATCAAGGGCTTTCCTCGTACATCTCGTGTCATTTCCTTTACTTTTTGCTTATTGTTTGCTCATTGTTTGATCGCAGATACAGCTCAATATCCTGAGCCGTATCCTGAATACTGATTTTCTAAATAACTCAACAAGCATATTTCCTATACACTTTCTAGCACACTACCTCACATTACTAATTTGATCACTAAATTGCTTCGGTAATTTTTGACCAAAACAATTTGGCGCCCACCATGGGGCAAGTGGTGCTCTCTTTATTAAAATTTTTTGTTAAATCGCTAATCGGTTTTCTATTTTCAAAACTTTTTGCCACATTGTCCATAATGGCCTCAAGATCAAACATGAGTTCCTCTACTATGTCTGCTGTGACTTCTGCCACTACCGGTTCGGTGCTTCCACCACCTCCTCCAAGGATGCCAACCTCTACACAATCTCAAGATGTTATCCCTACTCGGAGTGTCCAGGGATCTGCTCCCGTTTTAGCTTCTAACGATGAAATTTTAACCTTATTTGGAAGTGTGCAGGAACAAATGAGGCAGCAACAGGAAACGAACCAAATGCTTTTAAGGGAAATACAACTCCTGAAGTCCGGCTCGAGCAGATCTGCTGAGGATATTGTCACTCCATTACACCCCAGAACTTTGAACTTCAGTTCGGCTGTGTATACTGAGGATAACAGGGGGAATATTGTGCCCAGCCTTCCTCAGAATCATACTCCTGAAATACCCTCCTCGGTCAGGATGTCGACCATAAGGAGCTCAGGATATGCTTCAGGATATGGGCAGAATCCTCCCACGGGTAACGTGTCAAATAATAATAATACTCATGCTACTAACAATAGTGGATCTTTGCA
This sequence comes from Helianthus tuberosus, assembly GCA_030545235.1. Classification (NCBI taxonomy): domain Eukaryota; kingdom Viridiplantae; phylum Streptophyta; class Magnoliopsida; order Asterales; family Asteraceae; genus Helianthus; species Helianthus tuberosus. Next base: position 142,894,447 of record CM060412.1, on the reverse strand, counting down.
GGATACAGGTGTGACATCAGCACTTACTAGGGAACTTCAGAAGTTGAAGGACATGATATCAAGTGTACCCGGGGTGGTCCAGCCGATCCCAGAAGTGTCTCAAGACAGCCACAAGATATCTCGTTTTGCATATCCTATCTGTGATGCTGAGATCCCAAAGAGGTTCCAAACCCCCCAACATGAAGCTTTACGACGGAACAACGGATCCTGAAGAGCATATTGCTCAGTATAGGGAAAGGATGGAGATTAACCCTATCCCTCCGGATCTCAAGGAAGCATGCTTGTGCAAGGGTTTTGGTTCAACCCTGACAGGATCAGCTTTGAAATGGCTCTTGAATGTTCCCCCACATTCGATTACATCTTTTGCTCACTTAGTAAATTTATTTAATAGTCAGTTTTCTTGTAGTAGAAGCTTTGAAAAATTAACAAGTGATCTCTACAGGATAACACAAGGGCCTCAGGAATCCCTTAGGGATTATGTGAACAAGTTCAGCCGGGAATCACTAGACATTCCTCATCTTGATGTTGCAACAGCTGTGCAAGCTTTCAAGATGGGGCTGCAAAAGGATTCTCAATTTTATCAAGACCTTGTAATGAACCCATGCAGGAACTTGGACGAAGCTCGGAACAGGGCCCTAAGATACATTCGGTTGGAGGATGACAGAAAGATGCAAGAAAGGATGAACTCATCCAACACTTATGAGTCAACTAACAGGAAGTCAGAATCCTCATTCAAGTCATATCGGCCTAAGCCATATGGCAGAAATGAGAACAAGAGAGTGAATGCTGTCGAAGATGAGGATCCTGAAGAGTATCCTGAATTATCTGAATATTGCTTTTCTGTTAACATTCCTGAATTGATGTATGCGATGCAGGGTCTAGGGGATAAGGCAAGATGGCCTCGAAAGAATCACCAAAAAGCAGATTGGAAAGACAAATCAAAATGGTGTGCTTTCCACGAAGATTTCGGACATATGACTGAGGATTGCATCGCTCTGAGGAAAGAAATAAGCTATCTTCTAAGCAAGGGATATTTGAAAGATCTCTTAGGAAGAAAGAAGAATAAGGGTCAGGATACTGAGAAGGATCCTGAGCGAGCAGCATCACCTCCCGCGGATGCCAAGATAATCAACTTCATTTCAGGAGGATCCGACATTTGTGGAACTTCGTATTCGGCAGCAAAGAGACATGCAAAAGAAGCTAAGGTCGAAAGGGGAGACAAACCTGTCAGGATGACTACACTTACAACTAACAAAGTGATCACATTTGATGCTGATGACAGGGATACTGTCCAGGATCCTCACCATGATGCTCTGGTAATAACGTTATATGTGGCTAACCATTTTGTACGCAGGATATTGGTTGATAATGGCAGCTCCGTCAACATAATCCAACTAGAGACGCTTAAAAGAATGAATGTATCTCCAATGGATATCACTTCACAGTCTACCGTGCTTGTTGGGTTCAGTGGAGAGGCTAGAAACACAGTGGGAGAGATAAAGTTGCCGGTGTACGTTGAAGGAGTCAACTCGATACAACGTTTCTGTGTGATGGACTCTCTATCCTGCTATAACATTATACTGGGAAGACCATGGATTCACGATATGAAGGCCGTGCCATCAACATATCACCAATGCATCAAGATACCTACCCCTTGGGGAGTTGTTAAAGTTGATAGCGATCAGCAGGAGGCGAAAGAATGCTACTCATCCTCGATGAAATCCTCAACCAAACCTAGTGCAGCATAGCAATTAAAGACGCGGGCCCAGGATATCGTGGAGGATCCGGAGCAGGATGTGAAGAAAATTATCCTAGACCAGGATAATCCCGATATTTCGGTGCTCGTGGGAACCAATATCCCTCAGGATATTGAAGAGCAATTAATTAACTTTTTAAAATACAGGATGTCAACGTTTGCATGGAAGCATGAGGATATGACAGGCATATCCAAATATATTATCACTCACAAGCTTGGAATTGATAAATCATTCAAGCATGTGCAACAAAAAAGAAGGAAGTTTGCTCCTGAGCGGAATACGATTATTCAAGAGGAAGTTGAAAGATTGTTGAAGTCCAAAATGATTAGAGAAGTCTAGTTCCCAAGGTGGCTAGCAAACGTGGTTGTGGTACAGAAGAAAAACGGGAAATGGAGAGTCTGTGTAGATTACACAGACTTGAACAAAGCTTGTCCTAAAGACCCATTTCCTCTTCCCCATATTGATGCAATGGTAGATGCCACTGCCGGGCATGAAATGCTGATTTTCATGGATGCATCCTCAGGATTTCAACAGATCCAAATGGAGCCTTCTGACCAGGAGGATACTGCCTTCATGACACCAACAGGTATTTATTGTTATACAGCTATGCCTTTTGGTTTGAAAAATGCAGGTGCAACATACCAAAGATTAGTAAACATGATGTTCAAAGACAAACTGGGGGACACCATGGAGGTGTACATCGACGATATGGTGGTAAAGTCAAAGAGAGCTCAGGATCACCTCCAGGATATTAAAGGAGCGTTTGATATCCTGGATCAGTGTAACATGAAGCTGAATCCTGCTAAGTGCCATTTTGGAGTAGGAGCAGGAAAATTCCTAGGATATATGGTGACCAAAAGAGGAATAGAAGCAAGCCCGGAGCAGATTAAAGCCATCTTGGATATTAAATCACCCTCAAATATGAAGGATGTTCAACGATTAACAGGGCGAGTGGCAGCATTGAATAGATTTATCTCAAGATCTTCAGAAAAATGCAAGGATTTTTATGATATCCTGAAGAAGAACAAAAAATTCGAGTGGGGTGAGAAGCATGAAGCAGCCCTACAGGATTTGAAACGATATCTCTCAACCGCACCTCTATTGATGAAACCTGAAAATGGTGAACCACTATCCCTGTACCTTGCTGTATCAGGGAATGCTGTAAGTGCCGTTCTTATAAAAGACCATGAAGGTCAGCAATATCCTGTTTATTATGTTAGTAAAAGTTTGTTAGACGCTGAAACTAGGTACTCTCATTTAGAAAAATTAATACTAGCATTAGTTATGGCATCGACAAAACTTAGACACTACTTTGAAACACATGGGATACACGTAAAGACAAACTATCCTGTCAAAAATGTACTCAGGAAACCGGAAATGTCGGGTAGAATGGCTAAGTGGTCAGTAAAGTTAAGTGCCTATGATTTAGTATATGAACCTAGGAATGCCATAAAGTCTCAGGCTTTAGCTGACTTTGTGGCTGATTTTAGTAGTGACATTCAGGATGAGGTAGACTTAGAAGTTCAACAGCTAGGAGAATCCTCAGGATCCTGGACATTATATACTGATGGTGCATCTAATATAAGAGGAGTAGGATTAGGAATACTACTAAAATCGCCACAGGGGGACATATTACCCCAGGCTATTAGGTGTGAATTTCCTGCTACCAATAATGAAGCAGAATATGAGGCTTTAATTGCAGGATTAGAATTGGCTAAGAGCATGAATATCAAAAATTTACAAGTATATGTTGATTCTTTGTTAATTACTAACCATTTTAATGGATCCTATGCAGTTAAGGGTGAGAAGTTGATAGAATATCTTGATATTCTCAAAAAATTAGCCGGATATTTCGATGTTTTTACACTTGAACAGGTACCAAGGGAGGATAATGCTGAAGCGGATGCCTTAGCAAATTTGGGATCATCAATCAGGATACCTGAAGGGACCCAAATACCAATATTACATGTCTTATATCCTGCAACGAATCCTCAGGATAAAGAAGTAGCGGGTATTCAGGATCCTGAAGTGAAATATCCTGAACAGGATCCTAAATCTTGGACGGCTCCAATTATGAGATATCTCAAAGAAGGACACATCCCCGGAAATGAAAATCCTAAGGCATTTAGGATGAAGGTATCACGATTCACTATTATAAATAATGTTTAATACAAGAAATCTCTTGCAGGACCGTATTTGAGGTGCTTGGAGGATCCTGAAGCCAAAGAAGTACTTCAGGATATACATGAAGGGGATTGTGGTAATCACACCGGGGGCAGATCATTATTCTCGAAAGTATTAAGGACAGGATATTATTGGCCAACGATGAGGAAAGATGCTGCAGAATATGCTCGAAGATGTGATGCATGTCAAAGACATAGTAACATACTACATCAACCAGCTGAACCATTATATCCTGTAGTTTCCCCTTGGCCATTCATGAAGTGGGGGATGGATATAGTAGGGAAGTTACCAAAAGCTCCGGGAGGAAAAGTTTTTATGTTAGCTATGACAGATTATTTCTCCAAGTGGGTTGAGGCTGAAGCATTTGTCCAAGTAAGAGACCAAGAAGTAGTATCCTTCATAAAAAGGAATATCCTGACTAGGTTTGGAGTACCAGCTGAGATCATTTGTGATAATGGGTCCCAGTTTATAAGCAAGAGGACTACTGACTTTTGCAAAAGTTGGGGAATCAAGATGATCACTTCTACTCCAGTACATCCTCAAGCGAATGGACAAGCTGAATCTTCAAACAAGATAATAGTCAATAACTTAAAGAAGAGACTTGGGGCCAAAAAAGGAAGATGGGCGGAAGAGTTACCCTTTGTTTTGTGGGCTGATAGGACAACGGTAAAGAATGCAACCGGCCAAACCCCGTTTTCCTTGGTATTTGGAGCGGAGGCGGTGATTCCAACAGAAATGACGATACCTACCGCAAGATCCATGCTGCAGGATCCTGAACAGAATCCTGAAATCTTGTGCCAGGATTTGGATACTATAGACGAAAAAAGAGATGCAGCAAGGCTAAGGATAGCAGCATATCAACAAAGAATATCCAGAGCATATAATAAAAACATAAGGACTAGAAGATTTCGAGTTGGTGAATGGGTGCTAAGAAAGGCTTTTCAAAATACCACTAATCCTGCCGATGGCAAGCTAGCTCCGAAATGGGAAGGACCTTATGAAGTCGAGTCAGAAGCAGGGAAAGGAGCATATCGACTCAGGAATGTGGAAGGGGATATGCTACCAAGATCCTGGAATGCGATACATTTGAAACTCTATTTCAAGTAAGAGTAGAATTTATTTTCTATCTCGGAATGGTATGTATTCTATTCTTAAATATATTTTGTTTATTGTCTTGAACCCAATACTGACTTAAGCATCGGAGGGGTGTTAGCCAAGCTAACACCCACCTTAGTTTACAATTGTTTTGCAGAATATCTTTCAGGATATAGCTCCAGGATATGTACTCAGGATAAGTCGAAAGATTAGAGGATTGGCCCCCTCTCTCACGTTTAAGGGATCCAGGTCCCTTCAAAGGTTTAAAGGTATTCACCTTTCTTTCGAATTGGGTTTAAACACCTCGCCTGGAGCGCAAGTTATCTAGGTATAGTTCAAGGTAGCGGGACCAGTTCATGTAAAAGTGGCTGACAATTTCGTTACTGTTGGCTATATCCTAGATCCTAAAGGTATATGAGGATTGATCACCCTCTCTCACGAAAGAGTATTTTCATACTCTCAAAGGTTTAAAGGTTTTCACCTTTCTAAGGATTGGAGTTTATACACTCTCGCCTGTAGCGCATGAAATTTAGGGTTTATCCCCAGATATCAGGGTTTATCCCCAGGGTATTAAGGGTTTATCCCAAGTATGCTAAAGATTCATTTCAGGATATCAGGGGTTTTACCCCAGGGTATGCGGAATTTACTTAAAGACAAGGTATGAATGCATTTGTGTTTCTGTGTCGAACACAGGGGACATACAAGGAATGGATCCAAGTTCACAAGTATGCGCTGGGGACAAAACTTATAATGAAGGATTAGAATTGGTTCTGTAAGAATCTCTGGTATGATCTCTCCTTTTTATTTGGACAATTTGTAGATTATATTTTTATATCCTTATCAAGATATCTTTCGGGATACCTTTCAGGATACATCTATAATGTATATTCCTAAAAGTGTACAAACCAAACAATTTTTACAACTACGATTTTCATAGCAATAACAACAGTAATAGGGTTAAAAGAGAAGTGATATTATTAACATACCAAAAGATGTGCTCTTAGTTTCACCTCAAAACAAGGCCCATCCACTAAGAGCACTAATAGTTCATTACCATATTTACCCAACAGTTGAAGGCTTCATCTCAAACCGAGACCCATCCACCTTCAACTGTTGTATTGTTCAAAAAGCATGCAGGAAATGTAAATTGTTCAGGTACGGGAAAGTAAAGTGCAGAAAAGTAAATTGTTTGTGGAACTACAAACCAACATTCAAATTCAAAAAGGTGGGCTCTGGCCTTGGCACGTATATCCGTCATCGCCCACCTAAATGCCCTCACACAGCGGCATCTCCTCCAACTTTCTCAGACTTCTCCGCTCCAGCATCCTGACCAGCATCCTGCGTAGCATCCTGACCTATGTCCATCCCAGCATCAGCTCCAGCATCCTTCTTCTCTCCAACTTGGACCACCACCTCTGCTGACTTAGAAGACTCACCGGCTTCAGCAGGAAATGGCACAGCTTTGCCTCCTAGCTCCTTCAACTTGGCCACCCAGGATTCAACTGGCCAAGATGGACAAACAAGGCCAGTCTCCTTGGCCTCGTAGGCCATCTTGATGCGTGCTTGTAGCAGGGAGACGATAGCAGAAGCCTTGATTCCCTCTCGGAAGTTGATCAAGGCCTGATCATGATCCATTTGAACGGTGGCAAGTTTGACCTCAGCGTCTTGGGTGACCTTCTTCAGCAAGCTTTCATAATGCCGGCTCTTCGCTTCAGCAATAGCACTTTGGTCAACAACGGTGCTCTCGAGCTGTTTGATCCTGGCTTCATGAAGTGCCACAGTACCACAAGCGTCATTATACAAGTGGAGCAAATGCTGGAGGCCCTTCACATCAATTACAAGTATAAAGTTAGAATGTATGCTGACCAAGATATCCTACCAGGATATCCTGTTAGGATATACGTGCAGGATATATGTGCAGGATATACATGAAGGATAGGCGTTAGGATATTACCTTGTTAAGGAAGGATGTCATTGGCTCTAAGGAGTCAGAGAAGCTGAGTTCGTCATAGGAGAACCCTTCTGGGCCTGGAGCACTGACCTCAAGACCCTTTCTCTTTTTCGCTGCGGAAGCACGAGTTCTTGGATTGGCCTTGGGAGCCGGGAGTGGCTTGGAGCTAGTAGCAGCAGGAGTCTCCTTCTTGACTATGGCTGGAGTTGGATAGCTATCAAGTTCATCAAGGTCTAGATAGACTGGGACTTTGCTGGAATCTGCACGCAGGGAGTAAATTCTAAATCCCTCCTATGAATAACAGATAAAAAACATATGTGTGCAGGATATTTTGCAGGATCCTTACCAGACATGTTGGCACTTGAAAGAGGGCTTGGAGTTGGTGGAGAAGGATTGAAACTTCTTTCTGCCTCTGGAAGAAGTCTGATGGCGTCTATTCTTTCTTGAGAATTAGCAAGAGGAGGTGCAATCTTCCTGAAATCAGCTGCACAAAAATGAAAATTTGTTAGTTCAGAATATGAGACAGGATAAGAGACAGGATCATTCTTAAACCCTAAGTCCTACCCTTTCTTAACCATCTCATCGGATAATCCGTTCCACCGGGGATTGAATCCCTTTTTACGAAGAAAAACTTGGATTGCCAACCATCCTCGTTTTTGGTGGCACGAAGTATCAATGGATCACCGGAAGTAGAATAAAATAGGAATCTAGATGAGCCATGGCATCTAAGCTTGTAGGCTAAAGGGAGATCATGGACGGAAAGGTCAGGTATGTGGTTTCTCTTGATTTGGTCAAGAACAGACAAAACACGCCAAAGCATTGGCATGGTTTGACTGAAAGAAATTTTAGTGATGTTAAAAAACTCGGTAATGAAGTCCGGAAAGGGGAATCGTAGCCCTAAGGTAAAGGGGAAAGCATTGAAACAAATCCACTCGTTGGAAACCATATCTGACCGGATTTCTCTGTCAAAGGGTTGGAATATGGTTCCATCCGGAAAGATACCGGAGGATTTCAAAGCCGACAGATGAGCACTATCAAAGGTGCATGTTTCATTCTCCGGTTCTTGGAAAAGATTCTGTTGGATGAATGTAGGAGCCGAGTCGCCTGAACTGGACCTCGTTTGCCTAGGCATTTGGTCGCCTGAATTCTTGCCGGAGTAAGATAAAAGATGGTTATGAAGATGAGAGAGAGAATATTACCTTTTTCTTGTCGATTGTGGGTAAAAAAGGAGATGAGGATGAGAAGATATAGGGTATGATGAGTAAATATAGGTCGGGTGGTTGAAAGCTGTCACATCAATAGTCTTATCTCTTAATTTCCTCGGCCACTGTGAAAAAATGTAACCGTTAGGATATCAAACGGTAACATTTTTGGGGACAATTGTTATGGGTGAAATTCTGAGCCCATATCCTGGAAAATATCTTGATCTATATCTTGTTTATGTAGTATCTGTTTACATCCGGGATGCTGGTTCAGGATATTGGTAATATCCTGAATGGTATCCTCGGGATTACTAATGGATTGTGTGCAGGTACGTGGGTTAGAAGCTAGCAACGTTAACAAGACTTATTCCGCGGAAGACTCGGTCCAAGTCGTTCAAATGAAGACGTTGAAGCCGTATTACTCGGTCCATAACGTTCGTAATGGAATATTCGGAGTAGCCCATATTTGTAGGGATTATTGTTTGTAATTCATTACTATAAATAGGTGGGTATATCAGATCAACTAGGACATCACAATCACACTCGCTACACTCTGACACTTGCTCTCTAGCAATTTTCACTTTCATACTAAATCATTGTAACACTTAGCGATCTGGTCTATATCCTGCACTGTATCCTGAAGTTTAAAGCAATAAGAAGAACAAGGCAGCTGCGATTGTCAGCTCCCGAGGTTTTATGCCGGCGATCTAGATTGATCAAGGGCTTTCCTCGTACATCTCGTGTCATTTCCTTTACTTTTTGCTTATTGTTTGCTCATTGTTTGATCGCAGATACAGCTCAATATCCTGAGCCGTATCCTGAATACTGATTTTCTAAATAACTCAACAAGCATATTTTCTATACACTTTCTAGCACACTACCTCACATTACTAATTTGATCACTAAATTGCTTCGGTAATTTTTGACCAAAACAGCATCCTGAGTTTGGTCACGTCGTGGAGGCATTCTAGAAGAGCAAGGAAACATGAGAGGAAACGAGTGAGATGATATTGGATAGTCAAAACAGAATGTTTAAACAAAAATATCGACAAAGCATAAGGATTGTGATCATTTGTTCGTTACCTAAAACAAACAAACATACGGTGACTAATCAAAGTAAACGGGTCATAATAATGTATCGTGAAGACATGCTTTAGCCTATAGGTGGACACTCACCCCAAGAGTTCCCAGGTAAGAGTGACTGGTCTGATACTGCGGATTTGTACGAACACTCTAGCCTTAGACAGAAAACTCAAGGTGCAGGCACCCACCCTTCTAGATTGCATGTGTTCATATTATAAAGACCCAAACTTTGACGAGATTTTGAAAACACCAAAGGCTTAAAAGCCTAAAACAAATCATCTAAGGATAGATGATTTCTTGTGAAGTTTTGAAGATTTTTTACTCGAGAGAATGAATTGTGTTTTGTTTTTGTTAATCACCTAAGGATAGGTGATTGCTATTGTATTAAGAATCTAAATACAAATTCACTTGCGTTAGGGTCCTAGGAAGGTTATAGACTAGGTCAAGAGCATTACTAATAACCTAATTCCCTATAACCATGAGCTCTGATACCAACTCTTTTGTCACACCCCGACCGCGTAATACAACAAACTGCGGCGGAAACGTCGGGGAGTGTCGTAACAGAATCATTGTTTCACAACACATGGTAATTGAAGTTTTGTTTTATTTTGTTAATTGACTCAATGTTTTGATATAAACCAAATAATTACAACAATTGTCTTTCAAGTTTTAAGTCACTAAAGCCCACGTCCATCCTACGTGTAGCAAGCAGTCAACAATCGTCACATAGTAGAACCTGACACATATGTGAAAACAGTCAGCATAAAAATGTCGGCGAGTACATAGGTTTTGTATGTCAAATTCATGGATTTGAATCCATATTGCAATACCTCGACCAACTACGAGAGTTGTCGAGTATGTACCTTGAAATCAAAAGTGTTTGATAATGCAATTTGTTTTATCATCTTTACAAGATGATATAAGTAAACCAAAACCATTGTAGCCATGAATCTTGAGTGAAAACATTTGTCTTTGTAAAACAAAGTAGTTAATCGTCTTTGAAAGTAAACATTGTATGGTTTATATCTTTAAGTAAACCTCATTGTGTGTCATCGTTTGAAAACATTCGTCCAAAATCGTTCAAATAGTTTCAATCATGCAAATCGTTCCAATCGTCCATGTTATAAACCATCGTTCAATCAATCGTGTTTTAATTGTGAAATATAACTTTTGGACGTTCTTTAAAGAATACATTCAAACCTGTGTGACTCGATATACCACCCATGGGGTATCTTTAATAGGCCCTGAAAGACCTCTTTAACAAGACTAATAAACCAACACATGATTTGTTAATCAGATAACAGTTTCCGTCGTTACCCACATTACCCACCAAAGGGATAGTCCGATAACGGGATTTGTCAGATCCTATGGTACCATAACATACTACTGGTCAGCTTGATCATAGTTAATGAATGTCATTCTTCTTTCGACTAACGCCCTAACAAGTTCGTTCACATTATTGAAATCATCGTGTTTTATATAAACCATAGCATTTGTTTATGAAAACTTGAAAAGCATTTAGCACATATGAGTCACCCCAAAACAATTGAAAGCATAAAAGAGGGGAGCTATGTACTCATTTGAGATTGCAAGTATCCTTGATTAAGTGACTTAACAAAGCTCGGGAAATCAAGGAATCAATGGCGCCTAGTATGGATTCATTATGTTAATAATCGAGGCCTAAATCGGGAGATCGGATAGATAGAGGTATTATAAACCAAATGAGTGTTGGAACTCATATGATATGGTTTAACAAAGCCTACATTCTGATTTGAAACCTATCCTAAGTGCTTATGACCCGTTATGACCCGTTAAGGTAGTTTACGCTAATTTAACGTGTCATTTGCGCGAATGCGCGTTCGGATGGCCTAACTAGTCCTATGACAATTATTATATGCCTAAACATGTTTAATTTTGTTGCATAATTAGTTTAAGTGTCAAAATTTTGGTTACATATGCTTAAATTGAAATTATGCTCAAAAGGGGCATTTTGGTCATTTTCCTAAGGCATATAAACTACCTATCATACAACTAAGAAAAAGAAGTGACCATAAGGTATAACCTCGGAAGGTTATTCCCTATACAACTATGGTCACCTAATGTGTTTGGAAGGATCCTAATGATCGACCAAACGGGTCGGGTTCGAATGTCTAAGCGGTTGTCGAGACCGCTTGACTTACAACCCTAAACAAGCACTAAACTAAAAGTGACGAGTTAAACATGTTAAAACATGTTTAACTAAGTTAGAAAACTGATTTGATATCAAAACAAAGTGTTTTGATACCCGAAAAATAGTTTCGTCGCAAAATGCACATAATCGTGCATTTTGACCGACACTTTGACTCGTCATTTCGACTAATCAACGTGGTAATCAGTAGGTATAGTCGCAAGGGACTATAACCATCGTGATTACGCTCACGTTGCAAAGTTCAAACGAACTTTGACTTGACCAAATCATTGTCAAAGCAGAAAGTCAAACACTGTTTGACTTTCTTGCTTAAAATAAATAACAAAGCATGAAAGAACACTTACAAGTGCCCTAAGGTTGGAAAAATGAACTAGAATGCTCAAGTATGAGGCCTCCAACTTAATGTGGTAGCCTCAATCAGAGCAAGAGTGAAAGAAAGAAAAAATGAGCAATTTGTTGAATGAATGAAGTTGGCTATTTATACTAATCCTTGAATCATATGATGATGACAAGTGTTTATGTGTTGCCCAAGGATTAATCTCATCCCTACAAGTGTTTGGACCAGGTTACAAGCCTTGGGGAACACTTAAATAGCCCACAAGATTGCAAAAAATCAAGTTGGAAATCAGTTTGCAATAGCTGGGAAGCTGTTTGGAAAATTCTAAAAAATGGCCTCTGTCGCATGTCGCGCAAGAGCACTATGGCTCCCTCGCGTGGCGCGAGGCGAGCTGTTTTGCCAAAAGTTTCATTTTTGATAGTTTCAGTCACTACAGCATGTTTTGATGGTTTTTGACGCGTATAACCCCGTTAACCCAATTGTAAGGCTCTACAAGGATGTTAAAGCATAGTGGACTTGAAATATGCTTGGAAACATCATGGATGTCGGTTTGTTTGGTCGTACAGTCGCGTTTTCGGCTATTTACGATGAAACTCGAACGGATGCGAAAACGATCCAAATTAAGCGACGAACGGTATTTTTTCATTCCTATCACTAAAATACAATATTTTAGTGATTACAAAAAATTTTGGATGTCCGGATATGGTCAGAACACAAAGTATGCACGTATATGCAAGCTTACACAGTTTTTGACGCTTTTAGTCCCTGTGATTCAAATAAGCGTATTTTCGCATACCGAACCCCTCAAAACTTATTTATAAGCTATGTAAAGGGTATTTAGGGTAGGTTTAGCTTATGATCTTGTTCCGTAGTGTACGTTGCTATGCGAATTGGCAGACTTTTGCAATTTGACGCAAATACTCCCTGTGATCGAATAAACTTGTTTTTGCCATACCAAACCCTTCAAAACATATTTCTAAGTTATGTAAAGGTTATTTAAGGTATGTTAAGTTTATGTCACTGCTCTGGAGTGTATGTTTCGTTAAGCTGATTACATTTGTGTAATAGTTTACGTAAAACTTCCAAAAAAGCTTCTCGAGAGTTCGGAATCATACGAAATTTGATATGTGTACTTGTCATATGTAATTGTACAAATCCCGAGAATGAAACACAAGATTTCATTGGATTCATATTTGTATGATTATTGTAGAGGCACAAATGTCACAGAGACCTAGACCAAGACTCTTTAAACTAGACTCTCTAAGTTTTAAATTTATAACTAAGACTCTTTAAACCTAGACCACATAACCGGCAAGTGTACCAGTCAATGTAGTATGGCCTAAGTAAGTCCGAGTATTGAACCCACGAGACTCTACTTACTATGAATACTAGACTATGACTAGACTAACTCTAACCTAATTGTACTTAACTGTTTTGTTGTTTGGGGGTGTTCTAACAAGCTACTAAATTAACTAAAGCTGAAGGGGACACAAACTAAGACTGAGGACGAATTCAAATGATGGGGAACAAACTACCTAGGCTAGAATCCTACACATGCTTGACACGTTCTATCGGTTATGGAACTAATGTGGAAACCGGGATCTTAGGACGCTAAACTTAAAGGATAACCGAACAGGACCCTCAACCCTTCTCAAGAAAACACCTATGGAAACCTATTAAGTTGTTTAACTACGGTTTAAAGGATTCCCTCGTAGGCTTGCCTAATGTAATAATAAAGTACCCTTATTCGACAATCTACCTCACAGTACAAAAGTCAAGGGTATAACTATGGTGTTATGATTAGACTCGATAAGCAAATAGTGAAAGGGAAACTAGGGGATCTTTTCACAAAGTATCTAACTGTAGCAATCTAACACTAAAGACGAACCGACAATCTCTCACCTTGCAGCAATCCAGATTGGTAGAACACTTAAACATATTCAAATTACACTATACCCCTATGGATCACTACGTCTAGCAAACCATCTAATAGTCAAAGACACATAGTAATCGACCTAGCATGCAACTATTATTTGAAAGACATTCAACTAGCCACTTGAGGGATAATAATCATTCAAAGAACAAGAATAAATACGCATACACATCAAACCATAAAAACCAAGAATTTACTTTAATTATTAAATTCACAAATAATATCCAAAACCAAATAAAAAATAATTAGTCAAACATGGTGTTCATCATAACCTAGGCCGTGTAAGAAGTCTAGCCAAGACTTATGCATATGGAATTAGAACTAGGATCACTGGTTTCAAAATCTTTAAAATTATTATTTAAAAGACTCCAAACGTTTAACCACGATTGCCGTATAATTTTCCGCTTAAACCCAATCACCGATTCATCAGGCCCCTTTCATTTAATTATTAGGTTCAAGTTATTTCATTTAAAAGGCCTCACACTTCGGAATTCACAGATCCACCTACTCCCGCCTCAAGCTTATGAAACTAAAGGAACAGTTAATTAATTATTTCCTAACCGTCTTATGAGGAAACCAAAAGAATTTAGAATGATATATTTTTTTCTCTTTTATTGAGCACTAGTCATTTATGCATACCTAACCCAGAGGTTGTCTCAACCAGAGTCACCATCCCCGAGAGCGACAATGTGAGCTTCGGTAATTTAGCATTTTTTTTCTTTAACTCAACCTAGAGGCAATCTAAATCAGAATCACTATCCCCAATAAAGATTACATAGGCCTCGTTTTTATTCCATCTAGCTCATTTATTCTATTTTTTTCTTTCACACGATTAAAAATTCTAGCAGTGTTAACTTATAACGGTGTTTCTTGTACTATTATATCTAGACTTTATCAAAACCAATCAAATGAGACTGCAAACACCACCAAAGACCTATGAACATGCGTCTTTTACTTTAACTATGATACATAAAACTTTTATGTAACTACATAACTCACTAGTATCTCTAATGCTTTGTACAAGACATTACAGAAGCTATTGATCTAAACTCATTAACACAATCTTTACTTTTTCATTTAGGAATGAGCAACTATACTGATTTGGAAGTTACATCATGGAAATTGATTGTCTGAATCTAACTAGAGAATGAACAATGATCACTTCTTCACAAATCAGCAGTCTATATGATTTATAAAGCAAACGATGATTCAAGAAAAAAAGAAGAAAATGATTTGCCAGAAGTTGTGTGAGGTTTTGATGTATAAAGGAGAATCACCACAAAACCAATTAGTTCCTCCATAATTGCAGCAGATTTTCCCAAGTAATGAGCAAATTTATTACTGAAGCCTATGTTTTGGGGATCATTATGTGCCATTTTCTCAAGTTCTTTTAAAGAAAAATAAAGTCTATGAGAGACACTTATCAATTCTTCACTAAACAACTCATCTTTGAAGTGCTGATCTTTTTGTGTTAAATTGATTATGAAATCAAGATTAACGTGACCAAGCTCTAATACCAATTGTTAGAAACTGAGTTTCTATGTTTGCAAACAAATGTTGATTATCACAGTAATATTCACAAACTAGAAGTCATTATCAACGATTGTTTTTCATTAATCATCATAGATTCAAATGTTTTACAAATCGACTGACTCTACAGACTCCCCCTCAGCTGATCACACAAACAAATCAGTTCGTACAAGAGAAAATGTGATGGTGTGTGATAAATAGATCACTAACAGGTGTGATCTATTTATACAAGTACAAGAGCTATGTTCAGTGATTGGCTGACGTCACCCTGATAGCGACATCTAACATTCCTAATAGAAAAGATTCCTCAGATGTTTGCAAACATCTTAGCAAACGGCCTTATCATATGATCTAGGCTGCACTAAAATACTGATGAAATAGGTACTGTTATATTGAGAAAACACTGTCTAAGATAACTCTGTTGCAGTTGTCCAAATATCTGATTGGCCTAACATATGTTTGGTCTTCTTCATCAAACCTTTACTTGATCAGGGCTTTGGTCTTCAACAGATGCTAGCTTTTAACAGATGCTTCTACTCTTAAACAGCAATTCCAAGTCTTCATCAGATGTTAGCCATGCTCTTGATCAGATGTTCTGAATAGGTGTTCAAGATTCACTATCTTTGGGGAGAGCCTGGTTTAATCTTTTGCTTATTTCTTGATCAATTGGATCATGCTTTGGCTTTTAGATATCATATGTTCTTTTGTAGGTTTGACAAGTTTTAATTAATATCAAAGATGTCAAATATTATTATTTTTCATTTGTAAATTTTCATATATAATATTTTGTAAAGTTCCAAATATAGTCTACGTTTTCATATATAATTTGTTTTTTAGTGATATGTTACTTTCATAAACTCTAAAAAATCTTAATACGCATTTATATTTTGATATGCATTTTATTGAAAATAGACTTGCATTCAAATTTGATATTGTTATCAACCAATGTGGTAACGAACTGAACCAACTAGGTTGAAACACAATTTCACCAAATTACGCAAGGGAATCCCACTATTTAATTATAATTCATAACTATATTATTATTGTTGTTGTTGTTGTTGTTGTTACTATTATAATTTAACTTGACTTATAAAATTTCAGATAATATATTTTATAAGCTTGACATGTTTCTTTTTTTGATATAATTTTATTTTTCTCTAATAACTTATGTTGGTTAATTAAAAAAATGCTCATTCTATTTGTTTTGTTTATCAACATTTATATGCTTAGTTGTTTTTATTTGTTTATTTAGTGTCAACATTCCAATATAAATATTCTAAAACGGAGTTATGTTCAAAATAAAGTTTTCTTTTAATGGTATTGCCACAATACCAAACGATACCTACCGAACCACATTGGTAACGATATCGGTATTTATTTTTATGGTTTTCGAATCAATGTAAAATACATGCTGATATAATTTTTAATAGGGCTGGCAATTTTAAACGAATACACAACACGAACCTACACGAAGTTAACAGGTATCGTGTATGGCCTTAACAGGTATCGTGTACCAAACAGGTAGACACGAGATTACCTGTTAATTTTCGTGTATAAACAGGTTAAATACCTGTTTACCTGTTAATACCCGTCAGTACACGATAAGAAATTTAATTAAATACAATTCACCAGCCATGTGTGTGTGGGTTCTTTAATTCCTTTCTATTTTCATTCCTCATTCAATTCAAAAAAAAATAAAAACCAAAACTCCCTCAGTAACTCTCAGATAGCTTGTCGTGTTCGTGTTAACAGGTAATTTTCGTGTATAACAGTCGAACAGTCATGTTAACAGGTGTTAAGAGGTAATTTTCATGTATACCGTGTCGTGTTCATGTTCGTGTTTGAAAAAAAGGACACTTCGTGTATAGGATTTCGTGTATCGTGTCTTATCGTGTCGTGTCGTGTCGTGTCTTATCTTATCGTGTACGGGTATACACGATATGCCAGCCCTTATTTTGAACATATGACATGTACATATCATAAATTTAAGATTTTTATATATAAGACACCTGTTGTGTAATTAATGTATATACATTTTTTCTGCTACAATGTGAGGGAGAATTTTCACTAGTTATTCGTTGTAGTGTATTATATTTAACAACCTTCTTTTTTTAACTTTAACTTTTTGTGAGGCAAAATGACTAACTGATTAGGAATTTAGCATTAAAAAGTCTTTAGGTAGTGTACGTTTTACAAAATGAAATTGAATCCGTGTGGAATTGAAATGTGTCATACCCTGACTCGCAGCGGATTATTGACTGGGGCATGATGCATAGCTCATGACAACTATTAAAAATTAAATATTATTCATGTCAAAATTTAACAATGTCACATAAGCTAATAAATATCCAAATAATCCAAAAAAACCGAAACATAAACTAAAAATAAAATCTTGTTTACTTAACTAAGGCACGTCCTATGTGTCTTCATCCTTGTCACATTAAAGCTGATCACCTATACCATGTGTAAAAATAGTTTTGGTCAACATAAGTTGGCGAGTAAATCTAGGTTAAATTAAAACAATTTATTAGTTAAATTCTATAAATAAAAAGTTTATCATGTAATTCAAGTGTAATAAGATGATCAAAATAAATGAACAACCACAACAAATATTTAAATACAAACCAATGCGATAAGCGATATCGTGGTAATGCGATACTGCGAGTGTAGGATCTGAGTTTGATACTTGTGGTTTTTAAGCAAAAAAAGAACAAACAGTTTATAAACTGAAAGACAGATAATGCAAACACACAAGTAGGAGGATATATCAAAAATACTTGTGACATTCAACATCCTAACAAAAAAGATTCCACAGATGTTAGCAAACATCTTTGGGAATCTAACATCTGATCTAATATACTAAAACTCTATTACAAGCAAAATATTGTTACATCAATGAAACTGTTGATCTTCAAACCATTGCTGCTTTGCTCCAAACATATGTTTGACCTTAACAGATGTTTAGTCTTCTTGAACGTATCTTTTCTTCAACGGGGCTTTGGCCTTGATCAGTGCTTGGGTCTTCTCCAACAGTGGTTTCCAAGGCTTGAACAGATGTTAGCATGTCTTCAACATATGTTCTTATTAGTGTTCAAGATTCACTGTCTTTGGGAATAGAATGCTTCATCTACTGTTTATTCTTTGATCAAGATGTCATGTTTTGGCTTTCGAATATCATATGTACTTTTGTAGGTCCAACAATCTCCCCCTAAAACAAATGATGCCAAAACAGATGTTTATTAGATCAACTTTATTCCTTATCAAGTTCTCTCTGATTTGGCTTTTGAACTTAAGCTCAAACTTTTTAGAGAGAGAGTCACCTGGATCCCTTTCAACCGGAAGACTGAATAGGTCCTGCAGATCTG
The DNA here is from genome assembly GCA_030545235.1 of Helianthus tuberosus. NCBI lineage: Eukaryota > Viridiplantae > Streptophyta > Magnoliopsida > Asterales > Asteraceae > Helianthus > Helianthus tuberosus. The sequence goes on along the minus strand of CM060412.1, from coordinate 142,875,822 downwards.
CATCATTTAGCCCAAAGGCACTACTCATTGAGATCTTTTTCACTTTTCTATTAGCTCTAACTAATGTTAATTCATGACTTGTTCTATCCGCTGCTCATTTTAGAATTTTTAAGCTAGATGGATTTCCTGGGGCAGATGTTATTTGATGAGTTGAGGGAAATTTTTTTCCCAAGACTAGCCCAAGTAGTTCTTCTGGTTTGCATCTGATACCCATACATAAATTCATTCTTGATCCGTTCTTTTCTTATGTTAAAGTAAACCAATTAGTGATATTTATAAACTGCAGGGACTGAAGCTGTAAATACAGAAATGATTAATGAGAAAAAAAAGTACAAAAACCGGCTTGACCTGGGACTCGAACCCGGTCACCAGCGAAACCAAACGCGCACACACCCACTGTACTACACACCTTGTTGTATAAGGGTTTCATTTGATATTTCTTTTATATACTTACTACAACCTTAAAAACTAAGTTAACCGAAGGAAAATAATAAAGATTAAAAGGGGTACGGGACGGGATTAGAACCCACGCACCCACCCGTATCACAACTCCATAGCGCCAAGTCTAACCACTAAACCGTACAGTGCTGTGAAAGATCAGTGTGTCTTTTAATTAAAACCAAACATCAGACCTATCCATCTTCTTCATTGTTTAAAACCTAAAATGACATGTTTATCTTACAAACCCGACCCGACGTGATTAAGGACTATATGTAACGTTTGGACATTAGATTGGTGCTAATAAACTCGATTTTATGGAAAAATAAGTTTTATACACCCAATCGTGTTTTATTTACACCTAATCAATGGAATTTAATTCAAGATTAAATCATCATCGAAGTATTAAAAACATAATATGGGTTTTAATCTTTTCGCAAAATTGACTGACAAGATTTACACCACTATCAATTTCTGTGATAGAAGGGCAACAGGACTCGAATTTAATTTTAGATGAAATTAGGGTTCTTCGTATCTAGAATTTGGAGCTTTTAAGTTTAGACTTGTGTTTTGATGAGATTGAGGGTAGAATAGTGTTGTATATCATGTTAGTATATTTTGTGTAAATTTTGGGAATTTTTAGATATTATTGGAATTTTGGGGAAATATGTTGGCCCATGTAATCAAACCCAGAAGAACAGATGATACTGAAAGCCAAAACTGGTTCTCAACAGTTGATCCTCAATAAGAAAATGCATGCTCCGAGTTCCCTCCAATGGCAGTGCTTCTATCAGTTGGTTCATCTAAGTACTGATCCCCTCAACAACTGCTCAACAAAGAACTACTGATCATAAAGACTTAAGACCTAACAACTGTTGAATGTCAAAGACCTGATGGATTCTAAACACTGCTGATTCAAAGGCCTGATCAACCATTGAAGAAAGCACTGATTTGCAACATCAGTGCTTAGGCATCAACAGCGGATAAGACTATCAGTGTATTACTTATCACTTGTTTATTGTAATAGTGTTTTGTATAGATTAGTGTTTAGAACTTGTTAGTCTGTTAGATGCCACTGTCTAGGTGACGTCAGCATTAGATGCTCAGTGGTTAGGATTGTACTATAAATAGAACAGTACCTGTAGTCTTCTATTAGTTCTCTTTCACCATCATCTTGTACGAACTAACTGTGAGCTCAGACTGAGGGGGAGTTTAGTGTTGCATGCATGCATAGTTGAATCTTGTAATTCATACAATCATTAGATTAATGAAATCATGTTTGCTGAAAACTATTCTTCTTTGATTGTGTAATAAGTTTACTTTCTATTTCCGCTACAATTCATCTCTGTTTGACCGTCTTACATTAATTACTTAATTAAACAAACACAATCAAACAAACTCAGATTCTAACAAAATATTTATGTTTTAATCTCTTGATAAACAAATTAAAAATAAAAGATAATAATAAATAAATTCAACAGATATTTTTATCGATTATTTCAGATTATATAAACACTATGGAATTTTTATAGAATTTTTACTTAATTTTTGGGAATTTATGAATTTAAGTTAGATTTATACATGTTTTAATTATTTAAAAATACAAGATTTTCACAAATAAATTCTATAAGTATTTTTACTGATTTTTATAGATTATATTATTGTATTGGGACTTTTATATAATTTTTCCATAATTCTAGAAAATATTTTATGAAAGGATTTGTGGAATTGTTAAATAATTGCATTTATAAAATTTGTTATTTTAAATTAAAACATGTGATAATCATGAAATCTAATGTATTGATTTTCTAGATGAAGTATATTACAATATATATGAATTTGTAGCATTTAAGTAGTATGACAACATATTGAAATGTTATGAATCATGAATATTTATACAAATACCTATTTATAAATTATATTGAACAATCATTTAAGTCTCTAAATAGGAGAATCCAATTTCCAAAAATTAATATATAGCCATTCGTTTAGGGTTTTGTTTATTTGTTATTTTAGGGTTATTATTATTATTATTATCATTGTTTTAGATTTTATTCAAATCCTCTCGTGTGGTAATTCTCGTGGATATATATTCGCAACCAGTGAGTAGATCTATTTCTTTCCCCTTTTTAGTCATTAAATATTTTTGGGGGGTATCATGTGTCGTGTTTTCTAATGTTTTCTATTTGATTAAATAATATGCAAAGTCAACGTGTTACTATGTGTATTGCGTTCATTGTTTCTATTATTTCTAGTATCTATTGTTGCATTGGTGTATATCTATGTATTTACTCACTTTGTGTCACAGGTTTCGCGTGGATCCACCTGGTTGACTAGGTTCCTCAAGGCCATGGGTTGTAGCTTAGTGTCGCCACTAGTATTAGATTCGGTCTTCGAGGCTTTAGTCTAATGCATGTTATAGTCTTTGTGTCTTATGGTTTCTATTGTATCTAAATTGTGATTGTGGTGTTTTGTTGATTGTTGTTGTGGTTATGATGAAATTGGATGTTTCTACAAAACACAGGGAAATTGCTTGTTAAGTATATTTTTTAAGAGATTTCTAAGTAAAATAAATTAATTAATAAAGCAAAACTATAAATTAATTGTTAAAGAAACACGTTTTATTTAAAATTTAGATCTATTCACCAATGTTTTGTTGACCCAAAACCTTTTTACGCATGATGCAGATACACTAGTAAGAGATAGATTTGAAGGCAAAGACAAGTAGGTCATGTCTTAGTACTAAATTGGACTTTGTTTCATAACTATTTATCATTTGAATAATGTATGGTTTATGTTAAATGTTTTCTAAGATTATGTGTGACTGACGTGTGTGGAGCGTGGTATAACTTTTAGTATATTTTTAGCACATTTTACTCGTTTATCAAGCTTTAAATTTATAATACACGATAAAATACAATCAATCTCTACAACACTTTAGGGCAAATTGCACCCATCGCTGGCGCAGTATAGTGATGGTAAGATACCGAGGTCGTCCAAGGACACAAGGACTTTTAATACCGGAATATCGTTAACGTCTAATCTAACCAAAATTTTGAGAAAAGATGTTAGTTTAAAAAGGGGGAAATGAAACAAAAGTAAAATGGTAGTAAAAAAATAATAAACAAGATAGAATCACTTGGTTTTAACTCCTGTTTTATGTATCCTTTGACGATTTTTCGCATTTTAGGCTTTTTAAGAGATTATCTTAGTTATTGTGGTATGTCCCTCTTTTGGAGGCAACGCCACACTCAGCCATATTAGTCTAATTCGGCAAAGATGCAGTTCCGCAAGGCCGAATTATTGAAAGATAATTAAGTAAGTTATTAATGCAAAATGTGGCATGTCCCTCTTTTGTAGGCAATGCTACCCTCGACCATATCGGTCTGAGTCAGCAGGGATACTGTCCCGCAAGGCCGGTTTAAAGTTTTAATAGCTTATTTATAAGGGATTCAAGCCGATCTTACTTCCCTCGATTTGATTTAATCTGCCTCAAGAGAAGTCCTAATAAGCTTGAATCAAGTCCTCGCTAGATCTATACACTGAACGAGGCAAGAACTTTATCCAAACCATCCTTTTAACCCCCTTCTAGGCAGTTAACATGCTTTATATAGACCGTAACGACACGAATGAGTGAATCAAAAAAACATGAAGAAATGATAGAGTAAAGTTCACTTTCAGTATAAAAAACTAGTTATTAAAGTCATTAACATAAACCCAAATAAAAAGTAGCCAACGTTTAGAATTCAAAAGTAACACATAAAAGATTTGTCTTTATCAAGTGATGTAAGAGATTAGCCAAGCATGGCCTTTGTTTGATAAGAACTATTACGATCAATCTTGGATCCCGAGACTACTACACACACTCTAAAGGTGGATAATGGAGGAATGTGGTGGATGTTGGTGTTGTAGTGGTGGTGGAATGGTGGCAAGTGGGAGAGAAGTAGTTTGCCAAGGGATGAGTTGGAAGTGAGCCAAGCTCCTCTATTTATAGCTGAAATCAGACTACTCAAACGGCTCCATGGCTAGGGGGACGACCCCGTGCGCTTCTTTCTCTGTCTTCATTTAATGATCAGTGTCAGTTCGTATACACACACATGGTCCCGTGTGACAATAGGCACAACCCTGTGGTCAGTTTTGTGGGGTTCATTGGGAGATTATGCATATCTGGGAGGTGACCACGACCCCGTGTCTCTTATCTGCTTTGTTTGTCTTGATCTGCATGGACTCTGAACACATTCTATAGTGGGGCACGACCCCATGCCTTGGTGGCAAAGCCACGTGCTTGTCTTCTGGTTTGTTGTTTTGGTCTTGGGGTGCAGCTTGGATGGTAGGCATGGTGTGTCAATTCCTCTTTCTTATATTTTGTGTTGGTTTTTGCCGTTAATTTGTTCCTTTTGTACGTTTAAATGCATTTAGTCCTTAAAATCAAAAGTATACAAAGAAACGCACTTTTTCCAACATTAGTACATAGAAAGGGATGATCTTATGCCTTGTTTGATATAATTTATATGTTACATTTTGCACATATCAAATACTCCCACACTTGAATCTTTGCTTGTCCTCAAGTAAAACTCTTTAATATTGCTTACACACCCAAATAGAAGAGGTAGAGAAGAAGTTTTGTTTTAGTACATTACGTCTGTAGCTTCCGTCAGCATGTAGTCATATTTTGTATTCTGTGTATTAATGTATGTATGTAGTTAGCAGGACAACTCAGGAATAGGTTCTGTATGTAAAAGTGTTGTTTGGGACAAGTTCAACTCGTGCGGATGGCAATACGCGTATGGCAATACGCACGGATGACTTATCCGCACGGATAAGTCATACGCGCGGATGACCATACGCACGGGTTAGTCATATGCACGGGTAGCCCACCCGCACGTACAACACTTCTTAGTATCCTGAGTTTGTCTATAAATAGAAGGTCCGGTGCTACTTTGTTAGAACTTTTGACACGCACGGATAGTCTGTACGTCTACCGGAACTTTGTGATTTTCAGAACAATTAATAGAACGAACAAACAAGCAGTTAAACGTTGAATTCTCTGTTGCACAAATCTGTGATTCATCTTAATGGATTCCGCACATTAAGATGAAATCGATTCATCTTGTTCCTACGAGCAGATCCTGTATCAACGGGACCAACAAGTGGTATCAGAGCGTCCAGGGAGCTGAATCGAGATCAACAACACTGAATTCACCGGAATTCAAGCTTTATTCACCGAACAAAGTCAAATTTCACCGGAGACTTGACTTCTATTGCCGATTTGATTCAAATTTCACCGGAAATTTGACAGATTTCTTCTACATCTACTCAGATTTTACATTTGTTCTTCATTTGTCACCATAAAATCAGAAAAATTTAAAATTGAGCAAGAATTCACGGTTAAAATTTGTTAAAATTGATATCAATCGACTCGCAATCATTCAAAGTATAATCCTACTTAGTTTCATAATCAGATTCAATCTAAAACTAGATCAAATTCATCGAAAATCATGTTTAGCTGTTCGTATTTGATGACGTCATTCACCCGTGCGGACAGCTGTCTGAACGGTTTGGATTAGTTAGTTACTGCAAGTTGTTTGCTGACATCATCATTGTTACACGCACGGATTACAACTCGTGCGTATAACCAGAAAAGTCAAAAGGTCAAAGTTACCCGTACGCACAACCATCCGAGCGGATCACTGTCCGTGCGGATAGACTTTGTTATCATCCGGATTCCTACTCGAACGGATAACTATCCGGTTCTAGTGTTTGATATTTTTAGAATTTGTAAAAATAGTCTAAGTGTTTGAAAATTGTTTCAGGTACTTAAAAATGGAAGAATTCATGAATCCCTTCAGTGAGATGTATGCTTTCGCGGGTAATTCCGGAGACGATACTTCTAACCGTTCAAATGATAATCCGAACCCAAAGAAAACTTTATCCGATGCCCTAAGTGTTGAAAGCGTATATGGTACCTATAACAAACCACCAAAGCTAATGGCAATCGAAGAATATAATCGGTGGGCAAAAAGATTCGAAGAATGGCTGAAAGCTTTCGCATATCAGAGCTGGAAGAACTTAAAGAATGGTTATGCTTCAGAAAGACAAGATTGTGAGAATTTGTCAGAAGGTGAATCCGTAGAGAACTTTATAGCTGAACAAAAATGCATCGCTTTGATTCACCAGTCCGTAAGAGACGACATTATTTCACTCATTGAATACACAAACGCAAAAGATCTATGGGAAAAGTTAAATAAAAAATGTGTAGGAAGTGAAGAAATAATCAAAAACAAAAAGAAATTGCTGTGAAAGGAGTTTGATTTATTCGGATGCTTAAAAGGTGAATCTGTTTGTAAAATGATTGAAAGATTTGGACACTTAAAGTTGGAATTGGCGAGGCACGGAATAAAATATTCTCAAGAGGAGCTAGTTGACAAACTGTTTGATTCACTACCAGAAGAGATGGATTGGCAGTACTATGCACTGATGTTAAAGAACACAATCAAAGCTGAAAGTCTGACTGTCGACTTGCTGATTGAAAGACTAGAAAGTCATGAATTGGAGATAAAGAAAACTCACAAAGTAAATCATTCATCATACAAACAAAACATGGAGTTGTACTATCCAAAGAGTATGATTCCCAAGAATGTTTCTCCAAGAACTGCTTTCTCCGCTGAAAATTCAAACCCTTCAAGCAAAGAAAGTCCAAACAGTGGTTTTCATGGAGGTTTTTCATACAATACTCCAAGTCAGGGATCTTCTTCAAATTATTCAAGTCAACAACAATCTGTTCCAAAGAATGTGTTTTCATGCAACATTGCGGTAGATTTGAAGAATACTCAGAATTTTGATGAGGAGTCGGCCAAACAGCAGATGATCTTTCTAGCATCTGTGTTGGAGTCGTATGAAGGGTTAGTAGCCGGGAAGATAGGTAACACCAATCTGACAAAAGAAGATTATGATCAGATTGATCCCGAGGAAATGGAGTTAATCGATATTCGTTGGGCTATGGCCAGTGTTGTTCGTGGAGCACAACGTTTCATGGAAATTACCGGCAGAAAGACAATTGGTGGTGCTTCTACTAAGCTGGGGTTTGATAAATCGAAGGTGACGTGCTTCAAATGTAAGCAGAAAGGTCACTTCAAATGAGAATGCAGAAATGCATATGCTGATGAGTCAGAAAACCCTTTCAGAGATGATTATTACAAGAGAGCAATCTATCACCAGAATAAATCTGAGCCACCTAGATTGAAGCAAGTTGAAGACAACAAAGAGAAGTCTAGAGCTCTTGCCGTGATCCATGATGACGAAGGTTATGATTGGAGCGAACTATTGCCTGAGGAAGATGCTGTGGGTTATGCATTCGTGACGAAGATTATTCCTTTTAAAGATATTAGAACTGAAGAAGAAAACCTCGTCAACCGAAGAATGAAAGCCCAAACTAGAATGAACAGAATTTATAACACTTACAAAGAAGCTAAAAGAGCAAAAAGGTGGGATGCCGACAGAGAATGTTACCTTGATCCTCAAGGAAACATTGCAGTTGACCCAGATTCCATCAGTGTTGATGCTCTTACCCAGCAATTTGCCGAGGAAGAAGAAGCGAGACAAAGAGAATGGTGGGGAGGTGGTGAAGAGAAACAAGTAGAGAAAGATGAAAAAGTCAAAGAAGCAGAACAGAAACCAAAGTCAAAGAATGCTGATGATGGGATCATTGATACATCACAAGAGCTAACGGCTGAAAACTTGAGGAAGATGGCTGAAAAAGTTCTTGCAGCAAAAGAACTTGAGGTAGTTTCTAGTTCTGGAACTGAGTCCACAAACAAGGTCAGTTCAAATGGTACACTTGAGTCAGGTAAGAAAGATAAATCTGAAAATAACTGCAAAAATTGCATGAAAGAGTGCAAAGTTTGTAGTACAATCACTTACCTTAGTGGTAAGAAGATTGAAGAGTTGACTAGTAAAGTCAAAAGTGTTGAAAATCAAATCTTAAACCGTGACAAAATGCTGAAAGCTTCGAATGATAGATCAAAAGAATTAGCTGATAAAATTGAAAATGATAAAAATGACATTGAAAGAATAAGAAAAGAAAACGAAAAGTTGATTCTTGAAAATCGTAAAATTTCTGAAAATTTTGAGAAGCTAAAACGAACGGTTAAAGATTCTGATGAGAGAAACAGTAAAACAACGAAAGAAAATCTTCAATTATCAGGGGTTCTTCGAGTAAAAGAAGAGTTAATCAACCAACAACTTGATGAAATTGCAAAATTGAAGCTGAAATTTGAAGAAGCTAAAATTGAGAATGAGCGTATTAATTTGAAACTGAACAGTTACAACTCTGCAAGCTTTGTTTTACAACACATTGTTCCAAAACCCATTGGAAAAACCAAAGCTGGCGAAGATGTATACTGTGATGGAACTGGGGTGGGGTTTCATCAAGTTCCGCCACCTGTTCTAAACAATTTTTCAAAGAAGCAATCTGGGTTGGTTAATGATGATGTTGAAACAAATGAGATAAAACTGCCAGAATCAATTGATGTGACATTTTCTTCATCATCATCCGATGACAGTGTTCAAACTGAGATCATAAAAGGCATGGCTGAAAGTGTCTTGGATAGTGATTCCACTGAAGATGAAGAATGTTTTCTGAACAATTACATTCCGAAACCAAAATCTAAAAACAACTTAAATGATGAACCGGGTCTTGTGATGTACAAGATGTCTGGTTCTGATAAGTTGTATTCAGACTTTGAGTTTCCTCTGGAAAATGTTAATGTGAACAAATTGAAAAATGTTTTCAAACTGGTTGAAATTGATTTGTCTGAAGTGGACGGTTTGAAACAGACAAAGAGACAAATGAATTTTGAGAAAGATAAAGCTTACTATAAGAAACCTGTTATTCCACCACGTTTTTCTAACAACAATCAAAGTAAATGGTCGGGAGGATATCAGGGTGGTAAGAATTATCAGAAAAGGAATGTTCAAAACAAGAAGTTTGCTGTGAAAAAGGTGTTTGTGAACAGTTCAAGTTCACTTTCTGATGAAGAGTCTGAAATCTTTTTAAAATCAAACAAAGAGTTCTTTGAAAAGAAGGCCTCACAGCCTCAGTCTCAAGGCTCAAGTCGGGTAGTTGACACCCGAACATGCTTCAAATGTAATCAAGTTGGACATATTGCACGAAAGTGTACCAACTTGAAGCCTAAGACTGAAACTGTGAAGAATTCTATCAAAAGAGATGTTGTGAAAGGAAAGGCTCCATTGATTGTTGAGAAAAATGTTTTGAAAAATGATAACACCAAGATCAAAACTGAACCTGTTAAGAATTTGGTATCTAAAAATGATAAATTTTACCAACGGGTTGCATCACCTCAACAAACATGGAAGCCAAAAGTTGTTGAAAAGAAAGTTGATTCACCAAAGGTGTCTGAAACTGAAAAATCATCATCTTCTACCAAGAAGAAGTATGTACCCTTGAAGTTTTATGAGAAACAAAAATCGACTTCTGAAAAGAAATACGTGGTGAAGAAAAATCAATCAGCTGATCAACCTCAAAAAGACGAATTTTTCTTATTCAAAGAAGTTGAAGTTGGAACTGCTGAAAGCCTTAAAATGAATGATAAAAACTTTCTGCCACTTTACACTAAAACAACTCACCTTAATTTCAAGTTACCTGAGTCAAAAGAGGCTTGGGTAGCGTCAAAATCTCATTAAAAGTTTTTGACATGTGCAGGAGCTTCCGAGATCCGTTTCACGTTGGATTATGGATAGTGGAGCTTCTCAGCACATGACAGGAAAGACCGCGCTGCTGTATGATGTCAGAAATATTAATGGAGGTTATGTAGGGTTCGCGGGTAACCAAGGTGGTAGAATTGTTGGTGAAGGAACGTTATCCAACGGGATCGTCACGTTTGAAAGAGTTAACTACATTGCTGAGCTGGAAAATAATCTGCTAAGTATCTCGCAGATTTGTGACCGGATGTATACTACTCACTTCACAGACAAAGAGTGTTTGATTTTGAAACCAGGCTTTGTTATTCCTGAAGAATGGATCATTATGAGAGCTCCTAGAGTGAATGATCTGTATGTTTTAGACATGACTGTAGCAACTACGACAACAGGTCAAGCACACTGTTTTGTTTCAAGAGCAACGGAGAAAGAATCAAAGTTGTGGCATCGTAAGATGGGGCACATTCATCTTCGTAAAATGAATCATCTGGTGCACAATGATTTGGTTCTGGGAGTTCACATTAAAGGTTTCCATCTGGAAAAAGAGTGCATTAGTTGCATGAAAGGCAAGCAAAAGAAAAAGTCACACCCCACAAAGCAAGTCAATTCAGTCTCAAGACCCTTGGAGAGACTTCACATGGATTTATTTGGTCCTGTGAATGTCAAAAGTATTACCAGAGAACTTTATTGTCTTGTGGTTACTGATGATTATTCCAGATTTTCATGGGTGTTATTCTTGAAGTCGAAAGAGGAAACGTTTGACAGATTGAAGGGGTTGTTCAGAAAAATTGAAAATTTGTACCAAAGGCGTATCAGAAGAATTAGAAGTGATAATGGTACTGAGTTCAAGAACAACAATATGGAAGAATATTGTGATGAAAGAGGTATCTTGCATGAGTTCAGTGCTCCGTACACTCCGCAACAGAATGGAGCTGCAGAACGTAAAAACAGGACACTGATTGAAACGGCCAGAACAATGCTTGCTGATTCAAAGTTACCGATAAATTTCTGGGCAGAAGCTGTTTCCACCGCATGTTATACGCTCAACAGAGTTCTCACTGTCAAGAAATTCAACAAAACATGCTTTGAGTTGATCAATAACCGAAAACCGAAAACCGTTCGGGTCGCCCTGTACTGTTCTTGAGCCTTTTGGAAAATTTGGTGCGAAGAGTATTGAAGGAATATTCGTAGGTTATGCAAGTCCTTTACGACGAGTCTTCGTTCCAAGTCTGAAGCGAATTATTGAAGCTCAAAATGTTGAATGTCAAGGTCACACAATGCCTCCACAGAATCCAGGCGACTCATGGCGTTTCAATTATGATGTTTTGTGGGAGTCCTTCAACATGGAAGAAGAACCAGAGTTCTTTGATGAGTTGGATATTCTTAGAGAGTATGAAGATGAAAGATTTCCAGCAGAAACTTATCGAAAACGACAAGCTTCAAATGATGATGAGGCGGGTCCAAGCAATGCTGGAGAACATGACGATTTTGAAAATGATGTTGCTCAAGATAATCAGACGGTAGAGAATGTTAATCAAGAATCTGAAGACAGGCCAATATTCGATCGTGATGATTCAGACTCTGAGGGGGAGCTAGTCCAGTTTTCAAATCAAACTATTCCAGTCAGTGAACAAGTTGCTGATCAAAACGTCACAAATTTGGAGAGTGAAGTAGATGTTTCAGGCGAGGTGATGCCAAGAACGCTTTCTTATCATCCGGAGGAACTAATAATCGGAGAACTGCAATCAGGCGTCCGCACTCGAAGACAGCTTGATCAAGGGCTTACATGTTTTTACACAAAAGTTGCTCCTTTACAAACTGAATTCTCATTAAGTTGTTTTATCTCGCAGATAGAACCAAGGACGTACAAAGAGGCTCTTACTGAAGATTCGTGGGTAAATGCAATGCAGGAGGAGTTAAGCCAATTCGAGAAGCTTGGTGTATGGAAGCTAGTAGATTTGCCCGATGATCACCGGAAGATTAATACCAAATGGGTGTTTAAATGCAAGAGGGATGATCGAGGAGTTATCATTCGAAACAAAGCTCGACTCGTTGTCCAAGGATTCAGTCAGCAGGAGGGGATAGATTTCACCGAAGTATATGCCCCTGTCGCAAGACTTGAAGCAATCAGAATCTTCCTTGCATTCGCATCATGGAAAGGATTTAAAGTTTTTCAGTTAGATGTGAAGTCGGCGTTTCTCTACGGCAAGGTGAAAGAGGAGGTTTATGTCGGACAGCCACCGGGCTTCACCGACCCGATTCACAAAGATAAAGTCTACCTCCTTGACAAAGCGTTGTACGGCTTACATCAGGCCCCGAGAGCCTGGTATGAGACCTTGTCTCAACATCTGTTAGCCAACCACTTCACTCGAGGAAAGATAGACGCCACTCTTTTCACAAAAGAAGTCGACGGGCATCTTCTGATTGTCCAAATTTACGTGGACGACATAATTTTCGGGTCTACAAATGAACAACTCTGCAAAGATTTTGAACAAGTTATGAAGCAGAAGTTTGAAATGTCCTCAATGGGTGAGATGAAGTTCTTCTTGGGACTTCAAGTCGATCAACTTCCCGAGGGAACTTTCATACATCAAACAAAATACGTTCATGATGTTCTGGAGAAATTCGGGATGTCAGGAATGTCACTAATGTCCACCCCATTAGCGACGAACCATGGGATAAACCCTGATCTCACCGGAGAGAAGGTAGACGAAACATTGTATCGTTCCATGATCGGCTCGTTAATGTACTTGACGGCATCAAGACCGGATATTATGTACCCAACCTGCCTCGCAGCTCGATTTCAGTCAAATCCTAGAGCTTCGCACATGGTAATTGTGAAAAGGATTCTACGCTACCTGAAAGGAACTCCATCTCTGGGGTTGTGGTATCCAAAAGTTGGCGACTTCATGCTCGAAGGATATTCTGATTCTGATTTCGGATGCTGCAAAGTGAATGCTAAATCAACAACAGCGGGGTGCCAGTCTTTCGGACCACGATTGGTCACCTGGCAATGCAAGAAGCAGACCTCTGTCGCTTTATCCACTTGTGAAGCTGAATATGTATCTGCTAGCAGCTGCTGCTCTCAGATCTTGTGGATCCAGCAATAGATGCGAGACTACGGTTTGCAATTTCTTAACACCCCTATCTTTGTTGATAATGAGGCAGCAATTAACATAACAAAAAATCATTTTCATCACGCTAAAACAAAACACATTGAAATTCGTCATCACTTCATCCGAGACTGTTTCAAGAAGAAGTTGATACGAATAGAGAAAATCCACACCGATGAACAAAAAGCTGACTTACATACCAAAGCTTTTGATAAAACTCGATTTAAATATCTTTTGAAACTAAATGGTATGAAGTTACTATCGGATGCGGAGGAAATTGTTGGCGTTGATGAAGGTGCCACTGTAGATGATGTTGAGAAACAATCTGCAATGGTTTGTCGAATTTTTACTTGTTTTGGTTTTTAGGGGGAGATAGTAGTTTTATTTTCAGAAAATACAAAAACAATAAAAATTCGAAAAAGCCAAAAACATTAGAAAATTTCAAAAACCCAAAAACATGATAAAATTTCAAAAAGAGTTTGTGTAAAAAGGGAAAATGATAGTACATCAGCTAGACGGTTACTGTACGCTAAAGAAATGGAAAGTTCAAATACGTTAAACAGTCTCACTAATGATGTGTCGATAGGTTTTTACACATTGAGTAGATTTGTTCGGGATATAAACCTAAAATCTTACTTGCTTATTTCGTGGGGAACACTACTTGGATATATAGGTAACCCCTGAAATCTCGTTTGAAAGGTCTCATAATCTGATATACTAGGTCTTTATTCTCAATGATCTCTGGGGTATTATTCCGGGACTTCTGCTGAACGGTAGTTCTGACCTAGTCCCTGGATAATACTTTCTGCAAATGCTTGAAACATAGCATTAAACCCTCAGCATGCCGAAACAATAAAATTGCTAGTCGCTGTTGTTGTAGCTAAAAGATCCTCTAAAGGGGACACACCTTAAAGTCGAAGCTGATATCTCTCTGCGTATACGGAAGTATCGACCTGAGATCCCTCGGCCCTCGCATACCTAAATTATGAACAGATATCATTGTAGTATACTCACCTGTAAGACTGATTATTGGGATTCTGGATACGGGAGTATATTCAAGAGGTGGGACACATGTATAAGTTTAAGTCTCTAAAATACTAAATCAATATCCTGAATAGATTGAAAAGTGTGTAAGAATTTAAGTGGATCAGCATATCGACAATCTAGGTGAATTGCTTAATGTTTGGCATGAAATTAAGCTTAATGGTACTTATAACTTGTCGGAAGCTGATATGATTCCCTAACACGCTCACCAAAAATATGTTTGTAAATAGTTTACATTTACTGCTCTTTTATTTCTGTTTTCATTTTTAGTCTATTTGCTTCATTAAAAATCCCAAAAAGATTTTATATTTCTGCTTCATTTTTCGAACAAACCAAAGTGGAGAGTTGATCTTCGGATTCGAAAGTGATAGAAGATGCAGGAAGTTTCTGAGATGGAAGATGAGTTTGGAGCTAATTATGACTAATCTGTAATTGAAAATGTGAAACACAAGTTCATTAAGTTGATACTTGTAATTTTTTCAGAAAAATGTTTGAACAGAATTTTCAAAAGTCAGTATGTTTTGCTTCAGGTCAACCAAGGTCATTAAGTTGGACTTGGTCGACAAATTAAGTTCCTTGGGTCATTAATTTGAACCAAGCAACTTAAGTGGATTTCTAAAACTGGCAAAATTTGAGAAAAATCAAAGTTTTCATTAAAAAGGTTAAAGTGTGCCTCATTCGGATGTTCATCCGGACGGGTAGCCATACGCACGGATGGCAATGCGCCCGGGTGACAATACGCGTCTGATGATAGTATAAATAGAGGGTCAAAGAGTCAGTCAAAGCTATCCGCACGCACAATACTCTTTCTCTCTCACACTTTGACTTTCAGATTTCAGAATTCTTTGCACGGATCCTTGTTTTCGTTGGTTTGCACAACATTAGCAATGGCAAAGGTATGTTTTTCTAACTCAAATCTGCAATAATCCATTGTTTAATATCTGTTCATCGCGTATCTGTTCTTTCGAAGCCTTAAATCTTAGATTTAGCCTGTGTTAGTTCGTTTTGTCATGAATAAATCATAGGTTTTTGTTCGGAATGCTTAGATCTAGAGTTTTACCGGTTTAATTTGTGTTATAACATGTTAAAATCTTGTAGATCTGATGTTTGGACGTTACGTAGTGTCGGCTAGGTTTTTGAGAAATTGACCTGTGAATAGGACGTTTTAGACATCATTGAACATAGGGTTTTGATCGCTTTGACATTTTCTATGTAGATCTGTGTTCAATTTTAGATTTTGCCATAGAAAATTTTTGATGTTCATAAACTGTTCTTCATCCGTGACTTGTATCCACTCGCATAACTTGTACGCACGTATGGCAATCCGTGGCAAGGACAGGCTGTACGCGCGCATGGCAATCCGTGGCAATGACATGTTGTACGCACGGATGGCAACCCGGAGCAATGTTATGTTGTACGCACGGGTGGCTATACGGGGCATAGACAAGTTGTCCGCACGGACAACTTATCCGCACGGATAAGTCTTGCATATGGATAACGATTCAAGTGTCATACCATACAACAAGTCTTTCCTTGTCAGAATATTTTGAGATCCCAAAATTTTTAAAAAAAAATGATGATGAATAAAATTTCTGCAGGATTGGGATAAAGCTCATAATATATATTGTGTATTGGACGAAGTGTATACCGAAAACACAATAGTTCAAGATGTTGCAAAATTCTTGAGGGAAAGTAGAATTTCTAAGGCCTTAACTGATAAGACAGTAGCTTATGAATCTCATGTGAAACGATTTTGGAGTGCTGCAAGATACGAAGAAAGTGATAAGACCATTTATTCTGTTGTATCAAAGAAGGATGAGAATGGAAGAGATGTAGATTTGGAGATGAAGGTGACAGTTGGTGTTATAAGGAGAGTGTTGAATTTAGGAGACAATGATAGTGACCCAACCATAGTTTCTGAACGTCTAGTAAAAGGATTGTGGTGTAGGATGGGTTTTGCTGGTAGTGTGAATGGAAGGATGCAGAAGACAAGTTTTAGCCACGCTTATAAGTTCATGGCACATTGTGTTATTCATGCATTATCACACAGAAAAGGTGGATATGATGAAACTCAAGATTACATCATGAATATCATTGCTTGTCTTGTACTAAACAGACCGTACAATATCTCTCAAGTAATTTTTGATCACATATCTGAGAATGTAAAGGATGGAAGCAAGAGGTTCCTTATGTATCCTAGGTTTGTCCAGATGTTGATAGTTGATCAGTTTCAAGGTTTAGAAAAGAAAAGTAATGACATTTTGGGCCTAAGGCACATGACACCTGACACAATCAGCAGGTTGATCAAAGGTCCAAATCCAGGAGCAAAGAGAATGATCTGCAAAATTTCAAATCCAAACTATGTAGCTCCAGAGAATGATGCGTGGAAACATGAAGACAGCAATTCTGATAATGAAGATGACAAGATGAGTTTGTTCTATAAGAAAGATACAAGATGGTGGTGTATCAAAGATGGAAAAAGAAAGAGAACACCAAAGACGTCCCCTGCAGTTTCTATTCCGAAGAATGTGAAAAAGGGTATTGTGAAAGGGGGAGTCACAAGGAAATTAGAATTTATATTGTGAAAATTTCTAATAAATGTGTCAAACATCTGTTTTACAGGGTCTTCTGGAAAACAGCAGCACAAGTTGATAGATGAAAAAGTTCTGGAACCGTCAGCTGTTATTCAAGAAGGAACTGAGTTGTTATCACAATCTCTTCAAAGTTTCTTAAAGAAAAATGAGGATGCTGCTCAAGGAGTTAAAGATCAAGAAGGAGTCGTTCAAGATCTTTCAAGTGATGATGATTCTGAAACCACAATATCAGAATCCGAACTTGATCCACTTACTCTTGGCAAAGGAAAAGCTCAGTTAAAGAAAAAGAAAGGGTCAGATGAAGAAGACTCAACTTATGATCCTGAAAGTCCAAAGAAACAAATCAAGAAATGAAAAGCAGTTGTAGCTGGTCTTATTCCAAGAAGTGTTCGAGCAAGAAAAGACGAAAGTCAAGTTCAGAAGGAACATGATGGTAAAGAAACTCAACATGTTGAATCATCTCAACCACAAGAAACAGAAGCCGAAAAGCAGACTAGTCACGATGACTATATTGAAGTTACTGATGCTGGAGTCTCATATTCAGAATTTCCAAAAGTACCAGAAACTATAGAGATTCCAGAATCATCCTCACGGCCAAGAGATTCAGATGATTTCTTCAGCAATATTCCACCTGCTTCAGGTGATCCTTTAGAAGATCTGAATTTTGATGATGATTTATTCAACAATGAAGCAGTGAGAGTTCTTGCAAAGAAAGTCAAAGATCTTGAGAAAGAAAAAGAAAAAGCTGAAAGTGAACGTAATCTTTTATCAAAGCAAGTGAACAAGATAATGAAAGCTCATGATCAACTTAGAACAGTGTTAATCCAGGATGAACGCACCATGAAGAAAATAAAGGAAGATGGTGATAGTAATACTAAAGTGATTGAAGCTCTTATGGCAGAAATTTCTTCATTGAACAAGAATCTCCAAGATGTAAATCAAACACTCAATCAGGTGCTCAGTGAAATGAGTGAATCTACTTCAAACGAAATGAAAGCAATGAAGTTGGAGATGGAAGCCATGAAAGCAGACAAAGTGATGAAAGATGAACAACTCAAAATGTTATATTCTGTTGTGGAAAATCTTTTGAAAAAGGATGTTCATGCTGCTTACAATGAAATTGAAGTAAGGAAAGTTGAAGAGAGAAGACTTGAAAGAGAACGAAGACTGGCTGAGGATGCTATCCAAAAGAACAAAAGTATAATTGAAGATGTTCAAGAAGCTGGTGGTTCTTCACTTCAAGTTGATGCTGAAATGATTGATGCTGAACATGCTCAAGAACAACATGCTCAAGAACAAGTTGTTCAAGAACAAGTTGTATATGATCAAGATTTCATGTTGGTTGGAGAGCCTTCTCAAATCATTGATTCTGATGAAATCATTCATAGAGTTGCTGTTGCACAAAAGAAGAAAAAGGGGAAAGAAGTGTTACTACTTGAATGGAAGACAAATCAGTTTGTTCTTGTTGGTAATGCTTATACTGTGCCACTCAACGTAAAAGATGGTCTTTACAGAATGAAAGTTATGAAAAGGAGAAAAGAAGTGAAGAAGGCTCGGGGTGAAGAAGTTAGTGATTCTGATGAAGAACTACTTGGAGATGATGAAGCAAATGAAGATGAAGAAAAAGATGATGATGATGAGAAAGACGATGAGAATAAGAAAGATGATGATAAGAAGAATGATGACGATGATCAAGGTTCTTCAGGATTGATTGTGAAGAATCCTATTGATGAACAAAGGATTGAAGAGTTTCTGAATGATCAGATCAACGAGCAAGAAGATGATGATCATCAAGAAACTTCTACTTCTGGAAAGCAGCACTTGGATCAGGTTTTCCTCTCAAATCCCACTGTCATTTTCTTACAAGATAAAAGTCAAGAAGTGATTGAGGTTAGTAGAACAAGGGAAGAGATGTTAGAGGAATTGGGTTTGCAAGAAGGTAAATTTAAGTTCGATATTGAAGATGAGATTCCTGAAACTTCTGAAGATGTATTTGAGCCAAGATATGCCTTTGAAGCTGATAATTACAATGATGTAATCGTTGAAGACGCTTCAGATTCATCTGATGATGAAGTTCATTTTCATTATTCTGGGATTGATGCAACATTTCCTTCGTTGACGGAAATGTTCAAAGATAGAAATGTAGATGAAATTAGAAGAAAGATAGTGGAGAAAGTGTCTGCAGAAGGTATTCCAGATACCATACCAAGAGAAAATTTAGCCGAAGAAAGAAAGAAATGGTACAAAGTCATGCCAAAAGAGAGAAAGAAACTTCGGGCACTTCAATTCTTTAAGCACGACAAAGAACTCTCTTGGGGTGACATTCTCTCATGGGGATATTTGGAAGACTTAAAAGTTTATGCAATTAGAAGAGAACAGGGAGTACAGTATTTTGAGTTCTTGTCTGATATCAAAACTTTGCCTTGGTGGGATATAGATGAGCTGGTAAAAACAAAGAACATCAAAGAATTCTACCATGGGTTAGATGTGAAGCAGCACGATCAAAGGTTATGGAATTATGTGAAGCTGCAAGCTGAGAAAAGATATCCTGATTGGAAACCACACTTTCCTCAATAAATTGTCAGAATCCTAGAAAGTGGTGAAAAGGATATTACTTTGGATATCAAACCTCCAAGTTGTTTGAAGAATATGCCTTTAAGGGCAATGGAGCAAGATTTTCACGATGAGTTTGAAGGGTGGTTGTATAATCAAACTACAACTGAAGCAATAATCTCGTTAAATAACAAGTCCACAGGAGAAGCTAGAAGGATCTGTGTGTTAGATCCTATGTGGCTTGTAAACTGCTCAAAGAAAGATATCGATTGTTTGTTCTACAACAAGATAGTCTACGAGAGACCTGATAGAGAGCAAGCTTTGCAATATCAAAAAGTTGTGGATGTTTGTTACGCAAAAGACATCAACTCTGGAAGATACTGGAAGACAAAATGGAGAGATCTAGAGATTGATGAGTTCTTGAAAGTATTCAAGCGTGAACAACGTTCCAAGAAGATTGCTGAAAGAGCTGTTGAGTTGGGAAAACGTAGATTGGGAATTGTTCCTCCAACAGATCAGACACCAATTGAATCTGAAGAAAACAAAATTCCAAGGTGGGAACGAAAGCGTGATGGAGATCCTATCTACAGACATTGGTGGTTGACTGAGGGAAGACAAAAGAGAAAAAGAATGTTGGAGGAAAAGGCACAGAAAAGAAGAGAAAAAGCGCGTGAGCGAAGACGCAGCAGAAAGAATTAAAGACTATGCTGGAAGGTACTACAGCTACATCCGAGGGGGAGTCTGTTAGTACATTACGTCTGTAGCTTCCGTCAGCATGTAGTCATATTTTGTATTCTGTGTATTAATGTATGTATGTAGTTAGCAGGACAACTCAGGAATAGGTTCTGTATGTAAAAGTGTTGTTTGGGACAAGTTCAACTCGTGCGGATGGCAATACGCACGTATGGCAATACGCACGTATGGCAATACGCACGTATGGCAATACGCACGTATGGCAATACGCACGGATGACTTATCCGCACGGATAAGTCATACACGCGGATGACCATACGCACGGGTTAGTCATACGCACGGGTAGCCCACCCGCACGTACAACACTTCTTAGTATCCTGAGTTTGTCTATAAATAGAAGGTCCGGTGCTACTTTGTTAGAACTTTTGACACGCACGGATAGTCTGTACGTCTACCGGAACTTTGTGATTTTCAGAAAAATTAATAGAACGAACAGACAAGCAGTTAAACGTTGAATTCTCTGTTGCACAAATCTATGATTCATCTTAATGGATTCCGCACATTAAGACGAAATCGATTCATCTTGTTCCTACGAGCAGATCTTGTATCAACGGGACCAACATTTTGGGTCTTGCTTAGAGTGTCGGGTATCCAAGTTCTTTTTATTTTGTTCTTAGTTTATTTACAATCCTATTCGTCATGATTTATTTAGAACATTTTTAAGAAAAATAGTTTAGGCATAACATGCCTCTTAAAATATTATTAAGCTATATACAATTTCACACACCTCACAAGTGGTCACTCAACACTCGATCGAAGATGTATAAGTGAAATGCTCGGTCCCGCTGTGGAACTTACTCTTTACCATAGGCTTGACAGGCAATCAAACCTCCTCATTTTTGTCATAATCTTTGTAAATATCAAGAGGATTTTTAAATGGTAGGTTTTGGCTAGGGGTAGAGATTTTTGTTGGAAAGTGGCGAAAGGTGTAAAAGTGTCGGTTTTCTTTTGAAAATTTTATTTATTTGTGACTTTGATACAAACACCACAATCTATAAACTTTAAGCAAGATTTTTGGGACTTGCTTAATTATTTCAAGCAACTAAGATTTTTTTTATTTATAATTTTTGAGTTAAATGCCATTTTAGTCTCTGTGGTTTGGGCCATTTTGCCAGTTTACTCCAAATGTTTCATTTTTCGCCTGTGGGCCCAAAAAGGTTTCACCATTGCCATTTTAGTCCACTGGGTTAACTTCATCCATTTTTTATGTTAACGAGAAGTGTAATTCGATCATTTTATATGTAATTCTATGAACTAGAATGGTAATTCGGCCATATAAAATGACCGAATTGCCTTTCTCGTTAACAAATATAATGGATGAAGTTAACCCAGTGGACTAAAATGGCAACGGTGAAACCTTTTTGGACCCACAGGCGAAAAATGAAACATTTGGACTAAAGTGGCAAAATGGTCCAAACCACGGGGACTAAAATGGCATTTAACTCATTATTATTATTTTTTTGAAGAGTAACTATACACAAGATAACTAAGTCACCTTTACGGTTTTCAAAATAACCGAATTTTTATGAAAATAAGGGGTGTAAAAGTAAAAAGGTTTATGGGTGATGGTTGATTGTTGCAAAATGTATTTTTACGGGTTTTCTAACGAAAGGTTTAGGCTCAAAGGGGTTAACTAAGAGTTTTTTTTGTTTTGGTGGGGAGATAAGAAGGAAAATAAGCTTTAGATGAAAAGGGTTATAGTCCTAATGCCTCAATCATTTACTTACTTGGATTAGTCAGTAAGGATCGGGAATGCATTGTCTTGGCAAGTTCTAGATTCGTAAGAACCATTCAGGCTATCACACAAGATATGAAAAAATTAACATTTAATAAAGATATGGTATTGTATGCTCGGTAAAGGCACAAAACTCACTATTTGTGGGAAAGGGGTTAAAAAGTGTGTAAATGTATATACAATCAAATTTTAAAAGGGTTGTCATCCGTCTTATAAACTTTTCTTATGTGATTCTTTTTATCATGGCGTTATCGGTTGTAAAGTCGTAAAAATAATATTTTTAGAACGTTGGTTTTCCAACTTAAACCAAGACAAGATAAAATAAAGAAAAATTTTGAAAAAGTTTTGGGGTGTTTATCGGTTCCAAGTTGAGTTTTGTGTAAGGCTTGTTTAGGATAAAAGATTTAAGGTTTCCCCCCACACTTAAATTACGCATTGTCCTCAATATGTCCAAAAATGGATTGAAAATGATTAAATGTGTAAAAGTGGGTTAAAAACAACATTTTTCACAAACTAGGCAGTGGGCAGGGGGCATGTTAGGGAGGCACAACTTCGTGTCTGACTGCTAGTATCGTTGAATTTTTGAAAACTTACAGAAGGCAGGCACGGGCCCGTGCTTAATAGGCACGACCCCGTGTTAAAGGTCCAAAGACAAAATTATTTCAACAATTAGGAGGCATGGGGTGTTCTTACCACACACGGCCCCATGTTGTACTTGTTGTTATGAAGATTTCGAGGTGAAGGACCTTCTGATTCATTTAGTGGGTTCTTGGTTCAAGATCCTTTGGCTAGTTTCAATCCCCTTTGAAGTGCGCTTTTATTCCTACAAAGAGAAAACTTAGAAACAAAAGCATTAACTAAGAATAAAACTAAATCTTAAACATGATTGTTCTTTCAAAAGGAAGCCATACCTTTGAAAACGGAACATATATGTTTAAGTAAACTACTTTTATTTATTCATAGTCCATGGAATGGCTCCTCGGTGCGCCACATTTATAAGGGTTCTTGGCTAGACCCAAAGTTGGTCAAATGTTACCCGAGCGGGATGACTCGTATCCCAAGTTGCATCGGCTGAAGCGTAGTCCAAGCTCGAGTCTATTGCCTTGATGTAGTTCATCGGATCATCCTCCATGCGTTGTCCCACTTCGAATTTCACTTCCTTGTTACCAACCCTCAATGTTAGCTTTTCATCGCTCACATCCACCACGGCTCATGCGGTGGCAAGGAATGGTCTTCCTAGTATAAGTGGGATCTCGATGTCTTCTTCCATGTCAAGGATCACAAAGTCGGCCAGAAAAACAAATTCTCCGAACTTAACCAAAAGATTCTCTATGACACCTTGAGGGTACTTTACTGACCTATCCTCAAGTTGGATGCTCATCCTTATAGGATGCGGCGTCCCTAGTCCGAGTCATTTGAACATGGAGGCAAGCATTATGTTAATGCTAGCTCCTAGGTTGGCAAGCGCATTGCTTATTGGCGATACTCAAATGGAGCAAGGAATCGTGAAGCTTAAAAGATCAATTTTCTTTTGGGGGAGTTTGTTGAGGAGTACCGCCATGAATTCTTCACTTAGGTTAACTTGTTGAATTGATTCAATCTTCCTTTTGTGGGTAAGGAAGTCTCTCAAGAATTTGGAGTATTTTGGCATTTGTGAGAGGACTTCGACAAAAGGAAGATTGATGTGAAGTTATTTTAGGAGGTTTACGAACTTTGTGAATTTCTCGTCGGTCTTTTGGCGAAGTAAACAGCCGGGGTAGGGTACCAGTGGTGGTTTGGTAGGTTCGGTGTTTTAGGGTTGAGTGTTTTCTTGGTTGTTGGTTAAGGGGGTGTTTGTGGAGTGTTTTGAGGTGAAGTGGTTTTATTATCGGGCCCTACCTTCTGGTTTCTCAAAGTGCTAACATTTACTTGTGCTTTTGGGTTTGGTTCAGTGTTGCTAGGCAAGGCACCTTGTGGTCTTTCGGAGAAATTTTGGGCAAGTTGGCATACTTGTTTTTCAATGTTTTGTATACTAGCCCGTGGTTCCTCATTTCAGCTTCAGATTGTAGGAACCTTTCCGAGTAACGTATGTCCGATTCAGAGAAAAGACGAGTGATGGGATCCTCAAGTCTTTCTCTTCCTCCTTGTTGTTGTTGTTGTGGGTAGCCTTGTTTCTCATTTCGGGGTTGTTGTTGAAAGTTGGCCCATTGGCTTTGATTTTGCTGGTTGTTACCTCCAGACTCTCTAGAACTAAAGTTGGGGTGATTTCACCATTCCGGGTTGTAGGTGTTGCTTAGAGCTCCGGGTGGTCGTGGACGGTTATTGAGGTAGTTCACCATTTCCATTTGGTTCTCCCCATCTTTCATGCAACTCCAGTTTTCATGTGGTCTGCCACACCCTTCACAAGCCATAACCGAAGTCATTTTTGTCAATTCAAGTTTTTTTTATTTTCGTAGTTAAAGCTTCGATTTGGGCTTGTAAAGAGGTGGTTTCATCCACTTTGTGGACTCCCGGGGCTATGGATTTTGGGCCCCTAGGGGTGTGCCACTATAAACTATTTTGAGCAATTTCTTCAATTTAGTTGTAGATTTCGACAGGTCGTCGATTTCCAAGGAGTCTCTCAGAGTTTGAATCAAGGATTTGCCTTGTGTGTGATAAAAGTCCATTGTAGAAAATGGACACTTGTAGCCAAAGCTCTAGACTGTGATGCGAGCATTTCTTTAATAACTCCTTGAACTTTTCCCATGTCTCATACGAAGACTCCCTGTCCTCTTGAGAGTATGAATTAATTTTGGTCATGAGTTTGGCGGTTTTAGCGGGAGGGAAATATTTGTAGAGAGATTATTGGGTAAGTCCATCCCAAATGTGTACTGACCCATTTGGGAGGGTGTTGAGGCAACCCTTAGCTCGATCTTTGAGTGAAAATGGGAACATACGGAGCCGGATAGCGTCATTGGAGGCTCCGTTGTCACATATTTCCAAAAAGGGGGTAATACGTAAATGGGGATCTTCATCAGGTAGGTCGCGAAAGGTGGCGAAATTTTGGGCATTTGGATTAGGTGTGGTCGAAGCTCAAAGTTGTTAGCATCGACATTAGGTGGGTCAATAGCGACTCCAAGATTACCGACTATTAGGTCGTAGGTAATCCATGAGAGTACGTTGATCTGCCATGGTGAGGTTTTCGATCGAGGCTTTTTGTCAGTTTTTTTCTTGAAGTCTTTTTCTTAGGAAGCGCTCAGGTTCTTCCCGTGTGATAGTAGGCATGACCTCGTGTCTTTATAGGCATGGTTGCGTATTGTCGAGATAAAGCTTCTGTTTTCAGGTTTCCAGATATTGGGAGTGTGACACGGCCACGTGCTGAATTAATCACTGCCCCGTGCTTCACTCTAGTAACCTAGTAAACAAATACTTTCAACACTGGAAGATAGACATGACCCCGTGTTTAAGTGGACACAGTGCATGTTAAGTTGTCTGGAAGTTGGGCACGGCCCCGTGTTTGATTAAGCACGACTCGTGCTGAACCTACAGAAAGTGAAGAAAATGCAGAAAAAGAAGAAAATCCTAAAAAGAAAAATAAAGAAGATAAAAATGATTAGGTCGTCAATTTTAAGCTTTCTTAAAATTCTTGTATCCCCGGCAATAGCGCCAAAAACTTGACGTGTGTCGAGCGTGGTATAATTTTTAGTATATTTTTAGCACTTTTTACTCGTTTATCAAGCTTTTAATTTATAAAACACGATATAATACAATACAATCACTCTCTACAACACGTTAGGGTAAGTGCACCCATCGTTGGCGTAGTATAGTGATGTTAACATACCGAGGTCGTCCAAGGACACAAGGGCTTTTAATACCGGAATATCGTCAACCTCTAATCTAACCAAAATTTTTAGAAGAGTTGTTAGTTTAAAAAAGGGGAAATGAAACAAAAATAAAACGGTAGTAAAAAACAATAAACAAAATAGAATCACTTGGTTTTGACTCATCTTTTATCTATCTTTTGATGATTTCCGCACTTTGGGCTTTTTAAGAGATTATCTTAGTTATTGTGGCATGTCTCTCCTTCGGAGGCAACGCCACCCTCAGCCATATTAGTCCGATTCAGCAGGGATACAGTTCTGCAAGGACGGATTATTGAAAGATAATTAAGTAAGTTATTAGTGAAAAACGTGGCATGTCCCTCTTTTGGAGGCAACCCTACCCTCGGCCATATTGGTCTGAGTCAGCAGGGATAAAGTCCCGCAAGGCCGGTTTATAGTTTTAATAGCTTATTTATAAGGGATTCAAGCCGCTCTTACTTCCCCTGATTTGATTTAATCTGCCTCAAGAGAAGTCCTAATAAGCTTGAATCAAGTCCTCGCTGGATCTATACACTGAACGAGGCAATAACTTTACCCAAACCATCCTTTTAACCCCCTTCTAGGCAGTTAACATGCTTTATATAGACCGTAACGACACGAATGAGTGAATCAACAAAACATGAATAATGATAGAGTAAAGTTCACTTTCAGTATAAAAAACTAGTTATTAAAGTCATTAACATAAACCCAAATAAAAAGTAGCCAAAGTTTAGAAATCAAAAGTAACACATAAAAGATTTTTCTTCACCAAGTGATGTAATAGATTAGCCAAGCATGGCCTTTGTTTGACAAGAACTATTACAATCAATCTTGGATCCCGAGACTACTACACACACTCTAAAGGTGGATAATGGAGGAATGTGGTGGATGATGGTGTTGCAGTGGTGGTGGAATGGTGGCAAGTGGAAGATAAGTGGTTTGCCATGGGATGAGTTGGAAATGAGCCAAGCTCCTCTATTTATAGCTGAAATCAGACTCCTCACACGGCTCCGTGCCCAGGAGGCACAGCCCCGTTGTCACGGCCCCCGGCCCGGTGTGACCCGGTCCAGAAGCCGTGCAGAAAACCTGTTGGTGCAGTTGTCTGTCGACTACATCTTAGTTCGAGTCTTAGGCTAGGGCTGATTGTAGAGTGATTGGAAATCAAGAAACACATAAGTATAGTCTGGTCCGCTTTTATGTCATTGTATATTGTGGTCCGCTTATGTGTCAATAGTCTGGTCCGCTCATAGGGTAATAGTCTGGTCCGCTTTTGTGTCAAGTCATATAAGCGAACCAGCATGTCTATATATAGAGGAGTAGTCTGAGCGGTCCAGAACAGTTCTATGTGTGTGTTTTTGAAGGTGTAACGGCGAAGCCCTGCCAATTTGTCTCCGGATCTTGTAAATTGTTAGCAGATTAATAAAAGAGACGTTAAGTAGTGAAATCAAGCTTTACGAAGACCGAATCAATGAATTCCGCCTCTGATTCTGTCTAAACACTCTTCTGATTGACTCGTCAAGTCGTCAAACGTTCCTACAAGTGGTATCAGAGCTCAGGAGGAAGAGTTCTTACCGTTTAGCTCGATTTTCGCTCGAAAATTCTGATTTCTACACCTTCTTTTCTCGATTCAGAAAGATTTCACGGTCGGAATTCGCTCAAATTTGAACAGTTTGTGCGCAATAGTATCAAGATAAATCCTGGAAAGTTTCAGATCCAAATTCCTAACCGTTTAGGAGAAATCTAAGTTTTTCTGCTCGAATTCGCTGTCAAAATTGAGGTCCGCTTTTTCGAACAAGTCTGGTCCGCTCGAACGAACAAGTCTGGTCCGCTCGAACGAACAAGTCTGGTCCGCTCGAACGAACAAGTCTGGTCCGCTCGAACGAGCAAGTCTGGTCCGCTTTAAGTGACAAGTCTGGTCCGCTTTAAGTGACAAGTCTGGTCTGCTTTTGTGACAAGTCTGGTCCGCTTTTACGGACAAATTCTGGTCAGCTTATTCGGACATTGATTAGGTCAGCCTATTCGGACGTTAAGTAGGTTAGCTTATTCGGACATTGAGTAGGTCAGCTTATTCGGACGTTGAGTAGGTTAGCTTATTCGGACACTGATTAGATTCACTCATTTGATCGTCACTACAGATTTGTCGAGTGTATTCGAACGATGACAGAAATGATTTTTGATGAACAAGAAAATAATACACTTGAAAACCTGAATAATTGGTATATGAGAACTGTGGATACAAATTATAGGAATGTGAGTACGGACATTTGGATTAAAAGTTTTGAATTTTTTATATGTCAAAAGGATGAAACTTTGAATGAAATGGAAACACGATTTAAAGTTCTAACGGACAATTTGTGGAGAAAGGGTATTAGAATGTCAACTGATGAACATATATTGAAATTGACAACTGCATTACCTGCTAAATGGGATGAATTCATGGTTGAGCTAAAAAGAAAAGATTTTTTCCAAGAGCTTAATCCACATCAGTTCTTTAATGAGGTTCTTGCAGAGTGTCGTAAGGAAGAAAAGAAAAGAAGGGAGTTTTTGAATGAGATAGGAAAGAATTTACAAGATTTAGAATTGGATGTGATTACAGAAATCGATAAAAGAGTTCGAATATGTCTTGCAACAAAGAGGAATCTGAAATATGATATTAAAAGGAAATGTTATATTGATGAAAGTATGAATCCTTTTAATTTTGTTAAACTTTTTGGTGCAGGAACATACAAGATGGAAAAAGATCAAGATTCAAAGATTGAAGAATCAGTGAAGAATGAATCTTCGAATTCTGCATCAGTGTGTTTTACATGTGACAGCTTAAAGACGGAAAATGACAAACTCGTGAAAGATGCGGAAAGTTTGACTTTGGAAGTCAAAGAGCTGAATGATAAGAAGCAAGCTGATGATAAACAGATTCTTCTTTTGAATGAAACCTGTGTAAAGCTGAACTCTGAAAATGACAAAATGTTAAGTAACTTGAACAGTTTGACATTGGAAAATCAGAAATTGAAAGAAAAAGCTAAAGTTTTTGAAGAAAAAATTAAAAGTTTTGGAAATGAAAAAGTAAAAATTGAAAAAGATTTTCAAAGTCAAATAAAAATTTTAGAAGATGAGAGAGATTTATTTGGTAAAAACAATCTTGAAAAACAAATTGAAATCAATTCTTATCTTGAAAAGATTATTCGACTTGAAAAGGAAGCAGAATGTGCTCAAAAGAAAATCAAAGAGTTAGAAGGTAAAATCAAGGAATGGGAACAAAAGTTGAAGGTGTTTGTGAATACTTCAACTATTCCTTGTCCAAAACCTTTAAATTCAGTTCCAATAAGTGACGGTGTCACAAACTTTGACAAAGTCAAAGTTGAAGATTGTGATGAGAAATCTGATGATGAAAATAAAAAATTCGAAAAACAAAAATTGTTTTTGAAATTAAAAGAAAAATTTCAAGAAACTGTTCCACAATCAACTGAAAAGGGAGAATGCTCTAAGCAAAAACCTTTAAAGAAGAAAGTGGAACAAAAACAAAAAGAGAAAAATTTGAAAAATGTTCAAAAAGAGAATAATAGCTCATCAGATCGATCATCCAATCACAATCAAAAACCACAAAAAGTAAAAAATGAAAACTCAAAAATTGTTGGCAATAAGTGGTGTAGGTTAGATCACAGTGCTTCAAAGTCAAATCCAGCTTTCAGGAAGGATGATGATCATCACAAAGCCAGACAATGCTATGATCTGAGTGTTTGGTGTTATAGTGGTGATTGGTACGATAACAGAGTGTGTTACACTTGTGGTGTTCGAGGACACATTGCTGTTAACTGCCAGAGTTGGAGTTATGAGACGAGAAGATGCTATAATTGCCAAATCAGAGGTCACATTGCCAGAGATTGCCCAATGAGATCAAAGGGAAGATCGAGGGCTGAATCTCAGAAAATGGCAAAGAAGAAACCAGTCAAAGTCGAAGCAAAGCCCAAAGAACAAAAGGTTCAAGAACCTAAAGTTCAAGAAACGAAAGTGAAGCTTTCTCAAGGGCAAAAAGACAGACTGAGGAAGAAGAGAAAGAAGGCGAGAGAGTATCTGGAGAAGATTTTGTCCTCGGGTTCATCTGTTAAAAATAAGAGTTCTGATGAATCAACTCCCTCGATTGCAAAATCAAGCAAGACGAATTCATCAGATACAAATCTGAGGACGAAAGAGGGAAAGAAGAAGAAGAAAATGGTCGGCGATGAATCTGACGTGTCGAAGTCAGACAAGCCACCTTCAGGCGATGAATCTGACAGGTCAAAGTCAGACAAGCCATGTGCAGGCAATGATTCTGGTTTGTCAAAGCCAGAAGAGCCTGTTGTTGAGGTAAAATCTAAGAATTCAGGTTTAACAATGGATGATGAAAATTTTCCACCATTGTTGAACAAGAATTCAAAATCACCCAAGGACAGTCAGGCTTGGGTGAAACTGTTTAAATGAAAAACCTGACTTGCCGGAACTCCCAGGTTTGTAAGCGAGGAGTAGGAATCGACACCTTGAGAATTCAACCAACAGATGATGATTGGTTGAAAATGTTTGTTTGGATTGATCTTAAAAGTAGTAAATCAGGGACATTAAGTTGTATCTGATTTTCTACAAGTGTTTGAGAAACAAAATGATAAAGTTTATCCCCTAATCCAAAAATGGTTAAAATCAGTCAACAAAACTTATTTTCCAGAAAAACCATTTGATTAAAACAAACTTAAGTGTTTTGAGATCATAATGGGAAAATAGTTTGTTGTGAGGGGGAGTTCTGATTGTTTATGCCAAGTGGATGGCGAATTGAAGTGATTTAATATCAGTTGTCAAGTTGGTTGTACAGTTTAGTTTCAAATTTCCTAAAATGTGTTTGCATTTTAGGGGGAGTAAGAATTTTAGAAAATCCAAAAACATTTGAAAATTTGAAAATGCCAAAAACATTGAAAAGCAAAAAAGAGTTTTGTTGAGACAAGAGGAAATGATAGTAAATCAGTGGACTATCACAGCATGCTAAAGAAATGGAAAGTTAAAAAATGATAAACGGTCTCACTAAAGATGTGACGGTAGGCTCAGCTAGACTAGTAGATTTGCGATAACGATACAAATCTAAATCAAAAAGCCTAGTTCTAGTGGGAAACACGGTTGAAAGCATAGTACTTAGTTTTGTCCTTCTTGATTGTGTGCCTACTCAGTAATCGCTGAATGCCAAAAAGCATAAAAACTGGTTAAGTTTGTGAACTTTCACAACTTTGCTGAAAAATCGCTGTGATTGTGCATTTTATTTTGCAAAGATTTAAACTTGTCTTATTTCTTTATTTTGTTTAAGCATCGGACATCCTCTGCGTATACGTGAGTATCGACCTGGATGTTGTTGCCTAAACGTTCTGCTTTATTTTCTTTGGTGTTTCGTTTAAGCTTTGGATCACCTCTGCGTATACGGGAGTATCGACCTGGTGGTTAAAGCCTAAACAACTTCAACTTGTTTTATTTTCTTATTTTGTTTAAACATTGGACTTTCTCTGCGTATACGGAAGTATCGACCTGATTGTTAATGTTTAAACATTCTGCTTTGTTTTCGCACAAATCACAGTCGATAAAAGTTTAAAGGCATTACTTGAGTCAGTGTATTGCATGATGAGGGGATATGCTGAGATCGTGGGGTCCATAAGAATTTAGTGCTATCTTAATATACCTTAAACGTATCGGTAAGCATTTCGAAAGTTTTTAGATTGAGCTTAAGAGGACAAACATATCGTCAATCAACGTGAATCGTTTAGAACTTAAAACGATTAAAAGCTTAACGGTGCTTGTGATTTGTCTAAAAACTGATCTGATCCTCTTTCGCAAACTCACAAAAATATGTTTGTACATATTTCATTTCTGCATTTTATTTCTGTTATTGCATTTATGTTTTTGAAAAATCCAAAAAGATTTTCGACAACTGATGTTGAAAAGCTGATATTCAAAATCTCAAAGGCCAAACAAGATGAACAGACAGGTTGGTTAAATGGATTGAAATGTTTAAGATAATTCATTAATTTGAATTAGAAATTGAAATGTTTCAAATTTAAAAGGATTTAAATGTGAAAATTCTCAAATGTTTAGTTGATTCATTAAATTGAATCACAATTATTTTGGTTTGTGAAAGAGTGGTTGAGTTTTGCAGGTTTCTGATCCTATTGCTACGGAAAGCCAGGAGGTATAGTAGAACCTGAGGAGAGCTTAAACTGATAAAGCCAGGATTTAATTTCAATGGTGATAACAAATTCCAGACGGCGATCCCAGCTTGATGATAGGGGGAGTCTGACGAGAGTTAGAGCCAGAGAAAGATCCGGGTATTTGATTCCAGGAAGAGTTCCTGAAGAAGACTGAACGAGATTGAAGAGCTGTCAATGATTGAAGACTCTCACTGAAGATTCCGTCAACATTCAAGGGGGAGTCTGTTGGTGCAGTTGTCTGTCGACTACATCTTAGTTCGAGTCTTAGGCTAGGGCTGATTGTAGAGTGATTGGAAATCAAGAAACACATAAGTATAGTCTGGTCCGCTTTTATGTCATTGTATATTGTGGTCCGCTTATGTGTCAATAGTCTGGTCCGCTCATAGGGTAATAGTCTGGTCCGCTTTTGTGTCAAGTCATATAAGCGAACCAGCATGTCTATATATAGAGGAGTAGTCTGAGCGGTCCAGAACAGTTCTATGTGTGTGTTTTTGAATGTGTAACGGCGAAGCCCTGCCAATTTGTCTCCGGATCTTGTAAATTGTTAGCAGATTAATAAAAGAGACGTTAAGTAGTGAAATCAAGCTTTACGAAGACCGAATCAATGAATTCCGCCTCTGATTCTGTCTAAACACTCTTCTGATTGACTCGTCAAGTCGTCAAACGTTCCTACAAAACCCGTGGTAGTTGTATTTGGTTTGGCAGCGGAAGTATTAACAGGATCGTTTAACTTGAAAATGCCCAATTATTTTATTTAACAATTTGGGACAAACCCCATTGTAACACCTCGTAAAATCATGTCTAATATGATAAAGACACGTGTCATGGACTTAAACGTGTGATAGATTGGTCTTGAGGGACTAAAGTTGTCAAACAATGTAAATATGTGAATAGAAGGATCCAAAGTGTCAACATGCCTAACTTGTGCCTCTGATTGACCTCACACGACGTTCGTATTCTTTAAAGAATAAATTAACGAACATTGGAAGTCGTTTGTGCTTAAAATAAGGGTCTTGTGAAACATAAGGGTTAAAAGTGTCAACATGTTGAAAGTTACCTCTGAGTGACCTTTAACGAACCCAAAAACATTGTAAATAAATCAATATTTCGTTCACAAGAATATTAGATATTGATTTTATAAAGTTCCGATGAATACAAGACGTTTCGGGTGATCGTACAACTAACCGGAAGCCTAACGGAGTTAGTTTATGGCTCAAGGCCCTCAAAAGCTAACTATAGGGGTCCATATTGCAATAAATAAGAGTTTTACAGACCAGGGACCAAAAGTGCGACAACAAAAACATTTTTCCCGGTTTCTGAGTTTGACGCGGGCCGCGTATAGGTTAATCAAACCTTACGCGGGCCGCCTGAAAGTTGCCAGCTCCATTTCTTTTGGACAGATGCCTGTATCAGCTGTTGCACCGCCTTTGAAGGCCTGTTTTCGAATTCCAGGGGCAGGGCCAATGGGTTATCATGCATAGGGACACCTGGGAACATCATACAACACTTGTAGACTTGTTAGGCATGATCTTGAAGGATTAAAATCCATATATATAGAAGCTCATTGTTGCAACATTTGGGCATTCATTTTGAAATCATTCAAACACTTGTTCTGGAGATACCTGGAGCTCAAGACCACTTTCTAAGGATCATTAGTCGTGCTTAGGACCTCAGTAAGTGTCCTTAACCTTCCTTAATTCAGTTTTGATTAGTTTAATGGCCCAAAGTCAAACCGTCGTAATTAAAGTTTGACTTAGTGATTAATCACTAATGGTCCAATCAATTCTCGAATTGAAAGTACCTTTGAGTTGGTAATTATGTGGGTAATAAACCCTTAAACGGGCACCCTCTAATTCCCATTCTAACTAGGTCAATTGTCGGGTCAAAGTTAATTATAAAAAGTCAACAGAAAGCAAATTTTCGCATAACCACATAATTAACAATGTAGAAGCTATGGAACCTGTTTTATCACTCATATGACTTGGTAATTAATGTAAGAACATGTCTAAACATGTTCAACCCGACAATTTTCAGTTTAAGCTCGGTTCGGAATCGAAAGTCACAAAAGTAGACTTTTGCTTTGACTTTCAGTTCTGACCCAATGTAGCATGATTTAGAATTGCCTTAGAGCTCTAATAGGACCAGGTTATAGATTAGTGTAACCCTCTGAGATTATACAACTTGGTTCATTAGTTATTCGATTCATGTGCATGTTTCCGTTATATGCCTAAATATTGACCATAATGCCCTTTTAACTTTAAAACAAGATTTTTGAAAATGAGAGAGGACAAAAACCTTTATTACTGATTTATAAACTTGTCCTAAAAATTTGACATCAGTTTGAGGTCTAGATTAAGAGTTACGCTCAATAGCGTGATTAGAAAGCTTTTTATTAATTAAACGGCGTAATTAACAAAAAGCCTATCTAAACCCAAATTTTGACATCAAACTTTTTACCCACTGATGTAATATAATATTTTGGGATTTTTGAATATTTTTTATTATTTTAAGCTGAGCATAACATAGGGTTCTTGCTATAATTCGGTAAATGTCGGTTATACCCTTTTCTTGAATAAAATGAGTTTCACGTAATATTTTGATACCAAACTTTTTGCTACTGATTTTATATGATAAATAAAACATTTTGAACTTTATAAACTGATCAAAAACTCAGATTTCCTATTTAAACCTGAAAATCGCTTAAAACCGACTTTTACGCGTTTTAAGCGCATAGTATGAGTTAAAACTATTTTTGGCATATGAAACTTAATACCTAGTGATATTTTAAGTAAATTTTTATAATTAAACAGTAAGAAAAAGATTTGAACTCAGAATTCTAATTTTGACCTTCAAAGCTTATGTGAAATTACCAAAATGCCCCTACGGTGGATAGTTTGGTTATATGAGATAAATTTCACATATATGCAATACCCTACTGTTATGACTTATAAAAATAAATATTTTTACTGATTATATCAGACCTGAAACTCAGATTAGTATTTAAACTCTTTTATAACCTTTAAAATGACCAAAATACCCCTACGGGGCATAATTTGAGCTTAAATCCATTTTGGGCATAATGGATGGTATCTTACTGATATCACAACATATTTAAGGCATGTTAACTTAGGAAACCTGTTCATGACTCATTTGGTTACCCGTTACGCATTATTCGCGTTCGGTGCGGTTTATGTAACTAGTTTGCATAAATTAGCCGAAACGGGTCAAACCTTATCGTTTTTATCTCAAAATCCAGAATGTGTTTAGTTTACCCATATTATACAAGTATTCAAACTTGTCGGGTATAAACCACATTCTAATCCGGTCTTCGCTTAATCATGCGTTTGAACCGTATATCTTCTTTCAAAACTAACCGGTCTAAGTTTAGGCTTAATTAAGACCCGTTAGGATCTAATAGGTTATTAAAACCTTTGTTCCAGATTAGGGGACCAGTAAAAGATACTTGCACTCGCTGATTGTGATATATACTTGCTAAGGTAAATACTTTTAACTTATTTTCCCTTATACGGGCTTGGGGTACGGTATATAAAATACCGCTTGGTCGGGCATTGAATTTTTAATCATATGAAGGTTAATTTATAGAGATGACTCGTTTAAACTGTTTTGTTTGCTTAAAGCCTTTGGGGGGTTAATGACCATGTCCTGGATATCCTTGGCATCATTCATTGAAATGGCAACGACCTAAGCACGGGGTGTAGGCATACACCTACCAGTGCATATATATAAAAAGGTATAACCGACGGTTCGAGAATAACTCTCCGCGGGATTATATCATGTGGCGTGTCTATTAATCTTTAACCCGGTATTCAGCCCGGGCTACTGAACGTATAACGAACATGTAATTCTTTTACAAGTTTATATATAAATAATTATCCCAAGTTATAAAAGAATATTTTGTGCCTTGTGCATTTAAATCAATTTTCTTAAACATTTTCAAAATGAGTCGGTTAATTGTATTTACCAGTGTAAACTGGCGTATTTTCTCAAAAAGGCTAAGTGCAAGTACTAAATGGAATAGGCTGGCTACTCCTAGCATCAATAAAGAGTCTTGCAAGCTTAGATGTTATAAATCTGTGAACAATGATCTTTTGTTAACATTGATCCGCCTGTGGATCCTTGTAACCGTTTTTGTAATACACTTTATATTACTTTTAATTCGGTTTGTAGTGATTTTATCTTTAGACTTCTGCTGTGTATATAAACTGTGATAAATTGTCTATGATGATATCAACTACGTCACGATACTACCCACCGGGCCCACCGGTAATACGTTGAAATATCGGGGTGTGACACCCATAATTTACAGTAAAGGGAATTTCACGAGGAAATCCCTGGTTTTACAAAACATATTTATTTGTTTTATTGAGCAACTTCTTCAAGCTTGCAGTGATACACGGCACTTTTTCCTGGATCACAGCAGGTCACCTGAAACATGTTTTAAAACATTTTATCAGCAGGGAAATACTGGCGAGTCATTCAATTTGCACAAAAGACACATTGTTATAAATTTAGAGCATTAAGGGTTTTTATATTTGCCCCTTATCATATAATTATCTGGGTCAGCTATCACTCGACTGAATCTATAACTGTGGACATATCACTAATTAGGCTCGCCCACCTAAAGTGATAAATCGTTAGTAGTAATGTGCACAAAACCCCCATATACTGCCAGTAATTACAGATTAGCAAAGACTTAATCACTGCAAGGTATAACTGGAAAACATTTAAGGTTTTGTAAAGCAATTTGATAAAAAGAGAATGACTCACATTGCAAATTTAATCGAACAGAACCTTGCCTACTGATTTAACCTTGTAACCTATTTTAAATAACAATGCACACGAAACTAGGTCAGTAACTTAATACAACATTTACGATAAGCTCACGAAATCAAAACCCTCACGACGAATGACAAAGTATAGCCCGTATTCGGGCAGCACTTAAACATCCATCGGATTGGTTTCAATCGATCGGATATTGTATCGTAGCAGTGATCGAGTTATTACCCTGTTATCGCAGCAGAGCTTCGTGCTAGTGTGTGTTTTTGAACGAAAAAGTGAATAACTCAGTGTACAAAACGAATTTGAACGTCGAACCAACGCAGCCATGCAAGTGCCAAACCCCTGCTATTTATACTGAAAAACAGTCCCTGTCGATTGTGGCGCGACAGGCTGTCGCGTGGCGCGACGGCGCCCTTTTAGGGTAGGATAGCCTCGTGTATTTGTAGCCTGGGTGAGTCAACCGTTCGACGAATTTCGTTTTGTACAGCAAACTGTGAGGATAATTGTCCATTAGGGTATACCCCCCCCCCTGAGTTTTAGGGGCCCTGATCCTAGTTCCAATTGTTCTGAAAATTTTAGGGGTCATGCAATATTATTTGGGTGTCTCAATTAGGGTTTCCTATTGGACATAATAAAATAAGAAATAATAATTTTGGTGAGCGTTGTTACATCCTCCCCACCTTATTAAAATCTCGTCCTCGAGATTTACTAGAACAAGTAGGGATATTTTCGCTTCGTTTCTGATTCTAGTTCCCAAGTGTACTCAAGCCCTCTCTTTGAATCCCATTTGACTTTAACCAGTACTAGTCTTTTGTGCTTGAGAAACTTAACCTTTCTATCTTCTATATGAAGTGGCCTTTCTACAAATTTTAACTTATCATTTACCTCTATGTCTTGGAGATGTACTACCAGGGATTCGTCGGACAAACACTTCTTGAGGTTAGATACATGAAACACCTCATGTACTCCAGCCAGCTCTTCTGGTAGTTGTAGGCGATAAGCGACTGGTCCTATGCGTTGGATTACTGGGAATGGTCCTACGTACCTTGGACTTAGCTTTCCTTTCTTTCCGAACCGAACCACTCCTTTCCAAGGAGAAACTTTCAATAGTACCTTATCTCCAACTTGAAATTCTAGCGGCTTACGTCTATTGTCTGCATAACTCTTCTGTCGATATCGAGCTGTCTTTAGTCTTTCCTTGATTTGAGTTATCTTGTTGGTGGTTTCTTGTACGATTTCAGGACCTGATAATTGGCTTTCTCCTATTTCTGCCCAACAGACTGGAGTTCTACACTTTCGTCCATACAGTGCTTCGAACGGGGCAGCTTTGATGCTTGAATGGTAACTATTGTTATAGGAGAATTCAATTAAGGGTAGGTGGTCATCCCAGTTTCCCCAAAAATCTATTACACATGCCCTGAGCATGTCTTCCAGGGTTTGAATTGTCCTTTCACTTTGTCCGTCTGTTTGGGGATGGTATGCAGTACTTAAATTCAATCGTGTCCCCATTGCTTCTTGGAAACTCGTCTAGAAATGTGAAGTGAAACGACTATCTCTATCCGATACAATAGAGAGTGGGACTCCATGTAAGGATACTACCTCGTCTACGTATAACTTGGCTAATCTTTCCATAATGAAAGTTTCCTTCATGGGTAGGAAATGAGCTGATTTAGTTAATCGATCCACAATTACCCAAATTGCGTCGTTACCTTTTCTGGTTTTGGGAAACTTAGTACCAAAATCCATGGTTATTAGTTCCCATTTCCAAACAGGCATTTCTAATTGTTGGAGTAACTCTGAAGGTTTCTGGTGTTCTGCCTTAACTTGTGAACAAGTTAGACATTTAGATACATATCTAGCTATGTCCTTTTTCATTCCTATCCACCAGAAATTATTTCTTAAATCTTGGTACATCTTATTATTACCAGGGTGCATGGTATATCTAGATTTATGGGCCTCTTCTAAAATTTTATTTCTTAAATCTCCTTGCTTAGGTACCCAAATCCTTTTCTTGTGGAATCTCCAAATTCCATCAATCCCTTGCTCTAATTCCTTTATCCTTCCCTTCATTCCCTCAGCATTGTTCTTGATTGCTATTTGCTTAATATTCTTTAATTGTTCCATTAAATCTACTTGAAGATTTAATCTAAGTGTACGAACTCGACGTTGTTTCTCATGATACTTACGACTTAGGGCATCTGCTACTACATTTGCCTTTCCTTCGTGATATTGAATATCACAGTCGTAGTCACTTAGAATTTCCATCCATCTTCTTTGCCTCATATTTAATTCCTTTTGCCCAAATATGTATCTTAAACTCTTATGGTCCGTATAGACAGTAAACTTACTTCCGTACAGATAATGTCTCCAAATCTTAAGGGCAAAAATTATGGCTCATAATTCTAAGTCATGAGTCGTATAATTTTCCTCGTGCTTCTTCAGTTGCCTTGAGGCGTACGCAATTACCTTTTTGCGTTGCATTAACACACATCCTAATCCTAGCTTAGAAGCATCACAATAAACTTCAAAATCTTCTGTCCCTTCGGGTAAGGCAAGAATTGGGGTGTTTGTTAACCTTTGTTTTAAAATCCTAAAGGCCTCTTCCTGCCTGGTCCCCATTCAAATTTAACTGATTTACAGGTTAGCTTAGTTAATGGCACAGCTATCTTAGAAAAATATTTAATGAATCGTCTATAATATCCAGCTAACACTAGAAAACTTCTAATTTCCATAGCTGATTGTGGGACCTTCCATTTGGTAATTGCTTCGATCTTGGATGGATCCACGTGAATACCTTCATGATTCACCATATGACCTAAGAATTGCACCTCCTGTAGCCAAAATTCACACTTCGAGAATTTGGCATAAAGCTACTCTTTTCTTAACAAAGTTAAGAGTGCATGCAGGTGCTCACAATGCTCTTCCTGATTTTTGGAATATATAAGTATATCGTCGATGAAGACAGTCATAAATTTATCCAAGTACGGCTTACAGATTCTATTCATCATGTCCATGAATGCGGCAGGAGC
This sequence comes from Helianthus tuberosus, assembly GCA_030545235.1. NCBI lineage: Eukaryota > Viridiplantae > Streptophyta > Magnoliopsida > Asterales > Asteraceae > Helianthus > Helianthus tuberosus. Next base: position 142,836,013 of record CM060412.1, on the reverse strand, counting down.
ATTTGTTAGTCCAAAGGGCATGACTGTAAACTTGTAATGACCATACCTAGTTCTGAAAGCTGTTTTAGGTATGTCTTCTTCTTGTACCTTCAACTGATGATATCAGGAGCATAAATCTATCTTAGAAAAATATCTAGCTCCCTGAAGTTGATCGAAAAGATCATCAATCCTAGGCAATGGGTATCGATTCTTAATTGTAACCTTATTCAATTCTCTATAATCAATACACATTCGCATGGAACCATCCTTCTTTTTCACAAACAACACTGGTGCTCCCCACGGGGATGAACTAGGTTGTATGAATCCTTTGCTTAATAATTCATCTAACTGCTTTTTCAATTCTAGCATTTCGGTGGGTGCTAACCGATAAGGTGCCTTAGCTATCGGTGTAGTTCCAGGAATCAGATGAATTCTAAATTCTACTTCCCTATCTGGTGGTAATCCTGGTAGTTCTTCTGGGAATACATCTGAGTATTCTGATACTATAGGAATTTCCTTAAGTTCCTTACCCTTAGTGCTAATGATTACCGAAATCATATACATTATTCCTTGCTTTAGTTCATACCTAGCAACTTTCACTACAGAAATGAAATTCATTGATTTGCGTGGCTTATCTCCTGTAACCACTATTATTTCTCCTGATGGTGTATGAATTTCTATGGAATTCTTATCACTGAGGATTCGAGCATGGTTGGCTACTAACCAATCCATTCCTAATACGACATCAAATCCAGCTAAACTCATGGGTAATAGGTTTGCAGAAAATTTATGACCTGGAAGTTCTATATTTTCTTTTTGCAAAACCGTATCTATGTTAACAGAGTTCCCGTCTGCCGTTTCTACTGTATAAATCTGCCGAAGTTTGGTTAAGGGTAGCTTAAGAGCTTGGCAGAAAGAAGTATTTATAAAACTTTGGTTTGCACCAGAGTCGAATAATACTTTCGCATAAACATTGTGTACCAGAAACGTATCAGCTATTACGTCGGGAATCAGTTCGGCTTCTTGTGTTGTCAGCTGGAAGGCTCTTGCGTTCTTCTTATTAGTTCCTTCAGCAGGTTTGGCCTTATTATCCACTGGCTTGATCAATTTAGGGCACTCTGGTCTGAAATGCCCAGCTTCTCCACAGTTGTAACAGACCTTTGCTTTCTCTTTGCATTCCTCTTCCCGATGGCCCGGAATTTTGCAGAAATTATAATTTTCTCTACATTTTCCAAAATGCTTCTTTTTGCAATTCCCGCAAAATGGCGGGGTAGAAGAGGACCCAGTTCCCTTCCTCTTGAAGTTAATATTGTTACCCACACGAAATCCGTGGGTAATCTTTTGGGCTAATTCCTTTTTCCTGTTTTCTTCCCGTGTACGTACCAGCCCGTCGGTCAAAGTATTGGCTAATTCCACCGCATCGTCGATGGTGCGGGGTCTTGCAGCTTTGACGATATCACGAATCTCACTAATTAAACCCCAAATATAGCGAGAGATAAGTACCGGCTCTGGCGAAGCCAGAGTGGGCACGATTCTGGCATATTCGAAAAATTTCGAAGTATACCCGCGACAGTCAACGTCCACCATTCGGTGGCTCAGGAATTTATTCGCCATTTGCTCTTTTTCATATTCAGGGAAGAATTTCCTTTCCACCAAATGCTTAAACTCTTCCCAATCCATGGCATAAGCCATGTCACTTCCCTTGGCTTGTAACACCGTATTCCACCATTCTAATGCTTCTTCCTTGAAAAGGTGAGAAGCATACATAACCTTATCTTCCTCGGCACATTTACTTATTTTGATTACTGCCTCGGTTTTCTCCAACCAACATAGCACGGCAGTTACCCCTTCATTTACTGCAAATTCGACAGGTTTACAGGCAAGAAATTCCTTATAGGTGCAACCAGGTGTTGCAACTTTCATTTTCTTAAGTATCGGGGCTTGAATCACGTTATCATTATTGCCGCCTCCGTTAACACTATTAATGAAACTGTCGTTGCGCGTGCGTTTACTGGGGTGAGCTTGCGAAGGCTCAACAGGGCTTTTGACAGCAGCGACGATTGCTGGGATAGCATTTGCTATTCCCTGGGCGTCGATGTTTTCTATATCTTGCCTATTAAGAAAGTGATCTTCATTGTTTGGCTCGGATTGGTTAACCTCGTTAACTGGTTCATTACCAGCGTGTTCCATCTGGTAATTAATATATATAAGTTATTAACACAAATAAATAACAACCAAACACAATAAAACAATCGCACATAATCACGTTAACACGTATAGCCAAAATTGTCGACTTTGCGACTTTCATATTTTATATATTTTAGTATGCATCTGTACACACCAGATATGTTACAAAAGTTTTATTTTTAGTTATTTTAAATGATTATATTTTTATTATTTATTATTGTTATTTTATTATTATTAAACACATAACCATCCCATCACATAACCACACCACCGTCAGCTGATTTTTCAAAAACGACGTTCCCTCTCGTCGTATTTCCAGAAGATCTGTTCTCCCACCTCCCGGATTCGATTCCCTGCGTCCACCAGTTCCTCACCATAGTGGGGGAGTTCAGCCAAGTTTTCTGTGCTCATTGGTCGGTTTGGTGCAGGCTCCTGGTCAAACTGGGGGAAAAAGGTGTTAGGGTTATTTAAGAGATTCTGAAATTACCAGTCAGTGGTCCACCATTCTTCCAGCTCTACTTGTAGAGGTCGGGGGTTGATAATAGGATCTGGGATAGCAGGCTCTAGATTAACTGGAAGTTGTACTTCAGCTGGGTAATTAAAGAGGTTTTCATCGGCAGGTCCGATGAGGTCGCTATTGGCCAGTTTGCGGTCCAGCTCCTCCTACGGTGGCATTTCCTGGGCTTGCCCTAAACTCTCCCCGATCTCCTTTCCTTTCCCTTTATCCTTTGGATCATCAGTCTTTTTAATCTTCTGTGCAGCTGGCTTCTTCCTCCGTTCGCGTCTCCAGCCTATGATTATCCTTCTCTTTTTCGACTTTGGTTTCTCTTGCGGCTGGGCCAGGAATACTATTGGCTCTCCAGTATCAGCCTGAAAGCCAGATGGATTTCCTGTGATATCCATATCTGTGCTATGGATAGTAAAGTTTCGGAGTGCCTCTGAGAGTTCATTCATGTTGTTAGCACACATGAAGAAACACGTAAATTTTTAAGTTAAAATTTTATTTATTACAATTAAATTTTCACAAAATCACAGAATGGCAACCAGGAAAAAAATTTAAGTATTTCTAAATACTTAACTGGCATAAATCAGTGGCTCTGATACCACCTTTTTCTGTCACGGCCCCCGGCCCGGTGTGACCCGGTCCAGAAGCCACGGGACAGAAAACCCGTGGTAGTTGTATTTAGTTTGGCAGCGGAAGTATTAACAGGATCGTTTAACTTGAAAATGCCCAATTATTTTATTTCACAATTTGGGACAAACTCCATAATTTACGATAAAGGGAATTTCACTAGGAAATCCCTGGTTTTACAAAACATATTTATTTGTTTTATTGAGCCACTTCATCAAGCTTGCAGTGCTACACGGCACTTTTTTCTGGATCACAGCAGATCACCTGAAACATGTTTAGAAACATTTTATCAGCGGGGAAATACTGGCGAGTCATTCAATTTGCACAAAAGACACATTGTTATAAATTTACAGCATTAAGGGTTTTTATATTTGCCCCTTATCATATAATTATCTGGTTCAGCTGTCACTCGACTGAATCTATGACTGTGGACATATCACTAATTAGGCTCGCCCACCTAAAGTGATAAATCGTTAGTAGTAATGTGCACAAAACCCCCACATACTGCCAGTAATTACAGATTAGCAAAGACTTAATCACTGCAAGGTATAACTGGAAAACATTTAAGGTTTTGTAAAGCAATTTGATAAAAAGAGAATGACTCACATTGCAAATTTAATCGAACAGAACCTTGCCTACTGATTTAACCTTGTAACCTATTTTAAATAACAATGCACACGAAACTAGGTCAGTAACTTAATACAACATTTACGATAAGCTCACGAAATCAAAACCCTCACGACGAATGACAAAGTATAGCCCGTATTCGGGCAGCACTTAAACATCCATCGGATTGGTTTCAATCGATCGGATATTGTATCGTAGCAGTGATCGAGTTATTACCCTGTTGTCGCAGCAGAGCTTCGTGCTAGTGTGTGTTTTTGAACGAAAAAGTGAATAACTCAGTGTACAAAACGAATTTGAACATCGAACCAACGCAGCCATGCAAGTGCCAAACCCCTGCTATTTATACTAAAAAACAGTCCCTATCGATTGTGGCACGACAGGCTGTCGCGTGGCGTGATGGCCCCCTTTTAGGGTAGGGTAGCCTCGTGTATTTGTAGCCTGGGTGAGTCAACCGTTCGACGAATTTCGTTTTGTACAGCAAACTGTGAGGATAATTGTCAATTAGGGTACACCCCCCCCCCCTGAGTTTTAGGGGCCCTGATCCTAGTTCCAATTGTTCTGAAAATTTTAGGGGACATGCAATATTATTTGGGGGTCTCAATTAGGGTTTCCTATTGGACATAATAAAATAAGAAATAATAATTTTGGCGAGAGTTGTTACATCCGTGCCCTTCTTTCTCTGTCTTCAATTAATGATCAGTGTTAGATCGTATGCACACATGGTCTCGTGTAATAGTAGGCACGGCCCCGTGGTCAGCTTTGTATGGTCCATTGGGAGATTCTGCATATCTGGGAGTTGACCACGACCCCATGTCTCTTATCGGCTTTGTTTGTCTTGATCTGCATGGACTCTGAACACATTCTGTAGTGGGGCACGGCCCCGTGCTTGTCTTCTGGTTTATTGTTTTGGTCTTGGGGTGTATCTTCGAGGGTAGGCATGGTGTGTCAATTCCTCTTTCTTGTATTTTGTGTTGGTTTTTGCCGTTAACCTGTTCCTTTTGTACGTTTTAGCTCATTTAGTCCTAAAAATCAAAAGTATACAAAGAAACGCATTTTTTCCGACATTAGTACATAAAAGAGTTGATTTTATGCCTTGTTTGATATAATTTATATGTTGCATTTCACGCATATCAGTGACAAATTTTAATTTGGCGACTTTATATATCTAAACTTACAATAGTGTCATCAACTACTGGCAATCATCATGCCCCGTACCTTATCCGATGGGGGTCGGGGTGTGACAGATTCGTATCAGAGCCAATGACTATAGGGAATTAAGATAGATTATTAGACCATTAGACTTAGTCTATAGTTATTTAGGTACCTTATGTGCTTAATTGTTTAAATTGTCTTAGCTTATAAATATTAATGTCACACACAAATGCATGTGAGCACTTTAATTGTTATATGCTAAGTGTTATATGCTTTACATGAAAAATATGTGCTTTATTATTAAACCATAGTCTATTATTTCTTTTCCTATGTCACATATGTACACGCACCTTATGCTATACACGATATTCGATATTCTAATTTTTATTTCTATTTAAAGTTTTGAATCGATTTTCCTTCTTTTAATGCATTTCAATTATTCTTGGGTTTGATTTATTTTTGGTTTCAAATTTCAATTAATATTTCATTCTCATCAAAGTGAGTTTTTGTGACTAACATGTAGTAACTGGAAGGGTTACGTACCGTTAGTCGGGACGTACTGTCTAGGCTGGTATTCGTATAAATCCAATTAATGTACCAGTTTGCCTACCTGGGGACTAACGATGAGAGTACCGATACCTATTAGGCCAATGCATGTCACACTAAACGTCACGTGAACTAACAACACTTTGATACGTCAAACGTGTCCGTGTTAATTCATGGATACGATCCCAAGCATCGTTTTACAACACCCCAAAAGTCGAGCCATTTATTAATACATGGTTTCTTTTGGGTTAAGTTGTATGTCAATGAGTGGACATATGAGGACCATTCGAAAGCTCAGTAATTGCCGGTGCACACATAATTACGAAAGTGACACATGGAAGTCATACTAAACCCTATGATGTGTCAAACCTATGATTTTCAATATTTTTTGATAAAATATTATGTTATCATAAGTTTTATTATCTTATCATATTCCATGTGGTTATTATATCGCTTCGTATATAAACCACCAGAATAAATCAATAATATTCCATGAGATTCTAATGATTTTAAAACAAATCACCCTATCTTTTGTACCTTGTCGAAGGGTTCGACTTTTGCTACCCTTTGATACTCCATAATATTTTCATGTGATTTGTATTATTGAATCATGGGATTTCCCCTAAGTTCCATGATTTCACAAATCTGAGACTTCCTCATTTGAGAAACCAAACACCCACCTTATGATCCAACCGTATGTCTAACCAGACACTCCATCGATGGATCGATTGACCGACCGTACCATATGACACCCAACTAGTTCCTTACAGCCGAGCCGTTTAAGCCAACCCAGAGAATCAGGATAACTAGAAGGCACACGGACGATTTAGATCCAAGATAACCATGACGCGATCAGCAGCGTGACAAAATTTTTATGCGATGAGTTATTATGAATAAAATGTTTTGAGTTTAATTTTGTATGACTAGCTTGAGTCTAATAAAGATGGTTACGAATTTTCGAACACATATGCTTTAAATTTTAACAAGTAATCCACTACGACTTGAACGTCACAACCCTAATTACTTTCGTAACATATGCCCTGTATTCGGCAAATTCAAGTCGAGGGCACATGGTGACGATAAAAAAACTTTTACCACAAAATTTGATTTTATAAAAATAATAAATATTTTTAGTAAAACTTTCTACTTTAGATCAAAAAACTATTTTCCTTAAACGTAACAAAAATATTTTTCTAAATAAGCCAAGTTGCTAAAATACGAATGTTTTGCACTTGGTAAAGTGTGAATATAGTTAACAAAATGAAATAAACGTGAGTCCAGTTAACAAAGTTATAGTTTCTTTAATTTATCTTAGGACCCCTCACCTTTGACCGAATCGTAAATATGGCCTGACTGGAGGAAGTGTAAATGAATGTTGTTACTTCGTCTCTTCCATCATTCGACTTCACATATGGTTTTCTCTCGTTATCGACTTTCTCTGCTACACCCATTTCGTATCCTTAATCGGTACCGTTGATAGCCTATGCCGTTGTCACGTTTTCAACGTTACTAATTTATAATGTATCGTCGTTTTCATCTCCTGGGCGTAAGAAGCCTATCCAACGTCTTGTTGTCCGTACGAGGCCTCATTAACGAAAAAGTTGTTGCCATAGTTTTCTTGTCTGTACGAGGCCTCATGCCCGTCTTCGTAACCCAGACACCCATAATCCTATTCACTGCTAAGCACAACAAACTGAAAAAAACCAACGGGTAAAAGATGACTGTAAATCCTACGCCCAATTCAAATAAGTAAATAAATGCTTACCTTGTTAAGGTCTAGCAACAACGGTTCCTTGTGATAAGAATGAAAGTCGGACACGACCTCTTTCGCGTGATCATCATTTACTCTCCCATTGTAAGTGTCAGGGATGATAGACCCATCCTAAAACTATGGTGTGGTAAGTATTTCATAAACAAAACAAATAAAACTAGTTAATAAATACCAAACCAAACCGCTTTTTGGAATAAACGTGCTCGTGTTGCCTAATATGTTGGTGCATAATGTCTATAGCCTACGTCTTAAGTCTAGGTCATGTTTGTATAGTGTTTTCAGGGGTTAAAATGTAATTTTATGTGTTTTCGATGTAATTCCGCTTGAAATGACACACGGTCATTTCAAACGGAATCAGCAGCCTATATATAGGTATGTTGGGCTTCTCATTTCATACGGAATTAGAAGTGGTGTCACGAAGTGCTGCTGAAATTCCACCGTGTAATCAAGTCTATTTTGAATGAGAAGCTTGTTTTAAAGTGAAATACTCTGTTTCTATTCAATTCTTTACTGATTCTAGACTGTTTGTTTGTTTCCGCCTCTCAAACAGTTGTGTATTGTCTCTAATTGACTCATTTGGTCGGTAAAACGATCCTACAAGTGGTATCAGAGCCAGTTATGAGCCAATACACTTGAACCAGTGCCTTTTTCTTCACATTCTTGGACTTCTGGACAAAATGGACTGATTTTCTGATATTGTGTGTAAAATACAGTTTTAACAAACCCTTGAAAGAATCAGACCTAAATTCAAGCTAAAAGTGACAAAAATGGACCAAAAACCTGATTCCGTTTGAACGAGCACACTGATTCCGTTTGAAAAAGTGTGGTTATTTCGCTTGAAATAACTAATTCTGTTTGAAAAGTTGTGGTAATTTCAAACGAAATTACCTATTCCGTTTGAAAAGGTAATTCCATTTGGCTAATTCCGCTTGAAAACAGGTTTTTGGTTAATTTCGTTTGAAATGGCACTTGATTCCGCTTGAAAGTGCTATTCCGTTTGAGAAGTGATTCCGTTTTAAAACCTAATTCCGTTTGAAACGTCTGATTTAGTGTGAAAGTCCATTCTGTTTGTGATTTCGTTTGAAAGACCAGTTAGTGTGTAGAAAGTAATTTCGCTTGAAATTGTCTGTTTTCAAAACTTGAAAAATTTTTCGGTAAACTGTTTTCATAAAATGGACAATCAAGAGTTTTATAACTTCTTTGCCGGTGGGGGAATGACGGCAGCACAAACATCAGGCAGTATCGTGGAAAATGTGAATATGGAAAATGAACTCGGCACAATGCAGAAACCGCCGAAGTTGATGAACATCGACGAGTATTCCGGATGGGCTGATAGATTTAAGACTTGGGTGCAAGCAAACCATTTCGAATGTTGGATGAAAATCGAATGAAAATATGTTCCTCCAAAGAATGGTGCGGGTTTAGAGAAAACTATCGGAAGCTTAACTCCACAAGAACAAGATGAGTTCAAGGCAGAAAAGAAAATGATGAGTATTCTACAGCAAGCCATCAAAGAGGATATCTTAGTGTTGCTACAAGATCAAAGTTGTTCACAGTCTGTTTGGAATTGTCTAAAGGTCAAGTTTAAGGGATATAAAAAGCAAAACTGCTTTGTTGAAGAAAGAGTTTGATATCTTTACGGGTATGAAAGGAGAAACAACAAAGAAATTGATCGAGAGATATTGCCATCTAGTTGTTGAGATGAAAAGGTTGAGCATAAACAAAACTGATGAAGAATAGGTGGATAAACTAGCGGATGCGTTGCCATACGATGAATGAGGCACTTATCTGTTGGTACTGAAAAACAATAATGAATTTGCTGGATTCAATCTTAGCTCATTTATCGAGAAAATCGAATCATACGAGCTTGAGTTGACAAAGATTAGAAAAATGAATTCTTCGAGTGTGCAACAAGATGTTTCATTGTATTACAAAGGTAGCATATCAGCAACATCCAATCTAAGCCCAAAGATCCAGACAGCTTTTAGTGCTGATTCAACATCCAGAGTTTCATCTGTCACATCAAGCTGCAATAGTTCACCATTTGCAAGTTTTGAGCCAAATCCAAAGGTTCAAAACTCACCGGATCAGTCATATACTCAGAGCTCATCGAGATCAAACAATCAAAGTCAAGGTCCAGGAATTCTGTGCAATATTGCAGTAAACATAAAGAACGCTCAAGACTTTACTGAATCATCTGCAAAACAGCACATAGCACTACTTGCTTCGGTGCTTGAATCTTATGAGAGTTTAGTTGCAGGCAGAATTGGGAACCCCGATATGACAAAAGAAGACTATGATCAGATTGATCCAGAGGAGCTGGAATTGATCGATATCAAGTGGGGTATGGCAAGTTTGGTGAGAAGAGCTCAACGATTTATGGAAATTACTGGTCGAAACAGTCTTTCAGGACCAGATAGCAAGCTCGGTTTTGATAAGTCAAAAGTCACATGTTTCAAATGCAAAGAGAAGGGACATTTCAAACGTGAATGTCCAAACCGATAAGTCAACAATCATCAAAACCCATTCACGAATGACTACTACAAGCAAGCTATCTATCACAAGACAAATCAACAACCATTCATACAAAGACCACAAATAGAAAACAAACCTGAAAAAGCTCTCTTAGTCAACCAAGATGATGAGAAAGTTGCTGAAGGTTTTAGTTGGGATAAATATATCACTGGTAGTGAGGGCATGGCAATGATGGCACAGATTATGGAATAGTCTGATTGTGTTGCTGAAATAGTTGAAGTTAGTGAAGAAGTGTCTGAAGAAAGTTTGGCAGAACTTGAGGAAATAGCTGCAGAAGTTTACTACTATCAATCGGAGCAGGAGGTTATTGCTAATTCTTTCAAATCAATAATGCCTCCTAATATGTTTGAATCTTTTTGCAGGTTTCTTCGGTGAGCCAACCACTGGATTCTGTCCAAGATACGATGAAGAGAAAGCTCCTGTTGAAGAGATAATAGATGTTTTCAAGGAAATGAATGAGGAGACTCTGAAAGAAATAGCTGATAAAGCCTTGATGGGCAAACTTAAAGAGGTAGAAACAGAATCTGTTGAAACAAAGTCTGTCGAAACAGAGTCTGTTGAAAGTGTGTCTGTCGATATGAAGTCGGTCAAAAAGGAGTCTGACGAGAAATCGGAAATTGAGGAGATCAAATCAGGAGAAGAGTCAGAGTTTGATGGGTTTGGTAAAACAGATATTAAAATTGACCAAGAAGAAAAGGTTTCTGAAAAAGTTGATTCAATTCTTGAAACTCCATGCAAAAAACTGTTCAAAACCGTGCATGGAATGTCTTGAAAAAGACAAAGAGTTTCACGAATTGAAGAAATTTACTGATGAAGTAAAATATGATCTAAGCGAGATAAAAGAATCATATGATACTTTGGCACGATCAATCAAAATGATTAAAAAGGAAAGTTGTGAAAATGATAAAGCTACAAAGTTGTTAAAATCCACAGTCATGGATAAACAAATGGAAATAAACATTCTTTTGGACACAATCGCATCGTTAAAACAAGAACTAGAATTGATGAAAATTGAAAATGAAAGAATTGATAAAAAATTGATGAGTTACACTGCTTCATCATATGTGATTGATCAAATTGTTCCACAACAACCTGATGCAAAACCTGTCTTCAAAAGTGTTCCACCCCCAATGTGGAATCATTATACACAAAAGTATCCAGATGGGGTGGAAACTGCATTGAATCTCAAGTTAAGAACCATTGAGAATGAGTTGCCTGAGAGCATTGATGTTACATTTTCTTCATCCGACACTGATAATGAGTCACATGTTATCAAAACCGTTGTTGATCAAGTGTTAGATGAAGAAAGTGACAATTCAGAGTTTGACACTGGGAAAACTCATTTTGAAAACTCCATTTCTGATTCTAAAGAAGATGGTAACTTCTTGGACAAGTTCATACCAAAATCAGACAAAGGTGCGAATGATGATTCAATCATTGTGGTTTACACAATGACCGGAACTGACAAACTTTATTCTGATTTTGAGTATCCAATTCAAAATGTCAGATTGGAAAACGTTGAAAAGGTGTTTAAGCTTGTTGAGATTGATATTTCAAAGGTTAACAATAATGAGTTATTTTCAAAACCTAAAAAGTATTTTGTGAAACAACAACCGAACAACCCTGGGAAAAAGGATTGGATGGGTAAAAATGGGTCTAACAAAAGATGTGGTAACAACTTTAAAAACAAAGGTATTGGATTTGAAAAGAAAATGGCTAAAAACAATGTCAAGTCAAAAGATAAGATGAGTGATGTGTTTGTTGCTGGTCCTAGTGTTGATGCTGAAAAGGATTATATCTTCAGTCAAAAAGCCATTGATGATTTCAATGCAGCTAAGAAATTGAAACAAGAGACCTACAAATCAACTTTTATCGAGTATGACAAAAGAATTTGTTACCGCTGCAATGAAATTGGTCACATGGCCAAGTAGTGTATGAAAAGGCTTGAAAAACTTGTTTTGCTAAAACCAAAACCTAAAACTCCAACTGATGTTAAGGGTAAAACACCAATGGTTTCCCCCGTTCGAATTTTGAAAAGAGGTGAATCGTTGAAGTCCGAAGAAAAGCCGAAATCAATCTTTGAGATTGGCGAATCTTCGAAGACTCAAAAGACTTCAAAGATTTATCCAAAGATGAAATTTTTTGAAAATCAATCATGGGTGGCAAAACCAAAACAATCAGTTGAAGAGAAGAAGATGGAAAATGAGCTAAAATCTGAACCAAAAGTTTTTGAAAATGATGTTGGAAAACTTGAATTTGAACTAGACAAGTTGCTTGAGGAATTCCCTCCAATTAAAGAGGGTGATTTAAAACCAAAAACCAAATCTGTTGTTCCAAATGTCATTTTTAACATTTCGAAAATTGATGTGTCATGTGATATTGTGTTTGGTAGTGTTCCAAAGGTAAAGAAATCATGGGCTTCATTGTTTGAATGAACTTATGTGATATATGCAGGGGCTGCCGAGGTCAATAGTCTCAAAGTGGATCATGGATAGCGGAGCTTCAAGGCATACGACTGGAATGCTGGCTTTACTTTACGATGTTAAATCAATCAACGGTGGATATGTTGGATTTGCAGGGAATCAAGGAGGCAGAATAGTTGGTGAAGGAACTCTAACAAATGGAGTTGTGTCATTTGAAAAAGTGAACTATATCATCGAACTTGAAAACAATCTATTGAGCATCTCACAGATCTGTGACAAGTCATTTACAGTACACTTTACTAAAAATGAATGTTTAATCATAAAACCTGGTTTTAAAATTCTTGAGGACATGGTGTTGATGCGCGCTCCGCGAGAAAATGATTTGTATGTGCTCGATATGAGTGTCGCAACAACAACAGATTATCAGAAACAATGTTTTGTGACAAAAACGAAAGCGACTGAAAAAGAGTCCAAAATGTGGCATCGAAAGATGGGCCACATTCATGTTAGAAAAATGAACTTTCTTGTACACAATGATTTAGTTGAAGGTGTAAAATTGAAAAATTTTCATTTGAATGATGATTGTGTAGAGTGCAAGAAGGGAAAGCAGGCCAAGAAAACACACCCACAGAAGTTGCTGAATTCAATCAGAGTACCGCTCGAGAGACTCCATATGGACCTTTTCGGGCCAGTCAATGTGAAAAGCGTAAGCGGAGACTTATACTGTCTTGTGTTCACTGATGACTTCACAAGATTTTTGTGGGTAATGTGTATGGAAAGCAAAGATCAAACTTTTGAGTCGTTAATGTTTCTATTCAAGAAGATGGAAACGCTGTATAAATTGCTGATCAGGAGAATACGAAGCGATAACGGAACGGAGTTCAAGAATAATCGCATGCTCGAGTTTTGTAATGAAAAAGGGATTCTTCATGAATTTAGTGCACCATACACTCCATAGCAAAAAGGTGTAGCTGAAAGAAAGAATCATACCTTGATTGAAACAGCTCGAACAATGCTCGCCGATTCCAAGTTGCCAATATTTTTCTGGAGTGAAGCAGTTGCAGCAGCGTGCTATACACTGAATTGTGTGCTTACAGTCAAGAAATACAAGAAGACCTGTTTTGAACTTCTTCATCGTTACAAACCAAATTTGAAGTTTTTAGAACCATTTGGATCGCCTTGTACTTTCATTGATCAAGATGGTAAGTTTGGTGCTAAAAGTAATGAGGGTTTCTTTGTTGGCTATGCGAGTCCGTTGAAGAGGGTGTTCGTACCATGCCTGGGGAAGATAATTCAAGTTCAGCATGTGGATTGTCAGAAGCATACAACTCCACCACAACTTCCCGGACAAAGATTTCTGTTCGATTATGATAAACTCTGGGAGTCTTTCCAACTGCCAACTGAGCCAAGTATAGAGGAACTTGTTTTATTATACCAATATCAACAATCTATGTCACAAAATCAGGTGCCAAGACCGTTGGTAGTTTCTCAACCCGACGTGGGTACAAGCAATCCTATAAGTGGTGCAAACGATCATGAGGCAGGTCCAAGTGGAACGACACATGAACCCCCAGAGGAACCAGCTCCAACGTTTGATAATTCTGACGACTCAGAATCGGAAGACGGTCCGACTTTTGACGAGGAACCAAATGTTGCAACGACAGAAGCTGAGGATCACACCGGTGATCAAGATATTATGAACTTACAATCGGAAGTGAGTGTGCCTGACACTGCCATGCCAAGAACTTTGTCATATCATCCGTTAGAGCAGATTATTGGTGATCTTCAGAGTGGAGTAAAAACGCGGGATCAGATCAACAGAGCTCTTACATGTTTTTATATATATGTTGCTCCGTTACAAGAAGAATTCTCACTTAAGTGTTTTATCTCGCAGGTTGAACCCAAGACGTATAAAGAAGCTTTAACTGAAGAAAGCTGGGTTAATGCTATGCAAGAAGAGTTGCAGCAGTTCGAGAAGCTGGGAGTCTGGAGATTAGTAGACCTTCCTGAAAATCAAAAATTGATCAAAACAAAGTAGGTATTCAAATGTAAGAGAGATGATAGAGGACTCATTGTTCGAAACAAAGCACGTTTGGTAGTACAGGGATTCAGTCAGCAAGAAGGCATTGACTTTATAGAGGTGTATACGCCTGTTGCTAGACTCGAGGCGATAAGGATCTTCCTGGCGTTCGCGTCTTGGAAAGGATTCAAAGTCTACCAATTAGATGTGAAATATGCATTCCTATATGGCAAAATCAAAGAAGAAGTGTATGTTGGACAACCGCCGGGTTTCACTGATCCACTACACAAAAACAAAGTCTATCTTCTGGATAAAGCACTTTACGGACTTCACCAGGCCCCGAGAGCCTGTTATGAGACGTTTTCCCAACATCTGCTGGCCAACGGGTTCACCAGAGGGACAGTTGATACCACTCTGTTTACCAAAGAGGTTGCAGGACATCTTTTAATCGTGCAGATCTACGTTGATGACATCATATTTGGTTCGACAAATGACGAGTTGTGTAAGGATTTTTAGAAAGTTATGAAGAAGAAATTCGAGATGAGTTCAATGGGGGAGATGAAGTTCTTCTTAGGGTTGCAGGTGGAACAAATGCCCGAAGGAATCTTCATTCATCAAACCAAATACGTGAACGATGTTCTGGAAAAGTTCAATATGTCTGAATCTACTCCGACATCAACCCCCCTAGCTCAGAATCATGGGATTTGTCCAGACGAGATTGGAGAGAAAGTGGACGAGACATATTACCGGTCGATAATTGGATCTTTGATGTATCTTACTGCTTCTCGCCCAGACATCATGTATCCGACGTGTTTATGCGCCCGATATCAGTCCAGCCCACGCCAGTCACACTTGACGATCGTGAAACGCATTTTACGGTATTTGAAAGGCTGCCCAAGCACCGGCTTGTGGTATCCTAAGTCTGGCGATTTCTCTCTCACAGGTTTTGCTGATTCGGATTTTGGTAGCTGCAAGCAAAATGCTAAGTCCACCACTGCTGGGTGTCAGTTCTTTGGAACTCGACTTGTCACCTGGCAGTGTAAGAAACAAACCTCAGTAGCACTCTCTACATGCGAGGCAGAATACGTTTCGGCCTCGAGCTGTTGCTCTCAGATCCTTTGGATCCAACAGCAGATGCGAGACTTTGGTTTGCAGTTCTTGGACACTCCTATTTTCATGGACAATGAAGCAGCGATTAACATAACGAAAAACCCGGTTCACCATTCTAAAACTAAGCATATAGAAATCCGTCATCATTTCATCTGTGATTGTCACGAGAAGAAATTGATTCGTATCGAACATATACACACCGATGAACAGAAGGCTGATTTTTATACCAAACCGTTTGATAAAAAGAGATTTAACTATCTTTTGAAATTAAATGGGATGAAAAATTTGTTTTCTGGGAGGGTTGTTGAATGTGAAGCCGAGGAGGACGGCGATCTGATGTGATCCATGTTATGTTGTCAAAGTTTTTGTACAGTTTATTTTCTGCTTTTGATAAAAACAAAAACACAAAAATATGTCTTTGTTTTTAGGGGGAGAAAGTTTGCAGAAAATCCAAAAACATGATAAAATTTCAAAATCCAAAAACATTGAAAAACTGAAAAAGAGTTTGTGTAAAAAGGGGATATGATAGTACATCAGCTAGACAGATGCAGTACGCTAAAGAAATGTAAAGTTTAAATGTGTTAAGCAGTCTTGCAGATGATATGCCGATAGGTTTTTACACATTTAGTAGGTTTGTTCGGGATATTAACATAAAATCATTACTTGCTTTTATGTGGGGAACATCTCTCGGATATATGGGTAACCCCCGAAATCTTGTTTGAAAGGTCCCTCTTTCTGAGATACTAGGTCTTTATACTTAGTGATATCTGGGGTATTATCCCGGGACTTCTGATTTTGCGGAAGCAATGGCCTAGTCCCCGGAGAATACTTTACGCTGCTTGAAATATAAGCCTCCCCTCAGCATAAAAAATGATGAAACATTGAGAAATGCTAATCATGTGCTGTTGTAAAAGAAGATCCCCACAGGGGACCCACCTTAAGTCGAAGCTGTCATCTCTCTGATTTTGCGGAAGCAATAGCCTGAGCTCTCATGGCCCTCGCAATTAACCCCTTACAGATATCATCTAGGTATACTCACCTGTAAGATTGAATATTGGGATCTGGATACGGGAGTATATTCTGAGGTGGGACACGCATATAAGTTTAAGTTTTTAAAACACTAAACTCGTATCCTGAACAGATTGAACTTTGTGTGAAAATTTAAAAGGATCAGTATATCGACAATCAAAGCGAATTGTTTAATGCTGTGTATGTAATCAAAGCTTAACGGTGCTCGTAACTTGTCGGCAGCTGATATGATCCCCTAACACACTCACAAAAATATTGTGTGTACAGTTTATTGCTTACAATTTTTTAAATCCAAAAAGATTTGCATTTCATCTTATTTTCGACAACGAACATTGGGGATCAGATGATCAAAGTCTTATGTGCTGAACATGTCTGGATCATGAGGTTGGGAAAGCAGAAGATTGTGAAAAAGTGTTTGGAAATTGCTTGAAAGCTTAAAAGTTCATTAATTTGAACTTAAAGTAGTTTCAAAAAGTCAGCAACTTCATAATTTGGTCAACCAAGGTCATTAACTTGGACTTGGCAGGATAGACAGTTGACCAAGGTCATTAACTTGGACTTGGTTAACTGGGTGTGTCGGTAAAATCTCAAAAAGGTAAAAAGTTAAAAGCTTAAAAAGGTAATTCCGCTTGAAAACGTAATATCGCTTGAACTGGTGATTCCGTTTGAAAATGACTCATTGCCAATTTCAAACGGAATTAGGCTGTCTATAAATAGTGGTGTGATTTCGCTTGAATGGTTCATTTCTATTATTCCGTTTCAAAGATACTCTCCGGCGATTTCAAGCGAAATCCCATATCATCGATTTCTAGTCGTTATTCTGCCCAAATCGCTGCTTGTAAACTGATCTAAGTTGGTTTGCTCATCTTAGATCATGGTAAAGGTGAGAGTTTTTGGTCGATTTGACCCAGATCTGAGTTGATTTTGTCTGGTCGGCGTTGAACTTGTTTAAAACGTAGATCTAGGGTTTGATTTTGACATAAAATAAATGGAAATCATATATGCATGGTCGGAATAGGTTGTAGATCTGTCTTAGGGTTTTGATTGAACCAGATCTGTTGATTCCTTTTGAACGACGATGAACAGGGTTTTTAAACTTAGATCTAGGTCGTTTGTGTGGACAAAAATGAAATTAAAATATACTCTCATGCTCAAAATTCATCATAGAATAAACCCAGTTGTTCGTTTTCATCATCTGATCATGTTGATTATTTATCAGTGATTCCGCTTCAAACTGTAATTTCGTATGAGATGTGATTCCGTTTCAAAATGTCATTTCACATCAAAATGTAATTTCGTTTGAATTGGTATTCCGGATGAACATGTTATTTCGTTTGAAAGTAATTCAGTTTGAAATCTTATGTCACTTTAAACTGTAATTTTGTTTCAAAATGTTATCCCGTTTGAATGTGTGATTTCATTTGAAATGATATTTCGTTTGAATATTTGTTTGAGTTGAAAATTTTTCAAAGTGTTTAACTTGAATGTATTGTTGATTTTCAGCCTACGAATGTGTTGTTTGATGCACTACACAACACTTGTTGTGATTTCGATGAGGAGAAGATTCCAAAGTTGTCTGAATTCAAGAGTATTTTGGAATTTATGAGAAGATTGCCTATACAAAAAACCTTGACGAATCAACATCTGGTGTTTAAATCTCACATTAAACGTTTTTGGGAGAAGGCAACTTATGATGAAGAGAACAAAGTGATCAATTCGTTTGTTGAGCTAAATGGTGAAAACATACCAATTATTATCTCGGAGGCACTTATCCGTGAAGTGTTGGATTTTCCTGATGATGTAAACTCTCTGACAAAATTCCCAGAGAGGATGGTCAAAGGCTGTATGCTGTGAATGGGTTATAATGGTGCATTGAACAGTGCTAATTACTTGAAGTCAAAATTTTCAAAGCCATTCAAGTTTCTTATTCACTCAGTGTTGCAAGCTCTAAGTCATAGGAAAGGAGGTTATGATGCAATGAAAGATTATTAAATGAACATGGTAACAGCTCTCGTATTAAACAAGAAGTATAATTTTTCGAAGATTGTGTTTCATTACTTGGTAGGGGAAATTACTTCAAAGAGGAAGACTTGGTTGTATCCACGAGTTGTTCAAATGATGTTAGATCATGCATATCCTGATCTTGAAAGAGATGAAAACAATGATTTGCTGGTGTTATCTCACATTGATAATGAATCTGTGAAACAATTGGCCAGATATCATCCTAACCATCCAGAGCCAAAAACAAAAGCTGAATTCTTTGGTTTCATCAAAGATAAGAATTATCAAGATCCAGATCCAGTCAATCATCAGAACTGGAGAAATGAAGAAGAAATGAAAGAGAAGAGCTATGCAGATGAATTGAAAATTCTTGAAGATTTCAAAGTAACTCGAAGCGAGTGGTTCTTGAAAGAAGAGAAAAAGAAGAGGAGTAGGAAAGCAACTCCGAAAGTTCAAAAAGAAGAGGGTTCATCTTCTCAACCCAAAAAACGTCAAAAGAAAGCTGTTAAGACATTGCTTATTGATGAATCTGAGAAAGAAGCTGAAGCTGAAGTTGAATTTGATGTTGAAGGAGATGTTCGTATGTCTCCTGATTCTACAAAGCAATTGAAATCTCTTACTGAATTTAATGCTGAAACAGAGAAGACAGCTGGTGATGAAGGTGATGATGTAGACAAAAGTACAACAAGTTCATTTGAATCAGAGATTGATGAAAATGAACGTGCTAAAAGAGTTCAGGCTGAGATTGAAAAGGAAAGGCAGTTAAAAAGAAAAAGAAGAAAGGAAAAAGATGATGATGAGTATACTCCTTCACAAGAAGATGTTCAAACGCCACCTACATCAGGAGGTAAAAAGAAAGCAACTACAAGGAAACGTGTGGTTACTCCAAAGGCAAAGACATTGAAGATCTTGCTGAACAAGAAACCTATCCAAGAACCCTGTCAACCATCATCACCACCACCTGAACTTACACCACATCAATCACCACCAAAACAACCTACACCAATTCATCAATCACCACCAAGACAACCATCACCAATCCAATCACCACCACATATTCACATTGCTACACCTCCACATGAACAACAACCTATTGTTACATCTCAACAAATCTTTCAAACACCACCATCCACACAACCACCTGTCCAAACTACACCTAGTTCTTATGGTTTCAAAACTTTTCCAAATATTCAGGAGGGTATTACTCTTGAAGAAATTGGTGATTTCAATTTTGCAACTGATGTGCAAGTTAAAAGTGTTGAAAAGAAAGTTGATGAAGTGTTAGCTGAAAACAAGAAGTTGTTGGATCGGGAGAAGAAATTGGAAAAGCGTGTTAAATCTGTGGAAGCTGAAAATTCTGCATTATTAAAGAAAGTTGAATCAGATCAAGCTGAGATTGATATTCTGAAAGTTAAAGTTGCAGAGTTGGAAGAAGAAAAAGCACGCAGAGACGAACAAAACAAGTACTTTGAATTAAAGAATAAAGAATTGGAAGTTGCTAAAGCTGTGAAAGAACACGAGTTGTACATGATAAACAAAGTGTTAGAAAGTATGCTTGGAAAGACTGTTGAACAGAAATTCGATGAAATAAAGATTGAAGAGGTTAGAGCTCAACGTCAAGCTGAAATTGATACTCAGATTAAAGATAAGGGTAAAAGTCTTGAAGGTGAAGTTTCTGAAAAGGCAATGGTTGTATCTGAACCTATAGTAGAACCAGTATTATCTGTTCTGCCAATTTCATCAGTTTCTGGAGTATTTGATGTTGATGTTGACATTGATGATTTAAATAAAGCTGATGAAGATGAAGAAGATGAGGATGATGATGAAGTTGAAAGTGATGATGCAGATGATGTATTTTCTGCAAGTAGTAGTGATGATGACGATGGTAATGACGACGATCAAGGTACTTCTGGCGTTAAAGTTACTGAAACTTCGAATGAAAGAAATGTCGATGATTATTTGCATTATGATGCAAATGAAGAGCCAGAAAGTGCTGATGGTGGGGGGGAGAATGTTGATCAATGTGTTGATGAAGTAGAGAAGTTAATTCTGCGTCTAGAGCCTGATGTAGAAGAAGGAGAGTTCAGGCATACTTACACCATGAATTATATTATTGAAATGACGCGTATTGATGATCCGAACTTCAAATTTGATTTCGAAGATGAATTAAATCAGTTCAATATCAACCAGCAGCCCGAGTATCAATACAAGTATGTAGAGGATGTTGATCTTTATGATAGGGTTGAGGATTGCAGTGATGAAGAGAATGTGGATGTAGATACTTCTGATTTTCCAACACTTGTCGAATTTTTTAGTCAAGAGAACATCGATGAATTGAGAAGGAAAGTAGAAGAGGTCTTGAAAGATACGAATTTTGATGGTACAGTGAAAGATGTACAAAAGGAAGAAAGAAAGAAATGGTTTCGAAATAGTAATGAAAGAAAATTCAAACGCCCACTGAAGTTCTACAAACGAGATAGAGATGTTTCGCTGGGTGATATAATCAGTTGGGGCTTTCTACCACAGGTCAATGCTTATGCTATTCGTCGAGAATATGGTGTTAAGTATTTTGCATTACTTCATGATATCATGTCATTGCCCTGGTGGGATGTGGAAGAGCTTGCCAAAGTCAGAACGTTGGATTATCCGATTAGAAAGAATGACATACCTATGTGGGGTTTGATAAAGTTTGAAGCATTCAGAGATTTTCAACACTGGAAGCCACACCGACCAAAGAAAGTAAGGAGGGTGAATCCAGTTACTGGTGTAGAAGAGACTATATTGAAAATCAAAAAGCCAAGAGTGATCAAGAATATTCCTTTGCCACAAATGGAGCAAGAATTTTACAAAGGCTTTATGTATTGGGTGTACAGCTGTCTGACAACTGAAGCTGTGATTACGTACAGGGTTGAAAGTGAAATCAGATACATCACTGTATATGATCCTTTGTGGTTGGTCAATTGCTCGGCAAAAGATATTGAATGCTTGTTTGTTAACAAGATTGGATTTAAAGCTGGAGATAGAGAGCAAGCAATGCAATTTCAAAAGGTTGTGTCAATCTGCTTCCAGAAGGGTATAAATGCTGAAAGCAAATGGTCAACGAAATGGAGAGAAATTGAGAAAGAGGAAGCTCTTAAAGCTGAGAAAGAAAAGAAGGAACGTGAGGAAAGAGATAGAATGATGCGTGGCAAGTTCATGAGAGAACAAGCTGAAGAAAGACAGAAAGTTGTTCAAGAGAATGAAAAGTTAAAAAGTGCATTGAGGAGAAAGCCTAAGGCAAGACTAGAAAAGTTCAAGTCGTTGTAAAGAGCTGAAGACCTGACTGAAGACTCCGGCAATATCCAAGGGGGAGTTTGTTGGTGCATAATGTCTATAGCCTACGTCTTAAGTCTAGGTCATGTTTGTATAGTGTTTTCAGGGGTTAAAATGTAATTTTATGTGTTTTTGATGTAATTCCGCTTGAAATGACATGTCACACCCCCAAAATACCACATGCGGAAATCCCCGCGAGGCGTGTGACGCACCAGGATCCAAGCCACCAATCACATTGAACTCATAAATTTATTTAAATAAAACTTTCCTTCATTAACATAAAGTGTTAAAAACGTCACATGTCATTCATTGTATACAGCGGAAGCATAATTCATTTGTTTAGGTGTTTCGTAAAAGAAAACATGTGTGCATAAACCATTAAGCTTGTATTGTGATTCCATGTATCTCGACCCATGACCACTCCAGCCTCCCAGACAGCAAGTTCCAAATGATATAAGCCTATAGACCTGCAAGCATGCAGACAAGTGTGTCAGACGACGCTGGTGAGTTTAAGGTTTTGTTAACGTGTTTTGTTACCAGATGTATGTTAAGCCAATTCAACGTTGTGATATGATGCTGTTTATGACTTGTTGAGATACCCTAGGGAGTGTGCCCATATGTATCCGGGAAGTGTGTCCCTTAATAACCTGGAAGTGTGTCCAGTCCCCAATGCCCCTAACCAAGCATTGGTAATGATGCCCAGATATTTAGTTCGCGCCCGTCCTTACGGCCCGGTGCGAGGTATCAAACCTAATAGCGCTATCAACTAATTACCCCATTGCCCTACAGGCAATCCGATAATGATAGATTCCATGTTCAATAACCAAAACCCAATTTAACTGTTTACCCAAGATTCCCTTCCAAATGTTTACTAGTTGTCCCAAACCACCGGGACGCATGCTTGAGAAATGCAGTGAACTCACCTGAGATTGCTCGGTTTGTTAATCTACTTTACCAGTTCCCAGTTGGTCAACCAAACCCTACCGTGGTTACCAAAGATAATCAGTTTCGAAATCATTCATGTCATACATCAACATACAGTAATTCACGCACGATTACACATAATGCTCTTATCATAAAATCATGGCATGACATGTATCGGTACTTAATTTGAAACAACTAGCATACACAACCCTTTATTCCAATTAACATTCTCAGTTAAGTAATTCAATGATAACATATGCGACCCACTATTGATTTTCAGTTCCCAAAGTCTAGTCACGCAGGTTCACATACACATGTAGAGTCAACACTTTATCCTCATGCCACAATAATGACCTCTCACATGGTCCCGACACTTGATGTCATTGTATTGACATGATAAAGGAATAAAATCATATTCAAATGAAACAGGATGATTCTTATCATCACAACCGCCAACCATACTCAAAATATCCTCTTAGTGGGCCACTAACTATGTGTTAATTTTTGAATCTAACTAAGCCATGTGATGACCTGTCAGACATTAATTCTCACACTTGAATACATAATAAATAATATAAAATTAGTGGCCTACAAAGATTACATGTGTATAGTATGATGATATGATTAGGTCAATTAACAAAACGACAACTTCATGCGATATATATCAACTGCAGCCGCCAAATATTATCAAGTGGGGCCGAGATGTGGTGCGACAAAATGCCAGGTTTCGTCAAAGGGAGTAAACCGGCGAACCTCCAACCACTGTTAAACATGTTCAAACCCTATTATTACTTATAACTATTATGGCTCAGTTATATTATTCAACCAAGTTAAACAATACTAAATTCTATGGTACTCATCATTTTGTTACATGATATCAACATAATCTTTACAACAGTGGTAGTTGTCTAGTCGATTGGTTATCAGCACCAAGTGATTATTCTTATCATTAATACAAATCGTTTCCTTCATATCATTCTTTCTCATATATAAAAGAACATGCAGAACAATCCCATAATAAACAACATACTAGAGGTTTACTAATCAAGATCTTGACAATCCCATATCATGCAAACGGTGATACACAATTCATCAGACAACCAAGTTTTAATATAACAATCCATACACATAACACATACTTGGCAATATAAGTTTTGATTCAGAACGTAAGGAAAGGTTATACTAACCGAATGACTTAATAATCCGGCGTACAGCTTCAGGGGGCGTATAGTGCTTGCCGTCGTGATCCAAGGTGAGGGGAAAACCTTAGGGTTTATGACTTTGTGATAAAAGTTTTATCTAATCTAGATCCATAATACGTGTTCATATATATTTGCAAAGGTTTGGGGCGGTGGAATTCTTGACCGATCTGGGCCAAGCCCACACACTTGACTTTTGTAAACAACCTAAATTAATGGGCTTATTTCAATATATATTAATGGGTTGGCTTTAGTCTATTTGGGGTGCGGCCCTAGGCCCAATCATGTATAGCTAGTACTCGAGCCAAACCCATATGATTTTCGTTTACGTTTAAGCGTAACAAGTAACAAACGTTCACCGCAACGTGTGGTAACGCATTGCGTAAAAGAAAATACAAGATTAAAAGTTACGAGGTTAGACGACACTAACCTTGAAGGTTCGGGTTGTCACATCATCCCCAACTTGAAAGAAATTTCGTCCCGAAATTTGACAAGTAGGTACGAAAGAGTGAAGTGGTAAATCAAGATTGTTGCACGTTTTCCCCAGGTGTCACATCATCCTCAACTTGAAGAGGAATCTCGTCCCGAGATTCACCAGCTTTAACAGATTCTGGTTTGTCTTTAGGAAAAAGGTGAGGATACTTGAGCTTCATTTGATCTTCTCGCTCCCATGTGAACTCCGGTCCACGCCTTGAGTTCCAACGAACCCTCAGGGTTGGGATTCGGTTATGCTTATGGACCTTGGCTTCCTGGTCCATGTTTTCAGTGGATTCCTTGACAACCGCAACTTGTCGTTAACCTTAGGCTCTAGCAAAGGTATCACAAGTGTTTCATCGGGCAAACACTTCTTTAGGTTCGTGACATAAATGACATCGTGATCGTTACCCAATTCGTTGGGTAACTCGAGTTTGTAGGCGACGTGACCGATTCTTTCCAAAATTCTGAATAACGCATCGTAACGTAAGTTAAGCTTGCCACGCTTCCCAAGTGTACCACACCCTCTCAGGGTGAGATTTTCAACATGATACGATCGCCTACCGCGAACTCCCAGTGTTTCCTAAGCTTATCAACTTTCCTGGGGATCACTCGTCGCTGCCAAACGATTTCCGATAAGAGCAATCTTCCCAAGAGTTTCGAGTACAAGTCCTGGACCTGTGGTTAGGTTGTCACCCATCTTAATCCAACAAGGAGATCGGCATTATCGTCCATACAATGGTAACTGCTGCGGCAGAACTCAACCAAAGATAAGTGTCCTTCCAGTTTACTGAAGTCTATCACACACATGCTCATAGCATGTCTTCGAGTGTCAGGATGGTCCATTTACCTTGTCCATTTGCCCTATTGTGATAAGTAATTCCCAAGTCTAGATATGTGCCAAGAGTGTTGTGTAGTGCCCGTCGTAAATCAGGTATCTATCAAAACCAGATGTAACGGGAGTTGGCACCTCGTGCCTAAGACCGCCTCTCTCAGAGGAACATTCGCAGCTTGTGAAGACTCGTCAGTTTCCTTGATTGCAAGAGAGTGTGCTGGTTACGTGGGACAATCATCGATCACTCAGGTGATATTGTTTCTGTTTCGAGTTGTAAGTAGACTAGCGACACAGTCCATGGCAGTCTGTCCTCATTTTCATACATGTGTTTCTGGTTGTTAATATCCCACCTTGACTTTCCCACATGTCAAACATCGCTCCCACGCGTGGCTATGTGGGCCTTCAGGCCCGGTCACCCGTACATGGTCTTCGGGTTTTAATACATCCTATCAAAACTCAGATGAATATGATATCAAGACCCGTGTGTTCCGCCTGCACCAGTTCCCTAAGGTTGCTGCATAGTGAGGTCCATATTCGTTCCACGAAGTAGCAAATATCGTCCGACCTGCCAAAGGTTGCTTCCCCATGCCTCGTATGGGTCAATCTTGAGAACTCTCTTCCTTTAGTCCTTCAGTTTGAACAAGGCGAGTCTGATCAAGTATGTTAGAGTCGGTAGTAAGCTGCAAAGCTCGTGCACGTCCATGTTTCATGGTCGTTTTCATTCAAAAGTTCCGTCCAACGTTGCCATCACATGTTTAGCTCTCTTGAAACAAGGGTACACGGGACGCCCTTGTGATCGGTCTAAGTAGTGCATTCGGTACAGTCCAAGTAATGCCTCCAGCTCAAATCTAAGATCGTGGCTTCCACCCCAGGTTGTGAGTCGTGCAACTCTTCTTGTTAATCCACCACATAAGCCATCTCCTTCTCGTGTTGCATCGCTGTGTAACTAGGACTCTGATTCGAACCATCATAGTATACTACTAGATCGCCCAACCCTCAGGTAAAGACAATACTCAGTGCATTGTAGAGTTGTTTCAGAAGCTGAGAAGACGTCCTCCTATTTTGGTTCCCATGAGTTCACAGCTCCCCGCTGTGCTAAAGAGGTTAAGGCTGCGCAATCTTTGAAAATCCTGTGATGAATCTACGATAGTATCCAGCGAAACCAAGAAATCGCTGCATCCCCTAAGGAATCCTTGGTGTCGACCAGTTTCTAGCAAAATGGATCCTAGCAAGATCCACATGTATTCCCACTTCGTTGGTTACCTTATCAAATGCATCTCTCGAATCTAGGTGTTACACTAAACAAGACTTCGCACGTAATGGCTCCTCCCTCAGGAGCCCTAAAATAAGATACAGATGTCCTCTATGATGTTCCTTCCTCCTGGAAATGATTCAACACGTTGTCAATAAGTATAGTCGATTCATGTGATCCATGCAGCTGCCGGTGTGATGATTAGCCCAGAGGTTTTGGATTACAACGTCGCAATGGCCGCCCCGCGTCTGATATGCCGTTGTAGGAACATTCTCCCCTCTGGACTCCCATCTGATGATAGTTCATTTGTTAGTCATTCCTCGAATGGAAGCTTAACCCTCACACTGGTAGGCAGGTTGGCAATACATGATCGAGGCAAACGGTTCTTAACTGTCTCCTTGTTAGGTTCTGGACAATCAGTACACATACGAAAAGGCTTATCTTCACGGATATAACTGGGGCTCCCCAAAGCGAAAAGCTAGGTCTGACAAACTCCTGTCCAGTATTTCCTATAGTTGATTAAACAGTTCTTGCAACCCTCCTGTGCAAGATGGTACAATGTATGAGTATTCAGAGCTGCCTCTGTCGTGAGATCAACTGAGATTCTGACTAACAGTTACGAATGTAAACCTAAAAGTTCCTCGAGTAGCACACCGAAAGAAGTCACGAATAATCGGTGGATCCCCGGTCCTATTTTCCTTAGCCTTATCGTTAGTAACGGTTGCCAACATGGCGGAGTAGTTCCTCCGTAGACACTTCTGGGCTTTCATTGCAGAATTGATGCTAGCCTTTCCACTAGGGAGAGGGGTACGCAAAGCTTTCGTCTCGAAGGGTATATCTGCGCGATGTATGGATAACCAATCCATACTAACAACTGTATCGATTTATCGAGGATAACAGAAGGAAGGTTGACGTCGAACGCTTGTCGCACAAGGTCGAGTTTACATCCCAACGAACATATGAGGTTTCCTTCGTCTTGCCCTCCGTCAATTCCACAACAGGTTCGACTTCAAGAAGCGTCAGGGTTAAACAGAACAGAGATGAAGCGATTAGTTACCCATCCAAGCTATCGTGTTGCTATTACGCCTGGTATAGCCTATGCCAATGCTAAATATCCTTCCATGAGCCTCATTTCCAGTGTTGATTTCGTCACGAGAATTTCCAGTACTGCCTTCGTTCCCTTGGTTGTCGTCACCTTGACTTAACACAGTCAATCCTTGTCAAGGTCACCTTCGTTTCCATATTGTAAGCTACGATTACGAGTATCCTGATGTTGCCGTGACTGTTACCTCTAACGTCATTGCCTGAAACGGAGTTCTACAATTCTTCACCGACAAGGTCCATCTTGTCACATTTCCGTGCCACGTCCTAAGACGCTACTCATTGTGCTGGCCATTCTACATTTTCGCACCACGGTCAATTGTCATCGTTCGTGTCCCGGTTAATTCATAGGAGTTGGCTCCCATGAGCCGCTGACTGGGGTTAAAGATCCGATTAGCGTCAAATTGCTAGTGTTCGTTGTTGGTAATCAGGGTCATCCAAATGCTGAAGTCGGTACAGTACTACTCTTATCCTTTTGTCCACCGATGCTGCAAGTTGCTTGAGTAATACTCGGTTTGTTTCAAGAGTGTTGCAGAGGTGGTCGCACTTCAGGATCTAAGGCGTCAATACATTAAGTTCCAGCAAACAGAGAGAGATGTGAAGGAGATATAGACCGATCATTCGACTCTGTGACATCCAACTCAGGGACGTTCGTACAAGCACCTAGCATTCTACACAGTTCGCTAGACGTTCAGGTGGGTGTTCGGGTGATACTCGATAACATCAAGATTCGAAAGGTTTCAGAGAGGAGTGAGAAGACCACGTTCGAGTAGGAGACAATCACTGCTATGACTCTTATAGACTGTTGTATTTCACATCAACCAAATAATGGAACGGAACCCCTTTTTCACTTGTTAAGTCTCACTGGGACTCGCATGCACCCCACATTATTATTATGTGTGCACCCACAATAATATTGTGATTTGCATGCTCATCTCAGCTCCTCCTAACTCATGTCAAATGGTTCCTTAAACTCGAGTAGCAACCAAAGAGTATCACAAAACGCGAGTCACAAATGTTTAGGGAAATACCACCCTATCAGTCATATAACACGTGCAAGTAATACATAAGTCCGTACTGTTGTGTTAAATGTGCAATCACATGCAATATCATATGTAAGTGTTCACTAGCTACGCAGTACAATGAGTACACGAGAGACAAACCTTGCAATCTGGAGCTGAGTGTCATGGTCGTATTCTTTGTTGTCAGAACTGTTCAGTTATAGTCTGGTTTTATAAAAACGTTTTTAAAACCAAGTTCACTATAACCAGTGGCTCTGATACCAAACTGTCACACCCCCAAAATACCACATGCGGAAATCCCCGCGAGGCGTGTGACGCACCAGGATCCAAGCCACCAATCACATTGAACTCATAAATTTATTTAAATAAAACTTTCCTTCATTAACATAAAGTGTTAAAAACGTCACATGTCATTCATTGTATACAGCGGAAGCATAATTCATTTGTTTAGGTGTTTCGTAAAAGAAAACATGTGTGCATAAACCATTAAGCTTGTATTGTGATTCCATGTATCTCGACCCATGACCACTCCAGCCTCCCAGACAGCAAGTTCCAAATGATATAAGCCTATAGACCTGCAAGCATGCAGACAAGTGTGTCAGACGACGCTGGTGAGTTCAAGGTTTTGTTAACGTGTTTTGTTACCAGATGTATGTTAAGCCAATTCAACGTTGTGATATGATGCTGTTTATGACTTGTTGAGATACCCTAGGGAGTGTACCCATATGTATCCGGGAAGTGTGTCCCTTAATAACCTGGAAGTGTGTCTAGTCCCCAATGCCCCTAACCAAGCATTGGTAATGATGCCCAGATAATTAGTTCGCGCCCGTCCTTACGGCCCGGTGCGAGGTATCAAACCTAATAGCGCTATCAACTAATTACCCCATTGCCCTACAGGCAATCCGATAATGATAGATTCCATGTTCAATAACCAAAACCCAATTTAACTGTTTACCCAAGATTCCCTTCCAAATGTTTACTAGTTGTCCCAAACCACCGGGACGCATGCTTGAGAAATGCAGTGAACTCACCTGAGATTGCTCGGTTTGTTAATCTACTTTACCAGTTCCCAGTTGGTCAACCAAACCCTACCGTGGTTACCAAAGATAATCAGTTTCGAAATCATTCATGTCATACATCAACATACAGTAATTCACGCACGATTACACATAATGCTCTTATCATAAAATCATGGCATGACATGTATCGGTACTTAATTTGAAACAACTAGCATACACAACCCTTTATTCCAATTAACATTCTCAGTTAAGTAATTCAATGATAACATATGCGACCCACTATTGATTTTCAGTTCCCAAAGTCTAGTCACGCAGGTTCACATACACATGTAGAGTCAACACTTTATCCTCATGCCACAATAATGACCTCTCACATGGTCCCGACACTTGATGTCATTGTATTGACATGATAAAGGAATAAAATCATATTCAAATGAAACAGGATGATTCTTATCATCACAACCGCCAACCATACTCAAAATATCCTCTTAGTGGGCCACTAACTATGTGTTAATTTTTGAATCTAACTAAGCCATGTGATGACCTGTCAGACATTAATTCTCACACTTGAATACATAATAAATAATATAAAATTAGTGGCCTACAAAGATTACATGTGTATAGTATGATGATATGATTAGGTCAATTAACAAAACGACAACTTCATGCGATATATATCAACTGCAGCCGCCAAATATTATCAAGTGGGGCCGAGATGTGGTGCGACAAAATGCCAGGTTTCGTCAAAGGGAGTAAACCGGCGAACCTCCAACCACTGTTAAACATGTTCAAACCCTATTATTACTTATAACTATTATGGCTCAGTTATATTATTCAACCAAGTTAAACAATACTAAATTCTATGGTACTCATCATTTTGTTACATGATATCAACATAATCTTTACAACAGTGGTAGTTGTCTAGTCGATTGGTTATCAGCACCAAGTGATTATTCTTATCATTAATACAAATCGTTTCCTTCATATCATTCTTTCTCATATATAAAAGAACATGCAGAACAATCCCATAATAAACAACATACTAGAGGTTTACTAATCAAGATCTTGACAATCCCATATCATGCAAACGGTGATACACAATTCATCAGACAACCAAGTTTTAATATAACAATCCATACACATAACACATACTTGGCAATATAAGTTTTGATTCAGAACGTAAGGAAAGGTTATACTAACCGAATGACTTAATAATCCGGCGTACAGCTTCAGGGGGGGTATAGTGCTTGCCGTCGTGATCCAAGGTGAGGGGAAAACCTTAGGGTTTATGACTTTGTGATAAAAGTTTTATCTAATCTAGATCCATAATACGTGTTCATATATATTTGCAAAGGTTTGGGGCGGTGGAATTCTTGACCGATCTGGGCCAAGCCCACACACTTGACTTTTGTAAACAACCTAAATTAATGGGCTTATTTCAATATATATTAATGGGTTGGCTTTAGTCTATTTGGGGTGCGGCCCTAGGCCCAATCATGTATAGCTAGTACTCGAGCCAAACCCATATGATTTTCGTTTACGTTTAAGCGTAACAAGTAACAAACGTTCACCGCAACGTGTGGTAACGCATTGCGTAAAAGAAAATACAAGATTAAAAGTTACGAGGTTAGACGACACTAACCTTGAAGGTTCGGGTTGTCACATGACACGTGGTCATTTCAAACGGAATTAGATTTGTTAATTCCGCTTGAAATAACATGTGTCATTTCAAACGGAATCAGCAGCCTATATATAGGTATGTTGGGCTTCTCATTTCATACGGAATTAGAAGTGGTGTCACGAAGTGCTGCTGAAATTCCACCGTGTAATCAAGTCTATTTTGAATGAGAAGCTTGTTTTAAAGTGAAATACTCTGTTTCTACTCAATTCTTTACTGATTCTAGACTGTTTGTTTGTTTTCGCCTCTCAAACAGTTGTGTATTGTCTCTGATTGACTCATTTGGTCGGTAAAACGATCCTACATAATGATTCACCAAAAACGTAATTGAGGCTGAACCAAGACATCGCTAATTGGTTGTTGAAAGAAGACACAATGAAATTCATCTTCTCCCTTCGTCGTTTATAAAAGTAGAATGCAACAATCATTTTTCAGAGTCCTATACGACTCGTATAGCCTTATACGAGTCGTATAAGGTTGACGTATCATCACTTCCATCACTTTCTGTCATTGTTGACTGACATCGTATTATCTGTATCATATACGAGTCATATAACTCTATACAACTCGTATAAGGTTAACATGTGACTCCTGTAACAGTCTTTGACTGACCTTGGAAATTACAATAATCATATATGAGTTGTGTAAAGCTATACGACTCGTATAGAGATATAGAAGGTATCGAAATAAGGAGACAAAGTGTCTCAATAAAACCTTACGGTGTGGGTGTGGAAGCCCCTCCACGCCGGGAACACTACCCCGCTTATGGCGTGGTGGGCGGCGTTGTGGATGGGGTTTGAGGATTTCCATCGGCATGCGGGCAAATGTGGGGGTGAAGTTGAAGCTCTTGATTGGTGGGTGTAGTTTAAGTTTGTTTTGATTGCCTGATGTTTATTATATTTTTTTTTATTCTCATCCACGCTAGTATCCCACCCGTACTTGTTTTCTCCACGCCGGGTGATCACGTGTGACTCCACGCCCTCCTTCAAGCCTACCGTGTGGTGCTAATTTAATAACATAGTTTATGAAATTATTAATGTTTTAAATAAATATATTCTACCACGAAGCAAAGCATAAATGTGTTCCGGAGATATAAAAACCCCCTGAAGACACGATCTTGACTCGATTTGAAACCCTACTTTCATCCTGATCTTCAGTCGATCTACTACTACATCACCATTTCCTGTAATCACCGACTCGATCCACTATGGACGAAGAGTATGACGTCATCGTTCTCGGAACTGGCCTCAAGGAATGCATCCTCAGTGGTCTTCTCTCCGTTGACGGTCTCAAGGTATCATTTCCGCTTATTTCTCCCTGATTTGCAGTCACGAATCTGTTATATACAAATATATGTTTGTTTATATAATTATATGGATGATTTTAGTTGTTTCGTTGATTAGGTCAACATTTTGTTCATGATTATTAGTTCGGATGATCAGATCTGTTATGATTAGTAGGATTGTTAGTAGGATCACGATATGTTTGCGATCGATTAGAGAAATTAGGTTGTGAGATTAGGTTGAATTTTGTTATTTTTGTAATGTAAATATTTTATTTGAAGATGAATAGATTGTTTATTTATAACGATGTAAGGCTATAAGAGTTACTGCATATGAGTTATATAATTTTGTGTTATAAGTTTGCAACCGGATTGTTTGGCTAATTATTATTTTGTGCTAACTAGAATTACGACCCGCCGCAATGCGGCGGGGATTCTTTAGTTATAAC
Source organism: Helianthus tuberosus (assembly GCA_030545235.1). NCBI lineage: Eukaryota > Viridiplantae > Streptophyta > Magnoliopsida > Asterales > Asteraceae > Helianthus > Helianthus tuberosus. The sequence goes on along the minus strand of CM060412.1, from coordinate 142,802,954 downwards.
TAAGTCTATTTAAGACGCGCATGTTATGTTGAACCTGTCAAACGGGAAAAAATAGACGATGTAAAAACGTTCACCCACACACGCACGTTGCGTCGTGTTAACTCGTAAAATTTAGAACGAAACGTAAAAACGTTAAACCAAAGACGCACGTTCCGATGTGTTAAGTCACAAAATTTAGAACGAAGTATAAAGCGAAAAATTTGCGGAAAACAAAAACTATAAAGGACCAAAGCTGAAAATAAAAAAAAAGTTGTGAGGATAGATTGCAAAAGATAAAAAGTTTTGTGTTAAAAGTAAAAAAAACAAATAGTTTTGGGTTAAAAGTAATTTATGAAATACTTTTGGGTGAAAAGTAAAAACATTAATTTTTTTTAAAAACCCCCAAAAGCCAAGGTTTTAACAACCATATGCATAACCATTTTTTGTTTAAAAAACCCCAAAGCCAAGATTACCACACATAAGTGAAAAATCAAATTAATCAAAGTAGTTAAATCGTATAAGGTAGAAACTTTTGAATTAGAAGTGGAAAATCAAATTAATCAAAAGGGTTAAATTGCCAAAGATTTAAACTTTAAACTTAAATTGCCAAATATTAAAACTTTAGGGTTAAAAGGAAACAAATATTAAACTTTAAACTTAAATTGTTAAAGATAAAAACTTTAGGGTTACAAAGTAAAATTCTAGTTTTTTTTTTGAAAACCCCCCTAAGCACATGTTACAACACAATAATGCATATTCAAGTTGCTTCTTTATAAGTTAATCATGTGGTGGAGCGGTGGGTAGGCTGGTTTGCCTCGCAAGAGGCGCCGGTTCGATCCCCGTTTCCATCACATGTGAGGCACCAGGGTTTTACCCATGATGCCCGGGTTCGATCCCCACTTGAGGCGGTTTATTCCCCTCTGTGGCGGCTCTCAACTCGTCAAGCCCTACGATGGGCGAGGCACCTGTGGGATTTTTCCTTTGGACGCCGGTCACACTCTGATGCCAGCTGGGGCACGGTTAAGACACTCACGTCTGGCCGGAGTGGGGCGACGGGCCTCCCCAATGAGGGGGGGTGTGGGGTGTCTCGCACCCAAAAAATTGTGACACCTTGCCGTTCAAAAAAAAAAGTTAATAATATCAAAGTGAGAGAGAGTGAAATTTGTTACATCCGCGTCGGTTTAGATCTGAAATTTGCCTATTAATAAGATCTAGCCTTTAATTTAAGGCTATGAGTGTTACTGCATTTTATGGAAACGTGTGTGTTGATTCATGGTAGGTGGTGCTTGTCAGTGTGTGTTCTTATCACTTGGTACTTTGCAACTGGATTGATTTGCTAGTGTTATAATTTTTTGCTAATAGATTGTATGCTGATATCAAAGTAAGTGAGAGAGAGAGAGAGAGTGAAATTTGTTACATCTGTGTCGGTTTAGATCTTAACCTTGCCAATTACTAAGATCTAACCTTATAACTATGCATGGTTGTAAAAATCGCTAGGCGCTAGTGGGGCGGTGGGGTATTGACTAGCGATTAATCGGGATTAATAGGAATTAATCGGATTGGAATTATATATGTAATTTTTTAAAAATCAATTTTTTAAAAATCAATTTTTTAAACTTACTAACTGCATTGGATTAATAAGTATAATTTTTCAAATGCTTCAAAGATTTTGACTGAAATTTGACCGGTTTGATCGATTTTGACCACTTTTGACCGGAATTTGACTGGGTTTGACCGATTTTGATTGCCTTTGACCAGTTAACTATTTTAGGTCCGACTAGGTGAAATTTACTCGGTAAACTACTGATTTCCAATCAATATGCGATTAATCCCAATTTTTACAACACCGAGTTTATGTCGTAAGATAACGTTATTAAGATTAGATTTGTTATGCATTTTTTAATTTGGAATTATTATAAAAGTAAAACAGTAATTATTCTAGTTGATTTTGTACCCTTTATAGAAACATATAAAATGTGAAGTATATTTGATAATTGATAAAATCAAGAGTTCAATTTTTGGCATTTGTTTTTTTAGTTCTTAACAGAGCTTAACTAGTCAATGACGGAGCTGGAGACCCTAGTTATCGAGGTACGAATGGGGTCAGTGATGGTTCCCTAAGTAACTAATTAACTTTGTAGTTGATAGTTGGTTGACTGGTCAAATAATGCCTTTACTCATTTGCATTTTTCTTACTTGGTATTTATTTTACGAAAGATGGTGTTAAAAACAAACTTCTTTGTATACCATTAATTAATATATTAAGGTGAAATTTAATCAAAGAGCACTAGAGCAGTACATCAAAAATATAACCTGAAATCAACATACATAAACTTTAATTTGGGTATATGTTTTAACTTGTTGAGTGTCAATATCACTAATAAACCATCAAGCTATGTTGTCAAAAGCGCAAAAAACGCGGGCCCGGGCTTTTCGGAGCTGCATTCGTGTCCGCAGGTGCGGGCACACATGAGTTCAACCAAATTCCAGCTCAGAAACTCATTTTTGCACCCCCCCCTGCGCGCGGGTAGGACTTGTGGTAAAACATGTCATAAAGCTACAATAGAGTAGTAAAGACTTTACCTTATAAACAACCACTCACTTTGTCCCCACACCGATGTGGGACAAAGTATTTACCACCTTTTGAGACTTTTATTCACACACCCAAAACTTACAACATATAAGTCAAACTTTTGCTACTAACTATTAGCTCCATGATCTTAAATGGCATGTATAATAGTTTTTTTAATTATATATGTGGAATCTTATTTATTTTCAAAGCATAACATATTTTTTATATTTTTTTTCTCTATGTGCGCTTTTCTTAAAAAAGCCCACGCTTTTTTTGCGCCTTGCGCCTAGGCTCCGGGCGAGGCCGATGCGCCTCGCCTGAGCCTTGCGTCTTTGACAACATAGCCATCAAGATACTTTAATCATCACAATCCTTTTATAATAGTTCGTCAAAATACGATAATTGGTATAGTTTATGAAGTTTTGTACCAATATACTTTATTGGAACATTAATTGATTTATGTCATCAGTCATCGCTTGTATACGGTTATACAAACCATGTGTTGTTTTGTTGGCTGTTGTAGTAAAAAGGAATTGCATTTGACTTCTAACCTAATAACAACATGTTCTCTTTTTAAATTATGAGAAAGGAATTGCTATGTATTTATGCCTTAAGTTATTTTTTCCTGGACCATCTTCATCATTGCTAAATAATAGTAATAATAAATAGATGTACGTGATCTACGCATGGGTTGCCTGGCTAGTTTTTGTCGGTTGTGTGGTGTAAGGCTATAATTGATACTCGAAAAGAAACTGCAACCTACTTTACTCTGAGATTACATATATCTTAATTATCCACACACAAACAGTTAAACGAATAAGGACTTCATGTTTGCCAAATGATCTTGCAAATGCATATTAGTTGTTATTGGCATGATCGAAAACTTTGGTGCTGCAGAAACATTATTGCTTTTATCCTTATCTATCAAATAGTAGCCCATCTTACAAACTTTACAATAGGAATTCCAAAGAATATGCTCTAGATTGAATTCATGAAATTAGATGGACCATGGACGTTGAGGCGTTGTTGAACATTCATTAAATAATTTGTTTGGTGTGGTGCATATGTTTGCGAATTTACAGCATTATCTATTTTCATCACACGTTGAAGATTTTCATATAATTGGCCAAATGGATTTATGGTCTTACTCTCGTATACTTTGTGTGTAAATCAGGTTTTGCACATGGACAGGAATGATTATTATGGTGGAGAATCAACCTCGCTCAACCTTATTCAGGTTTCGTTTCTTTAAACATTTATCATTATGTAGACAATATATGTATAAACTACAGTTGTATCATATATGTAGACCATAATAACTAACACGACCACTTTAAAAACCTACAGCTCTGGAAAAAATTTAGAGGAAGTGATAAGCCTCCAGCTCACTTAGGCTCTAGTAGAGAATACAATGTGGACATGATCCCTAAGGTATCTATCATGTTTACCTTTTCACTCTCGACTCTATTTTCTTACAGTTATTTATCATCTTCATTTTTGTTCAACATTATATTGTTTTCGTATTGCAAGTTTATAATGGCAAATGGTGCTCTAGTACGTGTCCTCATTCACACTGACGTCACAAAATATCTCTACTTCAAAGCAGTGGATGGCAGCTTTGTCTATAACAAAGGAAAGGTGTATTGACTTTTTTACCAACTGTTTGACATTTTAAAGTCTCGTACGCTTTTGAACAATTTTAACTCTATAGGTGCACAAAGTTCCTGCTACCGACATGGAGGCCCTCAAGTCTCCTCTCATGGGCATTTTCGAGAAACGTCGTGCTCGCAAGTTCTTCATTTACGTTCAAGACTACGTTGAGAATGATCCCAAAACACACGAGGGGTTGGATCTGACACGTGTGACAACTAAAGAGCTTATTGCGTAAGCTTCTTGTTTAAGATAAACTAGTAAAATTACCCGCGCGCGTTGCGGCGCAGGTACATTTCATATGTCAGGACCATTTTGGTGCAATTTTCAAAAGTTGAGGGGTTGTAAAATAAAGTAATGGTGTAGGTGACCAACGCAAAACGTACATAAAATAAGCACGAAACCGTATTTTAGTTGAGCTGACTCGTTTCCAAAAAAAGTTTACGTTGAAAAGTAAACCAACTCGAATTTATACCTACACGTACATAAAAATACGCACGTTAAAGAAGTTTTTTTAAGTTAACGAACGAAGGGGATAAACTCAAAACTTTAGAAACTCGAGGGGGTCAAAATGATATGTTATCTATAGCATTTAAAAAAAAGACAACAACGAGCGGTAAAGTTGGAGCATTAGAAACTGAAGGGTTAGCTTGTAAAACTTGTAAAATTAAGTAGTAGTCTAGGGGTTAAAATTGTCATTTGCAAAAGTTTAGGGTTGTAAAATAAAGTGGTCTAGGGGCTAAAGTTGCCATTTTCAGAAGTTGGGGAACGGTGGAAAAACCCACCGACATTTCTAAATAAGTGTTGTATGTGAAATATTATTTTGCACCATTGCTGCATAAGGTTTGTTTAGTTGTATTAAATGTATAAAAAATTTAACATCTTTATCCTAAAACGCCACCGATGATGTTTTATTTTCTCAGTAAATACGGTCTTGATGACAACACGGTGGATTTCATTGGCCATGCCTTAGCTTTGCACAGAGATGACCGTTACTTGAATGAACCCGCTCTGGATACAGTGAAAAGAATGAAGGTGTACACATTTTTTCAATTTCTTTTATTTACTTTATTACTTTAATTAGAATTAACGGATTTTGAAATTTCCTTTCTGCAATAGCTTTATGCTGAGTCACTTGCACGGTTTCAAGGAGGATCACCATACATTTATCCTTTGTATGGACTAGGCGAGCTTCCTCAGGTACAACTTCTAGATACGTTTGTTCCATTTGCTTATGTCATCATGTTGGTTAGAGCATGAAGTGGAGGTTTAATGTATTAATTCCAATATATTTTGTAGGCCTTTGCTCGGCTCAGTGCTGTTTATGGTGGAACTTATATGTTGAATAAACCTGAGTGCAAGGTATTCTATATCATACCGCTCCTCATTTTTTTTTCTGAATTGGCTCTCCTATATATATAACACACTATGTTCATAACCGATTTTAAATTTACAAAATACTAGGTTGAGTTTGATGAAGAAGGCAAGGTCTGTGGTGTTACTTCAGAGGGCGAAACAGCCAAGTGCAAGAAAGTTGTTTGCGATCCTTCCTATTTGCCTAACAAGGTACAATCCTTCTGCCTCGTTTTACGTGGGCTGCAAGTTTTGTAGCATTAGCCAGAGTTGTCTACTGTGCATGCATTAGGGGTGAGCAGAAAACCAAAAAAACTAATTTAATCGAACCGAACCGTGCAAAATACCGAAAAATGCGAACCGAAATTTACGGTTCAGTTACGGTTTGATGAAAAAAAAAAACCCGAAATTTATGGTTCAGTTATGGTTTTGATGAAACAGAAAAAACCGAACCGAATAACCTAAAAATTATTTTTTTAATGTTTGTTATATATTGATTTAAGAATTATTAATATTATTCTTGAATGTTAAGTATTTATCATAAAAACATTAAGATGTTTACTTATCTTTGAAATGATTTATCCATTGCCTAAAGAAATAACAAAATTTAACATAAAAAATGAAATGATTTTCAAAGTATTATAACAAAATGTCTTAGTAAAAACTTTAGAGAAACATAAAAATAGATTAGAAGGTTAGGTTTATGTGAACAATATTAACTAAAAATGTTGAATATAATCCCTTAAATGTAAACATCTAAGAAAGATTGTTAAATCTTGAATTGTATTCTTATATTTGAATTTTATGTATTATAGTGCCAAAAAACCAAACCATTGCTAAAACCGGAAAAAAAAACCGAACATTGTGGTTACGGGTTTGGTTTGACCATAAAACCGAACTGAGAACCGTGCACACCCCGTCGTGCATAACAATATTACTCAATAATTATTAAAAAATAAGAATTTTGGCTGCTGTGTGTAACACATGGATTGTTGGTATGAAATAATTATTTAGTTATTTTCTAACCATAGTGCAAAATATCTAACTATCTAAGCATCGTTGACAGGTGAGGAAGGTGGGCAAGGTGGCCCGAGCAATTTGCATTATGAGCCATCCCATTCCGAATACCAACGACTCACACTCGGTGCAAGTTATTCTTCCACAGAAGCAGTTGGGTCGTAAATCAGACATGTGAGTTTAAACATAATATCTGAATAAAAATTCATTTTTTTTATGTGTTTGTTTTATGTTGAAGGCAACGCAACGCGTGCACTAATTTAAAGTAAACATGCAAATAAAAATAACCATAATGACTTACATTCTGCAGGTATCTCTTTTGCTGTTCATATTCCCACAATGTTGCTCCAAAAGGGAAATTTATTGCATTTGTATCCACAGAGGCAGAAACCGATCAACCTGAAATTGAATTAAAGCCAGGGCTTGATCTTCTGGGTCCAGTTGACGAAATCTTTTATGATGTTTATGATAGATATGAACCAGTCAATGAGCCGTCTTTGGATAATTGCTTTATATCCACAGTGAGTTCTATTTTTGTAACACATCATTTTCACTATTTTTTATATATTATGGTGTTTTAATTCCGTCTCCTACGTTGAACAGAGCTATGATGCCACAACTCACTTTGAGTCAACTGTAATTGACGTGCTCAACATGTACTCAATGATAACAGGAAAGGTATGTAAATAATTCTTCTTCTGTACTCAATGATAACTTTATTCAGTTGCAATTGAGATCTCTAATTTTCGGGGCTATTTTTTTTTTTTTTTTGTAGGTTCTTGATCTGAATGTAGACCTAAGTGCTGCAAGTGCTGCTGAAGAGTAGAAAATTGGGAAGTATGTTGTTTTCCTACATCTTTTTAAGTTCTGGTGGATTAAACTTTACTTGAAATTTTATTGAGGTTATCGTATGTACTTTCGTGTAAAATACGACTTGGGTGTGTTCACGTCCCCTTGGTTGTGGCCCTGTGTGCAAATTATATTTTTAGTTTTGGCAGGCGGAATTTATTGTCATAAATTTCGTAGAAACCCGAATTGAACCAGGTCATCACATCCAAGTTGCTGGTACAAAGAGTTTGGGTTATGGGACGGATTTCAGATTAACCAAATATGCTTTGTTTAACAAGTAGTCAAGTACTCGTTGAATTGGTAGTTATTGATTGTGTTAACACTTTCTAAAACCTGGTCACTGACCAACTTGAACCTGTCGTAAGGAAAGAAGCACAACTAAGTGGAATGCTCAGTAACACATCAACAAATGGGACAAAATGACAAGACCATAATCAGAATATATAGCCATTACCTGAGAGTCTAAACAGTGTAGTAACAAATCAAGGATAAAGAAAACATTCTAAGATTTTAAATATCCATAAGTCGAAACATAATAAAGCATTTGAAAATGTACATAGGTAGCTCTGTGACGAAGCTTGAGATTTTTGACCGGGGGTCGAAAACGTATATATACCCAAAAATTTCTATAAAACCGGGGGATCGAAAACGTATATACCAAAAATTTCTGTACGAAAACTACGTACTCTCCACTACTAACGGAAAAGTTCTGGGGGTGGGCCGCCCCCTCCCGCCCCCCACTATGCTGCTCCATTGAGGTAGCCAATGTACTAAACGTGTGATGGGTGTAAGAATTCACACTAATCGACAAAGTATGTATACCGATGGACCATTTCATACGCCTGACCTATATACTCCAAGAAAAATATTTGGAGGTGTGATAGGATCTTACTGCTACGAAAAGCATCACCGCAGTAGGGGTGGTATTGGGTATCAGAGTATCAATAATTGGTGCCACAAACTTGGTATAATATCATTAGGGACCAATGGGGTGGTGGTCCATTGGCAAAGGCCATGCCTTTAAGCACCTCAGGAGGTCTTAGGTTCAAGTCTCACAGACGACAGGCGTAAGCGTAAGAAATTTGTTGTTCAAAAAAAATATATATATATCATTAGGGGATGCTAAACGTCAAAACAAGTGTAATATTACTACATTATCATAATAAGCGTTAGGATCACGATTCATGAATTGAGATACAACCAAATAATTTATATCGCATACAAAGCGAAGAAGTATATTATCAAATTCAAGGTTTACAGTGATGATTACGAAGCCACATAATCAGATATCGACATATGGTAAATGAGCCAACGATACTATGAAAACTAGACTTGATAAACATTCAAGGGGTGTTCAAACATGTGAAAGAAAAAGTTTTCAACAAGTGTTCACTACTACATATAATCAATGGATAACATCCTTGCCATAATTGCTTCAAACCAACCGATCCGGTTCGGTTAATCAATTCCAACGTGGTCTAACCATGGGTTGGTCATGAGAGTTTTATAGATATAAACAATTCAAAAGATTCTAACCAAGACCAAGTATCAAATGATTATATAAAGATGAGAGGCCACGATAACGCACATAGAAAGGTAGTCAATGCACAGTTTGACCATGAATTGATCAATCAAAGAATGCAGTAAAACCTTAAAATTATAAATATGGTTGATGAAATACTATATACATAATTGAATACTCCAAAAAATGATTTTTTTTCTTCAAAAAACTCTAAAATTTCCGGTTCAATTTAGACGGCCGTCACAAGTTCCATACCATCGGCCACATCATTAAAGCGTTTTACCGTCAAAACCAAACCATAAACCGTATACATCTTAAACTGTGTGAATACCTTTGATTTAAGCAGTTAGCATTTTTTAACACATTCATATTGACTAACACATCTATGTTAACAATCAACCAAAGCTTTACTCAGAAAAAGACCCTTGGTAGTTGGTACCTAGTTGTGAACGAAGTTTAATGACTAAATTGACACTAACACAAAGACAACAAATGTATTCCACTTTATTTATATTTTACAAACTATAACTATTACAAAACCAAAAGCTCATAATATTAACCAAACATATGCATGGTTGATATACTTTGATTCAGACGATTCAATTCGTTTCAACCGTTTAACACGTCCATACCCCTCACTCACAACGTTTGTCACACATCACCAAATTAGGACACAATCTAGACTTGTAAGGGTGGGGAAGTCCATCTTTTAACTCCCTTCACCTTCCTTAACCAACCACCAATTAGGCAATCACAGATTGTCATTTCAGGTTTCCCCTAAATTTCCCTCAAGGCCGTGGGGTATGGTGGGGCGGGGGTTGGGCTTGGGTTGGGGCATTAGTTGAAGGCAGACATGGGCTAACCCACATTCAACACGGTATGGTGGGGCGGGGGTTTGGGGCGTGGGTTTGACGGGCTTCGCTGGGCTGACCCGCTGGGCTATTTGAATATTATTTAAAACAAAAAATTTATTTTTTTAATATTTTTAAATAAAGAAAATTACAAAAAAAAAAAATTCCTAAATTTTATATTTGTTTTTTATCTCTTCTCTCATCGCCAAGATTAGTTGTAACTCTTCACCCTCTAGGTGATCAATGGGCTGGGATAGAAAATTCAAATCATCCCGTTTTTGTTTCTGGGCATCTCTAGCGGCATCTCTAGCTTCTTTGCTCCTTCGTATTTCGGCCCTTCGTTGTTGGAATACGTTGAATGTATCCAACTTGCATGAAATGTCATCCAACTGCTCGCTGTATATTCCCCTACTCGAGCCCGAACTCCCAGCTGAAGGCGATGTACCAGATTTTGATTTTTGAGCACGCATTCTTGCGGCATTTCTTCAATACTCAGGCCGGTTTGGGCTTGGGCGAATCATCCAAAAGGTCCTCAAACTCTTGATCTCGTGCATCAGATTGGGGTTGGGACGAGGCCCTTGACCTTTTGGAAGACGAGTTAGTTTCGCTACCAACGGGGATATTCGCCCACTTTGGATGGAACTTACAAATCTCCCAACAATGCATGAAACGGAAGTCGGTCCCCACATTTGATTTGAATGTGATCACTGCATTTGTCAAAATGTCGGCTTCGGTTTCACCACTTTTTGGGTTTTGCTTTGCTTTATTTAAAAAACCACTATATTTTGTAAGTTGGGTGCTTATCTCGCTCCACTTTGAGGATAAGCTATCGTTTTCACGATAAGCCTCCCTTCCCATTTTTTCATGGAATACTCTACTAACCGCTTCCCACAGGGCGGTTCGATGTTGAGAATTTCCTATTTTAATAAAAACAAAATTTAATATATTACAAAGTTATATAAAAAATAACCATTAATAAAAACAAAGTTTAACGGTTTCAACTGTTAAAGAATACCTAAAGTTGAATGTTGAGATTGTTGACACCAAGCCATCGCCAATGCAACTTCTTCAGCAATGACCCATTTTTGTTGTTTTCGTTTGACGGTTTCAACTGCTTTATCCGCCTCGGTTTTTTTGTTATGACTTCTCTTTTTGATGGGTTTCGATGCGGAAGGACCATCATTGGGTGGTTGAGTTTCGGGAACGGTTTCTTTTTGTGAAAGGTTGATGGAGGTTGGTGAAAGGTTGATGGGCGATTGTGTAAACGGGGTAGGTATCGAATCATCGGTGTGTGGGAAGTTAGTAAACAAACAATTCCCAAGAAGCGATGCATAACTCGCTTCATGGGGCATAGAAGAGTGTATGAAAAATGGACGAGGCATTGGACGATTGGGTGGTGGGTTAGGATTATTTTCTTGGAATGCATACGGGTTGTTCGGGTCAAAAGGACGGTTATAAGGATGCATTTTTTTCGTTTTGAAGAAGAAGAATTGAAGATGATTATAGAAGATGTGGTTGAATGTGGTAAAAAATGTAAGAAAAATGTGAGTTTTATAGTGAAAAATTAAAAAAAAAAATTAACATAGCCGTTGGCCAACGGCTATTTTGTTTTGGCCATACACAGCCCGCCATGTCAGCTCGCTTCCCCCGCCCCACGCCCGGCTTGAAACCCAAGCCCCAAGGGCCATGCCCCAACCCAAGCCCACCCGGGGTGGTGCCTTGGGCGTTTTCCCCCAACCCAAGCCCCATACCCCATAGCCTAAACCGGGGGGGGGGGGGGGGGGGGCTAGTTCCCTAATTTCTTCTAAACCTTTTCTTTAATTAATTAATACGATACGATTAAAGGTAATGTGTCATGTTTTGATTGGAGGATAGTTAGATTGCTTCTCGATAACTCATGGGAAATGCCAATGGCTTCGGCCTTTCATGGAACACATGGGAAGAAGGGATTGTGACTTTCTGGTGAGTGTTTACCGCAAGGAGGGGCGGTGTTCCCTCCCCTCCCCAAACCTTTGTTTTACCGCGCGCGCTCTCCCTCACCTCCACGTGGAACAAGTTTATTGGGTGTTCTAGGTTTTCCGGATGATTGCGACGTAGTGGAGATCCTTGCAATGACTTATAATGACTAAATTGACATAACACAGACAACAAATTTATTCTAGGATAAATTACACTTTTCGTCCTTTATGTTTGTACTAGATTGCAATGGATGACCTTTAACTTCAATAATTACAGTCACAGTCCTTTATTTGGAAAACCCATTACACCATAGGTCCTTTAGCACAAACCAGGTTAAAATTTTAAGTTAAGTATGGCATGTGCAAGGCACATGAGGGTATATTTGTAATTTTACTATATATCTTTTTTATTTCTTCTTATTTATTTCATTTTCAGTTTTTCACAGATCATACCCAACCAAAACCCTAATCATCAACTAGAAAACCTCAATTCAAGCTCCAACAAGTCGTCGTCGAACAACTCGCCGCTCCGGTCGCCACCACCGCCTCTCTCTCTAGTCGTACAGTTACTCTTCAGTGGATACTTTTTTAAGTTTTGCCCCTGAATAAACACACTCTGTGTGTGTTTTTCAATCATTCAATCAAATGGGATCATCATGGAATTCAACAGAGATGGAGGTTATTTCGAGTGTATTCGGCTGGATTGCGTTTTGAATATGATTAAGTTAATTCGGTATGTTTTTGTTTCAATTGTTGAAGATATTTTGTGGTTTGATTGAGATTTGGCCGGAGTTCCTCCGTTTTACGGTGACTCTCCAGTGGAGACTTTTGAGGCGGTGAAACCATGGGTATTATTCAGATGTGTATACTGTATAGGTTATTGCTATTGATTTGGCCGTAGTCCCTTCGTTTTACGGTGACTCTCCGGAGTTCTGTATAGATATTATTCAGATGTGTATACTGTATAGGTTATTAATATTGGATTGTAAATGTTTTTTGCAGGACATCCATGGGTTGTAAGTGGAGGTGAAACCAGATCTATGGCTGATTTGACTTGAGAAAGAAAGATTGTTTACAAAGAAAGCTTGTTTACAAATCTGTGAAATTGTAATGATATTCTGAAATCAACACTGGTTTTTTGATCAGTTGATTTTAAATCCTTGATGAATCAACAGAAAGAAAGAGAATGAAAGTTCAATGAATCTTCTGAAGTTGAGGAGGTCTGCAATCTCTGTATTTACATTACTCTGTTTTTTTGTTCTTTTTGTAATGAAGATGGATCATGGATGTTTATCTTTTTTCCGACGAGAATTTTTAGATCTGTTTCACTTCAACTTAACAGTGGTGGTGGGGGTGGGATTTGGTGACGGTGGTAGTGGATTTGGGGGATTTGGTGACGGTGGTGGTGGAAGATTTGGGGGATTTGGTGGCAGTGGTGGTGGACGATTTCGAGGATTTGGTGGTGGTTGTGACTGTCACAGTGGTGGTGGGGATGGGATTTGGTGGTGGTGGTGGTTGTTTATTTGTTTAAGGGTAAATTACACTTTTCGTCCTTTGTACTAGTAAAATTACAAACATACCCTCATGTGCCTTGCACATGTCATACTTAACTGAAAAATTTAACCTGGTTTGTGTTAAAGGACCTATGGTGTAATAGGTTTTTCAAATAAAGGACTGTGACTGTAATTATTGAAGTTAAAGGTCATCCATTGCAATCTAGTACAAACATAAAGGACGAAAAGCGTAATTTATCCTTTATTCTATTCTAGATTTTACAAGCTATAACGATATACAAAACTAAACATATGCATTTTAATGAACATATTATACAACAAAACTAAGATCAAACGTAGTGGGGCGCTAAGTCCCCACATAGCGCCGGAAAACGCCGGGTAACACCGCCACAAGGGGCTGTATGGATGAGAAAAAGAGGGGGGGCGCGACCTCTATAACGGCGGTATGGGGGGAGGTTTCAAACTTTGGACCAATCACAAATTAGTTAGTGTTTTTATAATTAATTAATAAAAACGAAAATTAATAATTAGGTATTGATGGGTAGGGGCTTTATGACTACGGGCTCTAGTGATATAACGCCCCATAAAGCCCCTGTGTGACGTGGCACGACACGTGTCGCATAACGCCCTACAAGGGGCTTTATGACTACGGATGACCTAAAAGTATGAGCCTTCTTTACACCTCATAAAAGTTAAAAGACAAAATTGCAGAAAACAACCTTTATGTATACCTCAAACTGCACTTCATACCTTTCACTATGAAATCCGCCAAAACCAACATTTACGTTCATGTTTTGTTACACATCACAACCTTTACACCAAACCTAGTCAAAAAAGTCAGTTAACTTACCTCACATGCTTTGCATGTGAGGGTATTTTAGTCTTTTTCCACTTTGTCTTCCCCAATTCATCCCCTCAATCACATACACTTGATCAAACCCAGATTTTAATATATATGTTTGAAATAATGCAAAACAGTTTATGTATATGATAGAAAAACGGCATCATCATCACCATCGTCAAATAAAACACCAGTTTGCTCTGATCATCAACCCAAGCCCTTCAACATTTCAATCAACTCAACAACTTGCAAAATCAAATCAAGAAAATTGGGGAAAACAACCTTAACCCAATTGGGTATCCAACAAATCCTCAATTGATCTCAAATCCATTATATTACACAAATCTTCAAGTAAAAAGTAAAAATATCCTCAACTGGGTATCCAAGAAATCATCTAAAAATCACATAAAAACAAGAAAAATCCAAACTAATCCAAGAAACAAAGTGGCACTGATATGAATTGGTTTGAGATTGATATTGGTTATTTTAATCACCCCTTTTACACTTATATTCATTAATCAAATTTGGGGAGTTTATGGTTGGAAAGAAGGTTGAAACAGAGTACCCTTTCAGTCTTTCCCCACCATATCTCCGCCTCGCAACCCTATACGGCTATACCCTCCGCCTTTCACCACCGTATCTCCGACCCTTAATCTAGCCCAATCTTCTTTGATTCCTCCTATACCCCACCCTCATGTTCTTCACCAGACCAGTGATGCCGGAGACACCTGGAAAAATCAAGAATATATTGGGCAAAATGCCCAAAGAAAACTTGAACTAAACTGAAAGAAACCAAACTAAAAGAAAACAAACACATTTGGTGATGGGTTTACAGTGGGAACCTCTCTCCTTTTACATTGTAAATCCTGCTGCAATCGTTGTAAATCCTGCTGCAATCGTTTTGATAACACCATCCAGAGCATAATGTTGTAAATCCTGCTGCAATCGTTTCTGTGGGTTCTGCAAATTATGTTGCTGCTGGTATGCTGTTTTGTTTTGTGTGGTGATGGTGGCTAAGCTACAACAGGGGCAGGTGAGTGGCGGAGATGAGTGACGGTGGTGGAGGTGGGTAACCGGTGGTGGTTCTGGCTTTGGTGGAAGTGGCAGTCAAAAGTCAAAAGGGTATATATATATTAGTTTTTTAAAAACTGATTTAATTATTTATTTAAATATATTATTCAAAGGAAAAGACATATATGCCCTCACATGCATCGCACATGGGGCAACTTAACTGACTTTTTTTACTAGGTTTGGTGTAAAGGTTGTGATGTGTAACAAAACATGAACGTAAAGGTTGGTTTTGGCGGATTTCATAGAGAAAGGTATAAAGTGCAGTTTGGGGTATACATAAAGGTTGTTTTCTGCAATTTTGTCAAGTTAAAACTACCAAAAATCATATAATAATAACATCCAATGTTCTCTAAACCATCCTTTTGTGACGACCACTAGCCAATAAAGAACAATGCAAGAACGAAAACAACATAAGACCACCCAAAATAACAATCAGAACCAGCAGCAGCATCGTCGGTGGTGGCGGCAATGGTGGCAGTATCACCGGAAGTATCAGCAATGACGCCACCTTATCACCACCGTACGATGATCTCATTTTCATATTCATTCTTCTCACTTCCATTATCAGTTGTTAGATTTGTTAGACACTTTTGAAGAGTATCTCAGATGGATTGAATTTTTGAGATTTGATGGATATTTGATTATTTGAACATAATTGTGATTCATTGGATTGAGCAGAACAAGTTGGTTGGTGGGTTCATTTTCATGCAACTGTTGGTGTGTTTTTCAAGATTTGTAGATTCTTTGTTTCTAGACAAAATCTGAGATCTGTTGGTGTGTTTCTTGACACTGAATGTTAACTAAACATCACACATGTTCTAGATTCTTTAATGGATTAACAAACAAAGTGTAAGAAGTCGAATGATCTAAAAAGATATCCTTAACGTGTGGTTTGTTCACTTGTTGGATATAAGATCCTAGAGAACTAATAATACAAAACTAAGTTCATTGCTGATGATGAGAATTATTATTTAGGGGAGTGGGGGTGGTCACAAGTGATGAAATTCCATCACTCACAAACATCCAATCATGTTCAGCCATGTCAGCAACCACTATTCTATCACTCACAAGCATTTTTGAGTGGCGGTGGTCATCACTAGTGATGGAATTCCATCACTCACAAATTTTTTTTATTTTTTTTAAATTAGAAATTAACAATAAAACACTAAAATTATAAATTTCATTAAAATTAAAACATACTAGTTCAATTTAACATACTAGACATATTTTAGGCTACAATTTAAAAAAAAAATACTAAAAAAACTCTACTCCTCGTCCGACTCATGAAACTCCAAACCTAAAGAACCTACTAGTTCGATTAAATCGTATCTCAACCGAAAGTGTGTTTCTTCATCACGCAAGTCTTGTTGGATATTTTATGGAACTTGAACTTGTGTCGGAGGATCCGGGACCCAATCCGGAGATAGTGCACGTCCGTCTTCTTTGATTATCATATTGTGCAATATGATACATGCATATACTATGCTATGTATGGATTTCTTGTTCATCACACGAACCGGTCGGTGTAGTATACCCTATCTACCCTTTAAAACACCAAAAACCCTATAGTCAAGGATGATATTTGATAACATATTTTTACGAATGGGATATCATCATATTCATGAGGTTTTGTTACCCCTAATTGAACAAAGTGTCTAACCAAAGGTCCCTGGCCTAGTGGTACGAATTTATTGAATAAGCATTTGTCCTTCTGCATTTTTTGTAATTAACTTTTCTTTAAGTGATATTTGTAACCATCTCACAATAATTCTTTTTATTTTTATGTATTGATCACCGAGGTTTTGATTCTTATCATTTTTACCCCCTCAACTTTTGTTAGTTTTATTTTTAAAACAACTTACATTTCTACCCCTTAAATTTTAACTAATTTATTAAGTGTCACCTCAACTTTTGTTAGTTTTTTAAACAACTTACATTCCTACCCCCTAAATTTTAACTAATTTATTAAGTGTCCCATCAACTTTTGTTCGTTTTTTTTAAACAAGTTACATGCCTGCCTCTTGAATTTTAACTAAATTTATTAAGCGTTCTCTCAACTTTTGTTAGTTTTTTTTTAAACAACTTACATTCCTACCTTTTAAATTTTAACTAAATTTATTAAGTGTCCCCTGAAATTAATAAAGTTATTATTACCCCTTTTACATATAGTGCTACAGTATTTTTTTAAGTTTAAAATGAATCTCTTACACCTTAACTAATGTTATATTATACTTTTACGTTATCTAAAATTGATGTTTTAAACGGTCATTATTAATTAGAACAAGTTGGTTTTGAATATATATTGTAATGTAATATAACTGCTTTAAAAACTTATTTTTACCGTTTGGTTCGTACATGGATTTTCCGCAGCAACGCGCGGTGGGGAAATCCTAGTTTTTATTAAAAGGAGTTTTTTCATTAAGTAACTTAATACATCCTCTACTAATAAAAAACCTTTTGAATATTAATCAATAGAAAAAAATGGTATTACCTAAAAGATCCTTCGTACCTTATAATGACTTGCAATGAATGAAGTGTAAAGTTAAACCTAACATAACACAAAGACAAGAAATGTACTCTTTTCATAAGATATAACGTTTTACAATTTTAAAAATTCACAATACTAAACAAACATATGCATATTGATGAACAACATTTTAAATAACAAACTAAAGAGCATTAGCCTTCTTTACACCTCTTAAATCTACCAAAATTCATATTAAAACAACATCCAATATGCTTCAAAGTTCAAATCACCCTTTTTGACATCCACTAGTTAATGAACAAGAAGGCAAGAACGCTAACACCATAAGACCACCCAAAATAACAATCGGAACCAACAGCAGCATCATCGGCGGCGGAGGCAACGGAGGCAGTATCACTGGAAGTATAAGCAACGACGCGGCCAATCCCACAAACACCAACACCGTTTCCACGCTAAAATTGCTCTTCGATTTCGATACCACCTCCGTATCACCACCATACGATGATCTTATCTTCATATTCATTCTTCTCACTTCCATAATCAATTATTCAATTGTTAGATTTGTTGGACAACTTTGAAGGGTATCTCAAATGTTTTTGAGGTCTAATGGATTGAATTTGTGAGATTTGATGGATATTGAACACAATGTGGGTTGGGGGGGGGGGGGGGGGGGGGGAAGTGGTTTCATTTTCATGCAACTGTTGGTGTGTTTTTCAAGATTTGTTGGTTCTTTGTTTCTAGACAAAATCTGAGATGTGTTGGTGTGATTTTAAGGTTTTAACTAATGTGTTTCAATGTTTCATGACATTGAATGGTAACTACACAATACACGTGTTATGGAATGCACTCATTGTTTTGACAACGTTAAAAAAAGCATGTTACTTAAATAGTTGTAACGACGTAACGTCATTGTCCTAGATTCTTTAATGGAATAACAGACCAAGTGTAAGAAGTCACATGATTAAATGTTTAATGGTGAAGAATTGTTGACGTGTGATTTGTTGGGGTATAAGATCCTGAAGAACCGATAATACAAAACTAAGTTTATTGTTGGTGAGAATTATTACTTATAGGTTGAGATGGTTTGATCATTGTTGACTAAGTGTTTTCTATGATGGAAAATGAACAAACACGGGATTAGATCAGGCGGACCTAGAAATTTTTTTCTAGGGGTGTGAATTTTTTTAAAAGATTTTAGGCCTCTAACTATATAAAAAAAATTAGTTCATAGCGGATCAGGTTAGGTTAAGTAAACATAAACAAACAAAGTTTCAGAGCAGGTCTGATCATATCAAGTGGGGTTGGGTCAATTTCAGTTTTCAAACAATCAAACCCTATTTTCTAACTTCCTATCACACTAACAAACAAAGTTTCAAGTAAAACAGTAACAAAATAAAAACTCATCATAAGTAAAGTAACAACAAAAAACCATCAAAGTCCAAACCCTCCCTACTTCTACTTCTCCTAATCATTAAATAAAACAAAAAAAAAAAAAAACTTATCTCAAACATAGCTTGGTCTTTAATTAGAAGAATCCGATGAAAAGAAGTGGTTCAACCATTTTCCTCTTGAGAAATCGCATCATAAATTCCCTACTCATGGTTCTTATCACATATAAATCGCTCCATAAGTTCATAATTAACTACACTTAAACAAAATAAACAATCATGTTCAACCAATACCATAGTCCATAATTTTCATCCATTTAAACCCTAGTTTTAAATATTAATTAGTAATCATTTAAACAAACAAAGCTTAAAATAAACAACAAAATCATTAACTACAAGTCTAGAACAACTAAAAAAACATCAAAACATAAAAAGATAAAACATTTATACATTTATATTTTTTCCTAATCACCACATAAAACAACAAAAAATAATCAATAAAGAAAGGATACCCGTTCTAAGTCGGAATTCCGGCGTAATAATGTTTGGAACGACCGGAATTTTGAATTTTCCGGCCAAAACTCGCCCGGCCGTGAGTCGTTGTAGACTGTAATCGTTGGGCGTCTTTTTTGGAGTGGGATTTGGAATTCGAATGGGTCATGGGTGGGTTGGTTTGGGTTATTTTATTTAGTTCAAAATCTTTGAGCTTGGGTAGTTGGGTTCACAAAATTAGAGTGTAGATTGGGTTAAGTAAAGTAAATAAGTGGTTAAAGAATAATTATATAAATTGTGTTATACAAATTGTGTTATATACGTATATATTTATAATAATTAGTGTTTATTTTTTTAATGTTTTTATAAATTCATAATATTTTTTCTAAGGGGGGCGGTTGAAAATTTTCAATGGGTGCGATTGAAAAAATCCAAGGGGTACGGTTGGAATTTTCGACGAAAATTAGCACTAAAAAGTTTTTTTCAAGGGGTGTGGCCGCCCACCCACCATTGTGGGTAGGTCCTCCCTTGCTCAGGAGTGATTTGGAACGATTTCTCTAAGATACTGAGAATCAGATCTTAATCTTCCTCTTGAATCTATATCTGCAATGGAGAGGAGTGAAAAGTGAGGATGTAGAGACAGCCGGTAGGGGAAGAACTCCCCTTTTTCAGCTACAAAAAGTGTGTTTGCCCCATATCTCTTCTCCATTGAAGATCTAGATTTAAGAGGAAGAAAAAGTGTGATTCTTGGTATCTTAGAGAAAGCGGTCCAAATCACTCCTTAGGTGATCCTGTGTTTCTTCAGAAAACAATTTACTAAAGTCAAAGATGATGTCCATAACATATTATATACTCATGAGGTTTAGTTATTGCCGATTGTTAAGATAAAGTGACTTACTACTTGTGGTGATTGATTACTGATGAATAACAAGTTACTATTGATGGTAACTTACTACAGATGAAGAATAACTTTAGACTATGTGTACTGATTTAGTTAGTGAGTGAAAAGTGAGCATGACGTCATTGTTACATATGCGCCGGACGCTCACTAACGAAACCATTAGTGATGTGTGATGACTTTTGACTCTTTAACGTTCCCCTTTTCTCGGAGCCACCACCATTCAACAGAACCATGTGTGTGACATACCTTTGGTTCACGCCCCTTGTAATGGCGCCCCCGTTTTGGTGTTGCATGCCCCTAGGTAGTATGTAAGTGGGTAACGCCCATGGTCTTATATGGTCATATGTATGTAAAGATGTTAATGGCGATGAAGACTTATTGCTGATGAGGAAGTTAATGAAGTTGAAGAAAATATATAAACCAATGTAACAATAATCCATGATTTATTAATTGAGTTATTGTTTTCCGAATTCTTAATGTTTTTGACTTCTTGTTTTTTAGTTGTTTTTATCAAAGTTTTTTATTAACTTAATATTAACCGTTAGAAAAAGGTATTACATCTACGTCATTTTTCTAACGTGGTCTAACCATGGATCGTTCACGAGAGTTGTTCCAATGTGGTATAACCATGGATCGTGAGTCTTAAAGATACGAACAATTCAAAAGATTCTAACCAATATCAAGTATCAAATTGGTCGATTTTCTTGAGTTTAGACGATTCAGTCCGTTTCAACTGTTTTAACACGTCCGTACCCCTAACAACATCTATGTCACACATCAACCAAATTAAGACAAAAGCTCTACTTACAAAAGATCCTTGGTACCTTGTAATGAATGAAGTTTAATCACTAACCTGACATAACACAAAGACAACAAATGCATTCCACATAATATTTTATAAAATAAAACTATACATTGTATTAGGATGGTTGTGGTGAATTTGGACACATTATTTGTCTTATTTGCAGGTGGCTGAGCATGTGCCACACGCTTTCTCTATACACCTCATCCTATGTTCGATATCATCTTATTCTACTCGTTTCAAATAAATTATTATAAATTATATTCCTTTTTCTGGAAAGCAAATGCCAATAAAAATACAATATGTTCATTTTTTTAGTTACTTTATAACAAAAAAAATATTAAATTAAATTACCAATATCAAATATTTATTACTAGGTTATAACCCCGTGTATTACACGGGTTGAATAAATAAGTTTTATATATTAAATAATAAAACAATATATCTTTAAAAACCTTCTTTATTGCACGAGTTAAATAAATATAATTTTATGTATTAAATAATAAAAAGTTATATCTATAAGAACAATATTGTACAGGTTGAATAAATGTAATTTTATATACAACATAAAAAGTTATATTTTTAAAACCACGTGTATCACACGAGTTGAATAAATGTAATATTGTTTACCAAATAATAAAATAATACATTTTTAAAAAACCCAATTTATTACACGGGTTGAATAAATGTAATTTTATATACCAAATAATAAAAAAAGATTACATCTTTAAAAATATGCGTATTACACGGTTTGAATAAATGTAATTTTCTGTACTAAATAATAAAAAAATATATATATCCTTAAAAAACCTCGTGCATTGTACGAATTGAATAAATATATTTTATACATCAAATAATAAAATTACGATTTTGGCCCCCGTGGTTATATCACTTTTACCCTTTTAGCCCAAAAAATAAATTTTTAACATATAAGCCCCCAACGTCTTTTTTTTCTAACATTTTTGGCCCCTAACGTTTTTTTAAACCTTTTGGCACCTAACATTTAATGGATGGGGTTAGTGTTAGGGGCCCAAAGGTTTAACCCTTTTGGCCTCTAACATTTAATGGATGAGGTTAGTGTTAGGGGCCAAAAGGGTTAGAAAAGAAGACGTTGAGGGCTCAGATGTTAAAAAATTCTTCTTTGGCCTAAAAGGGTAAAAGTGATATAACTACAGGGGCCAAAATCATAATTTTCTCTAGATAATATTATAAATGAGAAGAAGATTAAACTAAATAATAATTATCCAAAAGATATTAAACTAAATAATATTTAATAGGAGGATTATCTATAATTAATTAGAAAATATTAAATTAAAATAATAATTATCTATAAGAGATGCCCTAATATGATGACAAGTGTCCTAAAAGTGGTTTCTTTTTTTATATAGCATAGATTAGTATCATTAAATTCAAAGTAATTATTTAATTTCAAGATATCATTATACAAAACCAAAAGCTCATAATATTAACCACAAACATATGCACTTTAATCAACATTTTGAGTTAAATGTCATTTTAGTCCCAGTGTTTTAAGATATTTTGACAGTTTAGTCTAAATGTTTCATTTTTCGCCTGTGGGTCCAAAAGAGTATTACCGTTGACATTTTAGTCCACTGGGTTAAGTTCATTCATTTTTTCTGTTAACAAGAAGGGCAATTCAGTCATTTTATATGGCCGAATTGTCCTTCTAAGTTAACAGAATTACATATAAAATGACTGAATTGCCCTTCTCGTTAACATAAAAAATGGATGATGTTAACCCAATGCACTAAAATAGCAATGGTGAAACCTTTTTGGACCCATAGGCAAAAAAAATAAAATCTTTAAACTTAAGTGACAAAATAGCTTAATAGGCATTTAACTCCAACATTTTTTGAATAATAAACTAAAAGTATAAGCCTTCTTTACACCTCTTAAATCTACCAAAATTCAATTAAAAAAAACATCCAATATATATTCTTCAAAGTTCAAACAGCCCATTTGTGCCGACCACTAGCCAATGAACAACAAGGCAAGAACGCAAACACCACAAGACCACCCAAAATAACAATCGGAACCAGCAGCATCATCATCGGCGGCGGCGGCAACGGCGGCAGAATCACCGGAAGTATCAGCAATGAAGCGGCCAATCCCACCAACACCATCACCGATTCTAAACCGAAGCCGCTCTTGGGTTCCAATACCACAGTGGTCTTGATATTCATTGTTCTCACTTCCATAGATTTGTTGGACAATTTTGATGAATGGGTTTGAGAGTAATGCATTGAGTTTGAGAGTATTTGTACATAATTGTGAGTGTGGGTGGATTGAAAATTTGTGATTGAGAGGCATATGGGGTGGTCGGATTCAGTGGATTGAGTAGTAGAGCAAGTGGGTCGGTGGGTGGGGGATGGTTTCATTTTTTTCTGCATGTGTTGATGTGTTTTTCAAGATTGGTTGGTTCTTGGTTTCTAGACAAAATCTTAGATGTGTGGGTGTGTTTTTAACTAATAATTGTATTTTTTTTAAATTTAATAAAATTGAGCATGTTATACAAATACTCATAATTATTAGACATAGGTCATAATAACTATAACTAATCAAGGGCTAAGATTAAATAACTATAACTAATAAAATTGAGGATATGGGGAATGCAAGAAAGTAATCCCAACTAGCTATTAACTAATCAAGGGCTAAGATTAAATAAGTGAGATTGAACAAAAAGAAAAAGGCACGTGAGTTAATTTGAAGGTATTCTAGTCAATAGTTTATCTCTCCTCCAATTTTCCCCATTTTTAAAACGTAAATAATTTTTTCATACGATATTATTTTTTTTTTATAAAAATTGCATCATAAAAACGAGCGTTTTTTATCTTTAGAACGAGCACACTATTTTTATACTTTTGAAAAAAAAAGTTTTCAATAACCCAGATGCCTAAAACGCAATGGACAAAAAACAAAAACAAAATGATTTTTTTTTCTAAACACAATAGACTAAAAACACAAAAAAAAAATGTTTATTCTAAAACGCAATAGACAAAAAACACAAAAAAAAAATGTTTTTTTTTTCCTAAAACGCACTGGATCGGAAACACAAAACAAAGTGTTCTTTCTAAAACGCAATAGACTAAAAACACAAAAGAAATTGTTTTTTTCTTTCTAAAACGCAATGGAATAAAAACACATAAAAATGTGTTTTTTCCTAAAACGCAATAGACAAAAAACACAAAAGAAAATGTTTTTTTCTAAAATGCAATGAACTAAAAATACTTCAAAATATGTTTTTCTAAAACGCATTGGACCAAAAAAACAAATAAAAATGTGTTTTTCCTAAAGGGTTATTGGTTTTTATCACTCCTAACTATTGGGTATTGGCCGCTGCCACTCCCAACTATCACTTTGACTCCCACCACTCTCAACTTAACACTTTGTGTTTTGTGTCACTCAGGTTGAGTGGATTTTGGCTCCACTTTTGTCTTTTAGGAGTAGATTCACCTACAACCATTAGTAATTCACAAAGTGTTAGCATAATATCACTAATAACACAAGTCAAACTCTAAAAAATGTTCACCTGTGGAGTGACACAACACACCTAGTGTTAAGTTGGGAGTGGTGGGAGTCAAAGTGATAGTTGAGAGTGACAGTGACCAATATCCTATAGTTGGGAGTGATAAAATCCAATAACCCTTTCCTAAAATGCAATAGACAAAAACACAAAATAAAATGTTTTTTTTCTAAAACGTAATGGACTAAAAACACATAAAATGTGTTTTACCTAAAACACAATGGACTAAAAACACAATAAAATGTGTTGTTCTTTAAAACGTAATAGACTGAAAATACAAAAAAAATGTTTTTTCATTCATTTGTAAAACGCAATGACTCAATTCAAAAACCCAGATCGTAAAAATGCAATTTATAATTTTCTTACATAGATCGAAGCCGATTTCTTCAGATTTCTTCAACGATTGACGAAATTTGAATGCTAGAAACCCTTATCAGCGAACGAATCGAACAAATAGAGTGATTTGCTTCAAAATCACGGGAAAAATGAGATATTGTATGAAATTAAACTGGGTTTCTTCAAAAAAGTTGAAAAACACGTTGATTGGGTGTTTGAATCATTGATTGGTGACAAAAATCGCACTATAATGTAGTGATTATTGAAATAGAAAGTGAAGAAAATGTTGAAGATGGTGGGTTTTGAAAATGGTGAGTTTTGAAGCTACAGAAAGAGAAGATGGGAGAAGACTGGATAAAATTAACTAAAATACTCTTTTCCTTTATTTTTAAATTTTGTCACATGTCATAATCCTATTACTTCCTATCCTTCCTAGCCAAACTAAACTTCCTATTTGATCCTCTCCCCATAATTATAATAAAAATTATATAAATAAATATAAAAATAGTAAAAATACTCTTTTTACATATTTGGGAAATTGTAGTAACCATATCGTCTACAAATCCTAACAAAAATAACTTATAATACACCATATGTAATTAAATAGATTCAAACTATAGTCTTCAACATGAGCTTTAACCGCGTCTTCTTGTATGGTTCCTTGTGTAGTCTTCAACGAACTTTTGAATCGCGTCTTCTTATACAATTCGTTGGGTAGGCTTCAACGAGGTCTTGAACCACGTCTTCTTGTACAATAATTTCCTACAAAAACAACAATAAGTGTTGACGGTTGTGGATGAGGCGCCTGTTCAACACGCTTCCCTTAAAACATATTTCACGCCTCTAATAAAGACGGCACGTCTATCTCCCAAAGTTCAACAGCAAATGCGTCTAATAAAGAATCATTCTTTACCACACATTTCCCCTAAGCAAAAAAAAAATGTACAAAATATATAAAAAAAATGCAAGAAATTTTTTTTTTTTTTGAAAAATCAGAGCTTTTTCTATTAATTTTTTTAGGGATTTATACACATGTGTATATTGTTAATCTTTTAACTATACATATGTGTATATTGTCAATTTTCTAACTACACATATATGTATATACATGTTTAAAATTGAAAAATAAGTGTTGTAAATCTTTGATTGAGGTGAATGATTTACTTTTAACTTTAGAATTTAGCACTAGTATTTATGGTTTAGCTTTAGGGTTTAGCATTAGTATTTAGGGTTTAGCTTTAGGGTTTAGCATTAGTATTTAGGGTTTAGCTTTAGGGTTTTGCATTATGGTTTAGCTTTTGGGTTTAGCATTGGGGTTTAGCATTAGGGTTTAGCTTTAGGGTTTAATTTTAGCTTTAGGGTTTAATTTTAGCTTTTGGGTTTAGCTTTAGCTTTAGGGTTTGCGTTAAGGTTTAGTATTATGGTTTAGCATTAGGGTTTAGCTTTAGGGTTTAGGTTTTTAGGATTTAGCATTAGGGTTTAGGGTTTAAAGGGTTTTGGTTATTGTTCAATATACACATATGTATAGTTATAAGATTGACAATATACACATATGTATAGTTTAAAGATTAACAATATACACATATGTATAAATCCTTCTAAAAAAACCTAATAGAAAAAGCTCCGATTTTTCCCAAAAAAAATTGCTATTTTTTACTTTTTTTTTTTTTTTGTATTTTTTTGCTTAGGGAAATGTGTGGTCCAGAATGCTTTCCAAGTTTCTCAAATAAGGTGGACTTCTCTTAGGATCCCTACCCTATATCTATACTATATTATATTGCATGAGGGGGGGGGGGGGGGGGTATTTTAAGATACCCAAAAAATAAGAACTTCTTTCCTCTTTATTTATAAAAACACCCCTAAAATTAGGGTAACTTGGTCTTTTAAACACTAATTATATTTTAGTCCCTCATATTATTACACTTAAATCCCTTTATTTTAACAAAATTATGGCTAATTAGTTACATTTATCTCTTTCCACAACAAACATATAATTATTTTACGTATTCTTGTCATATTTTATAAACTATAATGTTTAAAAAAATTCAAAGGCACCGTGATGACCTACTCATTTTTGTCGACATTTCGATAGTTGTCTTGGGCAGTATTATTGTGCGGATTAAAATGTACATCTATACTATATTATAAGGATAAATTACTCGTTTTGTCCTTTATCTTATACCTTTTTTACAAGCGGTGTCCTTTTCAACGAATTTTGACAGGTTTTGCCCTTTATAGAGAAAATCCTTACACGTTACGTCCTTTGGCTCTAACCCAGTTAATATTTCTTGTTAAATCTGGTTATGTGAACCCCATGTAAGGGTATTGTTGTCTTTTAACATCATAATACATTAATAAACATTTTTAAATTGTATAAAACCTTTTTTAATTATATAAAACTCATTCACCCCTTCCTACCACAGTATTCTTTCTCTCTCTAAAAACCCAGACACCTCACTCTCTCTAAAAACCCATCGCCAGTCCACCCATTCCGGCCACCACGCACATCATTCCGGCCACCACAACAACCCAATCATTCCGGCCATGTCTTCTTCATCGCAGATCGGAACAATGGTGTGGATAGGGTTGGGGGTTTTATGCGAATCTGAACGGTAGTGGTGGAGTGGGTGTTTGGATGATGGTGGAAGCGGGGGCGGGGGCTGCGCAATGGTGGTGGTGGTGGTTGGTGTCACACCCCGACCACGTGTAACATGCAAAACGTGGCGGAAACGTCGGGGAGTGTTGTAACAGAATTATTGTTTCACAACCATGGCATACAAAGTTATATTTTATTTATTAAACAAGAGTGTTACATTGTCTTAAACAGGAAACATAGAGTTTATAACATAATTAAACAAGTCTATCTCCATTTTTAGTCTCTAAGGCCCAGGTCCGCCCTAGTATCACGATCAACATCCTACGGAAAAGCTCCTGAAAACACATGTGAAAATAGGTACGTCAGCATAAAAATGCCTGTGAGATACATAGGTTTATGAAAATAAGGTTCATGACTTATGTTTAAGAAAATGTTTAGTCATGAACCCCGTACTTTGCTTTGTCTTGTAAATCATTTGAAAAATGATAAGATCAGATGATATATATAAATAATGTAAGGTTAAATGAATAACCAAGAAAAATGAGTTTGTATAAGATAAGTTGTTTTATAAATCAATGTCTTGTGAAGATAAGTTGTTTATGTAAAACGTAATATGTCAAATATTGAAATGATTTAAGTAACGCTACAACATGTAATATCATACAAACACTTGTTTATAGGAAGTACCAGCGGCGTATCCACTATGTTTGTATCATATTACACACACATCGTTACTCAAATCACTTACTCAAACCAACCATCAATGTAAATTGTTTATGTATAAATGAATTGTCATGTAATAATGTGTAAACCATACCGAGATGTTTATGTCCAATGTAAACCACCAACTATGTATATCAATGTCAAAATGTTTATGTTTAATGTAGATCATGTAATGTGTAACCAGAAATGTCATGTATGGTAAGTGAAATGTATCAACTAAACCATATGTAAAATGCACAACAACAAGGTATTGAAGTAAAACACAGTTTAAATCAAAGTTATGTTTTGTGTAACAAATGCATGCTATACTGATACAAACATTTATGCGGTATTGGTAAAATGCATACATCCAAGCCTTGAGACTGTGGCGATAAACCCTTAAACAAATTAAAGGTTTATCTAAGTTATGTATATCGAATTCGGTCATTCCTTCCAATCCAAACAAACCCAGGATTTCAGGAACGGGAGTTGTCAATTCCTATGGTACCACTACCTACTAACGAACGGCGTGATCAATGTTAATGAATGTATTGTTCCATGTTAAACAAACCAAATGTCATAACAAAATGTAAGCATGTGAAAACGATGCACTAAGTATGTAATCAAATGAACATACATAGCGTGAAATGTAATGTAAAACGATGTACTAAGTAATGCACACAATGGGCATACATAGCATAAAATGTAATGTAAAACGATGTACTAAGTAATGCACACAATGGGCACACATAGCATAAAATGTAATGTAAAACGATGTACTAAGTACGCACACAATGGACATACATAGCATGAAATGTAATGAAATCATGTACTATAATGTACTAACGAACATAGCAGGTATATGATGTGAAAACAGGAAAGCATGAAAGTAACAAGTAGGCACATGTGTTTCACCCCAAAACGTTTGGAAAACAGTAAAAGAGGGGTCTATGTACTCACTTGAGATTACTCAGTAGTCCTGGAGTGACAACCAAACAATGATAGAGATCACGGAATCAAACGACACCTAATATAGGTAACTATGTTAATAAATCGGACCTAATTCGGAAGATCGGGTAGCATGAGGGTTTGTAAACCAAACGAGTATGGAGACTCGTGTAGTATGGTTCAACAAAGCCTACATACTAATTGAAACCTAACATAATTGTTTACGACCCATTACGACCCGTTTAGGTAGCTTATGCTACTTTAACGCGTCGTTCGTGTGTGAAACGCGTTCGGACCGCCTAACTAGTCCTATGACAAGTAGAATATGCCTAAACATGTTACATAATCAGTTATGTGACAAAGGTTTAGGTTACATATGCTTAATTACCAATTATACATGAAAAGGGTATTCTGGTAATTTACCTAAGGCATATAAACTACCTATCATACAACTACTCAAACGATGTGACTATAGGGTATAACCTCGGAAGGTTATTCCCTACCTACTATGGTCACCTAATGTGTTTGGTCGGATCCTAATGATCTACCAAATGGGTCGGGTTCGAGGTATAAGCGATTTATTAGATCGATTACACTCACGTTGCGAAGTTCAAACGAACTTCGCATTGACCATAAACTGGTCAATGCAGAAAGTCAAACAAAGTTTGACTTTCAGACTCGAAAGACTCGAAAAGCAATAAAAGAACGAAAGAATACTTACGAAGGGTCCCCGAATGCTAATTTCGATTCAAAAATCTCAGGTATGAAACAATAGTTTCAACTTAGAGTTTCTCAAATCAAAATTCTAGTGATTTGAGCAATGGGGTGATGGGGTATTTATAGTTTTCGGTCCACCGTTAAGATCGTTTCATGGAAACCGTGCTCGAATCCTACCCGTACATGTGTTGCAAAGTTGTGGTGACTAAAAATGGGTTCTTATCAGCTGACTAGACAAGTGTGAGTGTGTGGTTGAGGATTAAACAGCTGCAATCTGATGTTAAATACACTTAATCTGGTCTGGTTAGGCAGTCGCGTAGCGCTACTGCAAAGGCATTAGGCAGTCGCGCTACGCTAGCACCCCCCTGTTTCAGAAATGTTTCAAAAGTGGCAGAAATGGTCCCTGCACGTGTTTAAGGCCTTTTTCGATGCGTTTGAACCCCGTTAACCTCATTTCAAGGCTCTAAAATGAATTTAAAGTATAAGGAACTCAAAACATGCTCAAAAATATGCCGGATGATGGTTCGTTTGGTCGTACGAACGCAATGCTCGCTTAATTACGACGGAATGCGCATAAGCGCGAAAAACGATCCAAATGACGTGACGAATGGATTTTTGGCAAGCCAAACAGTAAAGCATAATATAGTCATGCTTACATAAATTTTTGGATGTCCGGATGTATTCAGAACGTAAGTTATGCGCGAAAGTGCAAACTTGTGCACTTTTTGACACTTTTAGTCCCTGAATGACCCAAAAGTTTATTTTAGCATACCGAACCCCTCAAAGCCTATTTCTAAGCTATGTAAAGGATATTTATGGTATGTTTAACTTATGTTCATGTTCCGGAATGTTCGTTACAGTTCAAATTGGCATACTTTCGCAGTTTGTCAAGTTTAGTCCCTGTAAACGAATTAACTTGTTTTTGCCATACCAAAGCCTTTAAAACTTATTTCTAAGTTATGTAAAGGTTATTTAAGGTATGTTGAGTATATGTTGATGTTCCGGAGTATTTGTCGCATTAAAATGATTACGTTTACGCACCAGTTTGCGTATAACTCTCCAGAAAGTGATATAGAGTTTGAAATTACATAAAAGTCAAAACATGAAAAATGTAAAACACAACCAAACAAACATTGGGATCAAATAACATTGTTTTATTGATAAACGAACTGTTCACAATGATTACAAGCACGAATGTTACAGTCTCCCCTACTTGTGGAAATTTCGTCCCGAAATTTATTTAGAGGAAACTTGTGGGAAAAGATGCGGATATTTCGCCTTCATTTGGTCTTCGCGTTCCCAAGTAAACTCGGGTCCACGTTTAGCTTCCCAGTGAACTTTGACCAAAGGAATGCGCTTGCGTTTAAGCCACTTGACTTCACGTTCCATGATTTCCACAGGTTTCTCAACAAATTTCAGTGTTTTGCCAACACGAATTTCGTCAAGCGGTATGTGGAGGTTCTCATCAGCTAAACACCTCTTGAGATTGGATACGTGAAAAGTTGGATGAACATTTCCAAGTTCCGGAGGTAACTCTAGTCTGTAGGCTACCTTGCCGATTCTTTCAACGATCTTGAATGGTCCAACATATCTAGGTGCAAGTTTTCCTTTCTTTCCAAATCTGATCACACCTTTCCAAGGTGAGACCTTAAGTAATACTCGATCACCGACTTGAAATTCCAAGGGTTTGCGTTTTGGGTCCGCGTAACTCTTCTGACGGCTCATAGCTGTCTGAAGGTTATCGCGAACTTTCTTGACCTTGTCAGTTGTCTCTAAAATGAGGGCAGGTCCAGTAAGTTGAGCCTCGCCGATCTCATTCCAGCAGACTGGTGAACGACATTTTCGACCATAGAGAGCCTCGAAAGGAGCCATTTTGATGCTGGTGTGATAACTGTTGTTGTAGGAGAATTCAATCAACTTAAGATGTGAATCCCAACTACCACCAAAATCGATCACACAAGCTCTAAGCATATCCTCCAGAGTCTGGATTGTTCTCTCAGATTGACCATCCGTTTGCGGATGATAAGCTGTGCTCAGATTAAGTTGGGTCCCCATAGCAGATTGCATGGTTCTCCAAAAATGAGAAGTGAAACGAGCATCTCTGTCAGAAATGATGTTAAAAGGAACACCATGTCGAGCTACAATTTCATCCACATAGATTTTAGCAAGTCTGTCAGCAGGAAAATCCTCACGGATTGGCAAGAAATGTGCTGACTTAGTGAGACGATCAACGACTACCCAGATGGCATCATGACCTTTCTTGGTGCGTGGAAGTTTGGTAACAAGATCCATAGTAATGTTTTCCCATTTCCAAACTGGGATCTCTGGCTGCACCAATAAACCCGAAGGACGCTGATGTTCAGCCTTAACCTTAAGACAAGTAAGGCATTTTGATACGTATAAGGCAATGTCTTTCTTCATACCAGGCCACCAATAGTGAATACGAAGATCCTTATACATCTTATATGAGCCCGGATGAATAGAATAACGAGACTTATGGGCTTCATCCATAAGCAAGGTACGAAGATCATCCTGGCTTGGGACCCACAAACGGTCCATGAAGTAATACGATCCATTGTCCTTCAGTTCCAGAGCAGGTGTTATGTGATAGGGAAATTCCTTATCCATCAAACCTTGTGAAACACAAGATTGTTGAGCCTGAGAAATGCGTGCTTGGATATCGGATCGAGCTTGAATAACAGATTGAACACGAACACAATGAAGCTTAGTTCGTTCCTTACGACTCAATGCATCAGCTACGACATTCGCCTTACCAGGATGGTAGCGAATTTCGCAGTCATAGTCGTTTAAAAGCTCAACCCAACGTCGTTGCCTCATGTTGAGTTCTTTCTGGTTGAAGATATGCTGAAGACTTTTGTGGTCTGTGAAAACCACACATTTTGTACCGTACAAATAGTGTCTCCAGATCTTTAGAGCGAAAACAACTGCACCCAACTCAAGATCATGAGTGGTGTAGTTCTTCTCATGAATCTTCAACTGCCTCGATGCATAGGCTATGACTTTGTTCCTTTGCATCAGAACACAACCAAGACCCAATTTCGATGCATCACAATACACGACAAAATCATCATCACCCTCAGGCAATGATAGAACAGGCGCATCGCAAAGCTTCTGCTTCAAGTGTTGAAAAGCTTCCTCTTGTTTGAATCCCCAATCAAAGGGTTTGTTCTTCTGAGTTAGAGCAGTTAGAGGAACTGCAATCTTAGAGAAGTTCTCAATGAAGCGGCGGTAATAACCCGCTAGACCAAGAAAAAAACGAACTTCAGTAGGAGTAGAAGGAGTATCCCAATCCTTAATCGCACTGATCTTGGAGGGATCTACCTGAATACCTCGTTCGTTGATAATATGTCCTAAAAATTGAACTTCTTTAAGCCAAAATTCACACTTGGAGAATTTGGCGAAAAGTTGCTCCTTCTTTAGGAGTTCCAAAGTAAGACGAAGATGTTGCTCGTGATCAGCTCGCGTCTTAGAATAAATCAAGATGTCGTCAATAAAAACAATGACGAATTAATCCAAATAAGGTTTGCAGACCCTATTCATTAAGTCCATGAAAACAGCAGGAGCATTAGTCAAACCGAATGGCATGACTGTGAACTCATAATGCCCATATCGAGTGGGGAATGCTGTCTTGGGAATGTCTTCTTCATGCACCCGAAGTTGATGATACCCGGAACGCAGATCAATCTTCGAAAAATAAGAAGCGCCCTGCAACTGATCAAAGAGATCGTCTATGCGAGGTAGGGGATATCAATTCTTGATGGTAAGCTTGTTAAGCTCACGATAATCGATACACATCCTAAAGGATCCATCCTTCTTCTTGACAAAAAGAACGGGAGCACCCCAGGGTGAAAAGCTAGGACGTATAAAACCTTTGTCAGAGAGCTCCTGAAGCTGCTTGGACAACTCTTGCATCTCAGATGGTGCAAGACGATATGGAGCCCTGGCAATGGGATTTGCACCAGGTACGAGATCAATGCGGAACTCGACTTGGCGTGCTGGAGGTAGACCAGGTAAGTCTTCAGGGAATACTTCAGAATAATCCCGAACGACAGGAATATCTGAAATAGACTTACCCTTGCCTTTATCTTCTGTAACATGTGCTAAGAAGGCCACATAATTCTTTCGCAGATACTTCCGAGCTTTAAAACAAGACATGAGTTTGAGACCACCGATAGGCTTCTCACCTTGAACCTGCAGGATCTCGCCTGTCGAAAGCGGCACACGAACAATCTTCTCAGAACAAACTATCTCTGCGTGATGCTTGGATAACCAATCCATACCCACTATGACGTCGAAGCTTCCAAGTTGCATAGGCGTGAGGTCAATCGGAAAAAGATGGCCGTTAAGGTTCAACTAGCAGTTGCGAAGAACAGAATCAAGAACAATGGGTTCACCGCTAGCAACTTCTACTGTCAAAGGTTTACCTAGTTTCGTTCTAGACACGTGAAGCATTTGCTCAAAAGACAATGACACAAAACTCTTATCGGCACCCGAATCAAAGAGAACAGATGCAGGCTGATTATTAATAAAGAACGTACCGTTCACCACATTATCGTCAGCCTGTGCCTCTTGGGCATTCATGTTAAAGGCTCGGCCTCGAGCCGGAGCCTGAACCTGATTCTGGTTGGCTAGCCTTGGGCATCGGTTTCTGTAGTGGGTCAGATCCCCACAATTGTAACAAGCACCTGGTGGGTATTGTGGTCATGCAGCTTGACCCTGTTGCTGAGCAGGAGGCTGTGCAACTTGTTGAGCCGGGTTTTGAACTGCGCGATTCTGAGCAAACCGACAAACATCGGCAAGATGACCTGACTTCCCACAGCTAGCACAGAAATCGCACTGATGTTGCGGCTGATGGTGACTGTTGCATCTATTGCACAAAGGTGCATTCCCTGAATAGGGTTTCTTTGCTGGAGGCTGTGCGGGTTGGTTGGGAGCTGCCTGATTAGCTTGGGCAGTGACAGCAAAATTTTGGGAAGCCTTACGCTTCCTTGACCTCTTCGAAGAACCAGAGTCCTTTCCATTCTTGTTTTGACCTTTCTTGCTATCCCCCTTGTCAGATGACTGTTTCTTGCCCTTGTCACCCTTCCTGTGCAATTTATTCTTCCGGATCTGCGACTCAGTCAATGTCGCTGATAACTCGATCGCCTGACGGAGTGTGGCAGGGTTACTACCAGTAAGGATGTCTTGTACCGAGTCAGGTAGGCCGTCGATGTACCTTTCGATAGCCTTGTCGAGTGGGGTAACCATAGTTGGGCAAAGCAGACTCAACTCCTCAAACCTATCAGTATACGCCCGATGCTCACCACTATCTTGCTTCAATACATCAAACTCTTTCTCCAACGCTCGCTGCTCATGACGAGGACAGAATTCCCTCATCATAAGGGCTCTAAGTTCAGCCCATGTCTGTGCGAGAGCAACTTCTGCACCTCGGTCTCTCATAACCCCGTTCCACCATGTCAAAGCCCTCTTCTGAAATACGCTCGAAGAAAACTCGACCTTGCGATTATCCGGACACTACACGTGGCGGAAAGTATTCTCAATGCTCTCGAACCACTGAAGAAGCCCAGTTGCTCCTTCAGAACCACTAAACTTGAGTGGTTTAGCCTGGTTAAAATCCTTGAATTTGCATGGAGCATTGTTGTTGTTGTTGGCTTGGTTCCATTGAGCAAAGAGATTTGGAAATTGAGCAGCCATCTGCTGCGCAATGATTTCTGCCAATTCGGCAGTCGCTATCTGGTTCTCGCGTCGAGGAGGCATTCTAAAAGAGGAAAACATGAAAGGAAACGAGTGAGATGTTTGGATGAAGAGAATGAGATGAAACAAAATCAACAAAAGCAAAGATGGTGGTCATTCGTCCGCATTACCAAGCAAACAAACGACACACAGTGACTAATCAAAGTAAATGGATCAAAAATAATGTATCGCGAAGACATGCTCGCCTATAAGTGAACACTCATCCCAGGAATTCCCAGGTAAGCACAACTGGTCTCGCGTCTGATGAGATATATACGAAGTGCTTGCCTAGACAGAAAACCCAGAATACAGGCATTCACCCTTCCAGTTTGCACATGTTCACATTATTTAAAACCCAAAACTTTGACGAGATTCTGAAAATATGAAGGCACAAGGCCAAAAATTTTAGTTAAACTGGAAGGGTTCAAAACCTTACAAAAGAGGGTTCAAAACCTTGTAATAAATCATTTGAAAACAGATGATTGTTTTTCAAAAATCGTTTCGGAAAAAAAATTTGGTTCTTGTTTTGATAATCACCTAAGGATAGGTGATGTA
This sequence comes from Helianthus tuberosus, assembly GCA_030545235.1. Taxonomy (NCBI): domain Eukaryota; kingdom Viridiplantae; phylum Streptophyta; class Magnoliopsida; order Asterales; family Asteraceae; genus Helianthus; species Helianthus tuberosus. The sequence continues at coordinate 142,766,557 of CM060412.1, read as the reverse complement.
CATGTTTTAAGATCTAAACACAAGATAACTTGTGTTAGGGTCCTAGAAAAGTTATAGTCTAGGTCAAAGCATTACTAATAACCTAATTCCCTATAACCATTGGCTCTGATACCAACTCTTCTGTCACACCCCGACCACGTGTAACATGCAAAACGTGGCGGAAACGTCGGGGAGTGTTGTAACAGAATTATTGTTTCACAACCATGGCATACAAAGTTATATTTTATTTATTAAACAAGAGTGTTACATTGTCTTAAACAGGAAACATAGAGTTTATAACATAATTAAACAAGTCTATCTCCATTTTTAGTCTCTAAGGCACAGGTCCGCCCTAGTATCACGATCAACATCCTACGGAAAAGCTCCTGAAAACACATGTGAAAATAGGTACGTCAGCATAAAAATGCCTGTGAGATACATAGGTTTATGAAAATAAGGTTCATGACTTATGTTTAAGAAAATGTTTAGTCATGAACCCCGTACTTTGCTTTGTCTTGTAAATCATTTGAAAAATGATAAGATCAGATGATATATATAAATAATGTAAGGTTAAATGAATAACCAAGAAAAATGAGTTTGTATAAGATAAGTTGTTTTATAAATCAATGTCTTGTGAAGATAAGTTGTTTATGTAAAACGTAATATGTCAAATATTGAAATGATTTAAGTAACGCTACAACATGTAATATCATACAAACACTTGTTTATAGGAAGTACCAGCGGCGTATCCACCATGTTTGTATCATATTACACACACATCGTTACTCAAATCACTTACTCAAACCAACCATCAATGTAAATTGTTTATGTATAAATGAATTGTCATGTAATAATGTGTAAACCATACCGAGATGTTTATGTCCAATGTAAACCACCAACTATGTATATCAATGTCAAAATGTTTATGTTTAATGTAGATCATGTAATGTGTAACCAGAAATGTCATGTATGGTAAGTGAAATGTATCAACTAAACCATATGTAAAATGCACAACAACAAGGTATTGAAGTAAAACACAGTTTAAATCAAAGTTATGTTTTGTGTAACAAATGCATGCTGTACTGATACAAACATTTATGCGGTATTGTTAAAATGCATACATCCAAGCCTTGAGACTGTGGCGATAAACCCTTAAACAAATTAAAGGTTTATCTAAGTTATGTATATCGAATTCGGTCATTCCTTCCAATCCAAACAAACCCAGGATTTCAGGAACGGGAGTTGTCAATTCCTATGGTACCACTACCTACTAACGAACGGCGTGATCAATGTTAATGAATGTATTGTTCCATGTTAAACAAACCAAATGTCATAACAAAATGTAAGCATGTGAAAACGATGCACTAAGTATGTAATCAAATGAACATACATAGCGTGAAATGTAATGTAAAACGATGTACTAAGTAATGTACACAATGGGCATACATAGCATAAAATGTAATGTAAAACGATGTACTAAGTAATGCACACAATGGGCACACATAGCATAAAATGTAATGTAAAACGATGTACTAAGTACGAACACAATGGGCATACATAGCATGAAATGTAATGAAATCATGTACTATAATGTACTAACGAACATTGCAGGTATATGATGTGAAAACAGGAAAGCATGAAAGTAACAAGTAGGCATATGTGTTTCACCCCAAAACGTTTGGAAAACAGTAAAAGAGGGGTCTATGTACTCACTTGAGATTACTCAGTAGTCCTGGAGTGACAACCAAACAATGATAGAGATCACGGAATCAAACGACACCTAATATAGGTAACTATGTTAATAAACCGGACCTAATTCGGAAGATCGGGTAGCATGAGGGTTTGTAAACCAAACGAGTATGGAGACTCGTGTAGTATGGTTCAACAAAGCCTACATACTAATTGAAACCTAACATAATTGTTTACGACCCATTACGACCCGTTTAGGTAGCTTATGCTACTTTAACGCGTCGTTCGCGTGAAACGCGTTCGGACCGCCTAACTAGTCCTATGACAAGTAGAATATGCCTAAACATGTTACATAATCAGTTATGTGACAAAGGTTTAGGTTACATATGCTTAATTACCAATTATACATGAAAAAGGTATTCTGGTAATTTACCTAAGGCATATAAACTACCTATCATACAACTACTCAAACGATGTGACCATAGGGTATAACCTCGGAAGGTTATTCCCTACCTACTATGGTCACCTAATGCGTTTGAACCCCGTTAACCTTATTTCAAGGCTCTAAAATGAAGTTAAAGTATAGGGAACTCAAAAAATGCTCAAAAATATGCCGGATGATGGTTCGTTTGGTCGTACGAACGCAATGTTCGCTTAATTACGACGGAATGCGCATAAGCGCGAAAAACGATCCAAATGACGCGACGAATGGATTTTTGGCAAGCCAAACACTAAAGCATAATATAGTCATGCTTACATAAATTTTTGGATGTCCGGATGTATTCAGAACGTAAGTTATGCGCGAAAGTGCAAACTTGTGCACTTTTTGACACTTTTAGTCCCTGAATGACCCAAAAGTTTATTTTAGCATACCGAACCCCTCAAAGCCTATTTCTAAGCTATGTAAAGGATATTTATGGTATGTTTAACTTATGTTCATGTTCCGGAATGTTCGTTACAGTTCAAATTGGCATACTTTCGCAGTTTGTCAAGTTTAGTCCCTGTAAACGAATTAACTTGTTTTTGCCATACCAAAGCCTTTAAAACTTATTTCTAAGTTATGTAAAGGTTATTTAAGGTATGTTGAGTATATGTTGATGTTCCGGAGTATTTGTCGCATTAAAATGATTACGTTTACGCACCAGTTTGCGTATAACTCTCCAGAAAGTGATATAGAGTTTGAAATTACATAAAAGTCAAAACATGAAAAATGTAAAACACAACCAAACAAACATTGGGATCAAATAACATTGTTTTATTGATAAACGAACTGTTCACAATGATTACAAGCACGAATGTTACAGTCTCCCCTACTTGTGGAAATTTCGTCCCGAAATTTATTTAGAGGAAACTTGTGGGAAAAGATGCGGATATTTCGCCTTCATTTGGTCTTCGCGTTCCCAAGTAAACTCGGGTCCACGTTTAGCTTCCCAGCGAACTTTGACCAAAGGAATGCGCTTGCGTTTAAGCCACTTGACTTCACGTTCCATGATTTCCACAGGTTTCTCAACAAATTTCAGTGTTTTGCCAACACGAATTTCGTCAAGCGGTATGTGGAGGTTCTCATCAGCTAAACACCTCTTGAGATTGGATACGTGAAAAGTTGGATGAACATTTCCAAGTTCCGGAGGTAACTCTAGTCTGTAGGCTACCTTGCCGATTCTTTCAACGATCTTGAATGGTCCAACATATCTAGGTGCAAGTTTTCCTTTCTTTCCAAATCTGATCACACCTTTCCAAGGTGAGACCTTAAGTAATACTCGATCACCGACTTGAAATTCCAAGGGTTTGCGTTTTGGGTCCGCGTAACTCTTCTGACGGCTCATAGCTGTCTGAAGGTTATCGCGAACTTTCTTGACCTTGTCAGTTGTCTCTAAAATGAGGGCAGGTCCAGTAAGTTGAGCCTCGCCGATCTCATTCCAGCAGACTGGTGAACGACATTTTCGACCATAGAGAGCCTCGAAAGGAGCCATTTTGATGCTGGTGTGATAACTGTTGTTGTAGGAGAATTCAATCAACTTAAGATGTGAATCCCAACTACCACCAAAATCGATCACACAAGCTCTAAGCATATCCTCCAGAGTCTGGATTGTTCTCTCAGATTGACCATCCGTTTGCGGATGATAAGCTGTGCTCAGATTAAGTTGGGTCCCCATAGCAGATTGCATGGTTCTCCAAAAATGAGAAGTGAAACGAGCATCTCTGTCAGAAATGATGTTAAAAGGAACACCATGTCGAGCTACAATTTCATCCACATAGATTTTAGCAAGTCTGTCAGCAGGAAAATCCTCACGGATTGGCAAGAAATGTGCTGACTTAGTGAGACGATCAACGACTACCCAGATGGCATCATGACCTTTCTTGGTGCGTGGAAGTTTGGTAACAAGATCCATAGTAATGTTTTCCCATTTCCAAACTGGGATCTCTGGCTGCACCAATAAACCCGAAGGACGCTGATGTTCAGCCTTAACCTTAAGACAAGTAAGGCATTTTGATACGTATAAGGCAATGTCTTTCTTCATACCAGGCCACCAATAGTGAATACGAAGATCCTTATACATCTTATATGAGCCCGGATGAATAGAATAACGAGACTTATGGGCTTCATCCATAAGCAAGGTACGAAGATCATCCTGGCTTGGGACCCACAAACGGTCCATGAAGTAATACGATCCATTGTCCTTCAGTTCCAGAGCAGGTGTTATGTGATAGGGAAATTCCTTATCCATCAAACCTTGTGAAACACAAGATTGTTGAGCCTGAGAAATGCGTGCTTGGATATCGGATCGAGCTTGAATAACAGATTGAACACGAACACAATGAAGCTTAGTTCGTTCCTTACGACTCAATGCATCAGCTACGACATTCGCCTTACCAGGATGGTAGCGAATTTCGCAGTCATAGTCGTTTAAAAGCTCAACCCAACGTCGTTGCCTCATGTTGAGTTCTTTCTGGTTGAAGATATGCTGAAGACTTTTGTGGTCTGTGAAAACCACACATTTTGTACCGTACAAATAGTGTCTCCAGATCTTTAGAGCGAAAACAACTGCACCCAACTCAAGATCATGAGTGGTGTAGTTCTTCTCATGAATCTTCAACTGCCTCGATGCATAGGCTATGACTTTGTTCCTTTGCATCAGAACACAACCAAGACCCAATTTCGATGCATCACAATACACGACAAAATCATCATCACCCTCAGGCAATGATAGAACAGGCGCATCGCAAAGCTTCTGCTTCAAGTGTTGAAAAGCTTCCTCTTGTTTGAATCCCCAATCAAAGGGTTTGTTCTTCTGAGTTAGAGCAGTTAGAGGAACTGCAATCTTAGAGAAGTTCTCAATGAAGCGGCGGTAATAACCCGCTAGACCAAGAAAAAAACGAACTTCAGTAGGAGTAGAAGGAGTATCCCAATCCTTAATCGCACTGATCTTGGAGGGATCTACCTGAATACCTCGTTCGTTGATAATATGTCCTAAAAATTGAACTTCTTTAAGCCAAAATTCACACTTGGAGAATTTGGCGAAAAGTTGCTCCTTCTTTAGGAGTTCCAAAGTAAGACGAAGATGTTGCTCGTGATCAGCTCGCGTCTTAGAATAAATCAAGATGTCGTCAATAAAAACAATGACGAATTAATCCAAATAAGGTTTGCAGACCCTATTCATTAAGTCCATGAAAACAGCAGGAGCATTAGTCAAACCGAATGGCATGACTGTGAACTCATAATGCCCATATCGAGTGGGGAATGCTGTCTTGGGAATGTCTTCTTCATGCACCCGAAGTTGATGATACCCGGAACGCAGATCAATCTTCAAAAAATAAGAAGCGCCCTGCAACTGATCAAAGAGATCGTCTATGCGAGGTAGGGGATATCGATTCTTGATGGTAAGCTTGTTAAGCTCACGATAATCGATACACATCCTAAAGGATCCATCCTTCTTCTTGACAAAAAGAACGGGAGCACCCCAGGGTGAAAAGCTAGGACGTATAAAACCTTTGTCAGAGAGCTCCTGAAGCTGCTTGGACAACTCTTGCATCTCAGATGGTGCAAGACGATATGGAGCCCTGGCAATGGGATTTGCACCAGGTACGAGATCAATGCGGAACTCGACTTGGCGTGCTGGAGGTAGACCAGGTAAGTCTTCAGGGAATACTTCAGAATAATCCCGAACGACAGGAATATCTGAAATAGACTTACCCTTGCCTTTATCTTCTGTAACATGTGCTAAGAAGGCCACATAATTCTTTCGCAGATACTTCCGAGCTTTAAAACAAGACATGAGTTTGAGACCACCGATAGGCTTCTCACCTTGAACCTGCAGGATCTCGCCTGTTGAAATGATTTAAGTAACGCTACAACATGTAATATCATACAAACACTTGTTTATAGGAAGTACCAGCGGCGTATCCACCATGTTTGTATCATATTACACACACATCGTTACTCAAATCACTTACTCAAACCAACCATCAATGTAAATTGTTTATGTATAAATGAATTGTCATGTAATAATGTGTAAACCATACCGAGATGTTTATGTCCAATGTAAACCACCAACTATGTATATCAATGTCAAAATGTTTATGTTTAATGTAGATCATGTAATGTGTAACCAGAAATGTCATGTATGGTAAGTGAAATGTATCAACTAAACCATATGTAAAATGCACAACAACAAGGTATTGAAGTAAAACACAGTTTAAATCAAAGTTATGTTTTGTGTAACAAATGCATGCTGTACTGATACAAACATTTATGCGGTATTGTTAAAATGCATACATCCAAGCCTTGAGACTGTGGCGATAAACCCTTAAACAAATTAAAGGTTTATCTAAGTTATGTATATCGAATTCGGTCATTCCTTCCAATCCAAACAAACCCAGGATTTCAGGAACGGGAGTTGTCAATTCCTATGGTACCACTACCTACTAACGAACGGCGTGATCAATGTTAATGAATGTATTGTTCCATGTTAAACAAACCAAATGTCATAACAAAATGTAAGCATGTGAAAACGATGCACTAAGTATGTAATCAAATGAACATACATAGCGTGAAATGTAATGTAAAACGATGTACTAAGTAATGTACACAATGGGCATACATAGCATAAAATGTAATGTAAAACGATGTACTAAGTAATGCACACAATGGGCACACATAGCATAAAATGTAATGTAAAACGATGTACTAAGTACGCACACAATGGGCATACATAGCATGAAATGTAATGAAATCATGTACTATAATGTACTAACGAACATTGCAGGTATATGATGTGAAAACAGGAAAGCATGAAAGTAACAAGTAGGCACATGTGTTTCACCCCAAAACGTTTGGAAAACAGTAAAAGAGGGGTCTATGTACTCACTTGAGATTACTCAGTAGTCCTGGAGTGACAACCAAACAATGATAGAGATCACGGAATCAAACGACACCTAATATAGGTAACTATGTTAATAAACCGGACCTAATTCGGAAGATCGGGTAGCATGAGGGTTTGTAAACCAAACGAGTATGGAGACTCGTGTAGTATGGTTCAACAAAGCCTACATACTAATTGAAACCTAACATAATTGTTTACGACCCATTACGACCCGTTTAGGTAGCTTATGCTACTTTAACGCGTCGTTCGCGTGAAACGCGTTCGGACCGCCTAACTAGTCCTATGACAAGTAGAATATGCCTAAACATGTTACATAATCAGTTATGTGACAAAGGTTTAGGTTACATATGCTTAATTACCAATTATACATGAAAAAGGTATTCTGGTAATTTACCTAAGGCATATAAACTACCTATCATACAACTACTCAAACGATGTGACCATAGGGTATAACCTCGGAAGGTTATTCCCTACCTACTATGGTCACCTAATGCGTTTGAACCCCGTTAACCTTATTTCAAGGCTCTAAAATGAAGTTAAAGTATAGGGAACTCAAAAAATGCTCAAAAATATGCCGGATGATGGTTCGTTTGGTCGTACGAACGCAATGTTCGCTTAATTACGACGGAATGCGCATAAGCGCGAAAAACGATCCAAATGACGCGACGAATGGATTTTTGGCAAGCCAAACACTAAAGCATAATATAGTCATGCTTACATAAATTTTTGGATGTCCGGATGTATTCAGAACGTAAGTTATGCGCGAAAGTGCAAACTTGTGCACTTTTTGACACTTTTAGTCCCTGAATGACCCAAAAGTTTATTTTAGCATACCGAACCCCTCAAAGCCTATTTCTAAGCTATGTAAAGGATATTTATGGTATGTTTAACTTATGTTCATGTTCCGAAATGTTCGTTACAGTTCAAATTGGCATACTTTCGCAGTTTGTCAAGTTTAGTCCCTGTAAACGAATTAACTTATTTTTGCCATACCAAAGCCTTTAAAACTTATTTCTAAGTTATGTAAAGGTTATTTAAGGTATGTTGAGTATATGTTGATGTTCCGGAGTATTTGTCGCATTAAACTGATTACGTTTACGCACCAGTTTGCGTATAACTCTCCAGAAAGTGATATAGAGTTTGAAATTACATAAAAGTCAAAACATGAAAAATGTAAAACACAACCAAACAAACATTGGGATCAAATAACATTGTTTTATTGATAAACGAACTGTTCACAATGATTACAAGCACGGATGTTACAGTTGGGTGTTCGTGGTGGATGGTGGATGTATCTGTGGTGGTGTTAGCGGCAACAACAAAGTTAGGGTTCCGATGGGGTTTCAATCGGTACTGTTTGAAGCTGTCGGTCGGACTGTAAATCCGGTGAACGGTGTCGTCGGACTGCCATGGACCGGGAACTGGTACGTGTGTCAGGCGTCAGTGAAAGAGGTTGTCGGGTTTGAGGGAGAACTTATTTGGGACAGTTCGAAGCCAGATGGAACTCCGAGGAAGCTTATGGATAGCTCATCACTTACGAAATTGGGTTGGGAACCGAAGATTTTGCTTAGTGGAATAATCAAGCAATTCTCTTTTTGATGTTTTTTGGATTGTGTTTGACTAAGAATATTGGTATTACCCTGTTCCTTGTAATTTATTCTTTCGGTTTATAATTTATAATTGTACACAATGGTGTTCTAAACCTTGATTATTGACTAAAAAAAGTACTAGAATCACCACTGAACTATGTTTAGATGACATACATAGTGATCAATGTGTTGATTGAGAAAAAAATTATAAATTATTGACCCAAAATTTGTCAAAATATTTTTGGGGTGGCTGGTGCCGGTCACGGTGGTAGGAGGGTGTTTGGTGGTGGAGAAAAGTTATTTATAGTACATATTTAGTCCTTTCAAGTGAAATGACAAAAATAACCTCACATGCAAGTCACATGATCAGATTTAACAAAAAAATCTAACTGGGTTAGGGGTAAAGGACAAAACGTGTAACAAAATTCTCTATAAAGGGCAAAACATGTCAAAATTCGTTAAAAAGGACACCACATGTAAATAGGGTATAAGATAAAGGACAAAACGTATAATTTTTCCATATTATAATGCATGAGGGATGGGTATTTTAAGATACCAAAAAAATAAGAACTTCTTCCCTCTGTATTTATAAAAACACCCCTCAAATGAGGGTAACTTAGTCTTTTAAACACTAATTATATTTTAGTCCCTCATATTATTACACTTAAATCCCTTTATTTTAACAAAATAATGGCTAATTAGTTACACTTATCTCTTTCCACAACAAAGTTATAATTATTTTACGTATTCTTGTCATATTTTATAAACTAAAAACGTTTAAAAAAAATCCAAAGGCACCGTGATGACCTCCTCATTTTTGTCGACATTTCTATAGTTGTCTTGGTCAGTATTCTTGTGCGGATTAAAATGTACAAGTAGATGATGCATTAGTATACAAGTGATTAATGCAATGTGTCCTATCACATTTCAAATGCTCAAAACTCTCTACGTTGTGGTCATTAGTATCAGTTTAATAATATTCTAACCATTTTCACTCTAATTTTCGTTTGACTAAAATTGTTCACTAATTTGTTCCGACAACTAGATTAAATTTTGAAACCTTACACATACGGGTTTGATATGAGTTTTGTTCGTATTCTGTATGTTTGGATGCATACACTTACATGGGTTAGCCGGTAGTGAATTGACATCAAACAAGCTCACTTGTTTTATATAATACCATGTTCCTAAAATGGAATTTTAGTTTTCATAAAAAAAGTTATAAAAACGTTTTTAGAAGCATTTTCGTTTTCATGAAACCTTTATTTATAAAAACGTTTTTTAGAAGTTTGGTAAATAAGTTTTCCACCAACAAACTTTTAGGAAAAAAAATCTCCAAAAACTGAATACCAGATTCTGTTGCATTTTTTTAGGGATTATAAGTACAAAAATACTCTTATAGATAATATTAGTTAGTTGAAAAAAATACAGGTTATTCAATTCGTTGGTTTATAGGTTCTACATATAGTATAATTTATTAATTTTTTTCATTTCAAGAAATTTCTTGTTCTTTATAATTTTTGGTTTACATGTATTTCAATTTTCTGTTGTGTATGACTTTGATTTATTCTTCCATGCTCGCACTTAATATTCATCTTATTTATTATTCACTGGTTTTAGAGCTTCAATATTCATTCTTTCAGATCGTTACACACGTATGTATGTTTCTAAAACATGATATATTATTTGTTTTTTTTATATTATGTTTAACTGTGAACGTCATTTTTTATCCTATATTATTTATAACGGTAACATGATAAAATATGTAACTAAAATACTTCACATTTTTTTCGGTTCCCCAAACTACTCCAGCTACTACTACTAATGTATCAGTTAAAGAGGAGAACAGAGAAGAAACTCATCATCCAAAGGATGTAATAATCAAACAGGAAGTGATACAAGAAATTTCGAAGGACGTTGATCTCGATGATGACAAATGGTGGTGTGACAATATAGATGACATCCTTGAGATGTTTAAGCCGTATGATTACTAAATTGATCTCATCATGATGCAAAGTACGTGACACTTGAGCTTTTAGTTTTCAACTTTTATATTTAAGACTTATATTTCCTTATTCGTGTAGTACTTTATATAACTTTTATTTATGCTTAAGACTTATTTGTTTTTTATTCGTGTGTTACTTTATTGCGTCAATGATTTCTTGAATTACTTGATAATTTAAATTCTAAGTTTAATAATTAGTAGATATGTGTAATACTTATGACATATATCTACCACAATAATGCTACCATAAATATTATATGAATAAGAAAACTACCAGAAACGGATACCGGAATGCAAAGTGTCAACCCCGCCGTATCGCGCAGACACCCTACTAGTATATATATACATATATCTATATCTATACTATTATATAAAACATTTCCTCAAGGGCTTCTTAAAAATTAAGAGGTATAACTTGAAATGCTTATTGTACAACACCTAATGCATACATTAATCTATTTTGAAGGGTAAATTAGACTTTAAAGTCGCCACCCTATTCCTTTGTTCCGACTATCCATGTATCTATTATGTAGGGAATTAAATATTGCAAGGGAATTAAATCATGCAATTGACTCCATTCAGCGTACGTTATAAATTTTGTCCTTCCCATCAATTAATTGAGGCTGTTCGTTTGTTAATTAAATTCAGCGTAAGTTAAAAATTTTGAGCTTCCCATCATTTAATGATTAATTGATTCACCCTCTTTCTTTGTTCATTAAACCATGCAGGAGGATAGTATAGGTTACGACATTCCCCCAATCATAAACAACCTTCCACGATTCATCTACATCCTCGTCGGAGCTCGTAGCCGTCACCGACGCTAACCGGAGACATCGACGGCACCATTCGAATCTCATTGTACAACCCTTTTTCTCCCCTCTCGATCACACCTAGAACAAGGATCGGAGACTTCAAAAGACACCATTCGAATCTCATTCGGTATACGTCGGAGAAACTCCCCGCAGCAAGTCCAGGTCCTTACACCATTCGGTATACGTCTTATTTACTTATTGTCGTTCGGTATCGTATGTGTTTCATTTTGCAAACTCTATGGCGTGATCTAAGAGTTTTAGTTGTATGATTCAGGTTTGTTGCTTTCCACGATTCATCTACATCCTCGTCGGACCTCGTAGCCGTCACCGACGCTAACCGGAGACATCGACGGCAGCATTCGAATCTCATTGTACGACCCTTTTTCTCCCCTCTCGATCACACCTACTGAAGGAAACAAGGATCGGAGACTTCAAAAGCGTCGCCGGAGATCGGAGAAACTCCCCGCAGCAAGTCGAGGTCCTTACACCATTCGGTATACGTCTTATTTACTTATTGCCGTTCGGTATCTTATGTGTTTCATTTTGCAAACTCTATGGCTAGATCTAAGAGTTTTAGTTGTATGATTCAGGTTTGTTGCTTCAGCTCGTAAGTTGGCGAAAGCCACTGGTAAATGATTTGGGATATGTACCGTGTCTTCAGGTAATAAATACTCTTCTTTATTTAAGGTCAAATTTGTAGATACAATCACACTTCATTTTCTATTTTCATCACTTTCTGTCTATTTACATTGTCATGACTGCACTTGATGTCAATCCACATCCTAATAGAGTATGATACTGTATCATATTTTAGGGGTGGATATAATGATGTAATCATGACATATGCCCATTGTGGGATTTAAAGTTAAAATATGCTTGTTAGCAATTCCAGTGTGTCAAGTAGTTTATGGTTATGATGATTATTATCTTTATTATTTGATCACATATCTGTAAGGTTGATTTTCATGGGTAAAAATTCACAAGCTTATCTTAACTCCATAAAACAACAGGACCTTTAAATGATCAGAATAATATTATACACTATATATTTGTTAATATAGTATTTTTACTTTTCCAATAACTAAATAATGAGTGATGGTGCATAAATCTAAAAGTTAAATAAACCATAACTATGGTGAAAAAGATTTATATTAAGATACCTTATAACCCATAAAAAGGTCATAAAGATATACAACAAAACAAAAATATAAATTTTTACTTTGCAGAAGTTACTTCTAAATTAGTTTTAAGTTAATAAGATTTTAGTAGTTCTCATCTATGTTTATCATTGTAGTTTGGCAACAGGTTTTGGTACCGGAGTCATGATATCATTGGCTACTGGCATGAGAGGCCCGGAAGTAGCATCGGTTGGTGTTATGTTTGCTCTTGTGAATGGTGGACTTATTAAGGATACCTTGTTACTTTTTTGTTTGTCTTTCTTGTGAAATATCTTAGACATGACAATTTTGATTCCCTTGCTTTCAAATTGGTCAATTTATGTTATATATAATCTCTAACAAGGTCAAATTGATATTACTAGAAACATTATGTCTAAAAAGAAAATTATTCGAACGATGCCCAAAGAGTGTTTCTAATGCTAAACATCCTAAAATGCATTATATAATTCTTATTATTGTTATTATTATGGTTTCTGTTAATTACACATTGCGGAATGAAGGCGCGCCTCATGTAGTTTTGGGTCACAATTGGTCAAAATTAGGGCTCGTAGGAGGTTTTTGCGTGAAAACAGACTAAGAATGGACAAACTATGAAAGGTTTTCAGATCAACAAACCTAACTCATCCCAACCCAAGTTCGCATGTTCTGTTCTTTTCCAAGTGACGTATTGTTGACTCCGCCGCAACGCGCGGGTTTCCCACTAGTATATATATATATATACATATATATATATATATATATACACTTTGATTGAGCGGTTCAATTTACATGATCGATTCCAAATTCCAAACCGTCAGTCATATCATCAAACCACCACATCACCAAAACCAGATCATGAACTATATAATTTTGAAACTGATTGACTTGTTTTAGTTTAGATGATTCGGTCACTTTCGAGCGTTTACCGTACTCCTTATTCAAGATATATGTACATCAACCAAATTGGGACAAAATCTCCACTTATAGACATCCATTGTACCTTGTAATGAACGAAATTTAATAACTAAATTTGACACAACACAAAGATAAGAAATGTATCCTAGTCTAGATGTTCATAAACTATAACAATTACAACAAAAAAAAAAAAAAAATCACAATACTAAACAAACATGCATTTTGATGAATAAGTATAAGCCTTCTTTACATCTCTTAAAAGTTAAAACTACCAAAAAAAAGTATTTTAAACCATCCTTTTGTGCCGACCACTAGCCAAAGAACAAGGCAAGAACACAAACACCATAAAACCACCCAAAATAATAATAGGCAGCAGCAAGCCGAGTCGAGCCAGGGTGGGGTCGAGCTAAAGCTCGAAATTAATTCAAGCGGCTAAACTTGGCTTGAGCTTTACGTCGGAGTTAAACGAGCCTAAAAACGAGCCAACGAGCCGAGCCATGGGCCAAGCCGAGCTTAGCTCGAGCTGGGCTTGGTTATAAAAATGAGCCAGCTTGGTTCATGTCATCTTAAATTGAGTTTTTTAGCTAGTTTTTCTCGAGCTTCTTTCGAGCGAGCTACGAGCCGAGCTACGAGCCGCGAGCTTTATGAACAGCCCTATACTTATGACATATATCTACCACAATAATGCTACCATAAATATTATATGAATAAGAAAACTACCAGAAACGGATACCGGAATGCAAAGTGTCAACCCCGCCGTATCGCGCAGACACCCTACTAGTATATATATACATATATATATATATACACTTTGATTGAGCGGTTCAATTTACATGATCGATTCCAAATTCCAAACCGTCAGTCATATCATCAAACCACCACATCACCAAAACCAGATCATGAACTATATAATTTTGAAACTGATTGACTTGTTTTAGTTTAGATGATTCGGTCACTTTCGAGCGTTTACCGTACTCCTTATTCAAGATATATGTACATCAACCAAATTGGGACAAAATCTCCACTTATAGACATCCATTGTACCTTGTAATGAACGAAATTTAATAACTAAATTTGACACAACACAAAGATAAGAAATGTATCCTAGTCTAGATGTTCATAAACTATAACAATTACAACAAAAAAAAAAAAAAAATCACAATACTAAACAAACATGCATTTTGATGAATAAGTATAAGCCTTCTTTACATCTCTTAAAAGTTAAAACTACCAAAAAAAAGTATTTTAAACCATCCTTTTGTGCCGACCACTAGCCAAAGAACAAGGCAAGAACACAAACACCATAAAACCACCCAAAATAATAATAGGCAGCAGCAACATCATTGTCGGTGGTGGCGGCAACGGCGGCAGAATCACCGGAAGAATCAGCATCGACGCCGCCAATCCCACCAACACCAACACCATTTTGACGTTGAAATCGCTCTTCGAATTCGATACAATGGTATCCCTTTTTCCATACACCGCCCGCCGTTGCACCACCGTCGTAGCACCACCGTATGGTGAGCTCATGTTCACATTCATTCTTCTTACTTCCATAATATTTCAGCTATATTTATATCAATTGTTCAATTGTGAGATATGATGGATATTGTGATTGAATTTGTGACTTTATAGAGGCGGTTGGATTCAGATTCAGTGGATTGAGCAGATCAAGTGGGTCAATGGGTGGTGGCTGCAAGCAAGTAGTTTCTTTTTTTTGCAACTGATGGTGTGTTTTTTAAGACCAGTTGGTTTTTTGTTTCTAGATAAAATCTAAGATTTGTTGGTGTGTTTTTAACTAATGGGATGAACTTGCGACGCGGTAGGAATTCAGCCAGTATCGGTTTAGTTTGTTACGGTACTAGTAGAGTATTAGTACTTGCTATAACAATTGTAATCTTATATAAAATTTGACATCAATACCTTTTTTACCCTACCTTATATAAAATTTGGGAGTTAATTGCCCGGATGGTCCCTGTGGTTTCATGTTTTTTCACGTCTAGTCCCCACATTTTGAAAATAGCAGGTATGCTCCGTATGGTTTGTTATTTTATTACTCGGATAGTCCCCTGAGTAGATGTCAGTTAGTTTGGAAATAGAAGGTATGCTCCCAATGGTTTGTCATTTTGTTACTCGGATAGTCTCCTGAGTAAATGTCAGGGGACTATCCGTCTATCTGTTTAACAAGATGACAAACCATAGAGAGCATACCTGCTATTTCCAAAAGATGGGGACTAAACGTGAAAAAACGTGAAACCACAGAGAACATCCGGGCAATTAACTCTAAATTTTGGCATCAATATCTTTTGTAGTTGAGTAATTTAAAAAATGAAAAATTTTTAATAGTGACTCTAGTTTATTTTTTTTTTATTATAATCTAGGATGAGCAGGAGAGTAATAAACAATTTTTTTTTTAATTTCAGGGGTAGGGATGAGCTCGGTGCCAACCCATACAGAATCGGTACTGATACCGAAAATACTACCGGTATATGAATGTAAAAAACGGTAGTGAACCGGTACCAGGAACGCCAAAAGTCGGTACCGAATTGGTACTTAAGATCTTTCGGTTCGGCAAATTTGGTATCGATATCTAGAACCATTTGCTCATCTCTGACCAGGGTTTCATACGAACAACATCGTTACCATACAACTTTTTTGGTTGATTTTCTTTCGGTTATCTTTTAGTGTTTTTTTTTCTACGTTTTCTTTTTATTCTTGTCAGCAGTTCCGTTCGCAACGCGCTATAGTGATTTCAAAACACATGTAAACACAGACTAAATAACAAAAGATATTACTTACATAAAACCAAGTTAGGGTGATTAATTTGTGTATGACCATGCTTGTGGTGATTAGCATGCTTTTCATATTAGTTTTCCCTAATTTGTAGAGTTAAGAGTTTTGAAGAACAAATAACTCCTCATTAAAGATTAACATCAACTTAGCAAGTGAACTTGAAAGAATAAAGATTAGGTGATTAGAATGATTAGTTCATTTTAGTTTTCCTAAGATTTACAAACACTAGGAGACCTTGATTGGGAACTTAGTTGGAATTAGAACTTGCATCATCACAAAATCTTGATCCATTGTTGTTACATAGTCATTAGTGGATACTTTGTTTAAGCAACCTCTTTTAGATATTGTTTTCATAAATTTTAGTTGTTGTAAACTTTCATTTCAAAATCTTAAACAAAACCAATCTATCATTTGAAAAAGGCTTTAAAAGTAACAAAAGTTTATTATCGATAAACCGTGTCCACGGATTGATATCCGGTTCTTACCGTTAAAATTATATTACCACCCGACGGGTACACTTGCCCTTTTATGTGTGTAGTTTAGTTCTTAGGTGAAAACCACTTTTAAAACTAAATTTGTGTGAAGGAAAATTAACCAATAAAAATATATATAATTCACGCACATCAGTCTTCATTGACGATATTCTGGTATTTTCTAAAAGTCGTGAAGAACATGAGGACCATCTTCGCACTGTTCTTGAGACCCTTCGCCAGAAGAAGTTATATGCAAAGTTTACTAAGTGCGACTTTTGGCTTGAGAAAGTGGCATTCCTAGGCCATATTGTTTCGGCTGACGGTATCACTATGGACCCTTCTAAGGTAGAGGCTATCACTAAATGGCCCAGACCGACCTCAGTTACAGAAGTTCGTAGTTTCCTTGGGCTAGCGGGTTATTACCGACGTTTTGTGGAAGGATTTTCTATTATAGCTCTACCACTCACTCAACTTTTAAGAAAGGGGATAAAATTTTCTTGGAATAACGATCGGGAAAAGAGCTTTGAGACGCTAAAGCAAAGGCTTGTATCTGCTCCTATTCTTACTCTCCCTTCTGGCTCTGGCGGGTTTGATATATATAGTGATGCATCGAAGAAAGGGCTTGGTTGTGTTCTCATGCAGCACGGAAAGGTCATTGCATATGCTTCGCGACAACTTAAGCCTTATGAGGTGAATTACCCTACACATGATTTGGAGCTTGCAGCAGTGGTTTTTGCGCTCAAGATTTGGAGGCACTATCTCTACGGGGAGACATGTAACATATTTACCGACCATAAGAGCCTTAAGTATATTTTCACTCAGAAGGAGATTAACATGAGGCAGAGGAGATGGTTAGAACTACTTAAAGATTATGATGCCAACATTCAGTACCACCCTGGTAAAGCTAATGTTGTGGCGGATGCTTTGAGTAGGAAGAGTTCAGGAGGCTTAGCTTGTTTAACTCTTCAGCCTCATATTCTATCAGATTTGAACCGCTTAGAGATTGGTCTACAGTTTGGTGAGTCTGTTGGTTATTTGGCGAGACTGAAAATTGAACCAAACCTTATCACGCAGATAAAAGAAGCTCAACAACAGGATGGTGAACTTTGGGCAATCTTGCAAAACTTAGAGGTGGGGAAGCAATCTGAATTTCGAGTCGATGAGCATGGGACAGTATGGTGTGGGAAACGTTTATGTGTGCCAGATGATTCCACTCTACGTGAACAGTTATTAGCTGAGGCACATAGTTCACCGTTTTCTATTCACCCTGGATCCACAAAGATGTATAAAGATCTAAGGCAACATTTTTGGTGGAGTGGTATGAAAGAAGATGTAGCTAGATATGTTGGCCAGTGCCTGATTTGCCAGCAAGTGAAGATTGAACATCAGAGAGCTAGTGGATTGTTACAGCCTTTGGACATTCCGGTTTGGAAGTGGGATGATATTTCTATGGACTTCGTAACGGGTCTTCCAAGAACCCTTAAGAAGAATGACGCTATTTGGGTTATAGTTGATAGGCTCACAAAGTCTGCTCATTTCTTGCCTATTCAAAAGGGGTATCCAGTGAGTAAGCTATCAGAGATATTCCTTCGTGATATTATTCGATTGCATGGAACACCATCTTCTATTGTATGTGATAGGGATCCAAGGTACACATCACGGTTCTGGAAAGGTCTCCAAAATGCTTGGGGTACCAAGATACGGTTTAGCACTGCTTTCCATCCACAAACTGATGGGCAGTCTGAGCGTACTATTCAGACCTTGGAAGACATGCTTAGGGCATGTGCATTGGAGTGGACTGGCAATTGGGATGAGTACTTATGCTTGGTAGAGTTTGCTTACAACAATAGTTGGCAAGCTAGTATCGACATGGCACCGTTTGAGTTATTATATGGGCGTAAGTGTCGAGCTCCCATATGTTGGGAGGAGGTTGGTGAAAAATTGATTGAGGGGCCCGAACTGGTGCAGATCACAAATGAAAAGGTTGCTATTGCTCGTGAGAAACTTAAGGAAGCTCAGAGTAGACAGAAAAGCTATGCAGATCGTCACCAACGAGCGTTGGAATTTAATGTTGGTGAAAAAGTGTTTCTAAAAGTATCACCATGCAGAGGTGTTCGACGTTTTGGCATAAGGGGGAAATTGAGTCCTCGTTTTATCGGACCATTTGAGATATTGGAGAAAGTTGGTGTAGTTTCATATCGTTTGGCTCTACCTCCACAGTTATCTAACGTGCATAATGTTTTTCATGTATCGTTGTTACGCGGGTATAATTACCATCCTCTTCATGTTGTGAACTATCCTCTACACGAGATTCATGAGGACTTATCGTACGAAGAGGAACCCGAGGCTATTCTGGATCGACAGGAGCGTGTCATGCGTAAGAAATCTATACCTTTTGTCAAAATCTTATGGAAAAATCATCCGGAACGCGAAGCCACTTGGGAATCGGAGGATGCGATCCGTTCGCAATATCCGAGGCTATTTGAAACCTAGTTCATTCTTCTTTATTGTGAACTCCTATCCCTACCATCTTATGGTACGTATCTTATTTCTATTTATCATTATTGTTTATACATTATGTTTTTTTTTTCCGTGTCTTTAGCCTTGTAATTTCGTGGACGAAATTATTTTAGGGGGGTAGAGTGTTGAAATACCCGTATCATATAGTAAGGTATAGGATTAATTTCGAGGACGAAATTTCTTTTAAGGAAGGTAGAATTGTAATATACGAAACGTTTAGCGATGGTATAATTTTTACAATAGATTATTATGTTAAATATTTAATAATTCAAACATTTGTCATTTTGAATTAAATCAAAACCCAACCGATTAAGATACAATTACATTCATAAAAGTTATAGATTTTGTTAAAAAGGAAATAAATAAATAAGCAAATAAGAAGGCTTCATAACCTTGAGTCCTAAACTGTACCCACACTTTAATATACGAAATTTCTTTTTTAAAATCCTTATCGCCTCATATTTCTTTCAACTGAATGCCTAAGAAATTGGCTTGAATATTCGTTTTATGCACCACGATCTCATTCGGTTACCACATATTCACCACCACACCATCGCACAACTCCTCTGCCATAGTTTGAGCTGCAGTTGACGCTAAAGCAGCCGGCGGGTCGTCATCGTTGCATCACCAGTTGGGCATCTACGACACCTTCAAGTTTCGGTCTGCCGATCACGTTGATTGTCTCTGTTTGATCACTCGCAAGCTTAAAATCATTTATTCGGTCACCTCTGTTTGACGATTAAGGTATATAGTCGAAACCTATTCTAATTCGGATATAGTTGTTTAGTTCGTCTTTTTGATTTTTTATTCCGGCGATATAGGCAGCCACCGTACACCTCCAGTTTGATCAGTCGCAACCGTTACCGTGGTTGTTCCTCGTCTCTGTGTGTAACCCAGCCACCATCGTCACATTAAAACCGCTCCGACACACCGAAGTCGCTACACCGTCTTTGATTCAGATTCCATCGACTCTCATTCTTCACACGTGGTATGGATACTCACATGTTGCCTTTCTGTTCTTACTGTTAAAAAAAAAAAAATTGAATACATAGACATATTCTCATGCACATTCTAGGAAGAAGATGAAGAGAATATTATGGCCAAACATTTATATTTTAATAAAATAAATAAGTAAACTAAAATAGTTGGTTTGATGTTTGTACTATATCACGCATGCATGCACAGTATACTTGTTTTCCTTTTAAAGCTGTTGCCATCACCAACTTAAATATGACCTGGTTTTGAAACAAGGGATTTATTTTAGAGATGTAAATCAAAGATAATTGGAAAGGGAATAAAAAAAAAAAAGGGGGGGTTGTTAGTGGATCTTTTGAATCTCACGAATGTAAGTCTCAAAAAGGCTTTTGTTTTATAATAAAAATATATATATATATATAATTATAACTAAGTTTTGTATTAAGATACTATAACGTCTCTGATTAACGATAAGTAAACTAAAAATTAGAATGCCATTATATTGTAGGTTTTCCCGGTAGTTGAGGACATTGTTGAGTGCGTATTGTTACCATTAAGCTAAGGTACGGATTTTGTGGTCTTTTCTCGTAGCGTTTTATATTGTTATTGTACTCGTAGTGTCTAGGCTATCGAACCGTTGTCATTGCTTTCTAGTAGTATGCTTCTTCCCATCGATTTGCATGCGATAGATAAATTCCGTAGACTCATTATCGCATGTTCCTATTGATCATTGAATTTTTGCCATAGACATGCATTATTGTACTAGTTGTCTTGATTTAAGTGTACCATTTTATTGACCTCAATACCCGAGCACATCCACCTATGGGGACATAGGGCGTCATCATCGGCACCGATGACGTGCACCATCCGTGACGGTGCGATTAGTTCACGGCGTCTCTATATTAGTATTTATTGTTTATTGATTATTGATTATTGAGAGGCGTATGGATCGATCCTAGGATATTATTGTTACTTATTGGTATTGGGATAGGTGTGTGTGCCCACATCCCCTCTACATATTGGTACATTGGAAGTGCAGCTAATGTACACATTGCTTATTGTTTATTGTCATTGGCTCACATGGGTATTTCCACATAGATTCTTATCGTATTGATTGACCATTGATTAGTGTTAACTGTATCATTACATTGTTATTGTCATAGTATCGTTTCACCATTGATCGAACATCGTATTGATCGTTACCGTTATTGCTATTGTTTTTCCGTTACTGGGCAATTTTTGGCTCAACCGTGTTTCTTTTGTTGTTTTTCTCTCGTTTCTTAAACAGGTACTCAGGGGAACTTGGGGAAAAGTGCGAAGAGAGAGAATTAAATGGCTAGAGTTGGGAATAAGGAGTTTAAATAAAATTGCTATTTGGATTTTAGACATTTTTATTTTCGTTAAGACCGTTGTGTGGTTTTAGATTTTTTAAACCTTTGGAGTTAATGTTTTACTTGAGTTAAGTTTAAATGACTCTGATTACTGTATTGGTTGACACGTCAGCCCTATTCGGGCCGGGGTGTTACAGTTATGGTATCAGAGCTTTAGGCTCTTTCCTGTAGAACACTAAAAAGTAAATAAGTAAAGACATGTGAGAATGGGTAGACGTTGGGTTAGGAATTTCCTTATGTGATAAGTTCTTATTATTTGCTAATTGCTTCTATCTAAATTCCTTACGTGTTTTTCTAGATGCCTCCTCGTCGTCAGATACGTAACAATACTCGTCAAAATGATGGAGGACCAAACGAGCCAGATCCAGCCGTTGTAGCTGCTTTGACTCAGGCTCTTACTGCCGTACTGCCAACTTTGGTTCAGGCAATACGTAATCCTAATCCTAATCCGAATCCAAATCCCAATCCGAACCCGAATCCGAACCCTAATCCGAATCCAAACCCGAATCCCAATCCGAATCCCAACCCGAATCCCAACCCGAATCCCAACCCGAATCCGAACCCAAACCCGAATAATACGGGTGGCAATATGGGAATACAAGATTGGCTCGCTCATTTCGTGAAACATAAACCGAAATCGTTTACTAAGGCATCCACACCAGCAGTGGCAAAAGATTGGATTTCTCACATTGAGAAGATTTTCACTGTACTTAGGGTTGATGAGCAATACAGGGCTAGTTTAGCAGCTTATAAGTTGGAAGAAGATGCACATGTTTGGTGGGAGTCTGTTTTACGAGAAAGAGGAGGTCCAGCGTTTGTAGAAACTCTAACTTGGAATGGCTTTTGTGACCTTTTCTTTGAGAAGTACTTTACTGTGGTGGATAAAGGAGCGTATCGCCGTGAGTATCATAATATCCGCCAACGGAATGATGAATCACTTACCGACTTCACTGATCGATTTTATAGACTTGTTGGTTTTCTTGGGGCTGCTGCTGGAACACCTGAGGAACAAGCGGAAACTTATCAATGGGTTGTGTGTGATCGGATTCGTAGGCAAATAATTGATTCCAGGTTTGCTAATGTTGCGGAAGCTGTAGATGCTGCAAAGAAAGTAGAGATGGAGAGGAAAGAATTCTTGGGAAATTCTGATGATAGCAAGAAAAGGAACAGAGATGGAAACCGTATTCAGTCCTCTAGTCATTCTTCGTCTCAAGGATCCAATCAGTATGGTAATGATCGTAACAATGCGGGAAACAGGTCAGCAGGGAAAAATACTAGACCTTGGCAGGGTAGAAACCAAAATCAGGGTCAGATCCAACAATACCAGCAACCGATCCAGGCTCAACCACTGAATCAGAGGGGAAATCAAAATCCTACCCAACATCCATTGTGTAATCATTGCAACAAACATCACCCAGGAATTTGTCGCCGCCTTACTGGAGCTTGTCTTAGTTGTGGGGAGATGGGGCATATGGTCAAACAGTGCCCTAAGGCTAGGAACCGAACAACTGATACTAATAGGGGAGCAAATGTGCCACCTAATACTGGAGGACGAGTATTCACATTGACTGCAGGGGAAGCTGCTAATACTCCAGGTATTGTTTCCCATTTTTTTTTCTCTTTTAATGATCGTGATTTGCTCGTTTCGTACAACTATTGTATCTCATTAGTCATCTTTGCACTAGGTACTGTTTCGGGTATTATTTATCTTGCTGGTCGCGAAATTTATGTTTTATTTGATACTGGGGCAACCCATTCGTTAGTCTCACAAGTATTTGCCCGACATCTTAAAATCATGCCTTCTCTTTTAGATCATGCCTTAGTTATTTCCACACCTATGGGAAATCCTACTGTTATTACTCACGTCTATAGAGATTGCCCGCTTGTGGTCGGGAATATTGTTCGTAAAGCGAATCTTCATCCTATGCAAATGGGAGATTTCGATGTCATTTTAGGCATGGATTGGTTGGCTATGCATCGAGCAACCATTGATTGTCACTCTAAGCGAGTTATCTTTGGTGACCTCCATTATCCTAAATCTATTTTTCAAGGGACTCAACCTCGAAAATCTATCAAAATCATTTCCGCTCTTAAGGCTCAAAAGCTAATATCACACGGGTGTGAAGGATTTTTAGCTGCTATTAAAGACACGTCTGTGGATGCACCCAATATTGAAAACTTTCCCCTTGTTCGAGAATATTCTGACGTCTTTCCAGAAGAACTTCCAGGGTTACCACCTGATCGTGAGGTAGAGTTCACTATTGATCTAATTCCCGGGGCTGAACCTATTTCTAAGGCACCGTATCGTATGGCCCCGTTGGAATTGAAGGAGTTGAAGGAGCAATTGCAAGAACTTCTGGAACGTGGATTCATTAGACCGAGCGTTTCACCATGGGGAGCACCGGTATTATTCGTGAAGAAGAAGGATGGTAGCATGCGATTATGTATCGACTACAGGGAGCTTAACAAAATCACCATTCGTAATCGTTATCCTTTACCACGTATTGATGACCTTTTCGATCAGCTCCAAGGAGCTAAGTTTTTCTCTAAAATCGATCTCAGATCCGGGTACCATCAGTTGAAAGTCCGAGATCAGGATGTTCCCAAGACAGCTTTTCGTACCCGATATGGTCATTACGAATTCCTAGTCATGCCTTTTGGATTGACAAATGCTCCTGCTGTTTTTATGGATCTCATGAACCGAGTATTTCACGAGTATTTGGATCGCTTTGTTATTGTCTTTGATGTATAAGAATTTATACATCTTCTAAACGTCAAATATACCCCGTTTATGCGAGAATCAGTTGTGTTTTTATTGATTTTGATACTCAATTATCTTATTGGTGAAAACACAGGTCCCGGCCTCGACCCGGTGATGGAACGAAGGCTTTTGGAGCAAAATGGAGCGAAAACTGAAGATTCCAGCAAACTGCCAGATAGAGCACGATCGTGCCACCGAGAAGCACGACCGTGCCATGCCCTTTGTTGCCGAGCACCATCAAGTCGTTACCGAGAATAGTTGCCGAGCACCATCAAGTCGTTTCCGAGAATTGTTGCCGAGCACCATCAAGCTGTTCCCGAGATCGTTACCGAGCACTATCGTCGGGCACGATCACATCATGCCCTAGCCCGATCGTGCCCGGTCCAAACCAAAATCAGATCAGAAGTTGCCGATAACGTTGCCGAGCACTGTCACCTGTTTCCGAGATCGTTGCCGAGCACGATCATGCCCGGTCCAAATCAAAGTCAGAAGCCGCTTGTTTCCGGGATCGCATTAACCATCATCGACATAAACACGGGAATCACGATCGTGCCGATCTATGGCACGACCGTGCCATGTGGGACCAGTTGAGCTGGATGACAAGAATTAGTGGGGCGGTGATCGATCGCACTAGGCACGACCGTGCCAAAAGGTGTCACGATCGTGCCATATGTCCAGCATGTTAAATACGCACAGCAGCCTCATTTGGACGGGGGTTGGAGCATTTTTGTGAAGTTTTCTCTCAAAATTCTGGTCTTGGAAGCTTGTTGAAGCCAAGGAGGAGCTAGGAAGAAGGCTATATCACATCAAGATCCACTCAATCATACCTTAATCTTGTCTTAAATTTGGGTTAGATCACTTTTATTATCATGAACAATTTTAATTCTCTTGTATTTATTTCAGCAATTATGAGCTTTGTAGGCTAAACATTTGTGTTGCTTAAACCTTGTTGAAGCTATTGATTATGTGATAACATGGAAATGGATGTGATGATTGTTCTTGTTAATCTTCATAGTAATATTTAGTCTTGTTCTTGGAATTTAGATGCATGTTTGAAGCCCTTGCTCTTGAATGTTTGGTCATAAGTATTCACATGATGTGTTGGAAAGCCCATGTAGGAATTATGATTATTGAATCTTGTTAACTAGTTAGTATGATTCATAACATGAAACTAGGAATGGTGATTGTTAGCATGACTAGAATGAAGATTTGAACATGTGTATGGATTCTAGCATTTAGATTTGGAAAAGATCAAAAGAATATTAATATGGATTCTATAGTTGAAATCATGTTAGTATAATGATTTAGGCCAAGGTTATTGTTTAGCATGATCATACTTGTGATTCATATCAAGAACATGATAAAGATATTACTTACATAAAACCAAGTTAGGGTGATTAATTTGTGTATGACCATGCTTGTGGTGATTAGCATGCTTTTCATATTAGTTTTCCCTAATTTGTAGAGTTAAGAGTTTTGAAGAACAAATAACTCCTCATTAAAGATTAACATCAACTTAGCAAGTGAACTTGAAAGAATAAAGATTAGGTGATTAGAATGATTAGTTCATTTTAGTTTTCCTAAGATTTACAAACACTAGGAGACCTTGATTGGGAACTTAGTTGGAATTAGAACTTGCATCATCACAAAATCTTGATCCATTGTTGTTACATAGTCATTAGTGGATACTTTGTTTAAGCAACCTCTTTTAGATATTGTTTTCATAAATTTTAGTTGTTGTAAACTTTCATTTCAAAATCTTAAACAAAACCAATCTATCATTTGAAAAAGGCTTTAAAAGTAACAAAAGTTTATTATCGATAAACCGTGTCCACGGATTGATATCCGGTTCTTACCGTTAAAATTATATTACCACCCGACGGGTACACTTGCCCTTTTATGTGTGTAGTTTAGTTCTTAGGTGAAAACCACTTTTAAAACTAAATTTGTGTGAAGGAAAATTAACCAATAAAAATATATATAATTCACGCACATCAAGTTTTTGGCGCCGTTGCCGGGGACACGGTTTTTATTGAAAAAAAAATTCGACTTACTTATTTAGCCATTGTAAAAAAGTGTAAAAAGTTTTTTTAAAAAAAAAATTAATAAATAAAAAAAAAATTAATAAAAATAAAAATATTTTTATTTTCTTAATTTCTACTTTTATACTTAATTAGATTTTTTAGTTAGTTGTGCCTTTGCTTGCTATTTGTATATTTATAGTATTACTTTAGTGTATGCACCACACGTGATCCCGAGGACCGCCTGAGTTCGAACCAATAGACGAACCCGAGCAGTTGTTCAGTCGAAATACCAACAACGAGGGGGGACATTCGAGCAACGCAAGCGAGTTCCAAGTTTTCGTGAATCCTTCATTCGCCACTGAAACAGAAACCGAAACCGAATCTTTAGAAACTATATCCTTAGGAACCGAAACAGAATCTGAATCCTCCGATAATCTTGAGATTCGAATAGAGATGGCAGAACCAGAAGAGACGAGGATCTTGAATGAGATAGGAAAACCATCACTTGAGGGTTTACCGGCGAGCATAAATGCACCAGCAATCGATAACGATAATTTCGAGATCAGACCTGGCACGATTTCGATGCTGCAGAATGCGGTACAGTTTTATGGCAAGGATCACGAGGATCCTAGTGTCCATATCGCGGGATTTTTGGAGGTTTGTGCCACGTTTAAAATTCGAGATGCATCAGCGGATGCCGTCCGTCTTCGGCTCTTTCCGTTTTCTTTGCGTGATGGAGCCAAGGAGTGGCTTCTTACACTTCCAGCTGGATCTATCACTACATGGAATCAATTAGCTGAGAAGTTCCTTTATAAATACTTCCCTCCCGAGAAAACTGTCCGATTGAGAACCAGGATTCTAAACTTTTGCCAAGACGAGGGTGAACCCCTTTACGAAGCGTGGGAGCGATTTAAAGAACTTATGAGAAAAGTCCCACATCACGGGTTGCCCAAATGGCAACAATGTCAGATATTCTACCATGGTTTAGATGGACAGGGGCAGATGATGGTCGATACATACGCTGGCGGAGACATAGGCACGAAGAACGCCATAGAATCAATTGAGATCTTGGAGAAATGCGCCACGAAGAATCGAACACAACAGCCGCCGAGAGGCAAGAGTTCTAGACAAGGAGTTCATCACGTGGACGACTACACTGCCATGACAGCACGCATGGATGCCTTATCTACAAAGTTTGATCGGTTGATAGAGCTTCACACGAGTAGTTCTTCAAGTGAAGGAGCGTATCATGTAGGAGGCGCACCAACGGGAGAGATAGCACACGAGCATGTTGACTTTATGGGAAATCAATACCGCCCACAAAATAATCCCTACAGCAACACTTATAATCCGGGGTGGAAGAATCATCCTAACTTTGGTTGGAAGTCCGATACTTCTAATCAATACCCACCCGGGTTTGGTCCACGTCCCTCAGCTCCTGGAGCTTATAGTGCACCTAGACCTCAACATCCACCTCCTACTAGTGAACCAAATGTGCAAGATCTACTTTCTCAGATCTTAGCTGGTCAGAACTCCATAAAGACCGAGAATGAGAAGCGTTTCAAGGACTATGACAATCGTTTCGCAAGAAACGAAGGAGAGATAAGAAATCAAAAGGCTACCATACAGAACATTGAGAACACAGTTGGCCAGATCGCCAAGATGTTATCTGAAAGACCGCAGGGAGGTCTTCCGAGCAATACAGAGCCGAATCCGAATGCTACTGCAAAGGCCATCACATTGCGAAGTGGCAGAACCACTGAACCCGTCACTTCGGCAGTCCCTGAAAAGCCGACTACTGATGATGAGGTTGATGAGGAGATTGAGATGGAGTCTCCAACGGGTGAGGTGCAACAGAGGCGAGTCCCAGCAAGTACCGCACGACCCAAGGAGCCAGCGAGAGAGTATGTCCCTCCCATTCCATACCCAGGGAGGTTGAAGAAACAGAAAATGGAAGAACACTATGGTAAATTCCTCGAGCTTTTTAAGCAACTTCATATAAATTTACCATTTGTCGAGGCACTTGCTCAAATGCCTAAGTATGCCAAGTTTCTGAAGGATATCCTATCCAACAAAAAGAAACTTGAGGAGCTTTCGCATGTGACCTTGAATGAAGAGTGTTCAGCGGTTCTTCAGAACAAACTACCAAAGAAAATGGATGATCCCGGGAGTTTCACTATCCCGTGCTTGATTGGTAGTTTGTCGGTCAGCAATGCATTAGCCGATCTCGGGGCTAGCATAAACCTCATGCCATATGCGGTTTTTGCTAAGTTAGATTTGGGAGAGCCCAAGCCGACTCGTATGAGCATTCAGCTAGCCGACCGTTCAGTGAAGTATCCTCGAGGCATAGTTGAGAATATGCTGGTGAAAATCGACAAGTTTGTCTTTCCTGTCGATTTCGTGATTCTAGACATGGATGAGGACAAAAATGTTCCACTTATCTTAGGTCGACCATTCTTAGCCACTGCGAGAGCCTTGATTGATGTCTGCACCGGTAGACTTACTCTTAGGGTTGATGAAGAGGAGGTTACCTTTGACATTGGGAAATCCATGCAACACTCGCAAAGTCAAGATGATACACTCTACTTCATTGAGACCATCGACACATACGTGAGTGACCATCTTCGTTATACATTTGAGGAGGATGTTATGGACACACAGCTACTAGGAGGGGATGCTTTTAGTTCACTTAGGGTGGACCGATTAGTCGAGGAGGTGACCTGTCTGATAGGTCACACGTCTCCCCCGTGTCCAGAGGTTTTTGAAGTTGTAGATCGCGTTACTGAGCCTAAAGCACGCCCTTCTATTGAGGATCCACCTTCGGTTGAGCTTAAGGAGCTTCCAGATCATTTGGAGTATGCTTTCTTGGAGGGTGAAACTCATCTGCCCGTTATCATTTCTGCTGGGTTGTCGAAGGAAGAGAAGGATCGATTACTTGAAGTCCTGAAGCAGCACAAGAAGGCGATTGCTTGGAAGATTATGGACATAAAAGGAATCAATCCATCCTTTTGTGCCCATAAGATCTTGATGGAGGAGGACTTTAAACCTGTAGTGCAACATCAGAGGCGCTTGAACCCCAACATGCAGGAGGTCGTGAAGAAAGAGGTCATCAAACTACTTGATGCAGGTTTGATATATCCGATCTCTTATTCACCATGGGTTAGCCCTGTACAGGTAGTCCCGAAGAAGGGAGGTATGACAGTAGTGACCAATGAGAAAAACGAGTTAATTCCTACTCGTACTGTCACCGGATGGAGAGTTTGCATTGACTACCGCAAACTCAATGATGCCACGAGGAAGGATCACTTCCCACTTCCTTTCATTGATCAGATGTTGGAGAGGTTGTCGGGCAGGATGTACTACTGCTTCCTTGATGGTTTTTCGGGATATTTTCAGATTCCCATCTCTCCTGAGGATCAGGAGAAGACGACATTCACATGTCCCTATGGCACATTTGCCTACCGGCGAATGCCCTTTGGACTGTGCAATGCCCCGGCCACATTTCAGAGGTGTATGGTGGCCATTTTTCATGACATGATCGAAGACTCCATGGAGGTTTTCATGGATGACTTTTCTGTGTTTGGGAGTTCTTTCGATCAATGTCTCGGGAATCTGGAAAGGATGTTGGCTAGATGTGAAGAGACCAACCTTGTGCTAAACTGGGAAAAATGCCACTTCATGGTGAAGGAAGGCATTGTACTTGGGCATAAGATTTCATAGGAGGGGCTAGAGGTTGACCGAGCCAAAGTTGAGACTATTTCAAAGCTCCCGCCTCCCACATCCGTGAAATCTATTAGGAGTTTTCTAGGTCATGCAGGTTTCTACCGGCGATTCATAAAGGACTTCTCCAAAATCGCCCGTCCCATGACTCAACTCCTAGAGAAAGATGCCCAGTTTGTTTTCTCCGATGAATGCCACCGGGCATTCGAGTTGCTGAAGGAGAAATTAGTGACCGCCCCAATCATGGTAGCTCCCGACTGGCAACTACCATTTGAGTTGATGTGTGATGCGAGTGACTTCGCAGTCGGGGCTGTCTTGGGTCAAAGGAAAGATAAACACTTTCACCCGATTTACTATGCGAGCAAGACCTTGAATGACGCTCAGGAGCACTACACCACGATAGAGAAGGAGCTCCTAGCTGTGGTCTTTGCCTTCGATAAGTTTCGGTCATATCTTGTCCTTTCCAAGACCATTGTGTACACGGATCATGCAGCCCTTCGATATCTTTTTAGCAAGCAAGATGCTAAACCAAGATTGATACGTTGGATTCTATTGCTGCAAGAGTTTGATATCGAGATCCGTGACAAGAAAGGGGCTGAAAACTTGGCAGCCGATCATTTATCTCGATTGGAGCGTTCAGAGAAAAACGAAATTCGTGGGCCTAACATCAATGACAATTTCCCCCACGAGCTTCTTTTGAGGATTGAGATTTGTGATGATTCCCCATGGTTTGCTGACTTTGCAAACTACTTAGCTAGCGACATCCTGATCAAGGGGATGACCCATCAGCAGAAGCGAAAGTTCTTTGCAGACGTTAAGCATTATTTCTGGGACGACCCTTACTTGTTTAGGGTAGGAGCGGATAGGATGATCCGGCGATGCGTGCATGGTAACGAGGTGAGGGATATTTTACGTCACTGTCATGAAGGACCCACGGGAGGCCACCACGGAGCGAACAACACGGCAAGGAAAGTGTTTGATGCCGGATTCTTTTGGCCGACTATTTTCCGTGATGCCCAAGAGTGGGTAAGGTCCTGTGATGCTTGCCAAAGGGCAAGCAACATTTCTACACGTCATGAGATGCCACAAAACGGCATTCAAGTTTGTGAGATTTTTGACGTATGGGGGCTAGACTTCATGGGCCCTTTTCCGACATCTTTTGGGAACCGCTACATTCTCGTCGCTGTTGATTACGTTTCAAAGTGGGCTGAAGCACAGGCTTTGCCCACTAACGATGCGAGAGTAGTAGTGAAGTTTTTGAAAAAGTTGTTTGCTCGCTTCGGTGCCCCGAAAGCATTGATTAGTGACCGTGGGACGCATTTCTGTAATGCTCAGCTTGAGAAAGCATTGTCCCGATATGGTGTGCAACATCGATTTTCTACACCATATCATCCGCAGACGAGCGGACAGGTCGAGGTTACTAATCGGGGTATCAAGCGGATTCTGGAGAAAACGGTTAATTCTAGCCGTAAGGATTGGTCCGAGAAACTGGATGACGCACTTTGGGCTTTCCGGACAGCCTACAAGACTCCTATAGGCACCACACCGTTTAAATTAATCTATGGGAAGTCTTGTCATTTGCCTGTTGAACTCGAGCACAAAGCATATTGGGCTTTGAAGACAGTTAATTTTGACATGGCTGCTGCGAGTGAAAACAGGTTTGTGCAGATTCACGAGGTTGAGGAGCTTAGGCACGATGCGTATGAAAGCTCCAAGCTATACAAGGAACGTACTAAGACGCTTCACGATGCCCGCTTGAAGGACAAGAAACAATTCCGAGTGGGTGATCGTGTGTTGTTGTACAACTCACGTCTTAAGTTGTTTCCTGGTAAGCTTAAATCTCGGTGGTCGGGTCCCTACACTGTACAGTCAGTGTTTCCTTACGGGACCGTGGAGATAGGCCATGAGGATGGCCGGTTGTTTAAAGTCAACGGGCATAGGTTAAAGGCTTATGTTGGAGGGCCCGTTGACCGGAGTGATGAGGTTGTTGCCCTCCACCCCAAGAACAAATGAATTCGGGGTGGTGAGTCTAGCTGAAGACTCGTAAATAAACTTAGCATGTTTGTGTGTTTATTATTTTTGTTGTTATGTTTGTTTGTGTGGTTTTCTATTTCTGTTCAGGTTGCGGTTCGTTCTGGTTCGCGAGGGATGTTAGAGCTTGTCAACCGGCTCTCAGGTATGTCAGTTCGGTTATGTCTTAACAGGATATGTATCGTGAGTGCCCCGGTTCAAGTGGAAAAAAAATTCGAAAATCTGGCACTACCTGATAAAAACCAGGCACCACCAGACTTGGTAGTGTCAGACTAGTATAACCAATAATAGAACCATCTTCCACTAAACCCCTTCATTCTCATTCTTCTTCTTCACTTGAACCACACAAGACACTCACGATTCCTCTGCATTTCTTTGTTTCCCTCAAGATTTGTTCAAGTTCTTTCATTCCAACATCATTCCAGGTACGAATCTTTCCTGTTTATTGTTAGTTTCATGTGTTTTTATGTATTGTTCTTCATGTTCTTCATACTAGTTCTTTAAGTTTTTAGGGTTTGGTCTAAATCACCCGATTCAGGCCCGTTTTTCGTGTTTTTTGTGTTGATTTGAACCACAAGTGACCGATCTACAAAACCCCTAAACAAAAAGCTAAAAAATCGGGGTTTTGGGGGCTGTTTTGAGCGATTTTTCGAAGCCGGGTTCCGACACGCACGGTCGTGCTTCGCAGAAGCACTATCGTGATCTTCAAAAACTCATAAAATCTTCATAATTTTCCAGAAACCCAGCAACGTCACGAGGGTGCCGATTTATATCACGATCGTGCCCTTGTCAAGATCGCTCAGTCCAGTTCCCGGTCATCGTTAAGGCACGAGGGTGCCATATGGAGACACGATCGTGCTTCCCGAGATCGTTTAATCCAGTCGCCGATTATCGGTCAGTCACGATGGTGCTTCTCGGTAATTTGGTTCAAATCACAGCCGTTTACGGCCGAGCACGATGGTGCCTTGGGATGGCACGATCGTGCTCCTGGGGAATAAAAACCCAGACTTCATAAATTTCCCAGAAATCTTCATAAACTCATCGATTTGCAGGTGTCGCACGGTAGTGCCATACGGTGGCACGACCGTGCCATATTATCCATTCCAAAAAAATTTGTCTGTTGTTTTGGCTGCTGATTAATCTTGTATCAATTTTGCAGATGGACCACCCTTACTTGCGTTTCTCAAATACTGCCAGGGAAGGGTACTGTATCCCGAAAGTGGAGCGGTTATGGGATCGACGACACCTAATTGAACCCATGAAGAGATTGCAAAGGGTTGATTTAGACTTGCTCGGACAGCTCGAGCGGTTTGATGAGCTTATGACACCGCCATGGTCCCACCTTTTTGAGATCGCAGAGCCTCAGTACATAGAGTTGGTGATCGAATTCATGGCATCATTCCGTTTCACCTTTCCATGCCCAGATCTTTATGACAAAAATGTTGGTGTCAAGTATAGATTGGGAAGGAAATGGCATCACCAGTCGGTCAGCAGATTCGCTGTGGTTTTGGGGCTGTATACGGATGATGAGATTGATACTAATTTATTTCATGGGAGTTTACAAGATTGGGAGCAAGACGCAGACAAGGCCGCCTTTTGGAATCAAATTACTGCACCGGGTCGGGCTTGGGAACCTCGAAGAGCCAAAGCCACATGGGTCCTCGACCCACTTCACCGGGTCATAGAGCGTGCCATATTCCCTGTCATTGGAGGTCGGGGTGATAGCACGGGAAACATCTCCACCCGCGACCTTTTCCACCTTTACTGCATCATAAACGGCGAGCACTGCAATCTAGCCATCAGCGTGTTAGAGTCGATCTTTCGGGGTGTTGGTTCGACACCCACATCGCGCATCTGCGGAGGGGCCTTTGCTACAAAGCTTGCTAGATATTACCGGGTTTCATTAAACAATTTAACCGAAGCCTGCGACTATGGCCTTCTCGATCTGCAGCAGCTAAACTCAATGCGCCTGACTCGTAAGGTAAACGGGGTTCCGAAGCTTGTGGACAGATTAGGAAGGATTTGGGACCCACTACCTGCTAACAATGAGGGTGGTGATGATGGAGGTGAGGACGTCCATATGGACGATGTTCCAGTTCAGGATCAGGGCGGGGACGCTGGAGGAGCGGGCCCCCAATTACAGATTGGACAGGGGTTTGATAACCCAAACCAGGAGCATGGGCATCATGGATTTGGATATGGTGGTGATTTTGGATATGGTGCTTACGGTCCGGCAGGGGCAACCCCGAATGACCTTATGCAGAGGATGGAAGGACTCGAGTTGAATCAACAGGAGATCAGACGGGACGTGGACCTCATACGTGCGGAGCAGTTTAGACAAGGAAATTATCTGGAGGATATGTATGACCAGAGCCGGCGCAGTTTCGATTGGCTCTTTAGTTCGCAACAACACATCGCGAACTCGCTCAACAATCCTTACACACAGCCACCACCGCGCTTCCACAGAAGGTCCAGGTTTGACAGACGGGACGACGCCGGTCCTTCCGGAACGGGTGGTCGATCCTAGTCCCACTGTTAGTATGTTTTTTGTTTAGTGTTTGAGGGGTGTGCCATTTTCCTTTGTCCGTACACTCCTCCGTCTTGTGACTTTATTTTCTTTAGTTTTGGTTTCCATCGTATGACTTTATTTTTATTGGTTTTTGGTTTGAACTAATTAAGGAATGACAAATGGGTTGGTTAGTTTTCTTTTGTGTATTTA
This sequence comes from Helianthus tuberosus, assembly GCA_030545235.1. Lineage (NCBI taxonomy): Eukaryota > Viridiplantae > Streptophyta > Magnoliopsida > Asterales > Asteraceae > Helianthus > Helianthus tuberosus. The sequence continues at coordinate 142,731,620 of CM060412.1, read as the reverse complement.
ATCATGTTTGCTAGTGCACAGTGTTTGCTTGATTGAGATGTTGGTTTTGGATGGCATGGTAGTTCGTGGCGGATGCTTCGTATCACTTCATTTATCATCAAATAATGCCGTTAAATTTCAGGGGAGTTTTCGTATTCCCGTCTCTTCCACTTTATATTTGATTTTTGTTGTACATCGAGGGCGATGTACAATTCAAGTGTGGGGAGGTGGTTTATCGCTTGAGCTTTGTTTTGTAATTATCGCTTGAGCTTTGTTTTGTAAAAAAAAAAAAAAAATAATAATAATAATAATAATAATAATAATAATAATAATAATAATAATAATAATAATAATAATAATAATAATTAAACAAAGCTCTCTCTCAAACAACTTTTGGTGGCCTAACAATTAAATCAACATAAGTTTTATAAGCACATAAATTTTTTGATAAAGGTAAACGCAAAAGAGGATTCGCTCACGCAAAAGGATTACCATAAAAGCAATGTTTTTATATATTTTTGAGCGTGAGAAATCGAGCGATTGATCTACTTGTTTGCCTTGCATATTTGCCCAATACGCCCGTTTCCGTGAGTTATTTTTGAGCCTTATAGCTTTAAATTCATTCTTTTTTTTGCTCATGTTTTTGCGGGCAATGTTGAGTGAGCCGGATGACTTTTGCGATTTAGAACTTGTGTTAGGTATACATTTCGAGGCCACGAAGCAAACGTATAGCATGAAAATGATTGAGGCATTAGGAAACCTTTTACTTTAAACCATTTATTCTTATCCCAACACCAAAATCATCCCTTAGTTAAACCAATTTGAGCCTTCCCTTTCATTTCTTGTAAACCACTAAATGTTAACCACTTAGCCAAGTTAAGCCTTTTTCACTTTTAAACCCATTTTCGGTTGAAAACCCGGTTCGGTTAGTGATTAACTTGTAGCTTTTTGTATAAATTCTTAGTTTTTAGTTGTAACCTCATGGTTAAGAGTTGTTAGCTAAGTAGACGTACTTAGTTCTCCTTAAAGCATGTTGTTAGTCTTAAAAAAAAAAAAAAAAAAAAAATTCGAAAAGAAGAATTATAGTTGAAAAGACATTATCAGTCAACTTTGTTAGAGCAATTTTGGGAGTTGAAAAGCTAAATTTGTCGGTTAGCTCTCGGTTAGATATTAGTAAGTTGTATAATCATATCTTTGTATGTTTCAAGTCAATCGAATCGCCGGGTTACAACCATTTTTTGCCACTTTCAAAATCAACTTCCACACCCTAAACCCAAGCCAAGTTACAACCCAAACAAGACCTCATGATTTATGTTATATTTTTTGCCAAGTGTTTAGATTTGATCCTTCCACAAGCTTATGATATCGCATAGTCATCGTCTTGGCATCGAGTGTTCTAGACATACTCCTTAATTTGTATGTGCACCTACATTTAACCGAGCGTGAGTGAACATTGTGAGGATGTAAGGTAAATTTGTAAGGATTTCCAAGATTGACCATTGCTCATAAATATATTTTGACATACTTTTAAGATTATTCTTCGTATCGAGTGATCCTTGATTGTTACAACCCGAGTTGAATATTTGTGCTTTTGAAATACTAGTTGAAATGATTGTCATTTAGAGAGTTTGTTGATTTTAGTTTGCTTGAGGACAAGCAAAGTTCGAAATTAATTCAAGCGGCTAAACTTGGCTTGAGCTTTACGTCGGAGTTAAACGAGCCTAAAAACGAGCCAACGAGCCGAGCCATGGGCCAAGCCGAGCTTAGCTCGAGCTGGGCTTGGTTATAAAAATGAGCCAGCTTGGTTCATGTCATCTTAAATTGAGTTTTTTAGCTAGTTTTTCTCGAGCTTCTTTCGAGCGAGCTACGAGCCGAGCTACGAGCCGCGAGCTTTATGAACAGCCCTATACTTATGACATATATCTACCACAATAATGCTACCATAAATATTATATGAATAAGAAAACTACCAGAAACGGATACCGGAATGCAAAGTGTCAACCCCGCCGTATCGCGCAGACACCCTACTAGTATATATATACATATATATATATATACACTTTGATTGAGCGGTTCAATTTACATGATCGATTCCAAATTCCAAACCGTCAGTCATATCATCAAACCACCACATCACCAAAACCAGATCATGAACTATATAATTTTGAAACTGATTGACTTGTTTTAGTTTAGATGATTCGGTCACTTTCGAGCGTTTACCGTACTCCTTATTCAAGATATATGTACATCAACCAAATTGGGACAAAATCTCCACTTATAGACATCCATTGTACCTTGTAATGAACGAAATTTAATAACTAAATTTGACACAACACAAAGATAAGAAATGTATCCTAGTCTAGATGTTCATAAACTATAACAATTACAACAAAAAAAAAAAAAAAATCACAATACTAAACAAACATGCATTTTGATGAATAAGTATAAGCCTTCTTTACATCTCTTAAAAGTTAAAACTACCAAAAAAAAGTATTTTAAACCATCCTTTTGTGCCGACCACTAGCCAAAGAACAAGGCAAGAACACAAACACCATAAAACCACCCAAAATAATAATAGGCAGCAGCAACATCATTGTCGGTGGTGGCGGCAACGGCGGCAGAATCACCGGAAGAATCAGCATCGACGCCGCCAATCCCACCAACACCAACACCATTTTGACGTTGAAATCGCTCTTCGAATTCGATACAATGGTATCCCTTTTTCCATACACCGCCCGCCGTTGCACCACCGTCGTAGCACCACCGTATGGTGAGCTCATGTTCACATTCATTCTTCTTACTTCCATAATATTTCAGCTATATTTATATCAATTGTTCAATTGTGAGATATGATGGATATTGTGATTGAATTTGTGACTTTATAGAGGCGGTTGGATTCAGATTCAGTGGATTGAGCAGATCAAGTGGGTCAATGGGTGGTGGCTGCAAGCAAGTAGTTTCTTTTTTTTGCAACTGATGGTGTGTTTTTTAAGACCAGTTGGTTTTTTGTTTCTAGATAAAATCTAAGATTTGTTGGTGTGTTTTTAACTAATGGGATGAACTTGCGACGCGGTAGGAATTCAGCCAGTATCGGTTTAGTTTGTTACGGTACTAGTAGAGTATTAGTACTTGCTATAACAATTGTAATCTTATATAAAATTTGACATCAATACCTTTTTTACCCTACCTTATATAAAATTTGGGAGTTAATTGCCCGGATGGTCCCTGTGGTTTCATGTTTTTTCACGTCTAGTCCCCACATTTTGAAAATAGCAGGTATGCTCCGTATGGTTTGTTATTTTATTACTCGGATAGTCCCCTGAGTAGATGTCAGTTAGTTTGGAAATAGAAGGTATGCTCCCAATGGTTTGTCATTTTGTTACTCGGATAGTCTCCTGAGTAAATGTCAGGGGACTATCCGTCTATCTGTGTAACAAGATGACAAACCATAGAGAGCATACCTGCTATTTCCAAAAGATGGGGACTAAACGTGAAAAAACGTGAAACCACAGAGAACATCCGGGCAATTAACTCTAAATTTTGGCATCAATATCTTTTGTAGTTGAGTAATTTAAAAAATGAAAAATTTTTAATAGTGACTCTAGTTTATTTTTTTTTTATTATAATCTAGGATGAGCAGGAGAGTAATAAACAATTTTTTTTTTAATTTCAGGGGTAGGGATGAGCTCGGTGCCAACCCATACAGAATCGGTACTGATACCGAAAATACTACCGGTATATGAATGTAAAAAACGGTAGTGAACCGGTACCAGGAACGCCAAAAGTCGGTACCGAATTGGTACTTAAGATCTTTCGGTTCGGCAAATTTGGTATCGATATCTAGAACCATTTGCTCATCTCTGACCAGGGTTTCATACGAACAACATCGTTACCATACAACTTTTTTGGTTGATTTTCTTTCGGTTATCTTTTAGTGTTTTTTTTTCTACGTTTTCTTTTTATTCTTGTCAGCAGTTCCGTTCGCAACGCGCTATAGTGATTTCAAAACACATGTAAACACAGACTAAATAACAAAAGATATTACTTACATAAAACCAAGTTAGGGTGATTAATTTGTGTATGACCATGCTTGTGGTGATTAGCATGCTTTTCATATTAGTTTTCCCTAATTTGTAGAGTTAAGAGTTTTGAAGAACAAATAACTCCTCATTAAAGATTAACATCAACTTAGCAAGTGAACTTGAAAGAATAAAGATTAGGTGATTAGAATGATTAGTTCATTTTAGTTTTCCTAAGATTTACAAACACTAGGAGACCTTGATTGGGAACTTAGTTGGAATTAGAACTTGCATCATCACAAAATCTTGATCCATTGTTGTTACATAGTCATTAGTGGATACTTTGTTTAAGCAACCTCTTTTAGATATTGTTTTCATAAATTTTAGTTGTTGTAAACTTTCATTTCAAAATCTTAAACAAAACCAATCTATCATTTGAAAAAGGCTTTAAAAGTAACAAAAGTTTATTATCGATAAACCGTGTCCACGGATTGATATCCGGTTCTTACCGTTAAAATTATATTACCACCCGACGGGTACACTTGCCCTTTTATGTGTGTAGTTTAGTTCTTAGGTGAAAACCACTTTTAAAACTAAATTTGTGTGAAGGAAAATTAACCAATAAAAATATATATAATTCACGCACATCAGTCTTCATTGACGATATTCTGGTATTTTCTAAAAGTCGTGAAGAACATGAGGACCATCTTCGCACTGTTCTTGAGACCCTTCGCCAGAAGAAGTTATATGCAAAGTTTACTAAGTGCGACTTTTGGCTTGAGAAAGTGGCATTCCTAGGCCATATTGTTTCGGCTGACGGTATCACTATGGACCCTTCTAAGGTAGAGGCTATCACTAAATGGCCCAGACCGACCTCAGTTACAGAAGTTCGTAGTTTCCTTGGGCTAGCGGGTTATTACCGACGTTTTGTGGAAGGATTTTCTATTATAGCTCTACCACTCACTCAACTTTTAAGAAAGGGGATAAAATTTTCTTGGAATAACGATCGGGAAAAGAGCTTTGAGACGCTAAAGCAAAGGCTTGTATCTGCTCCTATTCTTACTCTCCCTTCTGGCTCTGGCGGGTTTGATATATATAGTGATGCATCGAAGAAAGGGCTTGGTTGTGTTCTCATGCAGCACGGAAAGGTCATTGCATATGCTTCGCGACAACTTAAGCCTTATGAGGTGAATTACCCTACACATGATTTGGAGCTTGCAGCAGTGGTTTTTGCGCTCAAGATTTGGAGGCACTATCTCTACGGGGAGACATGTAACATATTTACCGACCATAAGAGCCTTAAGTATATTTTCACTCAGAAGGAGATTAACATGAGGCAGAGGAGATGGTTAGAACTACTTAAAGATTATGATGCCAACATTCAGTACCACCCTGGTAAAGCTAATGTTGTGGCGGATGCTTTGAGTAGGAAGAGTTCAGGAGGCTTAGCTTGTTTAACTCTTCAGCCTCATATTCTATCAGATTTGAACCGCTTAGAGATTGGTCTACAGTTTGGTGAGTCTGTTGGTTATTTGGCGAGACTGAAAATTGAACCAAACCTTATCACGCAGATAAAAGAAGCTCAACAACAGGATGGTGAACTTTGGGCAATCTTGCAAAACTTAGAGGTGGGGAAGCAATCTGAATTTCGAGTCGATGAGCATGGGACAGTATGGTGTGGGAAACGTTTATGTGTGCCAGATGATTCCACTCTACGTGAACAGTTATTAGCTGAGGCACATAGTTCACCGTTTTCTATTCACCCTGGATCCACAAAGATGTATAAAGATCTAAGGCAACATTTTTGGTGGAGTGGTATGAAAGAAGATGTAGCTAGATATGTTGGCCAGTGCCTGATTTGCCAGCAAGTGAAGATTGAACATCAGAGAGCTAGTGGATTGTTACAGCCTTTGGACATTCCGGTTTGGAAGTGGGATGATATTTCTATGGACTTCGTAACGGGTCTTCCAAGAACCCTTAAGAAGAATGACGCTATTTGGGTTATAGTTGATAGGCTCACAAAGTCTGCTCATTTCTTGCCTATTCAAAAGGGGTATCCAGTGAGTAAGCTATCAGAGATATTCCTTCGTGATATTATTCGATTGCATGGAACACCATCTTCTATTGTATGTGATAGGGATCCAAGGTACACATCACGGTTCTGGAAAGGTCTCCAAAATGCTTGGGGTACCAAGATACGGTTTAGCACTGCTTTCCATCCACAAACTGATGGGCAGTCTGAGCGTACTATTCAGACCTTGGAAGACATGCTTAGGGCATGTGCATTGGAGTGGACTGGCAATTGGGATGAGTACTTATGCTTGGTAGAGTTTGCTTACAACAATAGTTGGCAAGCTAGTATCGACATGGCACCGTTTGAGTTATTATATGGGCGTAAGTGTCGAGCTCCCATATGTTGGGAGGAGGTTGGTGAAAAATTGATTGAGGGGCCCGAACTGGTGCAGATCACAAATGAAAAGGTTGCTATTGCTCGTGAGAAACTTAAGGAAGCTCAGAGTAGACAGAAAAGCTATGCAGATCGTCACCAACGAGCGTTGGAATTTAATGTTGGTGAAAAAGTGTTTCTAAAAGTATCACCATGCAGAGGTGTTCGACGTTTTGGCATAAGGGGGAAATTGAGTCCTCGTTTTATCGGACCATTTGAGATATTGGAGAAAGTTGGTGTAGTTTCATATCGTTTGGCTCTACCTCCACAGTTATCTAACGTGCATAATGTTTTTCATGTATCGTTGTTACGCGGGTATAATTACCATCCTCTTCATGTTGTGAACTATCCTCTACACGAGATTCATGAGGACTTATCGTACGAAGAGGAACCCGAGGCTATTCTGGATCGACAGGAGCGTGTCATGCGTAAGAAATCTATACCTTTTGTCAAAATCTTATGGAAAAATCATCCGGAACGCGAAGCCACTTGGGAATCGGAGGATGCGATCCGTTCGCAATATCCGAGGCTATTTGAAACCTAGTTCATTCTTCTTTATTGTGAACTCCTATCCCTACCATCTTATGGTACGTATCTTATTTCTATTTATCATTATTGTTTATACATTATGTTTTTTTTTTCCGTGTCTTTAGCCTTGTAATTTCGTGGACGAAATTATTTTAGGGGGGTAGAGTGTTGAAATACCCGTATCATATAGTAAGGTATAGGATTAATTTCGAGGACGAAATTTCTTTTAAGGAAGGTAGAATTGTAATATACGAAACGTTTAGCGATGGTATAATTTTTACAATAGATTATTATGTTAAATATTTAATAATTCAAACATTTGTCATTTTGAATTAAATCAAAACCCAACCGATTAAGATACAATTACATTCATAAAAGTTATAGATTTTGTTAAAAAGGAAATAAATAAATAAGCAAATAAGAAGGCTTCATAACCTTGAGTCCTAAACTGTACCCACACTTTAATATACGAAATTTCTTTTTTAAAATCCTTATCGCCTCATATTTCTTTCAACTGAATGCCTAAGAAATTGGCTTGAATATTCGTTTTATGCACCACGATCTCATTCGGTTACCACATATTCACCACCACACCATCGCACAACTCCTCTGCCATAGTTTGAGCTGCAGTTGACGCTAAAGCAGCCGGCGGGTCGTCATCGTTGCATCACCAGTTGGGCATCTACGACACCTTCAAGTTTCGGTCTGCCGATCACGTTGATTGTCTCTGTTTGATCACTCGCAAGCTTAAAATCATTTATTCGGTCACCTCTGTTTGACGATTAAGGTATATAGTCGAAACCTATTCTAATTCGGATATAGTTGTTTAGTTCGTCTTTTTGATTTTTTATTCCGGCGATATAGGCAGCCACCGTACACCTCCAGTTTGATCAGTCGCAACCGTTACCGTGGTTGTTCCTCGTCTCTGTGTGTAACCCAGCCACCATCGTCACATTAAAACCGCTCCGACACACCGAAGTCGCTACACCGTCTTTGATTCAGATTCCATCGACTCTCATTCTTCACACGTGGTATGGATACTCACATGTTGCCTTTCTGTTCTTACTGTTAAAAAAAAAAAAATTGAATACATAGACATATTCTCATGCACATTCTAGGAAGAAGATGAAGAGAATATTATGGCCAAACATTTATATTTTAATAAAATAAATAAGTAAACTAAAATAGTTGGTTTGATGTTTGTACTATATCACGCATGCATGCACAGTATACTTGTTTTCCTTTTAAAGCTGTTGCCATCACCAACTTAAATATGACCTGGTTTTGAAACAAGGGATTTATTTTAGAGATGTAAATCAAAGATAATTGGAAAGGGAATAAAAAAAAAAGGGGGGGTTGTTAGTGGATCTTTTGAATCTCACGAATGTAAGTCTCAAAAAGGCTTTTGTTTTATAATAAAAATATATATATATATATAATTATAACTAAGTTTTGTATTAAGATACTATAACGTCTCTGATTAACGATAAGTAAACTAAAAATTAGAATGCCATTATATTGTAGGTTTTCCCGGTAGTTGAGGACATTGTTGAGTGCGTATTGTTACCATTAAGCTAAGGTACGGATTTTGTGGTCTTTTTCTCGTAGCGTTTTATATTGTTATTGTACTCGTAGTGTCTAGGCTATCGAACCGTTGTCATTGCTTTCTAGTAGTATGCTTCTTCCCATCGATTTGCATGCGATAGATAAATTCCGTAGACTCATTATCGCATGTTCCTATTGATCATTGAATTTTTGCCATAGACATGCATTATTGTACTAGTTGTCTTGATTTAAGTGTACCATTTTATTGACCTCAATACCCGAGCACATCCACCTATGGGGACATAGGGCGTCATCATCGGCACCGATGACGTGCACCATCCGTGACGGTGCGATTAGTTCACGGCGTCTCTATATTAGTATTTATTGTTTATTGATTATTGATTATTGAGAGGCGTATGGATCGATCCTAGGATATTATTGTTACTTATTGGTATTGGGATAGGTGTGTGTGCCCACATCCCCTCTACATATTGGTACATTGGAAGTGCAGCTAATGTACACATTGCTTATTGTTTATTGTCATTGGCTCACATGGGTATTTCCACATAGATTCTTATCGTATTGATTGACCATTGATTAGTGTTAACTGTATCATTACATTGTTATTGTCATAGTATCGTTTCACCATTGATCGAACATCATATTGATCGTTACCGTTATTGCTATTGTTTTTGCGTTACTGGGCAATTTTTGGCTCAACCGTGTTTCTTTTGTTGTTTTTCTCTCGTTTCTTAAACAGGTACTCAGGGGAACTTAGGGAAAAGTGCGAAGAGAGAGAATTAAATGGCTAGAGTTGGGAATAAGGAGTTTAAATAAAATTGCTATTTGGATTTTAGACATTTTTATTTTCGTTAAGACCGTTGTGTGGTTTTAGATTTTTTAAACCTTTGGAGTTAATGTTTTACTTGAGTTAAGTTTAAATGACTCTGATTACTGTATTGGTTGACACGTCAGCCCTATTCGGGCCGGGGTGTTACAGTGTGTGAAATTAGAAGATCACAATAAAGATTTACAAAAGATTATATTTATTTTGAATATATTTTTTGTAATATTTTGTTAATCTATTAATATCTTTTGAGAATTTTAGAGATCAAAGATAAGATTTAGCATAATGATCACGCGCATAGAATAAGGCCATGGTGTGTACTCTAACATTTATATTGTTAACAATAATATGGCATGTTAACTAACATTGTAAGCCACCCCCTCCTTGTGTTAAAGGACATAAATGGGTTATGTGTTAACATGTTAACCCAATATTAAGAGATTGAGCCGATGATCTCTAGATCAAGTGGTGGAGGGCTTGCATATCTCTTGAGAGATACAGGTTCAACTCCCACTTGGTGCAAAGTGAGACACTGGTGGGCAATGATTGGAGACCCAGGGAAACTTGGGTTGGATCCTTGAGCCAAACGGGTTTTACTGGTAATTTTACTGTCGTGCCTACGGGCGGGTGGGTTACTGGGTTTTCCCCGGAATTGGTGGTGGACTCAGGTTACTCTCGGAGTACTCCGTTTGTCCAATGGGTGCCCCGAGAGTGACCAGGATTGATTCTGTTGGCTGTTCAAAGAAAATATATTAAGAGATTGAATTAGTTATTATTTTCTTTTTTAGACCAAAAACCACTAAAAGATAGGGTTAGATGAAGTTAATGGGATTAAACCATTTTTTTGGAGTGTGGCAAAGTGAAATGGGGAAAAAAGATTAATGTGGCACTTAGGTGGACTTAACATAGGTTAAAGTATACCCAAAGGCCTAAGTTACCGAGCTTCTGAATTCGTTGTTTCTGTTTTTTTTTTAGATTTTCTTTTTCATTTTTATTAAACAATTTGAATACTAATTAACAGAACAAAACATTACACTGCAGCCCCATGATATTATACTTTAGTGGTATTTTAGGAGTGAGATAAAGTTTAGGGCCATTAGATCTTGAGTCCGATTCTCACAAAAGGGTTTTTCCTATATTTATTGGGTTTCCTCCTGAATTGGTGTATAGGCATTATAGCCTAATGGAGATGGATATGATCGAATGGTTCTGCTGATGGCACGATAATACTCTAATGGTCCGTCAATAATCCAAATTTGCCGTTAAAAAAAGTACACTGGAGTACATGTTCCAATGCGGTTTGATCATGGATTGGTCAAAAGAGTTACAAAGATATGAACAATTCAGAAAATTCTAAGTAAGACCAGGTATCAAAAGATCTTAGACTAATAGAAAAGGAAAATTACAAAACTAGTCATTGATTATACCCTCTTTCAAAACTAGTCACCTCATATGTCTTTGGAGCGACCTTACAAGCACGGGATGCTTCTTTGAAGCGACGTCACTAAAACCCAATAAAAAGGAATATTGGATTTAAATAACCACAACTTTCACCAATTGGTCGATAGACTCCAAACTTTCGATTTGTACCACACCACTCCCGACTTTCAACTTATTGGTCGATAGCACTCCCAAACTAACCTAACACTAATCGTGTTTACTAACATCAGCTGCCACATCATCAAACCAGTGCCACATAGTTGCCACGTCATCAAAAAAGTCAATTCATCAAAAAAATCCCTTGTCAGATGCTATATCAACACATAAGTGCCACATCAGCAAAAAACTAACTAGGTTAGGGTTCAGTTAGTTTGGGAGTGTTATCGGCCAATAAGTTGAAAGTTGGGAGTGGTGTGGTACAAATCGAAAGTTGGGAGCGCCATTGACCATTGATGAAAATTGAGGTTATTTATATCCAATATCCCAATAAAAAATAGACACGTGGCGTGAAAGACACATGGAAGAAGTCCTAGATGCACGGGAAAGACCTTCAAAGACGCATTCCTAAAACCTAATAAAAAATGGACACATGGCGTGAAAGACGCATGGGAGAATTCCCAGACGCAAGGGAGAAGCCCCAGATGCATGGGAAAGACCTTCAAAGACGCCTCATGTGCTTGAAAGACGCTTCCCAGACGTCGGACGCTTCAGCTCCTGAAAGATCTTCAAAGATGCATCTCGTGCTTAAAAGGTCGCTCCAAAGACACATAAGGTAACTGGTTTTGAAAAATGGTATGGTCAATGGCTAGTTTTGTAATTTAAAAAAAAAAATCTTATACTAAAAAGAACGGTTTGACTAAGAACTTATCATGTAAAGTCAAAATAGTGAAAATACACACACATGACCGATTCCAAGTTCCAAACTATCAGCCATATCATCAAACACCACATCGCCAAACATGGGCACAGGATAGAAGGGGCCGGGGAGGGGGACGTCCGATCCTCTGAACTTTTCGTTCAGTAGTGTCCGGTATGTAGTTTTCATATAAAATTTTTAGGTATATACGTTTTCGACCCCTTGGTTTTATAATTTTTTTTAGATATATACGTTTTCGACCACCCGTTCGGAAATCTCAAGTTTTGCCACTGTCGCTAAAACCAGATCATGAACCCCAAAAATCTCAAATCGATTGACTTGTTTTAGTTCAAACGATTCAGTCAGTTGACTTGTATCAGTTTAGACGATGCGGTTGGTCAAGCGTTTACCGTACTCCCCACGCGCAACATCTATGTCACACATCAACCAAATTAGGACAAAATCTCCACTTAAAACAATCCTTGGTACCTAACGAAGTTAAATGAGTAAATTGACATAACACAAAGACAAGAAATGTACTTTACTCTATATTTTATAAACTATAACCATTTACAAAACCAGAAACTCATAACATTAACCAAACATATGCATTTCGAATTTTCGATCAACATTTTAAATAATAAACTAAAAGTATATCAGCCTTCTTTACATCTCTTAAAACTTAAAACTACCAAAAAACTATTTTAAACCATCCTTTTGTGACGACCACTAGCCGACCAAGAATTAGGCAAGAACGCAAACACCATAAGACCACCAAAAATAACAATCGGCAGCAACAACAGCATTAGCGGCGGCGGCGGCAACGGCGGCAATATCAACGGCAGTATCAGCAACGACGCGGCCAATCCCACCAACACCAACACCGTTTCGACGCTAAAATCGCTCTTCGTCTTCGATACCATGGTTTCGTTTTCTCTATACACCGGCCGCCGTCGCTCAACCGTCGTAGCAGCACCGCCATACGATGAGCTCATATTCATATTCATTCTTCTTGTTTGCATAATACTTGATATATGATCGATCACCTATCAGTTGTCACAATGTTGTGATATTTATATGAACAATATTGTGACTAAATTAAGTGGATTTAGCGACCAAGTGGGTCGGTTGGTGCGTGAGTGGGGGCTGCTAGTAGACAAGTAGTTTCCTTTTTTGCAAGTCTTGTGGTGTGTTTTTGTAGACCGATTTTTTTATTATATTTTTTTATGGGTTCTTTGTTTCTAGACAAAATCTGGCGACCCCAAACACGGTTTTCTTTTTTTTGACCCATCACGCTACGTTAGACATTATTCGACCATGAAATAATAAAATATAGTTTATTATTATTTTAGGTATTAAAAGGAGCAAATAGATATGCAATGTTGAAACTCGTTTAATGTTTATTCTATTGTAAAGTTGGGTATATTTTATTATTATTTTGTAGGGATGTGGTTTTATTATAGTGGTACTGTAGAATATTAAAAAATTATTGAAGATACTGTTATAGTGCTAGTGTTTAGAGTTTAGAGGACATGTTTAAAAAATAATAATGTTTTTGTATGTTTTTAGTTTTGATTATGACTTATGATTCATGATTATGTGGTGATGAAACAATTAGGGTGGGCGGGGCACCTTCGGGGAGTTCCTGCGGGGACCGGTTTTGCCGATTAGGGGGGTGCCGCCATCCAGGCGGTGACACATTTCGGGGACCAAATTCGGTGGAAAGTTACCGAAGAGAGGGAGGAGAGAGGGGAGGAGATGGGCCAATCAAAAATTTTCTTTTTTTTTTTTTTTTTTTTAATAAAAAACCAATTCACCTAAGAGGGGAGTGCCGCCATCAATTTAGGGTGTTAGGGGAGTTTAAGAGGGGAGTTGACGTGGCACACGAGGATTGGTTATGCGTAAGAGGGGGGACTCCCCTCTTAGGGGAGTGCCCCTTACACCCTTATAATTAGAATCTAGTTAAAGAGTTTTTGCAACAAACTCGGTTTCTAAAGAATATATAATCTTTTATTTAATTATTGAGGACTTTTCTCAATTATTAAAAACTCACATGTTTTTCATTATTAGTTTATATAATAATAATAATAATAACAATAACAATTGAGATTATTTCTATGCTACTTCGGTCAGTTCAATTTGTTATGGTACTGGTATAGTAAACCAAAAATAAAACCCAATAAATAAAGTCGTAATATGTCCAAAAGGATATCAGTACGTGCTTCACATCAATAAAAAAACCATAAAAAGAATACTAGTACCGGTTTTTTATAGTATCGACCTTAGGGGACCCGGGTTGGTGAGTGATAGAAGCCCCGTCACTCGTGAAACAATTTAGCACACCTCCGCCACCAACATATATCACGCGTGAAAGTTAGCACGCCTGATATTTATCACGCGTTAAATTTCAAAAAAATGGAACGTTGGGGGCTTGTTTCCGTTGAGAACATGACCGTTTGAGGGTTTTTTTTTATAAAATCCAAACATTCTTCAACTCAATCCAAACATTCTTCAAATCCAAACATTCTTCCAAATTCAAAAAAAATCAATACTTCTTTCAAATCCAAACATTCTTCCAAATTAAAAAAAAAATCAATACAAAGATGGAAGGTTCAAGCAAGAGAGGTTCGGGTTCGAAGAAAAATCCAGTACGACCCAAGGTTCGAGCGAATCTTGGCGAGCCGGCGCGCTTTAGGTTGCAAGACGAACCCGACCAAGTCCCACATTTTCAAACCCAACAATTTCCACCCTTTCAAACCCAACAATATCCACCCTTTCAATCACAACCGTATTGATTCCAACCATTCGTTCCACCGTTTTAACCTCACCAATTTAAACCCCAATCGTTTCCACACTTTCAAACCCAATCCCACCAAGTCGACCCACTAGAAGATGACACCCTCATCCATCATTTTGCACGTGCGTACCACGAACCACAACAAAATCTTGATGACGATGAAGATGAGAATGACGTTCAAGAAGAAGAAGACGAAGACGTTCAAGAAGTTGTCCCATCATCCGTTCAGAGATAATGGAGGAGTGAGGAGGAGGTCGCCTTGGTCAAGGCGTACTTCCACACCTTCGAAAACAAGAAATATTCCAACGAGCAAAGAAAAACAAATCTTTTGGAGACGAGTCATAGCTCGTTTTAGCAAACTTCCCGGTTCAACGGACCGAAACATGGATCAAATGACGTTGAAGTAGACCGATTTGAACCGAAAAATTAGTAAATTCAACGGTTATTTCATTCAAGTTGTACGTTTTTTTTATAAATTTAAAACTGTTTTTTTTATAACATAAAACTGTTTTTTTATATTTTAAAAACAGAAAACTGTTTTTATAAAAAAAAAAAAAACAGAAATCCAGATTTTATAAAAAAAAACAGTTTGTCAGAAAACTGTTTGTTTTTTTAACACAAAACTGTTTGTTTTTTAAACAGAAAAACAGTTTTTATAAAAAACAGAAAACTGTTTACTTTTAAAAAGAGTAAACTGTTTGTTTTTATAAAAAAAAAACAGAAAAACAGTTTTTATAAAAAATACAAAAAAAAACAGTTTTTTTTAACAGAAAATAGTTTTTATAAAATACAGAAAATAGTTTTTTTTAAACAGAAAAACAGTTCTAAATAGTTTTTTTTTTAGTTTTTTATAACCAAAATCCACAAAGTGGAGCGAGCGAGGCGACTACCATGCAAACCGCCACCGACGAGTATTGCCGAGTATACAAAAAGAGGAGTTTTCCAAATGTGGCGGCATGGGAGGTTGCGAGGCGTCACCCGAAGTAGGTACCGGTTGATTTGGTCGACATGGGTGGGCTGACGGCTCCCAAAAAAGAGGAGGTCCCAAAAGATCAAAGAGCTTCGAATCGGGGAACTACACGACTTCCGCGTCGGATAACTTGCCCAAATGAATTTGAATGACGACCCCGTTGACGAACCCAATTAACCCGTTGACGAACCCATTCAAGAAGATACACTTATAAGGCCGCGCCGCAAGAAAAGTGGTGATTCGTCAAGTAAAGGAAAGGAAGTGGTGGCAGAGTCGATCTCCGAAATCAAAGAGGCTAAATTGGTGGAAATAACCGAATCCAAAGAAAGAAGAGAAAAACTTGTGATGACAAAACTTCAACACTTGGAGGCGTATATTAAACACTTGAACGCAATAGAAAAACATAATGATTTAAAAATCATGTTACAGCCGCATACAAATCTCGATGAACCGATTAAGTCGGTCGCAATTCAACAAAAACGCGAGGTATGTGAAAAGTGGGGGTGGGAGATGCCATCCGTTTAAGTCGGCCTTTTTAGGTTTTTTTTTTATTTCCAATGTTTAGTTTTTTTTAGTATGTAATTTAGGTTTTATTTTTAAATGAAATTTATAACATATAATTTTAGTGTTTAATTGTTAATTTATAATTTAAAAAAAATAAAAAAAATTGTGAGTGATGAAATTCCATCCCAAACGATTACCATTTCCACTTAAAAAAGGTTGTGAGTGATGGAATAATAGTTGATGACATGACGGAACTTAATTGGATGTTGTGAGTGATGAGTGATCACCACCGCTACACCCTTACATGGTTGTAAAAATCCCGACAAGTCTCCGATTAATCGCCGATTAATCACTAATCGGAGGTTCACCGATTAATAGCTAGGCAGTCAAATTTTGACCAAACCATATAAATTTCTTTCAATTACTTTAAAAAATGGGCTAATGATGGGTTAAAACATGTCTACTTTAAAAAACTAACATAAAAAATGTGTGTGTGTATGTGTAACTAAAAATTACATATAAAAATCTCAATCCGATTAATTCCTATTAATCCCGATTAATCGCTAGTCGGTAACCCACCGCCCGACTAGCGCCTAGCGATTCTTTCAACACTACCCCCTAACCAAAAATAATCCTTAAATATTTAAGTAAGTTTTCTTTAGCTAATTTTCTTTTTAAAATACTAATAATTTGTCGTTGTGTTTAAGAACTTTGTAAAAATATCATTTAAACCAACCCGAGTTTCTAAAGCTCCGAATTTACCTCTTTAGTTCCTTACTTAAAAAACTAATTTTACGTGCGTATTTTTATTTATGTGTTTATATAAATTTGAGTTTTTCTACGTTTCTACATAAACTTTTTTTAAGCAAGTCATGTCAAATATAATACGTTTTCGTGCTTATTTTATGTACATTTTTAGTTGGTCTACGTTTCATTGTAAATTTTGTTCTGAATCGAATGAGGTTAAATATAATACGTTGATCACCACCGCTACCCCCTTACATGGTTGTAAAAATCCCGACAAGTCTCCGATTAATCGCCGATTAATCGCCGATCAGAGGTTCACCGATTAATAGCTAGGCAGTCAATGGCGGTCCTATTCTGGCCAAATTTTGGCTAGATGCTGGCCAAATTTTGACCAAACCATATAAATTTCTTCCAATTACTTTAAAAAATGGGCTAATGAGGGGTTAAAACATGTCTACTTTAAAAAACTAACATATAAAAATGTGTGTGTATATATGTAACTAAAATTTACATATAAAAATCTCAATCCGATTAATTCCTATTAATCCCGATTAATCGCTAGTCGGTAACCCACCGCCCGACTAGCGCCTAGCGATTCTTTCAACACTACCCGCTAACCAAAAATAATCCTTAAATATTTAAGTAAGTTTTCTTTAGCTAATTTTCTTTTTTAAAATACTAATAATTTGTCGTTGTGTTTAAGAACTTTGTAAAAATATCATTTAAACCAACCCGGGTTTCTAAAGCTCCGAATTTACCTCTTTAGTTCCTTACTTAAAAAACTAATTTTACGTGCGTATTTTTATTTATGTGTTTGTATAAATTTGAGTTTTTCTACGTTTCTACATAAACTTTTTTTAAGCAAGTCATGTCAAATATAATACGTTTTCGTGCTTATTTTATGTACAATTTTAGTTGGTCTACGTTTCATTGTAAATTTTGTTCTGAATCGAATGAGGTTAAATATAATACGTTCTCATTCGACAGTATAAATTTGAGTTACTATACGTTTCGACTATGTCGCAACGTGCTAGGGGTAAAATTTCTACCGCTGAATTGAATATGTTTTTTGAGTGCACGTGTCCGTTTTCCCTTTATACACGTTTTAAGCTTTGTTTTGTACGTTTCTTATGTATGAGTCGGATCACATATAAATACGTTATGATTGTACTGTATAAATTCAATTACTTTACATTGGATCCAACCGCAAATGCTATTGAGTTACATCAGATATGATATGTTAAAGCCCATGTTTTTAAATCGTGTATGCATTATATAACGCTTGAATTAATTCATTCAATGTTTGCAATGTACCCGATTACTAATTATTATTATTTATGATTCTTCAAACCCAAATAGACATAAAATGTGAAAAACATTGCAAAGCACAACCGCCTAAATTGAAATCAATCTTTTTTTTTTCTTTCTATGCATTTGTTTATTTAATAAGTCGGTAAACCATCTTAGTTTTACCTTTTTAATATAAAACGTTATCAAATATCAATTTATGATCATCAAGTCATTCAACATAATTAAAACCAGGGGTCATGGTTGCCTATTGAAATTTTAGAAGTAGGATAAGACTTAGAGACCACTAGGTCCTGGGTTTAATTTCTATAAGAGGGTTTTTTCCAGATCTCCAAAGGTCTGTCGGTGATCCAAATTTACTGTTATAAAAAATTAAAACAAAGGGTGCAAACCACCAGAGCTACTAGCGAGCTACTCAAGACCAGCTTGAAAAAAAGCTCGAATGAGCCGAGCTTAAACAAGCTCGATCTCGAGCCTGAACATAAAAAACAAGCTCGTTTAATAAACGAGCCCGAGCTTCGCTTATCGTGCTCAAGCCGGCTCGCGAGCCTTAACGAGCCTGCTGTTTATATATACTAGTGATTTTCCCCACGCTTCGCGGCAGAAATTTGGTCGGTATTCGTTCGGTTCGTTACGGTATCGACATTCTCTATAGTAATCAAAAGAGAAAACCTGACATCCATCAAAAACAATAAAAATGAATATCTATACCGGTACCGATGTTATTTAGTTGATATAGGCTCGGTTGGTTTACGTCCTGTGTTTATTTTTTTTCAACATTGCCATATGAACTTTATTGAACACGGCTATTGTGCCGCTATTGTATCAAACAAAACCGAAACCGACTAAACAACATTTATATCGTTACTGGTATTTATTTTATTACTTTTACTTTCGATAAACTAAGATTATATCGCTATCATACCGTACCGAACAGAACAACCATTACTAGTATGTATTAATTTTTATAGTTTCTTGTTTGATAACAAATATTGTGTCGCTACCGTAGTGAACCGAACTGAAACCAAAAGAGCATCAGTTCGGTACCTATATTTATTTTTATTGTTTTTTCTTTCAATAAACTGACATCGTATTTCTAACGTACCGTACAAAATAACATCGGTACCGATACATATATTCATTTTTATGGTTTCTGGTTTCAAAAGTCTTTCATTTATACAACTCTATTTGTGACGATAAATGAATATCGGTACCAGTACCGTGACAATCTGAATTGAACCGTACCGGTACTGTAACGAACCGAACCGATACCAACGCCTACGGTAACGTACCATCACAATGCATGGGAAAATAACTTGGAATGTTAAAAATAAATAAATAAACATAGATATAGACTTAGATTTTTTTTATTTGAAAAGTTAACGAATGTACGTTGTTACTAAAGAAATCATATTAAATGCTAAATAAAATACTACTATTAAAAGATTAAAAAAATAAATATCTAAAAATCATCGATTGATATCAAATGATTAATAAATTGTTTGTTTACGTTTGAAAAAAATATGTAAAATCAATTAAAAGGATGATAATAAAATAATTAAAATTTTTAAAAAATAATACTAAAAAATCTACAAACACTATTCATGGCAAGTTTGTATCAATATGTACTAGGGTAATAGTCCGCGCGTTGAGGCGGTACATTACCGACACCGTGAACATTTGATCGGTATCGGGTCATGTCGGGTCGTTATAATACCTGAACGATACATGCACTTGGTATAGAAATCAACACCTAGTTTACATCGTCAGAAAATGATTAAAGCGAACATCGACACCAGCACTCATGTTCGATATAAAAAGCAACACATGTTTTACATCCACATAGAACGATAAAAACAACAAACATCAGTACCAACACCGAGTTCGATAGAGAAATCAACACGTATTTTACATCGAAATAAAACAATTAAAAACGAATATCGGTACCAGCATCGATATTATTCGAATGATATCGATCGGTTTAGATCATAAAGATACTCGTACCCAATTAATTTATCGTCACATAAAGGATTAATGTATTATTAAAGTATAAATAAAGGTTTAAATCAGAATAAAAATAATTAGATAAATACTTAAGAAACCATTAAAATATACATAAATATTTAAAATTAGAATTAAAAATATGTATATAAATACTTAAGAAACCCAAAACACTATTCATCAAAAGTTTTGCTTAATATGTATAAACTAGGATGCATCCCGCCGCGTTGCGGCGGGCGAATTATGCTTTAATGAAATTTAAAATAAATCAGAACCTATAAACTATAAATAGAATGAGAATCTCAGAACCTTCAAAGGAAAACCATAGAAGACAATTCAGAATGATCTTTGAACGAAAGGATATGTGAAAGAAAACCTAACAATAACCAAAGTTCATGATTCCCCTAAGAGTAAAACTAATTGAAGTTTACAATTTACGAAAAGGAACATGTAAAGATGATCACACCACAAAAAGATTCAATCTTTTAGAGCATAGCTAAAAACCCAAGTGAATTAAAGTCTATTATTTAACCCATAACAGATTTTTAACAATCAACACTGTACCAACAGTAGATTATTATCTAAGTATATAGATTTTGTAATCATATTCATTGCAATAAATATTTATTTAGAATGGACAAACAGTTTTTGCAGGTCGACCCAAGCCATGGTAATAAATTACCAAGTACTAAGATGCTCAAATGAAGTCATTGCAGAAGCTAAAATTTGAATAAAAGTTTTGTGGATTCCGACATACGATACCCGTTGTGTGATGCCAAGTGTCTGCATTGCGGTACTTGAAGCGGGCCCTACATTCGACAACAGAAGATGACATGTTGGTGTCTTTCTCCCCATGTTCTCTTCATCATCTACATAGGCATGTACCTAAATTTCAGTATTCAGCTGGTAATATCTACCTAATATAGCAAATTAAGTAAACTCAAGCATACTTGACGTGCGAACAGATATAGGAGTACGCCGAGAAGTTTTGGAACCTTCAATGCTGCATCATATTAAATACAATTGTTAATTCCCATTTCATATTTTGGCTCATAATTTGTTTGCTGCATGTAAAAAAGAAACTGAACAGGCAAAACAGAGAATGAATAAAGCCTAAAATCGTAATGTTATGAGAAAATAGAAACTTATGGATCACCTCATCATTGGCCGTGAACTCCCTTTCAAAGTAGACTTGCTTTCCGTTGCTAAATGCCAAGAAAGGGTATTTGCAACTGGAGTGCCTGGATTAAACATAACCCCAATTCAGTAAATTAAAGATGGCCTAAATTTAAATTTTGTGAAGAAAAACACCTAAGATTGAAACAGCAAAGAAACTTGTACATCAGAGCATCACCGGTTACACACCTTTGATCAATAATTTGACCCCACATAACAAAAAAAAAATTAAAATAGGGTTTTAATATGAGGGAAGCTAGATGCATTCTTTCCCAAAATTCGTGGTTCCCTGAGAGTAAACCCAATTCAGTAAATTAAAGATGGCCTAAATTTAAATTTTGTGAAGAAAAACACCTAAGATTGAAACAGCAAAGGAACTTGTACATCAGAGCATCGATATACATAACCTGGTTTGGAATCGGCAGTCCGCTTCAATCAGCGAACGGAAGAGGGTCGGTACTGGCGGTGGTGTCAATCGACGATGATCAGTAGCAGATGGAAGGGAGTCGGTGGTGGCGGTGGTGCGGAACCTGTTCTGTTCTGTTCTGTTCTGGAGAGTACGAAGAAGAGGAACAAAGAAGCAAATCGGACGCGTGGATTATCTAATTGTATGAGCTTTGAAATTACAAAAATACCCTCAACGACTGTAGCAAACACCTCTTGTCAATTGATATATATAATAATAATAATAGTATATAATATAATAATATAAAATTTTATTAATATATTAAAAACTAATAGTTAATATTTATAAATTTATGAAAAAAATACTAAATTATATATAAAATAATAATTACACAATATAATTAATTAGGAAATAATAAATGAGTCGAGCCCGTACCGAGCTTGAAAAATTACCTATGAGTCGAACTTGAGCTATAGAAACAAAGCTCGAATCGAGCCGAGGCCGAGCTCGAGCTTTCATAAGTAAAACGAGCTCGGACTCGGCTCGACTCATTTACACCCCTAATTTAAAACGCTTCATTGATATCTATACCACAATTAATACCATAAGATAACAAAAAACATGTGAAGAAAAAAGCATTATTCACTATAAGAGCATCTACAACGTTGAACTAGATAAAAATTCACATCTATCATGTCATAGTCATTCCAAACCTATTTTTAACGCCAACATTAAAATTCTAAACCTCCAACTCATTATTCACCTTATTATATACTTTTCCTTTTATTAACCTATATATCTAATTCTATTTATACTTTATTTAATAATAATATTTTTTATTAAATTATAAAAAAAAATATTAAAAAGTTAATCCATTAAATAAAAAACACACTTAAAACCTAAAAATAAAAAAAATATATAAAAAACACACTGAAAACCTAAAAATAAAAACATACAACAAAAAATACAAACTACACTAAAAACACAACTACTCTTGATCTTGAATATTGGTGACTTATTTAGGACGTTGATGTCATTATTTGACCCGATAACTCCAAAAAAACATATCAAATCCAATGTCACATGATGCAACTGCCTCAGCATTATGGGGAGAAATTCGTGATCACTACAAGTATATTGCCCGTGCCATGAAACAGTGCAATTTTCCATATCCAATGCATACCGTCAATACTACCCAACATTCCTGGAAAGCCATGTCAGCTTTCATGAGCCTCCAACAACCATTGGACGTCGGTTTCCTTAGGCTTTCTCAGGTGCTCTTTAGAATATAGTACAATAACAAACTTGCCAAATTTTCTTAAACATTCCAAGGCTGTAGTTTCACCAATCCGTATGCTAGCTTGACGTATGGCGGATGTGCATTTCTGAATTAAAGAAAGCCCCATTCTGCCAACTTCATTCGTACGTTGTGTAAAATACAGATAATTTAAAGATAGGTCGTTTACAATTCTTAGGAAAAGTGAACGCCTCATTTAGGAACTACGTCTAAAATGGACATCATCAAACACAGGTTGCGGAGCAAAGTAGTTGTTCCATAGACGCAAGTCTCCTTCCACTCGACTCCTATTTATTTCTTTGCGCATCCCCAAATTTTTTGCCTGGAAGTTGAGCTTGCTTCGACGCCCGATGAATCATATACGTTTGTTCGGCGTCTTCGGACTGCAATTCGTCGCCATTGCAATATGACTTGCATGAACTTATAATTAAGAACATTGAGATCATTAGTAATAATGGGATGTATAGGTAGAGGTGGAGATTGTGCAAACTCTTCGTCAAATACTAGAGCTACCCGTTGCAAAAATATTACGTGTAAGTGGGTGTTGCGTGGTTTCTTCATTGCTTGAGCTTATTGTGTTCGAAATGGAATTTGGAATTGGTAAACTAAAAGTGAGGAAGAGAGTGTTTGTTTGTTTGTGTGAGATGTGTAATGTAAATGTGTGTGTATTTGGTAGGTATGTTAGTTTAAAATTAATTTGTTTAAAATTTAAAAAATTGAGCCATTGTTTTTTTCAAAGAAGAAGTGATGATTTGTGGCTAAAGCAGATTCCAACCCCTAAGGGGAGACGGGGCTCTACATGGTGGTAGAAGAACCACGCGTGGAACACCGCCGCCACTGAACTTGAACACGCGTGATGGTGATAATGCGTGGTGGTCACAACGCGTTGAAGATTTATTCCCAAACACTCCCTGCTTCCTTCTCCTTCACTCCATGCTTCCTTCTCCTTCACATGTGGTGAGTGATGGTGTAACGCCCCAAAATCTGAATGTTAATATTTGTCGTGTGTTCCTATATGACACGTCATGAAATTAATAACTGGGCTATTTTACCCAGTTAAGGGTATGGTCAAAAGTATTAAATGATGAAGGTAGTGTCGGTTATGTTTTAAAAGGCAAACCCGAAGGGTTAAAGTGGAACAAGATGGAAGTTAAGTTATTAAAAGAAAATATCTACACACACTACACACACTTCGTGTGTGTGTGTTCTGGATCGATCCAGAACTCCCAAAAGGAGCCAAAACCCTAACTCACTTAAATCACCAAATTGAAGGGTGAAACGAAGTTCAAATTCAAGAAGGAACACGGATTAATGATCACCTTAACGAGGGGATCATAAGGTATGTCAAAAATCTAAGATTCGTGATCATGGGTGAAGTGGGTTATGTTCTAATCCATGAGTTAATATGAAATTGATCATGTACAAGGGTTAGAATCCTCGTATAGAACATGGGTTATGTATGGTTTGCGTTAATTTGATGATTAGAGGGGAAACCCATTTGTTATGGTGAGGATGATGACTTGAATCACCATTTATGTTTAATTCTTGTTGAAAGAATGATGTATTATGTGAGTATGATGAAATCTTGTTAGATGAATTAGGAGAAATATGATGATGATATGGTTGATGTTTATTTGGGAATGATACATGATGATTAGTAGTAGGTTTTGATGGGTTATGGATGAGTATAGAAGATTTATGCATGAATTAGTTGTACGTTATGCTTGAAAGGTAGTACACACATTAAGTGTATGATGAAATGTATATAGTGTCGTCCGTATAGTCGGTTATGATGTTACGAGTATATGATGATAAGTTGAAAGTAAAATTAATGAACTGTTGACTTTCTAAAAGTCAACTATGCATATGAAGTACGGCTTGACTCGTTGTTGTAAAGGTGAGATTGTAGGAAGTCGTTTGGTACATGTTATGTTAATATGCGTTAACGGTGATTACATGATGAACTACATGAGTTGAAAGGATATGAAGTTGATTATATGTGTTATGTTGGTTAGAAATAACTCATGAAAGTTAAGTATGAAATATGCGAGTGATATGATTGTTACATGTACAAATGAGTATGTTAATAAGAGCGTGATTTCGATGAAATGAAAGCATAGGAATCACGTCGAGACGGACTCAAGCATGAGGTGTAAACGGGTCAAGAAGAGGCAAAGGATCGGATGCGAGCACAGACGCATAAGGTAAGTGATTTCCGTAATCACTTCTTAGTTGTTTACGTAAAGATATGTGTTAGTTAATTAAGGTATGATAATTGAGGACAAATAAGGATGGATGGTATGAAATCGATGACTTTCGTTAAGTAGATATAACAAGTCAAAGATGGGGTTTGTTGTTATATCGGAATGAAGAGTAGGAAAGGGTTACGGTATGATAACGGGGTAACGGGTAGAATTGTACATAAGTACGCTAATTGGTAAGCGGAGGTACGGATAAGTAGTCGAAGGACTCGGTTGTGAGTTATGATTAACGGGTAAACAATTTCACGAATGAAACCTAGTTTAACAAGGTTGGTTTTAGTATAATCGGATAAAATGAATGAAATAACGCATAACGGGGATCGGGAGTGTAAACCCCAAGTACGAAACTCCGGACAATGTAAAAGTATCATGGTAGTAATGTTCATGCAAGTTTTGGGCTAAAACAAATGAGTTGTGTGATGAAAACAAGAATGGGTAAAATTGTCCGAAAATGAAATTATAGGCGTAAGCGCATAAGTTAGGAATTTCCTTAATCCGGATGTGGGATTTTAAGTTCGTATGATAGAATGTGAATTTACAAGCATGTAGGAAGAAACGGGAGGTTAAATGGGTAAACGGTTCAAAAGTTATGCGCGTTTTAGTGCGTACGGACGACGAAACGAATCTGCAGAAAAGTGCACTTTCTAGAGGGCGTCGCCGACGGGTAGGGTGGCCGTCGCCGACGGGCACGGGAAAATCAGTTTTTCTCCGACGGGTTAATTACCTGTCTACGGGACTTTTGGGCTACGGGTAAATGCAAGGCCCGTCGCCGACGACCCTAGGGGCCGTCGCCGACGGCCTCCCCAAGTCTCAAAAGCTGAAATCTTGTTATTAAGTTGATTTATGTATCGTAGGCTTCGGTTTGTTATCCGTGGACTACGGCGGACCTTCCAAACATGATTTTGATGGTTCCTTAGATGTTTATGGGTTATAAAGCTAAGTCCAAGACCCATGTAAATAATGTATGATTATGTAAGAGGTACGCGCGATCTAGTACGTGTACGTAAAGGTTTTCATGTATGTATATGTGTATGTATGTACGTATGACGATATGTATGAGCGTATACACGTATGTAAAGTTGTAGGAAGGGTATGTATGTATGTAGATGCGTATGTATGTATGTATGATGATATGTATGAGCGCATACACGTATGTAAAGTTGTAGGAAAGGTATGTATGTAGGTGGATGTGTATGTATGTATGTATGATGATATGTATGAGCGTATACACGTATGTAAAGTGGTAGGAAAGGTAGGTATGTATGTAGATGTGTATGTATGTATGTATGTATGTAAGTACGTAGGTGTGCATGATTTAGACACATTGAGTGTTAACGTTATTAATGGTGTACCTTGAGAATGATAAGTAATGCAGGTATATTCATGAAGCCTCACCAGGAAATGGATACGCAGATGAAATGCTTAAAGTTTGTTAAAGAACGAAATGTGAAGTGTACACGAATGATCTTGTTTATATAACGTGTGCTAATGTTTCGAATGTATGTGGTGAGTGCAGGTTGTACGGATCACAGGCGATTATCACAAGGAATAGAGATTGAAGATCGAGTCACAAGATAGATTGTACGGGAATAATCAAGTATGTACTTATTTAAACGGAAGTTATGCTGTTGTTTTGAGAAAGAAATATGTTTAAAACAAACTTTCAAGTAAGTCAATACGTTTGTAATGGAAGAAAATTTTATGGCACGATTTTCCGCTGCGAATTTGGTCAAATACGTTTTAGGGTATTACAAGTTGGTATCAGAGCCCTGGTTTGAGGGAATCAAGTACGAGAAAGTAAGTACTTGAACTCAAACTTGTGTGCTCTTGAGATAAGAAACCCGTACAATCGAAGACTCGATCAAGATCCAAAGATAGAAGCTAATGTAAGTATGTACTTATGTATACGTATAAAGAGACTGACGGTTTTGGATGTGCAAGGTAAGCATAGGTATTTCAAGAGGATGATCCGTGAATGCAGTTTAAGATGAATAACTAGAACTGTCAAGAGGCAAATAGGCAAATGAGCCCCAGGTATGTAAATTTAATATGTGGACGTAAGTAATGGTAAAACTCATTAAGGGAAGGAAAAGTTTTAAATGAAAGACAAGGATTGTATGTAATGAGGTACTGAAAGTGATACACGCGCCGAAACCTAAGTCTACGGACATAAGGTGACAATTACATGAAGGCACGAAACTACTATGTGGATTGTGTACCTGGCCAGTACACGAGAAACGTATGACGTTCGTGAGATTATGATAATTGTTACAGGTATGTCCGGTAGAGTTGGGTAGCAGGCGGGCGTGTGGGGGAAATGGGAATTAAGACTCTCGGGAAATTGAGAGTACTATGTAGGAATGAAATGTATGAATGAAATGATTGAATCCGCGAGATGGATTCAAGGAAGGAAAGGTATGAATGGAATGTTTGAATCCACGAGATGGATTCAAGGAATGAAATGTATGAATGAAATGATTGAATCCGCGAGACGGATTCAAGGAAGGAAAGGTATGAATGAAATGTTTGAATCCACGAGATGGATTCAGGGAATGAAATGTATGAATGAAATGATTGAATCCGCGAGACAGATTCAAGGAAGGAAAGGTATGAATGAAATGTTTGAATCCACGAGATAGATTCAAGGAATGAAATGTATGAATGATATGTTTGAATCCGTGAGACGGATTCAAGGATGAAAGGCATGAATGATATGTTTGAATCCGTGAGACGGATTCAAGGTATGAAATGCATGAAGGGAATGTTCGAAACCGCTAGACGGATTCAAAACATAGAAATAATGAAAGGTATGGATGCTATGATTGCGTCCGCAGGACGAGTTAAAATATAGAAATGATGAAAATAGCCCACATCGCGATGTGTCAATAGTTTGACCGTGGTTGTGTCAAACGAATCATGTGAGTAAATGTAAAGTAACTGGATGAAAGAATGATCAGGATTGGCACGCAAACCTAAATTTTAAATTTTAAAATGAAAGAAAGAAGTTTTGAAACCATGATGAGTTAGATGTGTTAGTAATCGACTCGTGGGAGTCATAATGTAAGGCGGGCTACGACCCGGACAATAGGTTAAGTATGAATAAGAAGGGTAAGCTTGGTCATGAGTACCAGAATAATGTAATGAATGTCTTTTCAAGTAAGCATGAATGGAATGAAGCACGAACGTGTACCTCGATGCATCTATGATAAGTAAGAAATGTCAGATGGACTTGAAGGGTCAAACCACAAGGGTGACGAAATAAGTAACTAGAGTAAAAGAATTGTATGTAAGGAATGAAGTATGGAATGTGTTATAGCATGTATGTAGGAAATTGTAGAAGAGTTATAGGTGGGTAATCACCTAGTGTAATGAATGTTTGAATGACATATGCTAACAGCTGACATTGTTGGTGATAATGTTGGATTATTGATGTGATGAAACCATTCGTATTGGTGAAAGGATGTGCACGAGCGAAAACTCATTACACGGATGAATGAAACCTGGCCTATCGTGGCTAGTACTCGAGGAAAAGATGATCGATCTGGGTTACGGAACGTTGGTTTGCGAAATGAAAAGAGGTTAGTAAAAATGTTTAACTCATGATTGGATAGATATGAACTAGTATGACACATGTGTATGTGTAAATTAAGTAATGCATGAAGTAAAAGTAATAATAATGCGAAATGAACGAGTTGATTTAAAGGTAATGTAAAGGTATGCATAGTACAAGTAATTGTAGAAAACGTGGAAGGATGATCAAGTTAGAGTTAAGTACATAGGTACGTGTGATTACAGGTCAGAGAAGTATGTATATGGAACCGTTATTGACAGGTCAAGGAAATGAAAGTGATATGCGAAAGTATGATAAGGAAGGTATGGAATTGTTAGGAAGAAGTCAATGATATGAATAATGAAATAAACATGAAAGAAACATTAATAAGAATTACGGGATGGGTTCTTGAAATTGGATGATAGTCATTGTAATGAGCTCGTGGTTGTGTCGAGTGGATGTAGAGAAGGAATAATGAGTGTTAAATAAAGGTAAGAAAGGTTTCGGGGACGAAACCTCAATTAAGGGTGGTAGACTTGTAACGCCCCAAAATCTGAATGTTAATATTTGTCGTGTGTTCCTATATGACACGTCATGAAATTAATAACTGGGCTATTTTACCCAGTTAAGGGTATGGTCAAAAGTATTAAATGATGAAGGTAGTGTCGGTTATGTTTTAAAAGGCAAACCCGAAGGGTTAAAGTGGAACAAGATGGAAGTTAAGTTATTAAAAGAAAATATCTACACACACTACACACACTTCGTGTGTGTGTGTGTTCTGGATCGATCCAGAACTCCCAAAAGGAGCCAAAACCCTAACTCACTTAAATCACCAAATTGAAGGGTGAAACGAAGTTCAAATTCAAGAAGGAACACGGATTAATGATCACCTTAACGAGGGGATCATAAGGTATGTCAAAAATCTAAGATTCGTGATCATGGGTGAAGTGGGTTATGTTCTAATCCATGAGTTAATATGAAATTGATCATGTACAAGGGTTAGAATCCTCGTATAGAACATGGGTTATGTATGGTTTGCGTTAATTTGATGATTAGAGGGGAAACCCATTTGTTATGGTGAGGATGATGACTTGAATCACCATT
Source organism: Helianthus tuberosus (assembly GCA_030545235.1). Lineage (NCBI taxonomy): Eukaryota > Viridiplantae > Streptophyta > Magnoliopsida > Asterales > Asteraceae > Helianthus > Helianthus tuberosus. The sequence continues at coordinate 142,701,839 of CM060412.1, read as the reverse complement.
TATGTTTAATTCTTGTTGAAAGAATGATGTATTATGTGAGTATGATGAAATCTTGTTAGATGAATTAGGAGAAATATGATGATGATATGGTTGATGTTTATTTGGGAATGATACATGATGATTAGTAGTAGGTTTTGATGGGTTATGGATGAGTATAGAAGATTTATGCATGAATTAGTTGTACGTTATGCTTGAAAGGTAGTACACACATTAAGTGTATGATGAAATGTATATAGTGTCGTCCGTATAGTCGGTTATGATGTTACGAGTATATGATGATAAGTTGAAAGTAAAATTAATGAACTGTTGACTTTCTAAAAGTCAACTATGCATATGAAGTACGGCTTGACTCGTTGTTGTAAAGGTGAGATTGTAGGAAGTCGTTTGGTACATGTTATGTTAATATGCGTTAACGGTGATTACATGATGAACTACATGAGTTGAAAGGATATGAAGTTGATTATATGTGTTATGTTGGTTAGAAATAACTCATGAAAGTTAAGTATGAAATATGCGAGTGATATGATTGTTACATGTACAAATGAGTATGTTAATAAGAGCGTGATTTCGATGAAATGAAAGCATAGGAATCACGTCGAGACGGACTCAAGCATGAGGTGTAAACGGGTCAAGAAGAGGCAAAGGATCGGATGCGAGCACAGACGCATAAGGTAAGTGATTTCCGTAATCACTTCTTAGTTGTTTACGTAAAGATATGTGTTAGTTAATTAAGGTATGATAATTGAGGACAAATAAGGATGGATGGTATGAAATCGATGACTTTCGTTAAGTAGATATAACAAGTCAAAGATGGGGTTTGTTGTTATATCGGAATGAAGAGTAGGAAAGGGTTACGGTATGATAACGGGGTAACGGGTAGAATTGTACATAAGTACGCTAATTGGTAAGCGGAGGTACGGATAAGTAGTCGAAGGACTCGGTTGTGAGTTATGATTAACGGGTAAACAATTTCACGAATGAAACCTAGTTTAACAAGGTTGGTTTTAGTATAATCGGATAAAATGAATGAAATAACGCATAACGGGGATCGGGAGTGTAAACCCCAAGTACGAAACTCCGGACAATGTAAAAGTATCATGGTAGTAATGTTCATGCAAGTTTTGGGCTAAAACAAATGAGTTGTGTGATGAAAACAAGAATGGGTAAAATTGTCCGAAAATGAAATTATAGGCGTAAGCGCATAAGTTAGGAATTTCCTTAATCCGGATGTGGGATTTTAAGTTCGTATGATAGAATGTGAATTTACAAGCATGTAGGAAGAAACGGGAGGTTAAATGGGTAAACGGTTCAAAAGTTATGCGCGTTTTAGTGCGTACGGACGACGAAACGAATCTGCAGAAAAGTGCACTTTCTAGAGGGCGTCGCCGACGGGTAGGGTGGCCGTCGCCGACGGGCACGGGAAAATCAGTTTTTCTCCGACGGGTTAATTACCTGTCTACGGGACTTTTGGGCTACGGGTAAATGCAAGGCCCGTCGCCGACGACCCTAGGGGCCGTCGCCGACGGCCTCCCCAAGTCTCAAAAGCTGAAATCTTGTTATTAAGTTGATTTATGTATCGTAGGCTTCGGTTTGTTATCCGTGGACTACGGCGGACCTTCCAAACATGATTTTGATGGTTCCTTAGATGTTTATGGGTTATAAAGCTAAGTCCAAGACCCATGTAAATAATGTATGATTATGTAAGAGGTACGCGCGATCTAGTACGTGTACGTAAAGGTTTTCATGTATGTATATGTGTATGTATGTACGTATGACGATATGTATGAGCGTATACACGTATGTAAAGTTGTAGGAAGGGTATGTATGTATGTAGATGCGTATGTATGTATGTATGATGATATGTATGAGCGCATACACGTATGTAAAGTTGTAGGAAAGGTATGTATGTAGGTGGATGTGTATGTATGTATGTATGATGATATGTATGAGCGTATACACGTATGTAAAGTGGTAGGAAAGGTAGGTATGTATGTAGATGTGTATGTATGTATGTAAGTACGTAGGTGTGCATGATTTAGACACATTGAGTGTTAACGTTATTAATGGTGTACCTTGAGAATGATAAGTAATGCAGGTATATTCATGAAGCCTCACCAGGAAATGGATACGCAGATGAAATGCTTAAAGTTTGTTAAAGAACGAAATGTGAAGTGTACACGAATGATCTTGTTTATATAACGTGTGCTAATGTTTCGAATGTATGTGGTGAGTGCAGGTTGTACGGATCACAGGCGATTATCACAAGGAATAGAGATTGAAGATCGAGTCACAAGATAGATTGTACGGGAATAATCAAGTATGTACTTATTTAAACGGAAGTTATGCTGTTGTTTTGAGAAAGAAATATGTTTAAAACAAACTTTCAAGTAAGTCAATACGTTTGTAATGGAAGAAAATTTTATGGCACGATTTTCCGCTGCGAATTTGGTCAAATACGTTTTAGGGTATTACAGATGGGCACCCCCACTAAAATCCATCACTAGTGATGGAACCAAGTTCGATGACGTGGCGGAACATGATTGGGTGTGGCGGGTGATGGAAAGTGGAGCACCCCCAACCCCCTAAGTTGTGGTGGTGAAAATGAAGCAGTCGCCGACTATTGTCTCTGACGATGATCGTATGTCGCCTTTGACCATTGTTAAATTGAAGAAACCATTTTAGTTGGAAAAATCAAGACTTGAGTTTTTGAGTTCTTAGTATTGATTGATTTAACTACTAATATCCTAGAATTTGATGATTTTGTTATTATTAGTTGTGTGAAAACATCACTCTCTTTGTTTTAAACTTGCTAGAATTATCCTTTGTTGAATGCTAAATGGGGGAAATGGGTAAAAGAGTTCTCCAAGAATGTTAAATAGACTTGATATAGAATGGGTTTTTGGTAATAAATCAACATAAACTGATGTAAAGTTGCCCGCAACACTATAGGAATGGGTTATGATCAATAATGAGATTGAAAGAAAACAAATGAGGATTTTCAAGAATTTTTTTTTTTTTTTTTTTTTTTTTTTTTTTTTTTTTATGATGTTTAGACCTAAATGTTGAGTTTCAAAGTAAATACCATTCATAGCTATTTGTTTGGCTTGAGATATTGGTGGTTTGCTGAGTCTAAATGTTGTTATACTCAAATAATCAATTTCAGTTAATGAAATGGTTACAAGATGTACAAGTATCAATAGTCATTTTTATATTTTTTGGCTGTTATATCAAGCACTAATATTGTACCACTATTGGAACGATGTTTCAAATGTTGTAGTTTCAGTTTCAACACCTGAACCTATAACTCATCAGATAATGTGCTATAACTCCACTTCAAAACCAAGGCATTGATTTCTACCGATTGACTGTAGCCATCATCGGTTTCAATGGGTGCATAGGTTCCGTCAATGTGATTCAAGACTTTGTATGCCTTTACATGGAGCTTACAAAGATTTGTTCAAAGGATCAAATCTCATTATACAGGGGAGAATTACAATAAATATGGAAAAGATAATTATAATCAATTTACAATAAATATAATATAATTTAATACTTAATTATTCTAATTGAATTTGAAAAACTCGAAATTCGACTGAAGACATTTTTTAGCACGGTGTTGATGGTCAATTTATTGAGATACGAAGATACAAATAAGGTAATGTTGGAAACACTAGAAATAACATGAAATACATAATTAGTATGAAAATTCGACTCATGAAGTGATTAATGTGAATTTGAAGCCCCAAACGAAAAACATTTACAAAGAATAGCAAATGAATTTCTATTCCTTTTCTACAAATGTTGATGTGTTTTCGAAGACTGGTGGGTTTGGGTTCTTCATTTCAAGACAAAATTAGGGTGACCCGAACACGTTTTTTCCCTCTTACCCCATCACCTTATGTGACATTCGTCGACCATTAAACAATAAAATATATTTTATACATAATTTAGGAGTTAAAAGGAGCAAATAGACATGCCATGTTGAAAGTCGTTTAAATGTTTATTCTAGTCGAATTATTGTAAGCTATGTATATTTTATTATTATTGTGTAGGGACCATGGACGTGGTTTTATTATATTAGTATTGTAAAAATAAAAATATTAAAAAAATAACGAAGATGCTGTTATAGTGCTAGTGTTAAGACAACCTATTTAAAAAGAGAAATCATGTTTTTATATGTTTTTAATTTTGGTTATGATTTGTGAGTCATGATTTTGGGGTGATGAAGGAATTATAATTAGAATCTAGTTAAAGTGTTTTTTGCAACAAACTCGGTTTCTAAAGTGTATATAATCTTATTTAATTATCAGGGACTTTTCTCAATTGTTAAATACTTGTATGTTAAAGTGTATATAATCTTATTTAATTATCAGGGACTTTTCTCAATTGTTAAATACTTGTATGTTTTTTTATTATTAATCTGTATTACATTTTTATAGTTGATTACACGTATACCAGTCACATTTAAAATCTACTTTTAAAAGCTCTATGTTTGAGTTAGACCATCTTTAGGTGAACTTGAATGTTAGAAACTCAACGGATGAAAATAATTATATTTCTACTTATATTTTTATACCATACATTAAAGTATGCACGGCGTAGACCAATTGAAAGCGTATTATATTTGACCTGACTCGTTAAAGAATGAAAATACCGTGGTGAGGAGGTGGGACTTGAAACGTTAGAAACTCATGAAGGTGAAAATGACATTTTATAAAGTCCTTAGAAATGTGTGGTTGATCGATATTAAATTTCAAAGTTTAGTGGTTGTTTTAAAAAGGTAATGTATAAACATTACAAAAGAAAAGCTTAGGGGTGAAATTGTAAAAGTAAAAAACCAAGGGGTGAGAGTGTAAAACCAAAAAAAGGAGGGATGTGAAACTTAATAAGCACCGACATCCATATTTAAGATAGATATAACGGTGATGCAACTGCAACACATACGGAGAGAGGAAGTGGTGGGTTTCGTTTGAGATTTATGGCAAAAACAAGGTGGTCATATTGTTTGGATGTTCATTGAGTACCCGTGAAAGGCTGGTCAGAGTTTAGTTGTTCACAAATGCATTTTTGACACATTGACTGTGGAGAAGATGAAAACTCCACTTTCTGGGAAGTCTCTACTCATGTAAAGTTTTCTGTGGGTGAAACGAACAATATTGATGATACGAGATGTCGGATGTTACACTTATTACTAATCATAAATCTCGCTTTAGTCATCTCATCACATTAAAATAACATCAAGAGTATATGAGTATGTGTGATATGGATCATGTAAAAAACTCGTTACCATGTAAAAATCAATAACCAAAGGCCTTTTAGCCTAGTGGTACCAATATGTTGAAAAAAGTGTCACTCGTTAAGTGATGGGCGGTCGGTAAAGTCCAACATACCGGGGCGAAGGTATAGTATTAAGAGAGGTATCACAGGCTATGGCTTAACCCTCGTCTTTGTAATTTAATTTTTTTTTGTTTTATATAAAGGACACCCCTTAATAAATAAAGGAATACACCTAAAAAATAGGATACTTTAATTTATTATAAGCTCAAATCTTTTACAACAACAGACTTGTATAATAATTAAACGTAATGATAGAGTTAACCCAAATTAAGTATAATATAATTGAAAGATGTTCAATTGACAAACATAGCTCAAACCCCAAAATAATAAAATATCTTTTTTGTTTTGTGTATGAGCGGCACTATAAGAAACAAAACGTCATAGAATTACGATATGATGGAACAATTTCAAACTATAAAAATAGAAGAAGACAAATCTGTTAAGTATTTGTTTTACTTTATCCACTATCTTTTTTTTTTATTATTGTATGATTGCACGGAAAAATATTGAGATACCCCTAAATTAATGGTCTAGCTCCGCCACTGCCTAGGTAGACATAAAATATAGATTTTAAAGTAGTATAAGATATAAGGTGTGTGTGTTAGTAGTTCTAAGAAAATTAAAAAAAGAAAAATAATAAACCAAATCTTGACCTTTAATCAAAATTCAGCCACATTTAATCGATGTCTCGCATTAAACTACTTTTAAAAAAATTAGATGGCATTCTCTACGTTTTTACGTGGTATTTACAATTCTACAAATCAACCCAGTAGACGATGACATTATAGCCTAATGATATCTAGAGGGTGAGGGGCTGTTTGATAGCCTCTGAATGGTCATTAAGAGGCTACCTCTTAATGGAACCATTAAAAATTTTACAAATGAGAAGGTAGAAGAATGTGACATGTGATGATTTACCATTCAGAAGTTACCTCTTAACCATTCAGACTTGAGGTTACCTCTTATTCATTCAGAGGTTTAAAACCATTAAGAGGTAGCATCTGAATGGTCATTAAGAGGCTACCAAACAGCCCCTGAGATAAGGTTTAGAGACCATTAAATATTGGGTTCGATTCTTACAAGGGGTTTTTTTTCAGGCATTATTGTCTAGTGCAGATGGATATAATCGGACAGCTCCGTTAATAGCACGATGATACTTTAGTGGTCCGTCACTAATCCAAATTTGTAGTTAAAAAAAAAACACAATAGACATAAATGTGAAAAACGTTGCAAAAACAACCGCCTATATTGAAATCAATTTTTTTTTTTTTGTTTGCTTTCTAAGCATTTATTTGGTCAATAAGCACCTAACCATTTAACTTTCAGCTATTTAATGTATATTTATGAATTTATCAACTATCAATTTATGTTAAAGTCAACCAACATATTTAAAACGCTTCATTTAATATCTACAACTTACCACTATAAAATAGCAAAAACCATGTGAAGAAAAATGAATTATTCGCTACAATAATAGGGCGGATAATATTAAGAAATAAAATTGAACCGGCGACAAGATAAGTCGGAGTTTACGGGCAGCAGGTGGATTCCACCAACACTACTTCGATCTGTTCTGTAATCATCAATTCCCGTTGACTGATTCGTTGATTGATTTGGAGCCTGAGTTTGGTCAAAATTGTTCATTTTGAAACCCTAGCATAAGAATTGTGTGGAATTGGTTTGGGGGAATGGGTTAGGGGGTGTGGAGAGGTGGTTGGTGAGTGGTGGTGGCGGTGCCGGAGGTGGATGGTGGATGGTGGTGGTGCGGTGACGGTGGTGTGAGGGTTTTGGGACGAAATTGGGGTTGAGAGAGATGAAATGAAATGTTTGAATGATGTTCTGGTTTATATAAATATATACATATAAATTAATAAATAATTAATTATAGGAAAAGACTAAAATGCCCCTCAGGTGATTTGCACGTGACATAAGTTAACAACACAAATGGATGAGGTTAAGGGGCGGGGAGCAAACTGGAGAATGACGTCATAGATCAGGGAGCAAAATGGCTATTTTGAAAGGTTTGGGGCAAAACCGTTAAACTGACCAAACCACAGGGAGCAAAACGGAAGTTTACTCTATTATGTATAAAAATATTATTGAACATATCAGTCAGGATGCTAAATGTTATAATCTAACTCGAATTTAAATTCAACTAGAGATATGTTTTCAGCATCGTAAGTTAACTTTTTTTAGCGGCAATTTTAGATCACTGACGGACCACTGGAATTCTGAACCAGGGGCGTAGCTTTGTAGGGGCAGAGGGGGCGCCCGACCCCCCGATTTTTTCGCTCATTAGTGTCTGGTATGTAGTTTTCGTATAGAATTTTTTAGGTATATACGTTTTCGCCCCCCCCCCCCCCCCCCCCCCCCCCCCGCTCGGTTTTATATTTTTTTAAGTATATACGTTTTCGATCCCCCGGTCGAAAATCTCATGCTTCGCCACTGTTCCGAACTCTGAAGTAGCCAATGAGAATTTTAAATCCAAAAGATTGCACATTTCAAATAATAGCAAACGGATTACTAGATGCATACAAAGACACAAACAAACTAACAAAATGTCACAGACTCACTTATACCAACATCATATGCACTCGTATGAATTGATGTAATCCTATAAGCAATAACCACACAAAGAAATCTGGAAACCGATCGGTTCAAAAGATGAGAAACCACAAAAATGAAAAGTCCAAAATGACAGAGAATGTAAAACCTTAGAAAATGTTACGAAAGGAACCCTAAAAGCGGTAAACGTCCTAAAAGAAACACCGATATTAAATGTCAAGTCAACAAGTTAATCATGGGTGTCTTACAATAAAAAAAAAGATACATAGAATATTATACGATACAAGGCATGGCTTGTAACACATGAGTTTTTTTTTTCCCAAACGTATTTCTTTTAGTGAAGACGATAACCCTTAGAATTTTAATTGGCCTCATAATCTTATTAGGACTTCAGTTGGAACTTATGAATTCCGTCACCACATACTTATATGAGACATTTGAAATTGACATTTACATGAAAATCCATAAAAGGTTAAAAGCGGCTGAATCGTTAAATTGGTACTCCGAGCAAGGCCGTTCCTACGTTTTTTGAAACCCTAAGGTAGCGTTCGTTTCATGGAATGGAATGGAATGGAATGGAATGGAATTAGGAAGTTTTTCTTTGTAAAATTGATCTTGGTTGGGGGAGGGAGGAATTTGAAATCCTTCACTCTAATGAAATTTGTGACTATTTCAACATTCCTTAGAAATCCTTCACTCTAATGAAGGAATGGAATGGAATGTTGAAATAGTCACAAATTTCATTGATTAAAGAAATTCATTGGATTTCAAATTCCTCCCTCCCCCAACCAAGATCAATTTTACAAAGAAAAGCTTCCCAATTCCATCCCATTCCATTCCATGAAACGAACGCTACCTAAGTGAATTATAAAGTGGAGGCTCTAATTTTTTGGTGGCCCTAGGCCCATGCCTAGGTTACCAAGCCTATGGCGCAGGCCCTGACTCCAAGATATGTGTGCTATAAAGCTGAAGAGATTTTTTATGGTTTCAAGCAATTGATCGCATGCGATACAATCAAGTCAATAAAAATCTTAAAAAGAGGGGTGCGTGTCCGATTTAATCAACCCAAGTGTCTTTATCAAAGGACCACACTCAAAATTTAATAGGTTATAAGTTAACGTAGATGATTTGAAGGTCGTGAAATCTTCTAAAGAGATAGAGATACGTGTGCTAAAAAACTCAAAAGATCTTTTTTATGGTTTCAAGCAATTGAATCTGATGTGATACATTCAAGTTAATTAGGCTGAGGGTGTGGTATAGAGCCCCTAAGGGCTTTATTACGCCACGTCAGCGCCATGTCACACAGGGGGCTTTAAAACTACTTCATTTAACTTGCAGGGTGTGGTATAAAACCCCATATTAAACAAAATTAAAAAAAAATTATTTGTTGAAAAGAGGTGGACCCCACATGCACCCCCCTTTTCTTCCGTTAACACAATGGCGAGGAGAAGGATGGTGCCCCCTTTCATTTGCTCGGTGTGAACGATGACGCCCCAGGAGCACTATAGAGGCTAAGGTGACGGGTGACGCTAAAGCACACCCACCGTTCTTAATATCAATTGAAAAAGAATGGTGCATTTCCGATTTCATCAACCCAACACCCAAGTGTCTTTATCAAAGAATCACTCTCAAAATTCAATAAAATAATTTTAGTACTACTTTCAGAATTAAATTATTTAATTTAAATTTGAAGAATAATAATATAATATCAGCAAATCGACATGCCATGTTAAAAGTCGTTTGATGTTTATTCTAATCAATCAAATTATTGTAAGTAGCATATATTTTGTAGGGACGTAATTTATTATATTAGTATTGTAAAAATACTACAATATAACAAAAATAATGTTAATCAACCTATTTTATTACATCTCATAGCAATTTTGATTTCTAAGTTTTTTTCTAATCTATACTTTCTATAAAAGGACAAATAACGCTGACATCACAATACTGAGTTGGCAATCAGATAGGCTGTCCAACAATGCCTATCTGATGTCATTATTGCATCATAAATGTTAATTTAAAATATTTTAAAATATATTTTATCTATACAAAATTCAAATCTTTGCCCACTATTCAAAATTCAAAACATCTTGCCACATTCAAAATTCAAAATTCTGGCTCCACATATATAACATACATGATTCAGGCTCCACTTTCAAAATTCAAACCATACTTTCAATCCATATCTCTCTCAAATCCAGCGCTCCCATGATTCAGCCGGTTAATCTCCGATTACACATCAGTGTACGAACATTTTCGTTGCTCGATTCTTCGAAATCTCTGTAAAGAGATATGTGTTACTGATTCCGTTTATACATCATCGTTCCAACATTATCGTTCCAACGAAGCTTCCAATTACACATCATCGTTCCAACGAAGCCGCGAAATCTCCAGCTAATCTCCGATTACAAATCATCGTTCCAGCATCATCGTTCCAAAGAAGATTCCAATTCGTGGAACTCTGAAACTCTAATAGCCCTGACCGTCAAAGATAACTGCAAAAACCACCATCTGCGGTTGACCATGTGCTAGCTTCTTTGATGGGAATGTTGCATGTTAGGTTTGTAGCTTATTTTTTACTGTAGTTATACTTATTTAAGTTGATTATGAAGAAACAAGTGTTGATAATTTTTATTAACACTCAAATTTTAGAATATGTTAATATGAATATTGATTTTATTAAATTAAATATAAAGAAAGATTAAAGACATAAATATGCATAAAAGATTACACGCTACAATTAACACTTCTTAGGATTTCGACGACTCTCGCCTTCTTCCACGCGATTTCATTCTTTCTTTTGTTTTGCAGATCGGCTAGCATGTTACAGATTTTCTGATCCTGTTTCAGCAAATGTGTGATAAATTCTTCTGCGTTGTTCTTGAAATCTGATGGATGAGAGTGGAGGACTTCATCAAGCAATCCGATGCTGCTCCAGGTTTGCTTGTAATTGTTACCCCTAATGATGCCGACTTTTCTGTTTAGTTCTTCATCTGCTCTCTTTTCTTCGAGCGACCATCTAGAGAATTGTGTTTTAACAGCGCTAGTGTCTGACCAGTGGTAGAAGCATCTGTTTGCCATCTAGATTATTGTTGGTGTTGCTGGTTTTGGTTTGTTTTTTGACAAACCGATTTTCAAAAGACAATTGCTGATGTTTTCATTCAAACTAATTATCAGCCTTTTTTAGTGTTTAAAATAGTAAATGAAGAGGTTAATCGTAATTATGATAACCTTTTTGTTTTAAGGTTTAAATTTTGTCCTTTGGGTTTCTTGATATTTAATTTTATTAGCTTTGCCATGAAAACTTATTTTTGAAAGATTTTGCATTAAAACCCCGCTGTTTTTAAATATAAATGTACATGTTTATATTAAATGTAGACGTTTTTCCCTCCTAGATTATTAAATGTACAGGGAATTTAAATCTGACCTTTAGGTTGTTAGATATTTCACTATATAATATCATTGCCAATTCATCTGTTTTCCATCACGTTTTACTACCAACATACCTTTCTTTCACATCAGTTGAGTAATATATAACATAAAATGGTGTCATACACTTCTGCAGAGTTTGATGATTTAAAGCAGCGCTTTATCAAGCAAGTTGAGGAGCAAGTTATGTGGATATGGCTACTCTTCAAGAGTTGAAGAGGTGTTTTGATGGACTGAACTTTGGTCTGTTCACGAGAGACCAGGTTTCCAGAAACCTGATGGCGATGCCTTCGACTTCCATTCGTGACCTTTGTGTTGTTAGTAATATAGAGTGCGGTGATAAAGACGTGGAGTTCATGGCGATGCTATAGGATATACATCGAGAAGTTCAACACTCGATGGAGTTGAAGCTAAAATTTCTTAATTCATGTTGTTAGATTTTTAAATTTCTGACTGTTATTGTTAGATTTGAAAGTTTCTTAGTTCAGTACTCGATGTAGTTGTTACTCTTTTAATGTCATAAATTTTAATCATTTTAAATCTTTCTTATCACATTTTAATTTTACTTATTTTAGCAAACATAAGTATTATTATATAGTATAGATATAGAAACTGAGGATTGTAGATCGATATTGATGTTGATGTTAAATTGTGTCTGAATTTGATTTAGTTTATGTTGATGTTAAATTGTGCCTGAATATAGAATTTCAAACATGAAAGCACTGTTGAAGAAGAAGAAAAAGAAGAAGAAGAAGAAGAAGAAGAAAAGTCCCTTCAAAGGGCAACGCCCTGTTAGAGACAAGTCACTGATATAGAATTCCAAACGTCTGTTTAAGCCTGAACAGATGTTTGGTAAGTCAACAGAGGTTTAAATCCCTCAGGTTGGTTTAAGGCTGAACAGATGTTCAAAGGGCTGCTAAAGATCTAAAGCTAGATGTAAGGCCAGTAGTATTACTTGTGTTGGTTCCAGTGGACCCCACAAAAGAACAGATGATTACAAAGCCAAAATAGTCTAGAAATCTGATCATGAATAACATCTTTCAAAATAGTCAAAGTAATTCAACAGATGCTGCTCAACATAGGTTATCAATGTAACAGTGCTTAGGGTAATAGCAGATGTTGGGAGTTTGTTAGGCTGTTAGATGTTGTTGTCCATGTGACGTCTGCTTAGATGCTTTAGATGTTTGATTTGTACTATAAATAGAACAGTGCATGTACTGTTCTATTTATCAATTTCCTCTTGACATTTCGTACGAATAGGTTGAGGAGGAGTTTGTAATTCTCATGCACACGTAAACATTGTAATTGCAATCTTTATAAAAGCATGATGATGAAAGCATTCTTCTCATTGTTATGAGAAAAAAGTTTATTATGCTGCATATTTCCATTTCTGTTTTATCTTCTTCCATTGTTAGCATCTTAACTGTCACAACAATCAAATTCAGATCCTAACAATTGGTATAAGAGCTTGGTCAATCAAATTTGATCCCAGCAAGTCCTGCTGAATTGGTCAATCAAAAGCCTGTTAAAAAATCCTTAAAAGTCTGTTCAAAACCACTGTTTTTAAAACCTCTGCTTGGCTAAAAATTCATCCATTGCTGAAAGGTATCCTCTGTTCTTATAACCTCTATTTATCCTAACGACTGTTGACTTACCACTGTTCCCAACCTCTGTTGTTACCCAACAGAGGTTTCCAAACAACTGTCATCCATTATCACAATAGAGGTTGCCACATGGACAGATGCTAGCCATCAGATATTGGTAACTGCTACCACGTTTGCATTCGGTTTTTCACCCTATATAAACAACGTTTCATCCCCAAACAGAGCTTTCACTGTCGTCTCGATTTTAAAATTCTCAAAAGCGGTTTCCATTATCACCTTCTTCTCCGATCATGGCTCTGAACATCAAAAACCCTCTCAACTACCTCCCCATCTTTGAGAAAACTACCAAAAATACCAGCTTTCACTCAATAATTGACATTTTAACATCATCAAAAAATAAAGCAATCCTTACTGCTTATGCTTATGCTCCAGTTCATATCGAAACCCTCCGACAATTTTGGGCTAATGCTAAAATACAGTCTGAAAATAAACAACCCTTTGCCATCACGTCTAAAGTCGGAAAAAGTCTGGTTCAAATTTTCCCATCTACAATTTCCACTACATTTGCATTGGACGACTTGGCAGGTAAGACCACCTTTGAAAAACATGAACTTCATGTCACACCCCAACCGATGGCGGAAACTTCAGGGCGCGACACTAAGCGAAACAGGTTATCCAGGAGAAATCCATAACAACTAACATTACCAAATATTTAACATTACGTCCCATACCATAACATATCAAGCAAAGTTGTTATTACAGACATAGTATCTCAAAGACAAATAAATTGTTTCGACAACTCAAAATTAAATGTGACATTTCTAGACCTACTAACTTGATTCCATAACAGCAAGCATAGCATAAGCATCCTAAACACCTGTCACATACGCTAAAATAAAAGTCAATACACAAAGTGTAAAGGTGAGCATACAAGTTTAATAGTATAAATAGTAGCGAAAGCGATTTACGCATAACCAGCATGTAACACGTAGTAATGTGAAGAAAGTAGGTTATCGACAATGAAATACGAACAGACGTGACTGCGAGTTGTAGAATGCGCAACGCATATCACCACTGTGACACATGAAGAAAGGCCCTTAACAACCCCTGTCCACGACAGGTGCTGAGTCCAAACTATAGTACTATCGTTGCTAAGGTGTTAGGCAACAATCACTGTGTAAACATAACATACAAGCATTCATCGAATAACATGTATAACATGCAGAGCAATTAGCGTATAAAAGTTTTTGCGTTGTGTGATCGATGTGATTTGATTTAGGTAACGTATGTAACACCCAAAAGTGCTTAAAGCAAAAAGGGATCGAGTATACTCACAGTTCGTGTTTAGTAAATAAACACAAGTTTGGATTGAAGGGAGCGCTGAGAGATTAGCCTGAACACAGTACGACAGTATAAGCGTTGAACAGTGCGTAAAACGGTGTCGAGTGGAATGAGTGACGGAAGGTGATCCGATCGGATGACCGTCCGGACGGATGACCATTCGGTCTGAGGGTTATCCGTTTGGGGAAGGATGTGTTTGAGTATGAACTTTGAAGTTTTCGTTGTAGTATTTTGTAAACTGAGAAGTGTTTCTACAATTCAGGTCATCCGGTCGGATGGTCATCCGGTCGAATGGTCATCTGGACGGATGACCGTTCGGTCAGATGGCGATTCGTTGAAACTGTCCTTCTCAGAAGTTTGTGAGAATGTTTAAGTGTTGGACATACATGTCACCTGATCGGATAGTCATTCGATCAGATGGTGGTCCGATCGGATGGCTATCCGTTCGAGCAACCTGTTTCGTTTAAAATTTGTTAAGTTGTAAAACTTGTGATTTGACAGAGACGTTATGACGGCGTGTTTAACAACAAAAATCTTATCAAGCCAAACTCATCCGGACGGACAGGAATCACCCCGTTCAGTCCGAACCAGCTGTCAATGATGGTGTTCCTTGTTTAACCCGCGAATCAGTCGTCGTCTTCGATAGGAATCCATTCTCAGTCTGGCACTTTACTAGAGAACGAGTAGATGGCCTGAAGGAGCTCCAATTCTATCGGTTTTAAGCATAAGTGAAGAATGTTTGAGGAAAACTTTGAAACACTTTGATCATGTTTAGATTTAGGTGAAATCAGTGTTTAAACATTGTAGAAATCCTTTAGTTCTGAGTTGTTCTTGGTGAGATGATGTCACACTTCATAGTTCATAAGAACTCCATGATGACATCATCTTTGAACAGCCCGAATCAGCAGATTTCATGATGAAATGGTGAGATTTGATGGTGAAATTGATGAGAAAGTGTGTATAGATGATAGAAGTACAAGATTTGGAGTAGAAACTTACAAGAATCACGAGGAATCGATAGAAAAGTGGTCAAGAGCGTGCTGGTCGGAGGAGAGTTGTCACATCATGAACAATGATGTGACAGGTGAGGTATTTATAGGGGAAGGACGAGAAAGGCGGTGTAAAGTAATTCGATCAGATGGCCATCCGATCGGATGGTCATCCGGACGGATGACCATTCGATCGAATGGTCCTTCGATCGAATGACGTGAGTGAGTTAGTTTCCGACTTTTCGTTTCGTGCGTTGAGCGTTGCGTTGTGAGTAAGCGATGCAATAGTATTAAACAATAGTTACACAAATAACATAACTAACATACAACAACATAAGTAACCTTGCGTTTCCAGTTCGCGATGAGATTGCGTTGCGATAGGGCTGCGATTGCATTTGCGATTATCATCCCAAAACAAATATAAACATGCACAAGTAACACATAATAGCACACACACACGTAAAACAATATCCAGAACCTATAATTCCAATTGCGATGCGATAGTTATGTGATAGCGTTTAATTGCGTTTATTGCATTGTTACTTCACATAATACAACTAATATAGCATAAAATTAAAGTATCGATTTTCGGGGTTCGAGAGTACGAGTAATAGTTAAGCAAGGAATGACAGATCTGATTAGCAATATTTTCTTCCTTTGACTTTGACTTGTACTTTGACTTCAAAAAGTCGGGTTGTTACACTTCATACAGAGTTCATTGAAATAGGGTATGATGCACGATTAAAGGGCGTTACTATTTTCAAACCAAACTTCCCTCCGCCAATTAAAATATTATTCCATACTCTTTTAATTTGTCTCTCGGCCAAGACCACCGCATTTAATGAGATACCTTTAAAATTCAGTATTTGGGATATGTTATTTTAACAAAATCTTATTACAATTTATGCCAAGCACTTTTTCTAATTTGGTGGCAAATGTGAAAAATGTTCAAAATGGTGCTAATAATGCTTTTCTTATGTATCCAAGACTTCTAAGCTACTACCTACAAAAACAAGTGTCACAAACAGATTTTGAACAAGGTGTAGCTTTTCAAATAAATAGTCTTACAAGTGAAACTTTTACTAGACTTATGGATAAAGAGTCAAAAGTTTCAAAAACACAAACAAAGGGGGATGAGCCTGTTTTAGATGCGTCCACATCTGTTGCTCAAACCTCTGTTGTTGAGCCCACTGCTCCGTGTGATCATGACACCACAACCGGTGTTATAAAACCCACACCATCCAAACCCAAAAAGAAATCTTCAATCTTCAATCTCCAAAAAGCCCACCAAAACAGAAAAACATAAAAGGGGTCCTCTAGAAGATGAGATCCCAGAGGTTAACCAAGTGACAACACAAAAGTCACCTGAAACCACTATTGCTACTTCCTCACAACAGTTCGTATGATATCCACCCAAACAAACTCCTCATGAATCCTCACAAAAGGATCATGTTGTAAGCACAGGGACACCACAACAAGAAGCAGAATTTTCATTTGAAAGTATGCTTAAAAGCCCCTCTCCCAGGGCAATGTCGCTTTCCACTCCACAACCTTCTCCTCAAATTCCATCCACCATTATACCTCTGAGGCAATTGAAATTCAGACACGAATCAGTCCCTTTTACTCACCCATTATTGAGAGTACACTTCCACTATAATAACCCGACTTTTTGAAGTCAAAGTCAAAGGAAGAAAAGATTGCTAATTGGATCTGTCATTCCTTGCTTGATTATTGATTGTACTCTTCGACCCATTAGTCGATACTTTAATTTTGTTTACTTTAGTTGTATTATGTGGAGTATCTATAATAAATCGCAGTTTAATCGCTAATTGATTTATCGCTATCGCATTGCAACTCGAATTATAAGTTCTGGATATTGTTTTATGTGTGTGTGCTAATTATGTATTACGTGTGCTTGTTTATATTTGTTGTGGTGATTATTCGAAAACGCAATCGCAACGCAATCTCACTGCAAACTAGAAACGCAAGGTTACTTATGTTATTGTATGTTAGTTAAGGTATTTGTGTAACCATTGTTTAATACGATTGCATCGTTTACTCGCAATGCATCACAACGCTCAACGCACAAAACGAAAAGTCGCAAACCAACCCGCTGGAGCCCTTCGATCGAAGGACCATTCGATCGAATGGTCATCCGTCCGGATGACCATCCGATCAGATGGCCATCCGATCGGAAGGCCATCCGTCCCCACTCTGCACCACCTCTTCTCCTCTCTTGCCTATAAATACCTCCTGTCACATCACTGTTCATGATGTGACGGCTCTCTCATTCGACCAGCACGTTCTAGCCCACTTTTCTCTCGATTTCTCATGATTCTTGTAAGTTTTCCACCCAAATCTTGTACATCTATCATCTACACATAGTTCTTCATCATTTTCACCAAGAAATCTTAACTTTTCACCATGAAATTGGCTGATTTGGGCTGTTCTAGGATGATGTCATCATGGGTTCTTAGGAACTTCAAAGTGTGACCTCATTCCACCAGGAACAACTCAAATCTAAGAGATTTCAACATGTTTAAACACTGATTTCACCTGAATCTAAGCATTTTCAAACTGATTCAAACTTCTTTCAACACTTTTAGACTCTTTTACTCAAAAACGATAGAATCAGAGCTCGTTTAGACCTTCTACTTATTCTATAGTGAAGTGTTGGACTGAGAATGGGTTTCTATCGGAGAGACGACCGACTCACGGGTTGAACATGAAGTACCGTCATGAACAGTTAACTAATCAGACGGGGTGATTCCCATCCGATCGGATGACTTACACTTGATAGGGTTTCCGTTGTTTGACACGTTGTCGTACCATCTCGGTTTAATCGTGAAACTTTTCAAACTTAGCATATTTTTACAATGTTTCTAAAACGAACAGGTCACTGAACGGACTGCCTTCTGATCGGATAGCCATCCGACCGAATGACAATCCGAACAGATGACCTATGGTTTCAACACTTAACAATTTTCAAAAAAATTCAAGGGAAGCTAGTTTCAAACGAATCGCCATCCGATCGGACGGCCATCCATCCGGATGACCATCCGGCCGGATGACCTGATTTGTAGAAATACTTCTTAAATTTTAAATTGCTACAACGAAAACTTCAAAGTTCCATCATACACAAACACATCCATCCTAAACGAATGACAATCCGACCGAATGGCCATCCGACCGGATGACCATCGGTCCGGATTGTCATCCGAACGAATGACCCTTCGTCATTCTGTTCACTCGCACCGTTTAATGCGTCGCTTATCACTTATGCTATCGTTCTGTAATAAGGCTCACTCTAGCGCTCCCTTCAATCCAATCACAGATTGTGTTTAGTAGCTACCATCTCTGTGAGTATACTCGATCCCTTTTTGCTTTATGCACTTTTGGGTGTTACATACGTTACCTATATCAAATCAATTGATCACACAACGCAAACACATTTTATACGCTAACCGCTCTGCACGTTATACATGTTATTCGATGAATGCTTGTATGTTATGTTTACACAGTGATTGTTGCCTGACACCTTAGCAACAGTAGTACTATAGTTTGGACTCAGCACCTGTCATGGACGGGGGTTGCTAAGGGTATTTCTTCACGTGTCACAGTGGTGATATGTGTTGCGCACTCTACAACTCGCAGTCACGTCTGTGCATATTTCATTGTCGATAACCTTCTTGCTTCGCATTACTACGTGTTACATGCAGGTTATGCGTAAATCGCTTTCGCTAATATTATACTAATAAACTTGTATGCTCATCTTTACACTATGTGTATTGACTTTTATTTTAACGTATGTGACAGGTGTTTAGGATGCTGTGCTTTGCCTTGCTTTTGTGGAATCAAGCTAGGGGAGAGTCTAGAAACAAATTAATAATTTCTGAGTTGTCGAAACAATTTATTTGTCTATGAGATACTATGTCTGTATTAACTGATTTGCTAAGTATGTTATGGTATGGGACGTAACTTTAAATATTTTGTAAAATTAGTTGTATGGATTTCTCCTGGACAATCTGTTTCGCTCAGTGCCACGCCCCGATGTTTCCTCCATCGGTTGGGGTGTGACAGATTGGTATCAGAGCCGTAACTATAAGGAATTAGGCAAGACTCGACCTAGTCCAGGTCGATGTCTTAGAAACGACCTAGTCTATAGTCTAAGTATCAACAGACCGACTTGTGCAAACCCGGTAGAGGTTTGTACGAGCTTACTTGCTATTCACGCTTGAACTCACTAAACACTACACTCTTGCGCGGACGTCGCATACTACCGCTTCGCGCAAGGTCAGCCTTTCCTAAGGCTGGCAACTTGCACAATTTTCTAAACACTCGTGGAAGCCAGTGATATGGTCGAGATTAGGTGTGAAAACCACAAACTCTCGATTAAATCTCTCGTTCGACACATCTTTTTACTATAAACACGAGAATTTGCGTTGAATCAGGAGTGAAATCCATACTTCAACGGAATTCTTTGATAAAATAGGAAGTGGAATGTCCTTAGCTCTATCTCATGGTTTTATCACGCACACAGGAACGCAGTCATTAAGTTAGGGGTGAAACCCGCATCTTAATGACTAGTTCTAATCCTTATTTTGGTTTTGCAAAACTCTCACCAAAATCTCGACGGACTCCAATGACTCGAGTCACGCTGTAACTGGAAGGATGCGTGTCGTTCGCCCAAATCGAGGTAAGAGCACAGTCCGAAAGGCAGAAGTGTGTACTAAAAGTCCTTGGGAATAGTCGAATCACTTTAGGTAGTCGACGTCTATCAGCCGAGACAACCACTTTTTGATTTTATGGGTTTAGATTCTGGATTTCGCCGTCGCTAACTCTGTGATTTATCGCTTTTATATGTAATTTTATGTGGATTTACCTATTTGTTTGTTTCGATTTTGGAGACTTATATGCTTTTCATTGTTCGCTCTTGATCAACACGCACAACTCGCACTGCACATCTACCTCAAAACGTTAACAAATCATATGCTATGTTACTCGCAATCGCTACTTGCTAATTGCACTTGCAACTCTCGAACACGTTACGCGGCTGTGAAAGATAGGTGTATACATGCAATATATGTATGTGAATACATGCAAAATATAGTAGAAGATGTGCTTACGTGGACTATGTGCTTCTATGCTTACGTGCTTCTATGGATTATGTGCCTACATGATTATGTGATTAGACGTGTTCCTGTGCTTTATAAAGTAGCTTTTGGTGAGACGCTAGACTATACTAGGTTTAATCGACTTGTGTCTGAGTCCTATGGCGATGTCTATTGAAGACAATGTCGTCATTTGGATCGCACACTTCGCGCACTGCTCGCCGAAACCATGAGGACAAACACATCGCTGCTCTAGTCGCAAAACAGATGGCCAAGGTCATTCCGCAAATTGTTAGCGAGCTCAATGAAAACGCTAGCAAGTCTTCTGAGGAATCTAGGACTGATTCTCCTAAGTCTACTTTTAGCTTCAAGCAGTTTAAAGCCTGCGGCCCCAAAGAATTCACCGGAGAAGACGGACCTACTGCCATGTTTCAATGGTTTGATTCAATTGAAGTCACCCTGCGCCAAAGCGGCTGTCCGGAAAACCTTCGCACTGTTAGCGCCACTGGCGTTTTCCTGTCTAGGGCTCTGGACTGGTGGACTGCCGAAAGAAACAAGCGAGGGAATAATGCAGCCCATGGGCTTACGTGGGATGAGTTGAAGGACATCATGATGAAGGAGTTCTGCCCTCCACACGAGCTTCAGAAGCTGGAGGATGAGTTTCGGCATATCAAGCAAGAGGGTGGCGACAACGCTGGTTTAACTGCCCGCTTTAAGCAGCTGAGTATCATTTGTCCGGGCCAAGTTACTACCCCTGATATCACCATCAATAAATACATCCGTGCTCTGCCGGAATGTGTGGCTGATTTCGTGCAAGTCGCGAAGACGACAACCATTGTGGAAACCTTCCTGCTCGCTGCCAAGATTAACGACAAGCGAGTTAGGGCTGGTTACTTTGATAAAGCCACCAAGAGTCTTCACCAAGTTACCGCTGCTCCCACCACTGAAACCACCACACCGCAAGCTTCCAACTCTTCCCGCCGCAAGAGAAAGAACAACAACAAGAATTGTGCCGTTACCGCCGCTCCACTCTAAGTTGTTCCCGCTCAACCGCAACCCTAGAACCGCCAAGTAGTGGCCCCCGTGACCAATGCACCGCCGGCCAAGCGTGCATATACTGGTCCACACCCGCTCTGCCCTACTTGTACTTATCATCATCCTGTTGGGATTGCATGCCGGTTTTGTGTTCACTGCAACCTGTACGACCACTTTACTGCTAACTGCCGTACTGGTCCCCACCAAGCTCAAGCTCAAGGTCAAGCCCCTGCACCACCAGCTCTCCTTCCTACTCCATAGGGCCAACAAGCAGCTCCTGCACCCGCTGCTCACGCAAGAGCCTTCTTTGCATGTGGTGACCCAAACCACTTTGCAAACGTCTGCCCAAACAGAGTGGTGAAGCAAGAGCCACAGCAGCAGCCGCAACAATATCAACAGTAGTAGCCTCAGCAGCAACAGCCATGTCGCAACCCCCGATCCCTAATCCCCGGGAACGGGCGGCCACGAGCCAGTTTCGGTGGTATCATGTATTGTCTAATTTGGCAGCGGAATTTTTCATCAGGACCGTAGTTAGGAAATATTTGATCAGAGTAAAATACCATATTTCCATAATATTAAATATATGGGATAAACCCAAGTTCGTAGTACACACATTTTCATATGAATAAGTCCTATTTTATTTTAAGAAAAGCATCTATTTCTTTTTAGGTAACTTTATTGCCCCTTTTCCAAGCCTTCAGTGCTGTCCAGCTGGCTTCTATTTGGCTTTCACATTTTGTTACCTGAAACGCGTTTTAAAAACATTTGTCAGTGGGAAATACTGGTGAGTGAATCCCAGTTTAATCAAGTTTAAATAAAAACCATTGTACAGTATTGAGGGCGATCTCGCAATTATATTTGTTTCCAAGTTATACCAATTAACATCCATGGTACTGTCAGACCTGACTTGTGGAAATGTTACTCCTTGACCAGGTGGTAACAAATTTTGTATACAAAACCCCAACATACGCATGATAATTGTATTCTTTCAAATACTCAATAACTGCTTAATATACATATAATTGTATGAGGTTTTGTAAACACAGTTAACAAAAGGTTCACAAAAAGCAGATCAACTCACATTGCTGTCTTAGATTATCCTTTATGGTTTCCTGGTGACAATCTATAAATTACACAAATGCACACGCGTTAGTATAATAACCCATTTTAACATTAGTAATACCCTTTCCGAGACGGCATTCCAACCACTACGTCGGGCAGAACCACGACAGCCGTTACGGAACCCTAGATCAATCGGGCAGCGTATCCAATACGTATCCAGGGGTTATGATACTTACAATGGAGCAGAACTTCGCTATTTAGGGGGGTATTAGACCCGAGTATAATGCCTACTATGAGAGAATCACGTTTAGAAAGAAAGAAATGAACGAGTTTGGCTGAAACCCGATGCCTGCTATTTATATTGCCACCTTTCGACTTTTACGCGGCCCGCATAAATATTAACATAGGGATACGCGGCCCGCGTCAAACCTGGTCAACAGCGTAGCTTGTCCGGATCATCGACTAGACCTGCCACGATGATGACACGAGTCATCACCGGGCTGCGCCACCTTCTTGATCTCTAGCGGCCCGCGTAAGACCCTTAAGAGGTCTACGCGGCACGCGACAAACCCAAAAACATTATTGTTAATTAATTTTAATAATATTTAGGGTATTCGGGGTCCGTTTTCGCGTATGGGGTTTAGGACATATTGGGATATTTTAAAATATATTAGGGTGTCAGAAATATTTCGAGGGTGTCGGTTTTCTTGAGGGTTGTTATATCCTCCCCACCTTATTTTAGAGCTCGTCCTCGAGATCTACTGGAACAAGTGTGGATATTTCCTTTGCATTTCTGATTCAAGCTCCCATGTGTACTCAGGTCCTCTTTTGGAGTCCCACTCCACTTTAATCAGAACTAATCTCTTGTGCTTAAGGTTTTTGACTTCCCTGTCTTCAATCTATAGAGGCCTTTCTACAAACTTGAGTTGTTCATTTACCTCTATATCCTTAAGAGGTACTACCAGTGATTCATCTGCTAAGCATTTCTTGAGATTAGATACATGAAATACATCATGTATTCCTGCCATTTCCTCTGGCAGTTGTAGCTGATAGGCTACAGGTCCTATTCTTCTAATAATCTCAAAAGGTCCAATATACCTGGGACTTAGCTTTCCTCTTTTGATGAATCTTACTACTCCTTTCCAATGAGAGACTTTCAACAACACTTTATCTCCTAGTTGAAATTCCAATGGTTTGCGTCGGTTATCAGCATAGCTTTTCTGTCGATCACGTGCTGCTTTCAGTCGTTCCTTGACTTGAATGATCTTGTCGGTTGTTTCTTGTACTATCTCAGGTCTAGATAGTTGCTTCTCCCCAATTTCTGCCCAACAGACTGGGGTTCGGCACTTTTGTCCATAAAGTGCTTTGAATGGTGCAGCATTGATACTAGTGTGATAACTATTATTATAAGAAAATTCTATTAAAGGTAAGTGATCGTCCCAATTACCTCTGAAATCAATTACACAAGCTCTAAGCATGTCTTCCATTGTCTGAATTGTCCTTTCGCTTTGTCCGTCTGTTTGAGGATGATAAGCTGTACTTAGATTTAACTTGGTTCCCATTGCTTTTTGAAAACTTTCCCAAAAATGAGAGGTAAAACGGCTATCCCTATCAGAAATAATTGATAAAGGTATTCCATGTAATGAAACTATTTCATTTACATATAATTTAGCTAACTGTTCCATACTGAAAGTTTCCTTCATTTGTAGGAAATGAGCTGACTTAGTTAGTCGATCTACAATCACCCAGATTGTATCATTACCTTTCTTTGTTTTGGGTAATTTAGTAACAAAATCCATTGTTATCAATTTCCATTTCCATACGGGCATTTCTAATTGTTGCAGCAATCATGACGGTTTCTGATGTTCAGCTTTAACTTGTGAACAGGTTAAACATTTAGAAACATAGGTTGCTATGTCCTTTTTCATTCCTATCCACCAGAAATTCTTTCTTAAATCCTGGTACATCTTATCACTTCCTGGATGCATCGAATACTTAGACTTATGGGCTTCTTCTAATATACGAGGACGTAGGTTCCCTAATTTAGGTATCCACATTCTCTTCTTATGGAATCTCCAAATTCCATCTGTTCCTTGTTCTAATTCCTTTAGCATACCTTTTAATTTTTCAGTATCCTCCTTGATTACTGATTCTTGTGCTTCTCTTATCTGATCATTTAAATCTACTTGCAGATTTAATTTAAGAGAACGTACCCTTTTTGGGTTTTTGTGATACTTTCGGCTTAAAGCATCAGCAACTGCATTTGCTTTTACTTCATGATACTGGATATCACAATCATAATCACTAAGCATCTCCATCCAGCGTCTTTGTCTCATATTCAATTCTTTTTGCCCAAAAACATATCTTAAACTTTTATGATCAGTGAATACGGTAAACTTACTACCATAAAGATAATGTCTCCAAATTTTAAGGGCAAAAATTATAGCTCCTAATTCTAGATCATGGGTTGAATAATTCTCTTCATGATTCTTAAGTTTTCTAGATGCGTAAGCTATAACCTTTTGGCGTTGCATCAACACACATCCATAACCTAATTTAGAAGCGTCACAATATACTACAAAATCTTCAGTTCCTTCTGGTAACGCTAGTATGGGTGTATTAGTTAATCTTTGCTTAAGAATTCTAAAAGCTTCTTCCTGTTTTGGTCCCCATTCAAACTTAATGGATTTACAGGTTAACTTAGTTAAACGAATGGCTATTCTAGAAAAATCTCGAATAAATCTTCTATAATAACCGGCCAATCCTAAGAAACTTCTAACTTCAGTTGGTGACTCAGGGGTTTTCCATTTGGTAATTGCCTCGATCTTTGTGGGATCCACATGAATTCCTTCATGATTGACTAAATGTCCAAGAAACTGTACTTGTTCTAGCCAAAATTCGCACTTGGAAAACTTAGCATAAAGCTTTTCCTTTCTTAATAGACTTAAAAGTGCGTGCAAATGCTTTGCATGTTCCTCTTTACTTTTAGAGTAAATTAGAATATCATCTATAAAGACAATTGTGAATTTATCCAAATATGGTTTACATATTCGGTTCATCATGTCCATAAATGCGGCTGGGGCATTGGTTAAACCAAATGGCATGACAGTAAATTCATAATGACCATACCTTGTTCTGAATGCGGTTTTAGGAATGTTCTCTTCCTGTACCTTTAATTGATGATATCCTGACCTTAAATCAATTTTAGAGAAAAATCTAGCTCCTTGCAATTGATCAAACAGATCATCGATTCTCGATAATGGGTACCGGTTCTTAATCGTGACCTTGTATAATTCACGGTAGTCAATGCACATACGCATTGATCCGTCCTTCTTTTTAACAAATAAAATCGGTGCTCCCCACGGTGATGAGCTTGGTTGTATGAATCCTTTTTCTAATAATTCATCTAACTGTTTCTTTAGTTCCTGCATTTCGGCTGGTGCCAAACGGTAAGGTGCTTTGGCAATTGGTGTTGTCCCTGGCAGTAGATGAATTCTGAATTCAACTTTTCTGTCTGGCGGTAGTCCTGGTAATTCTTCTGGAAATACATCTGAAAACCGAGATACCACTGGAATGTCTTTTAGTTCTTTTGCTTTAGTGTTAGTGATTATAGAAATCAAATACACTATAGACCCTTTTCTTATATAGCTTGCAGTTTTCATCACAGAGATGAATTTAGTGGATCTAGATGGTTTATCACCTTTAATTGTGATCTTTTCACCCTTTGATGAATTTACTTGAATTGACTTTTGATCACATAAAATATTAGCTTTATTAGCTATTAGCCAATCCATTCCTAATACAATATCGAATCCTGCCAGATTCATTGGGTAAAGATTTGCCATAAACTTTTGGTTTAAAAATTCTATTCTTGCTCCCTGCAAGATTTCAGAAATACTAACTGTTTCTCCATTTGCTATCTCGACTAGACATTCTTGTGGTAGTTTAGTTAATGATTGATTTAGAAGTTTGCAAAATGAAGTATTAATAAAACTTTGGTTTGCACCAGAGTCAAATAATACTTTAGCAAATATATCATTAACTAAAAACGTACCAACTATCATGTCTGGAATCATCTTGGCTTCATCTGCAGTCAGAACGAATGCTCTAGCATTTTAAGTGTTCCTGTTGTTCGCAGCTGGAGCCAATTTCGGACAGTTTGGCTTGATATGACCTTTTTCTCCACAGTTGAAACATAGTCCATTACTGGATTTTCTCCTGCAATCTTCTTCCTTGTGTCTTGGTGCCTTGCAGAAATTGCAATGAGTGGAGCATTTTCCCGAATGCTTTTTCTTGCAGATCTTGTAGAATGGTGCAGAGGTAGAACCCATATTCCTACGGTTGTAATTCCCAGAACGGAATTCTTGAGTAAGCCTTTGAGCTAGGTTTCTCCTCTGGTCTTCTTCTCTAGTACGGATTAGCTCATCTGTCAAGGTATTTGCTAGTTCTACAACTTCTTCTATAGTTTGAGGTCTAGCTGCCTTGACTACATGTCTAATCTCTCCAATTAATCCCCATATGTAACGGGAGAGTAGTACCGGTTCAGGTGATGCAAGGGTTGGTACTATTCTAGCATATTCAAAGAATGTGGTAGTATAACCCTTACTATCTACCCCGGTCATCCTTAGGTTCAGAAACTTATTTGCTATCTGTTCCTTTTCATTGGGATGGCAGAATTTCCTTTCTACTATATTCTTAAATTCTTCCCATTCCATGTTGTATACCCTATCACTTCCACTTGACTGGAGGATAGTGTTCCACCATTCTAAGGCTGAGTTCTTAAATAAATTAGAAGCAAACATTATCTTGTCTTCTTCAGTACACTTGCTTATTTTTAAAACAGCCTCAGTCTTTTCTAGCCAGCGTAGAGCTCCAATGGGTCCTTCATTGCCCGAGAATTCTATTGGTTTGCAGGACCAGAATTCTTTGTAGGAACAACCATAAGGCAAGGTTCTTCTTCTTTTAGGAATGGGTGCTTGAAGTACAGGTCCATTGTTTACGCTGTTTTCTGGTTCAGTTGGTCGCTTACTGCTATGTTTACTTTTATTATCAGCTTCCTTAATAGTTTGAAGAATAAATGGCATTGCATCTATAATTCCTTGTGCCACTATGTGTTGGATAGCACTATTATCCATTTGATTTCCATTGTTATTGATGCTCGGATTCTCATTAACCAAGTTAATGTTACTCTGGTTATCGTTATTCAGATTTCCTTGATTTCCTTCGTCGGCCATCTGAATTTTAAACATTTACCATGTATTAATATCACAAAATAATATTTAAAATAGCCAATCACATGACACGCATTTTGGTCAAAAGCGTCGATCATTGCGACTTACTATATTCATATACTATGGATCTATTACACACCAGTACTGAAATTAAGATTACAATACCAACTAAAATTTAAAATTACACTACTAGTAATAGGCATCCGTAGTTTTTTTTCTTACACATACACACATATTATATTATTTTATTATTATTATTACTATTACTACCGTCTCCACCATCACATTCATGGATATGGATTCATCCAGAAATCTATTTTGCGCTCGTCGTACTTCCAGACGATTCGCTCTCCCACCTGTCGCATTCTTTCACTACTCTCTAAAATTTCCTCACCAAGAGTCCTGAGTTCTTGTACGTTTTCTGCACTCATTGGGGGTGCAGGTTCTAGGACTGGGTTCAGAATCTAGGGTGCGGGTTCTTGATATGGAGGTGTAGGGGCCTGAAATTGGTAAGGATTCTCTAAAATTTCCCTAATGAATACATCGTGGTAATAGGGATCTGAAGGATCCAAACCTGGGTAGGCTCCTAAAGATCTTTAAACGGGTCAAAATAACGGATTTCACTAAAGAATTTGAAAACAAAAGAATTTGTTGCTAAAAGTGAAAGATTTCACTAAAGATCTTTAAACGGGTCAAAATAACGGATTCGTAAGGAATTCGATAGTATATGAAAGCGATGGATATCGCTAAGTTAACTAAACTAGTGGAAATAACGAGATTACGTTATTTTAAGTTGCACTAAGTCATATGAGATATGTAGACAATTAGTGACCAAAAAGATGTTACCATGCTTATTTGGTAATACTAATAATTGGTTAAAAGTATAAGTAATGTTTAAATGATATCTCGGATCAAATACATTGAGTTTAAACTCAATGAATTATGTTAGAAAAGGTTTCGAGGACGAAACCTCTTTAAGGGGGGTAGACTTGTAACACCCCGAAAACGGGTTTGGTAATCAAACTCTGTTCATACTAAAAGACGGATAAAGTACCGTTAGCAGTAAAAATAACCCGTTAACTATTTGGATTTAAATAAGAAATCCTAATAATTAAATACAAGCAAATCAAAGAATTTAGTTTATAAGAGCCCGAGTCAACGGGACTTAAAATACAACGGGTTTTTAACTCCCGGAACCCACTAAGTTAACTAGGTAAAATTAACCTAGTTAGTAATGGGTAATTAAATAATAAACTATGAGTTATAGTTCATTTATGAATATCTAAACTTGAGGGACCAAAACTGTGAAAAAGGAAACAAGTTTTATTTAATAAAAAAAATAATAACACACCACACACACTAAGTGTGTGTGTGGATCGATCTCCAGGAGCGACCAGGAGGGTGAAAACCATAGAACTCAACAAATCTTGCAAATTGAAGGTTCAATTCAAGTCCAAATCGAATTCTAAACATAGATTCCTGATCCTCATCACAAGGGGATTACAAGGTATGTAAAATTTTGAGAAATCTTTCAACTTGAAATTCTCATGAATTGGGAATAATCTGAGATTCTAGTTGCATGTGTATGTTATGATGATTTAGGAACTACTATAGTGTTTAGGGACAAACCCTAGACAAACACAAGCTGAAATCATGTGAATTTTTAGTGAAAATTATGATCACCATTGTAGGTGATTAGTGAGTTATGTGAAATTTGATGAACACTAGGAAATAGATTGTTGATCTAGTGTAAATTGACAATTTTGAAGTGATTTCAGAAATTATAGAAGTTAACCACTTCGTAAGATGGTTGATTTATGTGAAATTTGGGATAAGAGATAAGCTAGAGACATGATACATAAACATGTAAAATTCTGCCCTTAAGGTGTTCGTTGAAATGCCTCAAAGAAGGCTCGAAACTAGAATTTTGTAGTTAAAACGCCTAGTTGTGATGTTTCGGCTATTATGCAAAATGTGATTAAAAAGAGTTCTAAATATGATAAACGTGGTCAGAACTTTGGTTAAAACGGTAGTCTGAAGATAACGCCTACCGGGTAATCAAAAATGCTAAAACTAGTTGATAAACTCAAATATGCGATTAGTGTACTAATGGGCATTTGACTTTTAAAAAAAAAGTCAAACTGACCTATAGTACGATAGATGGTAATTTTGATATAAAATGCGTAAGGTGGAATAATCGTATTTAGTTATGATTAAACTAACCACCTTGTGAAATGATGAATAATAGTTGGCGCTTAAACAAGCTAAGTAAAGCTTGGAGTGAAAGCGGGTCAAACAAGTCAAGCATGGAAGAAAAGCGTAGCTCGGATGCAAGGTAAGTGAAACTTACATAATTATGTAGAATACTTGTTCATTCTATGCGTTATAGATGCAATAATGATAATATTGAAAATATGGATTCCGACGCGATTGATACGAGTCGGAACATATAAAGATGATAAAAACCATGGTTTATGGCAAAAAGGGCAAAACGGTAAATTAATCATGTAATGACTAAGAAATTATGAATTTCCATTAAGATTACCTAGAAGTGTAATCTAATAATGGAGAAAAAGGATTTGGTAATAAAATCCGGGATGGGATGGATGTATGAATTGGAAATCAAAAACCATGTTTTTGATTTAATAAGTAATGTTGGGCATATAGTCCAAACGGGTCAAATGGTGATGATAACACCATTTGACAATATCGACTAATGTGGTTGTCAAGCCTTGTGTTAACAGGAGCGATTAGCGATTCGAACAATTGCGTCGCCATATAATATGTGAAAATAAAAGCGAGGTATAAATCGGGTCTAATTGTTGACTCGAGCCAGGTACGCAAATATAAGGATGTAGTTAGAAGTGATATTTTGGTCAACTATTAGTGAAAGTCCTTCGTTACAAAAGAAGAACTAAAATTGACCAAAAAGCCCTTGATGGGTCAACCGAGCAAACGACCCTTAGAGGTTGTTTAGAAACTTATATTATGACCATTCAACCCTCGGATGCGCATAAAAGTTGTAAGAATAAACTTTCTAGAGTTAAACGCCTTAAAACGCATCTTACCTTAAAATGATATATCCGGGGAATAAAATTAGGAACAAGCATTTTAGTGCGATAAACCCACCACAATTATAATTGTGGTGGAAGACCATTTGAGAATCAATGTGAAAATATGGTGATTAAAATGAATGAGCAAGATTTATGCCAAAAAGGACATAAATACCCTTAACGGGTCAAAATAAGACTATAAGTAAAAATGGGTTAATAATGCGTGGAAATCCGTAATCGGAACCTAATATGATAGGTAATATTGGACTTAAAGGGGTCATGAGAAATAGGGGTCAAACAAATGAGTTTGTTTGATAAAAAGCGAACGGGTCAAAATTTGGTAAAAAGGCTAATAAGCCGAAGAAATAAAAATCTGGAATTTTGCTAATCCGGATGTCGTATTTTAACTTCATTAGATGGAGAATTAAATTATGGACGCGTAGGAAAAAGAATCGGATAAAACGGGTCAATAACGAAGAAGTTATGGCCGTTTCCGTGAAATCGAGTCATGCTGGGAACGTACAGCAACAGCTGAAGCAACAGTCTGCCAAAGAGAGGGCCTAGCGTCACGCGACGCCCCTTGGCGTCACGCGACGCCTCCAAACTCGAAAAATGTTATTTTTTTGTCATATTTAACCCCTGTACTTGTTTGAACATCATACTTAACCCCTGTGCTTGTTTGAACTTCATATTTGACTATCAAAACTGACATTTAAGTTGGTTTTGATCACAGGTGAATGTCGAGAGTCCCGGATGAAGATCAAGCGTCGACCAAGAACCGAACACACGTTAAACAAAGCTTCCGCAACGTTGTTTTGTCGTTATTTTAAACGGCGAATAAAATTTCATTATGTATATTACTTAAATTGTAAAAGTATTTTTAACAAACCCGCATTTTTGATGTATATGTAATCATTAATCACATGATTATTTTCGCAAAATATACGTTAAACCTAGATTTATGAGAACGGGTGTTACAAGTTGGTATCAGAGCCTTGGTTTAAGAGATTCAAGTATGGTGGGAAAACTATGCTTGGACTTAAACCTTATGCTCTTAATAAAGATTGGTGTTCGGTTCGAGGCTTGATCGCAAATCCGGTAAGTACAAGTACGTTAATAGTTAGTATGCTAAAGTGTTGTAAACAACACATAGGGCTATCGTGTGGTATATGTTACCCCAATTTAAATGATTGATATGGTTGACGAAAATACGCGCGTTGACGCGTATGGTAGAAAAAGCCTTGTATTATAATACGGACGATTATTGAAGTTGACATTACTAACTCTTGTGAATGTTTTAATTGAAGGACACTCGCGTCTGAAGATGACGG
The DNA here is from genome assembly GCA_030545235.1 of Helianthus tuberosus. Taxonomy (NCBI): domain Eukaryota; kingdom Viridiplantae; phylum Streptophyta; class Magnoliopsida; order Asterales; family Asteraceae; genus Helianthus; species Helianthus tuberosus. The sequence continues at coordinate 142,669,748 of CM060412.1, read as the reverse complement.
GAGTTGAACGAATTATGGATATGATGATGGAACGGTCCGAGGTATGATAGGAAGAGCATACTCATCAAGGACCAAAATCGCGTAACGTTCGCGAACAAGACTAATGACAAGAGAAGCCCGTTAGGGCAAGCATTACCAGGTGCACACTTTTAAATTTAATCGCACGAGTCGTTATATGCAACAAACACGTAAGTAATAACGGTTGCATACACATATGATAGAACTTGGAAAACCTGATTTCCAAGAGAAAATTTATAGGAAATGTGTTATTCACAATGATGAATAACAAATGAATAACAAGGCTTGTTTATATAGAAACTTGGACGAGAGTGATCATCCAAGTAAGTATTCTCAATATAAATCCTATTGATAAAAGTAATGATCACATCAATGAATGTGAATAAATGTTTATAAAAAAGGGACATTGTACATGTTCAAGGATAAATGACTAAAACTAATAGATTGTTAACTAGCAATTAAATAAAGTTTTACCAAATGAAACCATAAACATGGAGATAAATTGAGGAGTTACTTACATGGGACGTGATGTGGTAATTATAATAAGGTCACGCGTACCACGTGTTGATCGCTTACTCTGGCCAAGTAAGTAGTGAACACATGATAGCATGAGCTTCTTATAATGAGCACAGTTATGTCCGATGTAGTAAGGTCAAGATGAATGAAATTTAAAGGATCCTTAAGGTCAAGAAATCTTATGGGCATACTCGTATAAATGGTTTTCGCGGGAACCATAAAAACGATGTATGGCGCACATAGAAATAAAAGACCCACGGAAATTCGTGACATAAGTCATTTTGATGAGACAACCATGGTAAACAAAAAGGGCATTGTAAAACCAAAGTATAAATGACCCGCGGGGTCATAGAAACAAAGGTATTGCCCACATGGGGAAAAACGATCAAAAAACCATGGTAGAAAAAAAAAAGGGCATTGTAAAACCAAAGTATAAATGACCCGCGGGGTCATAGAAACAAAGGTATTGCCCACACGAGAAAAACGATCAAAATCGTTGACTTTGGTCGTAGTAAAGAAATGATGATGATGATAATCATCATTCATAGTTTAAAAGACTGTCAAGGATGGTCAAATAAAGAATAAAGGTTTGGTTGAATAAAAGCGAGGGCTTCCGCTAAGACAATCAAACAAATTAAAACGAAAACTTGATGTACACCAGAATGCTTGCACTAATAATGACTTCGGTAAAGTACCCGGTTGATGGGTAAGGATTTAAACACATGCGTAAACCGAGAAACGAGAACACGAATTTAAAGTCAAAAGACTCGGATTATGAGTTATGACTAAAAGACCATAAAATTTCGTAAACAGAAACTTTGATAATTATATTCAATTATTTTGAGAATGAACGGGTTGAATAAAGTATAATGCTTGAAGGCATAAGTAAGCGCAAGCCGGATAACGGTAAGCTTGAGACAAATGATTTTCAAACGTAAAAAGAGTGCTTTGACACCAAATATATATTTTAATAAGACACGAGTAAAAAGAGTGATCTACGGGATCAACATAACCTTTAGGGTTATAAACAAATGAGAGATCTACGGACTAAAACGACCCACGGGTCATGATTAGAAAGAAGTTATAAGGACTTCGCCCTAAAGAGGTGAATGTCTAATCAAAAATAGCCCATAAGGCTAAGTGATAAAACCTACGGGTTAGATTGGATAAAGCGAGGAAATCAGTTAAGAATCCCCGCATAAAACTAAGACTGTAAAGGATTAAATTACGGACTGTCAATATCCCGGTATGGATGATTGACACAAGTTAAAGAAAAGATCCTAAAACTAAAACTTCGGTTTTAGTAAGAAATAATGTCTTTACAAACATAAATTCTGATAGGAATTTAAATAGTAAGCATGAAGGATACAAGTCTTGACACTGATAGGCGCAAGATGATATATTCGAAAAGTGATATTTTCAAAAATGAAAGGTTGATACAAATTAAACATGATGTGACACGATCACGGTTAGGAAATGTAATGTGAAGTAAAATCACATTATAACCAAGCGAGTGATAAAAGTAACTGAACTAATAAGACTAGTTAATGAGACCGGTTAAGGTCACCAATTCAAATCAAGAAATTTGGTTTGCTCGTAAGCGGTAGATTCGGTATAGCTTAACCGAATAGATAAATTTGAAAACAAAAGAATTTGTTGCTAAAAGTGAAAGATTTCACTAAAGATCTTTAAACGGGTCAAAATAACGGATTCGTAAGGAATTCGATAGTATATGAAAGCGATGGATATCGCTAAGTTAACTAAACTAGTGGAAATAACGAGATTACGTTATTTTAAGTTGCACTAAGTCATATGAGATACGTAGACAATTAGTGACCAAAAAGATGTTACCATGCTTATTTGGTAATACTAATAATTGGTTAAAAGTATAAGTAATGTTTAAATGATATCTCGGATCAAATACATTGAGTTTAAACTCAATGAATTATGTAAGAAAAGGTTTCGAGGACGAAACCTCTTTAAGGGGGGTAGACTTGTAACACCCCGAAAACGGGTTTGGTAATCAAACTCTGTTCATACTAAAAGACGGATAAAGTACCGTTAGCAGTAAAAATAACCCGTTAACTATTTGGATTTAAATAAGAAATCCTAATAATTAAATACAAGCAAATCAAAGAATTTAGTTTATAAGAGCCCGAGTCAACGGGACTTAAAATACAACGGGTTTTTAACTCCCGGAACCCACTAAGTTAACTAGGTAAAATTAACCTAGTTAGTAATGGGTAATTAAATAATAAACTATGAGTTATAGTTCATTTATGAATATCTAAACTTGAGGGACCAAAACCGTGAAAAAGGAAACAAGTTTTATTTAATAAAAAAAAATAATAACACACCACACACACTAAGTGTGTGTGGATCGATCTCCAGGAGCGACCAGGAGGGTGAAAACCCTAGAACTCAACAAATCTTGCAAATTGAAGGTTCAATTCAAGTCCAAATCGAATTCTAAACATAGATTCCTGATCCTCATCACAAGGGGATTACAAGGTATGTAAAATTTTGAGAAATCTTTCAACTTGAAATTCTCATGAATTGGGAATAATCTGAGATTCTAGTTGCATGTGTATGTTATGATGATTTAGGAACTACTATAGTGTTTAGGGACAAACCCTAGACAAACACAAGCTGAAATCATGTGAATTTTTAGTGAAAATTATGATCACCATTGTAGGTGATTAGTGAGTTATGTGAAATTTGATGAACACTAGGAAATAGATTGTTGATCTAGTGTAAATTGACAATTTTGAAGTGATTTCAGAAATTATAGAAGTTAACCACTTTGTAAGATGGTTGATTTATGTGAAATTTGGGATAAGAGATAAGCTAGAGACATGATACATAAACATGTAAAATTCTGCCCTTAAGGTGTTCGTTGAAATGCCTCAAAGAAGGCTCGAAACTAGAATTTTGTAGTTAAAACGCCTAGTTGTGATGTTTCGGCTATTATGCAAAATGTGATTAAAAAGAGTTCTAAATATGATAAACGTGGTCAGAACTTTGGTTAAAACGGTAGTCTGAAGATAACGCCTACCAGGTAATCAAAAATGCTAAAACTAGTTGATAAACTCGAATATGCGATTAGTGTACTAATGGGCATTTGACTTTTAAAAAAAAAGTCAAACTGACCTATAGTACGATAGATGGTAATTTTGATATAAAATGCGTAAGGTGGAATAATCGTATTTAGTTATGATTAAACTAACCACCTTGTGAAATGATGAATAATAGTTGGCGCTTAAACAAGCTAAGTAAAGCTTGGAGTGAAAGCGGGTCAAACAAGTCAAGCATGGAAGAAAAGCGTAGCTCGGATGCAAGGTAAGTGAAACTTACATAATTATGTAGAATACTTGTTCATTCTATGCGTTATAGATGCAATAATGATAATATTGAAAATATGGATTCCGACGCGATTGATACGAGTCGGAACATATAAAGATGATAAAAACCATGGTTTATGGCAAAAAGGGCAAAACGGTAAATTAATCATGTAATGACTAAGAAATTATGAATTTCCATTAAGATTACCTAGAAGTGTAATCTAATAATGGAGAAAAAGGATTTGGTAATAAAATCCGGGATGGGATGGATGTATAAATTGGAAATCAAAAACCATGTTTTTGATTTAATAAGTAATGTTGGGCATATAGTCCAAACGGGTCAAATGGTGATGATAACACCATTTGACAATATCGACTAATGTGGTTGTCAAGCCTTGTGTTAACAGGAGCGATTAGCGATTCGGACAATTGCGTCGCCATATAATATGTGAAAATAAAAGCGAGGTATAAATCGGGTCTAATTGTTGACTCGAGCCAGGTACGCAAATATAAGGATGTAGTTAGAAGTGATATTTTGGTCAACTATTAGTGAAAGTCCTTCGTTACAAAAGAAGAACTAAAATTGACCAAAAAGCCCTTGATGGGTCAACCGAGCAAACGACCCTTAGAGGTTGTTTAGAAACTTATATTATGACCATTCAACCCTCGGATGCGCATAAAAGTTGTAAGAATAAACTTTCTAGAGTTAAACGCCTTAAAACGCATCTTACCTTAAAATGATATATCCGGGGAATAAAATTAGGAACAAGCATTTTAGTGCGATAAACCCACCACAATTATAATTGTGGTGGAAGACCATTTGAGAATCAATGTGAAAATATGGTGATTAAAATGAATGAGCAAGATTTATGCCAAAAAGGACATAAATACCCTTAACGGGTCAAAATAAGACTATAAGTAAAAATGGGTTAATAATGCGTGGAAATCCGTAATCGGAACCTAATATGATAGGTAATATTGGACTTAAAGGGGTCATGAGAAATAGGGGTCAAACAAATGAGTTTGTTTGATAAAAAGCGAACGGGTCAAAATTTGGTAAAAAGGCTAATAAGCCGAAGAAATAAAAATCTGGAATTTTGCTAATCCGGATGTCGTATTTTAACTTCATTAGATGGAGAATTAAATTACGGACGCGTAGGAAAAAGAATCGGATAAAACGGGTCAATAACGAAGAAGTTATGGCCGTTTCCGTGAAATCGAGTCATGCTGGGAACGTACAGCAACAGCTGAAGCAACAGTCTGCCAAAGAGAGGGCCTAGCGTCACGCGACGCCCCTTGGCGTCACGCGACGCCTCCAAACTCGAAAAATGTTATTTTTTTGTCATATTTAACCCCTGTACTTGTTTGAACATCATACTTAACCCCTGTGCTTGTTTGAACTTCATATTTGACTATCAAAACTGACATTTAAGTTGGTTTTGATCACAGGTGAATGTCGAGAGTCCCGGATGAAGATCAAGCGTCGACCAAGAACCGAACACACGTTAAACAAAGCTTCCGCAACGTTGTTTTGTCGTTATTTTAAACGGCGAATAAAATTTCATTATGTATATTACTTAAATTGTAAAAGTATTTTTAACAAACCCGCATTTTTGATGTATATGTAATCATTAATCACATGATTATTTTCGCAAAATATACGTTAAACCTAGATTTATGAGAACGGGTGTTACAAGTTGGTATCAGAGCCTTGGTTTAAGAGATTCAAGTATGGTGGGAAAACTATGCTTGGACTTAAACCTTATGCTCTTAATAAAGATTGGTGTTCGGTTCGAGGCTTGATCGCAAATCCGGTAAGTACAAGTACGTTAATAGTTAGTATGCTAAAGTGTTGTAAACAACACATAGGGCTATCGTGTGGTATATGTTACCCCAATTTAAATGATTGATATGGTTGACGAAAATACGCGCGTTGACGCGTATGGTAGAAAAAGCCTTGTATTATAATACGGACGATTATTGAAGTTGACATTACTAACTCTTGTGAATGTTTTAATTGAAGGACACTCGCGTCTGAAGATGACGGGAGTTGAACGAATTATGGATATGATGATGGAACGGTCCGAGGTATGATAGGAAGAGCATACTCATCAAGGACCAAAATCGCGTAACGTTCGCGAACAAGACTAATGACAAGAGAAGCCCGTTAGGGCAAGCATTACCAGGTGCACACTTTTAAATTTAATCGCACGAGTCGTTATATGCAACAAACACGTAAGTAATAACGGTTGCATACACATATGATAGAACTTGGAAAACCTGATTTCCAAGAGAAAATTTATAGGAAATGTGTTATTCACAATGATGAATAACAAATGAATAACAAGGCTTGTTTATATAGAAACTTGGACGAGAGTGATCATCCAAGTAAGTATTCTCAATATAAATCCTATTGATAAAAGTAATGATCACATCAATGAATGTGAATAAATGTTTATAAAAAGGGACATTGTACATGTTCAAGGATAAATGACTAAAACTAATAGATTGTTAACTAGCAATTAAATAAAGTTTTACCAAATGAAACCATAAACATGGAGATAAATTGAGGAGTTACTTACATGGGACGTGATGTGGTAATTATAATAAGGTCACGCGTACCACGTGTTGATCGCTTACTCTGGCCAAGTAAGTAGTGAACACATGATAGCATGAGCTTCTTATAATGAGCGCAGTTATGTCCGATGTAGTAAGGTCAAGATGAATGAAATTTAAAGGATCCTTAAGGTCAAGAAATCTTATGGGCATACTCGTATAAATGGTTTTCGCGGGAACCATAAAAACGATGTATGGCGCACATAGAAATAAAAGACCCACGGAAATTCGTGACATAAGTCATTTTGATGAGACAACCATGGTAAACAAAAAGGGCATTGTAAAACCAAAGTATAAATGACCCGCGGGGTCATAGAAACAAAGGTATTGCCCACATGGGGAAAAACGATCAAAAAACCATGGTAGACAAAAAAAAAGGGCATTGTAAAACCAAAGTATAAATGACCCGCGGGGTCATAGAAACAAAGGTATTGCCCACACGAGAAAAACGATCAAAATCGTTGACTTTGGTCGTAGTAAAGAAATGATGATGATGAAAATGGATAAGATGTATGTGGTTCGTGATTTTCCTTGTGTTTTCCCTGACGATTTACCTAGTTTACCTCCGAGTCGTGATATAGACTTTCATATCGACCTCATTCCTAGAGCCAACCCTGTTGCTAAAGCTCCCTACCGACTCGCTCCGCCTGAAATGCGCGAACTCTGGAGTCAACTCCAGGAATTACTTGACAAAGGCTTCATTCGCCCTAGCACCTCTCCTTGGGGCACACCTGTCCTTTTTGTCAAAAAGAAGGATGGATCGTTCCGGATGTGCATCGATTATAGGGAATTGAATAAGCTTACCATCAAGAATCGTTATCCCCTGCCTCGAATCGATGATTTGTTTGACCAGTTACAAGGTGCTTCGTGTTTCTCGAAGATCGATCTACGCTCGGGCTATCACCAATTACGCATTCAAGAGGAAGATATACCCAAACCGCTTTTCTCACTCAATACGGCCACTATGAATTCGTTGTTATGCCCTTTGGTCTAACTAACGCACCAGCGGTTTTCATGGATCTGAGGAATCGTGTGTGTAAACCCTATCTTGATCGTTTCGTCATCGTGTTTATCGATGATATCCTGATCTATTCAAAGTCGAAAGCTAAACACACGCAGCATCTACGTTTGGTTCTCGAATTGCTCCAAGGGATTCGACTCTATGCTAAGTTCTCCAAGTGTGAATTTTGGCTAGAGGAGGTTCAATTCCTCGGTCACATTGTCAATAGTCAAGGTATTCACGTCGATCCCGTGAAGATTGAAGTTGTTAAGAGTTGGATTACACCCAAGAATCCGTCTGAAGTCCGTTCTTTTCTCGGACTAGAGGGCTATTATCGCCGATTTATCGAAGGATTCTCAAAAATCGTTGTTCTGCTTACTTCTCTCACGCACAAAGACAAGCCTTTTGTTTAGGGAACTGAACAAGAGACTGCCTTTCAAACCCTCAAGCATATGCTCTGCAATGCTCCTGTACTCACTTTACCCGACGGAAACGATGACTTTATAGTCTATTGCGATGCCTCTAACCTCGGCCTTGGTTGTGTTCTCATGCAACTGGACAAGGTTATCGCTTATGCGTCTCGTTAGCTTAAGATCCACGAGAAGAACTATACAACCCACGATCTCGAGCTTGGTGCAGTTATTTTTGCGTTAAAGATTTGGCGACACTACCTTTACGGTACCAGGTGTACGATCTTCACAGACCATAAGAGCCTACAACACATCTTGAGCCAAAAAGAACTGAATATGCACCAATGCCGATGGGTTGAACTTCTTAACGATTACGACTGTGAGATTCGTTATCACCCTTGCAAAGCAAATGTCGTTGCCGATGCTTTAAGTCGACGAAGCTATTTGCATAGCGTTCATAATACCTAAGCTCAGCACAACCTCGAAGCTGTTATACGTGACGCTCAACATGCTTGTTTTACCGAGTGTACCTTGAAGAATGAAAGAATTATGAATAACGGCGAACAACTCGTGAATTAGTCGAATGGTATATTTCGTTATCTAGACCGAATTTGGATTCCCAAACGCACCAATTTACGAGAGATTCTGCTAAACGAAGCCCACAAATCTTGATATTCCATTCATCCCGGTGCCGAAAAAATGTACCATGACCTCCGTCTACGGTATTGGTGGCCTGGAATGAAGAGGGATATCGCTATCTATGTTTCGAAGTGCCTGACTTGTTCGAAAGTCAAGGCTAAGAAACAACGCCCTTCTGGCTTACTCGTACAAAACTTCCACGCACGCCATCAGGTCACGATAGCATCTGGGTTATCGTTGTTCGTCTTACCAAATCTGCTCATTTTCTACTGATATGAGAAGACTTTAAGGTAGAACGATTAGCACGAATCTACACCGACGAAATTATATGTCGACATGGGACGCCTCGTGACATCATCTCTGACCACGATGGTCGGTTTACCTCGCGTCTTTGGGAAACGTTTCAATCTGCTCTCGGTACTACTCTAAATCTAAGTACCGCTTTCCATCCCTAAACCGACGGTCAGACTGAACGAACGATTCGTACCCTGGAATACATGCTTCGCTCGTGTGTCATAGATTTCGGTGGTAATTGGGACGCGCACTTACCTTTGGTCGAATTCTCGTACAATAACAGTTATCACTTTAGCATTCAAATGGCACCATTTGAGGCATTGTATGGAAGAAAATGTTGATCGCCTATGGCTATTGTATGACACGAGATCGGAGACGCACAAATTACCGGTCCTGAGCTGTTGCAAGAAACGACTGACAAGATCCTCCAGATTCGAGATAATCTGCTGAAAGCTCAGAGTCGTCAAAAAAGTTACACTGATAGACGCCGCAAGCCCCTTGAATTTGAAGTTGGCGATCACGTACTCCTAAAGGTTTCACCTTGGATGGGTGTGATCAGATTCGGCAAGAAAGGAAAGCTCGCGCCACGATATGTTGGACCCTTTAAGATTCTGGAAAGGATCGGCAAAGTGGCCTACAGACTCGAACTATCAGAGGAACTTAGCAACGTCCACCCGACTTTCCATGTTTCGAACCTCAGAAAGTGTCTAGCCGAGCAGGATTTACAAGTGCCACTTGAGGATCTACAAGTGGACGAAACATTACACTTCATGGAAAAGCCTGTCGAGATCATGGACCGAGAAACCAAGAAGCTCCGACGCCCACGCATTCCCATTCTGAAGGTTCCCTGGGAAGGGAAACGCGGCGTCGAGTTCACCTGGGAACTCGAAAGTAACATGAAGGCTAAGTATCCACAGCTATTCAATACGCCTGCGCCTTAATTTCGGGACGAAATTCCCTAAAGTAGGGGAGGCTGTAACAACCCGACTTTTTGAAGTCAAAGTCAAAGTCAAAGGAAGAAAAGATTGCTAATTGGATCTGTAATTCCTTGCTTGATTATTGATTGTACTCTTCGACCCATTAGTCGATACTTTAATTTTGTTTACTTTAGTTGTATTATGTGGAGTATCTATAATAAATCGCAAGTTTAATCGCTAATCGATTTATCGCTATCGCATCGCAACTCGAATTATAAGTTCTGGATATCGTTTTACGTGTGTGTGCTAATTATGTGTTACATGTGAATGTTTATATTTGTTGTGGTGATTATTCGAAAACGCAATCGCAATTTTATCGCAACGCAATCTCACCACGAACTAGAAACGCAAGGTTACTTATGTTATTGTATGTTAGTTAGGGTATTTGTGTAACCATTGTTTAATACTATTGCATCGTTTACTCGCAATGCATCGCAACGCTCAACGCACAAAACGAAAAATCGCAAACCAACCCGCTAGAGCCCTTCGATCGAATGGTCATCCGTCCAGATGACCATCCGATCGGATGGCCATCTGATCGGAAGGCCATCCGTCTCCACTCTGCACCGCCTCTTCTCCTCTATTGCCTATAAATACCTCCTGTCACATCACTGTTCATGATGTGACAGCTCTCTCATTCGACCAGCATGTTCCAGCCCACTTTTCTCTCGATTTCTCACGATTCTTGTAAGTTTTCCACCCAAATCTTGTACTTCTATCATCTACACACACTTCTTCAACATTTTCACCAAGAAATCTTAACTTTTCACCATGAAATTGGCTGATTTGGGTTGTTATAGGATGATGTCATCATGGGTTCTTATGAACTTTAAAGTGTGACCTCATTCCACCAAGAACAACTCAGATCTAAGAGATTTCAACATGTTTAAACACTGATTTCAACTGAATCTAAGCATTTTCAAACCGATTCAAACTTCTTGCAACACTTTTACACGCTTTTACTCAAAACTGATAGAATCAGAGCTCGTTCAGACCTTCTACTCGTTCTATAGTGAAGTGTTAGACTGAGAATGGGTTTCTATCGGAGAGACGACCGACTCACGGGTTGAACATGAAGTACCGTCAGGATCAGTTAACTGATCGGACAGGGTGATTCCCATCCGATCGGATGACTTAGACTTGATAGGGTTTCCGTTGTTTGACACGATGTCATACCGTCTCGGTTTAATCGTGAAACTTTTCAAACTTAGCAGATTTTTACAAGTTTTCCAAAACGAACAGGTCACTGAACGGACTGCCTTCCGATCAGATTGCCATCCGATCGAACGACAATCCGAACGGATGACCTATGGTTTCAACACTTAATAATTTTCACAAAATTTCAAAGGAAGCTAGTTTCAAACGAATTGCCATCCGATCGGACGGCCATCCGTCCGGATGACCATCCGGCCGGATGACCTGATTTGTAGAAATACTTCTTAAATTTTAAAATGCTACAACAAAAACTTCAAAGTTCCATCATACACAAACATATCCATCCTAAACGAATGATAATCGGACCGAATAACCATCCGACCAGATGACCATCCGTCCGGATTGTCATCCGAACGAATGACCCTTCGTCATTCTGTTCACTCGCACCGTTTAACGCGCCGCTTATCGCTTATGCTATCATTCTGTAATCAGGCTCCCTCTAGCGCTCCCTTCAATCCAATCACATATTGTGTTTAGTAGCTACCATCTCTGTGAGTATACTCGATCCCTTTTTGCTTTACGCACTTTTGGGTGTTACATACGTTACCTATATCAAATCACATCGATCACACAACGCAAACACATTTTATACACTAACCGCTCTGCACGTTATACGTGTTATTCGATGAATGCTTGTATGTTATGTTTACACAGTGATTGTTTCCTGACACCTTAGCAACGATAGTACTATAGTTTGGACTCAGCACCTGTCGTGGACGGGGGTTGCTAAGGGTATTTCTTCACGTGTCACAGAGGTGATATGTGTTGCGCACTCTACAACTCGCGGTCATGTCTGTGCATATATCATTGTCGATAACCTACTTGCTTCACATTACTGCGTGTTACATGCTGGTTTTGTGTAAATCGCTTTCGCTAATATTATACTAATAAACTTGTATGCTCACCTTTACACTATGTGTATTGACTTTTATTTAATGTATGTGACAGGTGTTAGGATGCTGTGCTTTGCCTTGCTTTTGTGGAATCAAGCTAGGGGAGAGTCTAGAAACAAATTAATAAATTCTGAGTTGTCGAACAATTTATTTGTCTATGAGATACTATGTCTGTATTAACTGATTTGCTAAGTATGTTATGGTATGGAACGTAACTTTAAATATTTGGTAAAATTAGTTGTTATGGATTTCTCCTGGACAATCTGTTTCGCTCAGTGTCGCGCCCTGATGTTTCCGCCATCGGTTGGGGTGTGAGTATGACATCCACAAATGACTGAATCTGAACAATTTCAATCTGTTATCCCATAAACAGCTGAGGAGGCTACACCCCCTGAGTTTCAAGAAACTCTTGGTGGTAGTTCAAGTGGAGCAGCCACTACAACTGTTGAATTAATTGGTTTACAGTTGGACAGTGGTTACCATCTTAAGACTCCCTTGAAGGCAACAACTGTTGAGGCTACAATTGTATCCTCTGCTGCAATTGGAAGTCCCTAGTACCAAGACAAAGGGGCATTTGTTTATGATGATTTGGAGACTTCTCCTATTATCAAAACAAATAAAACTACCACAGGTAGGGATTCAGATGATCCTATTAAATTAGGTGATGAATTGAGATACAAAGAATTAACGGATAGAATGACTTCAATGGAATCATCATTGGATGAGATGAAAGATATAATGAGGCAGATGATGTAGCATTCTCAAAGTCAGCCTAGCACTCAGCAAATTGCCAATGAGCTGTGGAAATCTTTGAACCTATCATGCAAGCTTAAAGGATTTTGGCTGACATCAACCATATTACTCACATGGAACTCATCAGGAATATGCTTAAGGCTAGGTACAAGGTAACATAAGCAGACATAAAGGCCATCAGGGAACATTTGGTCAAAAAAAAAAAACTGGTTGTGCCCCTACAACAGTCCTTCCAGATGATGATGAGGATGATGATGCCAAAAAGGGGGAGAAAGATTCATTGAGAAAGTTGCAGCCTGATTCAAAAGAAAAACCAAAACCAAAGGTGCAACAAAAGCCAGAGTCTGCTCAACCAAAATCTTCTGCAAAAGCATCAGAGGCTGGAAAAAAAAACGGATTGATGAGACCCTTAACAAGAAAGCTGAAGAGATTTCTTTGGAAGAGCAGAAGAAGCAAGATACAAAAGAAGCCAAAGCTTCCAATTTGATAAAGCAAGAACAGGATGAGCAGAAGAAAAAAAGAGAATATTGGCACTTCACAAAGGAGGAAGTCTTCAAGAAATATAAGACAGCCAATCACCATCCCTCCTAAAACCTCTGCTGAACCTACTAAAACTATATCTTCTGCTAAACCCAAAACCACTGCTGAACCTAAAACCTCTTAACCTAAAGTCAAACCTTCACCATAAAAACCCTCACCACAACAATGACAACTAAAGAAGCAAAAGAAAGCTTCACCACCACCATCACCAATCCACCCAACAGATGTTGGTACAACAAATGTATCAGCAGTTGTTAGCGAAACCTTTGCCATAATCATTTTCTCTACACCACCAATCACTCAACCACATCCATCAATAATCCACCCAACAGATGCTGGTACAACAAATGTATTAGCAGATGTTAGCCAAACCACTGTTGATACAACAGTTATTTTCGCAGTTGTTAGCCAAACCTCTGCCATGGTCATTTTCTCTACACCACCAATCACTCAACCACCTCCCACACTAGAAAGATTTCCCACACATCCACCTTCAGCACCAAAACATTCACCATCACCAAAAGTCAAATTCACACGTAAAAGAAAAACTTTTGTAGTGCAAGAAGATGATGAGGAGATTAAATCACCAATCCCCTTATCATCTGTTCCCATTCAAACCACACCACTCATTTCCATCAAAATCCATTACACCTCTACCACCTGGTACACAGCCATCAACCATTCCTAAGGCTACTTAGTATCCTCTGGAAGTTCACACTATCAAAGGTGAAACTAAATCATTTTTCACAATAGAGGATGCATCACAAAGAGACTTCCCATCTCTTTATGGTTATAGAAAGCCTAGAAATTTAGATGAATATCTAAAGTTGAAAGCAAAATAGGCTGAGTACATTGCAAAAGAGAACAACAAAGGGATGGATAACAGGAAGTATCAGGGTGTCTTTTCACATGAGCTTAGGATCTGAGCAAATCCATGTCAGAGAATCCAATCACTGCTGAGCTTGACAAGGAACTAAGGGCAGATTACATTGAAAGAATCACCAAAATGCTCAATGATCCTTCAGTGAGGCCTACTCCACCTGATTGGAAGAAAGGCAAACAAGTTAATCCAGATAAGGCACTGAAGTTTAAAAGAATGAGAGCAGAGCTTGTGGCTGCAAGTTATGGTACTTCTAGATCCATTGCCAGATGGTCTGAAGTCAAGATAGTTGAGACCTACAAAAGGCTGGAAGAACTCAGAGCCAAAGATCCTTCAATTCCCTAAAAGCCAGCATATCCTCTAACAACTGCCATCCCTCAACAGACCCAAACTTTCAAAAGCTTCCCTTAGCATCTGCTTTATTCATAGCTGCATTAAGACAAGTAAAAAGGCAAAAGCAGACCAATGAGGATGATGAGAAGAAGTTTAAAAGCATCAGAAAAGAGGGAATTAGATACCAGCTTGATTTTCACACAGATGCTGCTGCTAACAAACTAAGAGAAACACTTGCAAAGCTTGTCAGCAGGCCACAATCACCAAACTCGTCATCAATAAAACTTCAACCTAGAAAACCAACTGATCCAAAAATTGTAAAGTAGAAGTCATCCTCAGATACCCACGAATTGACTCTGTTCAGATCAGATGGTAGTGTTCAAAAGCTTAATATGGAGACTGCATATGGTCTTGATGCATATGATCTCCAAGATCTGTTGGACCTTGAACTTGAAAGGGATTTTGAAGACATGTATTTCTTAAACTTTGAACTACAATTCAATGGGCAAATTAGGAAGTTGTCGATGAAGAATAAAAGATCAGCAATAAAGAAAGGTTTTGGCATCATCTGTTCTAGGAGGAGATTGTTGGATCATGTGGACCCTTCCAAAAGAACAAATGATTGAAAGCCAAAATGTTCTACATCACCTGATCAATAATAACAGTGCTTAGAAGAATATACTCCTCCCAATGGCAAAGGCATCAACAACTGCTACACTCAAAGGTCTGCTAAAGCTGAAGTCTGCTAATGCTAAAGTCTGTTGAAGACTAAGTCTGCTGATTCAAAGGTCTACCAAAGTGAACAACTGATGAAGACAAAGTCTGCTGATAGCAAAGGTCTGATTACCCTCTACTGAAGAAGACAAAGTCTGATTGGGCTTTGGTGAAAGTTCCAACAGTAGTTACGGGTGGAGATGTTGCTGGATCAGCAGCTGCGACATTGTTTCCAGCAGCATATGTAGCCAGGACACAACATGTAGCAAAGGAGATGTTACTGGGTAAGAGACTCTTGATTAGGCTTTAGTGAAAGTTGTTGAGGTAGGTGATCGTGTGATCGTAGTTAATGTTTGTTGAAAGTCAAGTTGTATTGCATGTATTGATTTTTTTTTCATAGTAAAGATTTTAAATTTGTTAGTATATTCATTTGATGTTTTACAGCTTTTGTATCGAAGTTTAATAAGCACATTTCTAAAAGTTATGAACATTCGGGAAAGTAATTACCTTCTAAAAATATATAGTGATTCATTGTTTAATAAAATGTGGTATGAATGGTTTTCTAAAAACTACATGTGTTTGCACATACTTTCAACCAGATATCACTATTTAAAATAGTAGTTCTCGCTTTTTATGATGAAAGGTAGTGACTACTTTTGATTATTTGTTTAGGCTGATTATTTCTTTAGTTGTAAACCAGAGTTCAAATGCATCAACATGCAAGATTTGTGAGAATAACTCATGATTATTTTAATATTAATCAAATGAAAAACTAAAAAAATTACAATATCTATACACCTATGTATACTTTCTATTAAAATCTAGTATTTATAAATTTCTAAAAACCACCCGTGTTTGCACACGGGTATCACTACTATTGATTATAAAAGGGTAAATATCACAAAAAATACATCATACTTTTTTTCCTCATAAAAATCACTCCACAATCTTTTACATATAAAAAACACTATACTTTTTATTTTTTCTTATAAAAATCACTCAACATTTTGTATACATAAAAGTCATTACACCTGTTAATTTGAAACCAAAATGTGGTTTTTTTTAAATAACCCGAGTTAATTACATAGTTAGTCCCTGTGGTTTACACAAACTAATAATCTAATGTACTAATAGTTTAAAATCACTACCTAGAGTACTAACTTTCCATTTTTTAACTGTGGGGGTGTTAATTACATAGTTAATCCCTGTGGTTTTTAATTTCGTTGTACGCGCATTTAGCTTTTAACGTCCACTGGAACCGATTGTTTTTGACAAAAAAATTTAGCGTGCTGATAAACGAGAATGATTTTGCAGCATGGTTGGCTAGGAATCTGTTAAGCTTGGCAAGGCGTACAACCAACGTTTGCATCTATTTGATCGTTGAGGGAGAGGCCATGCGCTTGATAGCTTAGACTTTTTCCGGGTTGACTTGGAACCCGTCCATTGTAAAAATGAAACCCAAGAATTTACCCTCTTCCATTCCAAATGAGCACTTACTCAGATGGAGCTTCACATTGATGTCACGCAAGGTATTGAAAGTCTTTTCAATATCCTTCAACATAATATCTTCCTCCATGCACATAATGACGAGGTCATCAATGTAGATTTGACGTGCTTGCCTCTGTTGTCGTCGAAAGTTTTATCCATAAGTCTTTGGTATGTGCCCCCTGTGTTGCGCAAACCAAAAGGCATCTCCGTATAGCAAAAATTTTCCATCTCTGTGCGGAAGGCGGTTTTGTCTTCATCTTCATGGGCCATCGGTACTTGATGGTAGCCCTTATAGCAATCTAGAAAACATTTCCACCTAAAAGGCGCAATGGAATCCACCTTTTAATCAATCTCTGGTAATGAATAGCAATCCGTTGGGCAAGCCTTGTTAAGATCCTTGTAATCGACGCACATGCGTCAGCCGCCATTTGTCTTTTGTACCGTCACTGGGTTGCCAACCCACGTTTGGTATCGGACTTCTCGAAGAATACCTGCTTGTAGGAGGTCGTTAACCTGCTCGTTCATGGCATGGGTCTTCTCTAGGCCAAGGCTTCTTTTCCTCTGAACTACTGGCTCTACGGAAGAGAAGGTTTTCAAACAATGTTCAGCAATGTCACACGGACCCCCACTGCCATGTCTGCGAGGGTGCACACGAAAATATCCATTTTTTGAACAGGTGTTGTTTCAAGTGTGTGCGGATGCTTTCAGATGTTGCAGGGCCAACTGTAGTCGTTTGTTCGGGTTATTTTCGGTTAAGGACCCACTGCTCCTGCTCTGTTCGCAGTGCAGACTTTGTTGATTTTGTCGGGTGTGGTTCTTCCGCCACCATGACTTCCTTTTTAGCATAGATTATTGCCATATCTGTTTCCACCAGGAACCCAATTGCGGAATGAGGTGTGGATGTGATCATGCTGAAGTCTCCTTGTGACTCTCACCATAACGAAACATCGTGGCGAGAGTTTCCAGGTAAAACCATGAAATTCATGTCCTCTTTTCTTGAATGTCTTCCATTCGTTAGGGTGACCGGGAAAGACATTGGCCCAAAGGGAAAGACAACTTCGCTATAAAAACCTGTGAGTGGGTAATCTATCAGCTCAAGGTGTGCCTTGTCCTCAGGGTCAAATTGATTGAAGCATTTTCCGTAGATTATCTCTGAGGTGCTCATGCCAATGGCGACGGGAAGCCTGTCACGTGGTCCACCATGCACCATTGGGAAAGCCACTTGTTGGTCATGCCAGCTGTCTCCATGTTGGTGTTGTCGCTTGTTTTTGTTCTACTTGTTGCTCTTGGGTCCGCCTTGGACCATATGAGTGTCGAGCTGGAAAATTTTCTTGTTGCTTGGGCCTTCGTCTTTATGCTCTGTGTGACGTGTTTCCTTTCGGACATTTAGCAACAAATGCGTAAGCTTTCCGCTTTTAGGGCACTCTATCTCTGTCCGCAAACTAATGCAATTATTTGTCAAATGACCCATATCCTTGTGATACTCGTAGTACAGGTTAGCATCTTGACCTTAGTTGTTGCACATTGGTTGTGTAGGCTTGAATTGGTAGTTCTTCGTGCTCAGAATTTCCATTGGATTTTTTGTGAGAGGAGTCCAATTCTTTTCTCGGTTTTCCTGCTTAGTTGCGCTTCGATAACTAAGCATGAAGATCGTGACGTGTGCAACATCTGGTGAATGAACATCGTAAGTGTTAGGTAAATTGCACTTCCAAGTAGAGTTCTTGCATTTCTTGCCACACCGACCTTGGTCATGGTTGCTGTTACTTTTGTATTGATTATTTTTTCCACGGTTAGGTTTCGCTCGGTTTGTGCGAAAACCTTCGCTGCTGACATAACGTTGTGCCAATCCTTGGGCATACCATCTCTGCCTGATATGTTGGGACCTGTATTTTGGATAGTTGGGGTAGTGAGCTAATTAGTACGCGCAACACTACCATGGGGGTGTATGATCCCACCCTTAGTGAAATTCCCTTCTTTGTACTCGTCAACGTGGGGGGGGGGGGTTGGACGTGCGCGTTGTCTGCCCCTACCGCATGCTGAGAGTGTGAACCGAAGGTTGTAAATGGAATTCCCTGATCAACTATGTGATTAACTCAGAAAAGAAAAGGATGGTAAGTAGTAGACCCCACGGTGGGCGCCAATGAAGAAACACCAAGGCAGTGTTTGGTATGCAGGAATGAGAGGTGGAATGGAATGTACTATTGCAAGAGAATGAAAAAAAGTGTGTTTGGTTGGTCATCCTAATGGAATCACTCATTACACAAGTCATTCCATTCCCTCAAATTCATTCTATCCACCCCCCCTGTTTTTTTTCCATTCCACTCTCCCAGCCTACGTCACAAACACCGCCCATCACCTCCACCATCACCACCTGCCGTCGTCACCACCCGCCACCAACCTCCGCCGACCACCACCACCACCGTCCTCTGCTGCCAACGCCGCCCGCGGCCACCGCCATCGACTACCATCGCTGCCACCCGCCATCGCAAACCACTACCACCATCCTCCGCTGCCACCACTCGCTACCGTCGACCACCACCACCCATCGACGTCGCCGCCGCCACCAACCGTCGCCACCACCATCGACCACCATCTCCGCCACCACCGACCACCGCCACCCTCCACTGGCCACCACCACCATCCTCCGCGGCCACCTCCCGCTACCGTCGACCACCACCACACACCGTCGTCGTCGCCACCACCATCGACCACCATCGCCACCACTCGCAACGACCGAAAACCGCCACCCCGACCACTACCGCCACCCTCCGCCGAGCACCACCACCATCCTCCGCGGCCACCACCCGCAACCGTTGACCACCACCACCCACCATCGTCACCACCCCCATCGCCGCCACCTTCCACCACAGACCACCACCAACCCCAACCATTGTCACCGCCACCACTAACAATCGTCACCCACTGACCACCGCCACCCACCACCGCTACCACCGACCATCGCCACCCATCACTGCCACCGCCACTAGTCGCCACCAATCACCGCCACCACCGATCACCGATTTAATTCATTCCTCTTTTCTTACCTACCAAACAAAACAAGGTAATGATTTATTCCTTTCCTGCATGGTAACCAAACAAGACTATGGAATGTAATGATCCATTTCATTTCTTTGTCCATTCCATTACCTCGTCCATTCCATTCGCTCATCTATTCCATTACGCCATACCAAAAATAAGTCTAAACCGTAGGGTTTATTCTTGAGGGAATGGTCTCGTCAAGAAGGTTAATCCTTAATCTTTTCTCGATCAACGACTGGAGTATTGTAACACCCGTTCTCATAAATCTAGGTTTAACGTATATTTTGCGAAAATAATCATGTGATTAATGATTACATATACATCAAAAATGCGGGTTTGTTAAAAATACTTTTACAATTTAAGTAATATACATAATGAAATTTTATTCGCCGTTTAAAATAACGACAAAACAACGTTGCGGAAGCTTTGTTTAACGTGTGTTCGGTTCTTGGTCGACGCTTGATCTTCATCCGGGACTCTCGACATTCACCTGTGATCAAAACCAACTTAAATGTCAGTTTTGATAGTCAAATATGAAGTTCAAACAAGCACAGGGGTTAAGTATGATGTTCAAACAAGTACAGGGGTTAAATATGATAAAAAAAAATAACATTTTTCGAGTTTGGAGGCGTCGCGTGACGCCAAGGGGCGTCGCGTGACGCTAGGCCCTCTCTTTGGCAGACTGTTGCTTCAGCTGTTGCTGTACGTTCCCAGCATGACTCGATTTCACGGAAACGGCCATAACTTCTTCGTTATTGACCCGTTTTATCCGATTCTTTTTCCTACGCGTCCGTAATTTAATTCTCCATCTAATGAAGTTAAAATACGACATCCGGATTAGCAAAATTCCAGATTTTTATTTCTTCGGCTTATTACCCTTTTTACCAAATTTTGACCCGTTCGCTTTTTATCAAACAAACTCATTTGTTTGACCCCTATTTCTCATGACCCCTTTAAGTCCAATATTACCTATCATATTAGGTTCCGATTACGGATTTCCACGCATTATTAACCCATTTTTACTTATAGTCTTATTTTGACCCGTTAAGGGTATTTATGTCCTTTTTGGCATAAATCTTGCTCATTCATTTTAAGCACCATATTTTCACATTGATTCTCAAATGGTCTTCCACCACAATTATAATTGTGGTGGGTTTATCGCACTAAAATGCTTGTTCCTAATTTTATTCCCCGGATATATCATTTTAAGGTAAGATGCGTTTTAAGGCGTTTAACTCTAGAAAGTTTATTCTTACAACTTTTATGCGCATCCGAGGGTTGAATGGTCATAATATAAGTTTCTAAACAACCTCTAAGGGTCGTTTGCCCGGTTGACCCATCAAGGGCTTTTTGGTCAATTTTAGTCCTTCTTTTGTAACGAAGGACTTTCACTAATAGTTGACCAAAATATCACTTCTAACTACATCCTTATATTTGCGTACCTGGCTCGAGTCAACAATTAGACCCGATTTATACCTCGCTTTTATTTTCACATATTATATGGCGACGCAATTGTCCGAATCGCTAATCGCTCCTGTTAACACAAGGCTTGACAACCACATTAGTCGATATTGTCAAATGGTGTTATCATCACCATTTGACCCGTTTGGACTATATGCCCAACATTACTTATTAAATCAAAAACATGGTTTTTGATTTCCAATTCATACATCCATCTCATCCCGGATTTTATTACTAAATCCTTTTTCTCCATTATTAGATTACACTTCTAGGTAATCTTAATGGAAATTCATAATTTCTTAGTCATTACATGATTAATTTACCGTTTTGCCCTTTTTGCCATAAACCATGGTTTTTATCATCTTTATATGTTCCGACTCGTATCAATCGCGTCGGAATCCATATTTTCAATATTATCATTATTGCATCTATAACGCATAGAATGAACAAGTATTCTACATAATTATGTAAGTTTCACTTACCTTGCATCCGAGCTACGCTTTTCTTCCATGCTAGACTTGTTTGACCCGCTTTCACTCCAAGCTTTACTTAGCTTGTTTAAGCGCCAACTATTATTCATCATTTCACAAGGTGGTTAGTTTAATCATAACTAAATACGATTATTCCACCTTACGCATTTTATATCAAAATTACCATCTATCGTACTATAGGTCAGTTTGACTTTTTTTTTTAAAGTCAAATGCCCATTAGTACACTAATCGCATATTCGAGTTTATCAACTAGTTTTAGCATTTTTGATTACCCGGTAGGCGTTATCTTCAGACTACCGTTTTAACCAAAGTTCTGACCACGTTTATCATATTTAGAACTCTTTTTAATCACATTTTGCATAATAGCCGAAACATCACAACTAGGCGTTTTAACTACAAAATTCTAGTTTCGAGCCTTCTTTGAGGCATTTCAACGAACACCTTAAGGGCAGAATTTTACATGTTTATGTATCATGTCTCTAGCTTATCTCTTATCCCAAATTTCACATAAATCAACCATCTTACAAAGTGGTTAACTTCTATAATTTCTGAAATCACTTCAAAATTGTCAATTTACACTAGATCAACAATCTATTTCCTAGTGTTCATCAAATTTCACATAACTCACTAATCACCTACAATGGTGATCATAATTTTCACTAAAAATTCACATGATTTCAGCTTGTGTTTGTCTAGGGTTTGTCCCTAAACACTATAGTAGTTCCTAAATCATCATAACATACACATGCAACTAGAATCTCAGATTATTCCCAATTCATGAGAATTTCAAGTTGAAAGATTTCTCAAAATTTTACATACCTTGTAATCCCCTTGTGATGAGGATCAGGAATCTATGTTTAGAATTCGATTTGGACTTGAATTGAACCTTCAATTTGCAAGATTTGTTGAGTTCTAGGGTTTTCACCCTCCTGGTCGCTCCTGGAGATCGATCCACACACACTTAGTGTGTGTGGTGTGTTATTATTTTTTTTTATTAAATAAAACTTGTTTCCTTTTTCACGGTTTTGGTCCCTCAAGTTTAGATATTCATAAATGAACTATAACTCATAGTTTATTATTTAATTACCCATTACTAACTAGGTTAATTTTACCTAGTTAACTTAGTGGGTTCCGGGAGTTAAAAACCCGTTGTATTTTAAGTCCCGTTGACTCGGGCTCTTATAAACTAAATTCTTTGATTTGCTTGTATTTAATTATTAGGATTTCTTATTTAAATCCAAATAGTTAACGGGTTATTTTTACTGCTAACGGTACTTTATCCGTCTTTTAGTATGAACAGAGTTTGATTACCAAACTCGTTTTCGGGGTGTTACAAGTATAACCTACAAAACTACAACAGCGTGAAGCTCGTTACAAGGAGGAAATGTGAGGGGGCCTCCGACGTGAGAATAAGTATCATTTAAGAACAATAAACAAGTGTGTGTTAAGAATGATAGAGTGAAATAGTCGATCCTGAAACCTATGGTTGAAGGTTGGTGTTTATAGCCGAAGAGTGTGGAGAAAGAAATTGGTTGGTGGGCCTTGGTTTGGACGTCGCCGACAAGGAATATCCGGTTTGTCTTCTCTGACATGAACGTTAGTGCTTGCAGAGGGTTTAGACGTTGGCGCACGATCATTGGTGTCGGCCTGTCGATTATCCTTGTTGTCAAGGTTGCCACCAGTTGTGAGTGGAGATCATGGAGCAGTGAATGGCGCAAGCTGAGCAGGCAGCCTACGCATAACGAAACGCTAGTGCACGAGAATACATGAAACTCAAATTTTACGTCAACGGATGTCGGAGTACATCACATTCTACGCGGAACGAAACGCTAGTGCACAGGTATACGTGAAACTTAAGCTATACGTCAACGGAGGTTGAAGTACGTCACATACGACTTCCGAGGTGAAGTCACCGAGAAGACACTATGGAGCATTTCAACGATGATGCTAATCCTGTCAGCACGAAAACTATCGATCAGGAAGCGGCGGTTTGGCACGCGGTCCTGCAAACGACACGAGTCACGCTAAGGAGAAGACGCATGCCTTCCGCTGTGCAATGAAGATACCGGTCCTGTCATGCCAGCTCTGATTATTTCGAGGTGTGACATCATGAGGACTTATCGTACGAAGAGGAACCCGAGGCTATTCTGGATCGACAGGAACGTGTCATGCGTAAGAAATCTTTACCTTTTGTCAAAATCTTTACCTTTTGTCAAAATCTTGTGGAAAAACCATCCGGAACGTGAAGCCACTTGGGAATCGGAGGATGCAATCCGTTCTCAATATCCACGGCTATTCGAAACTTAGTTCATTCATCTATATAGTGAACTCCTATCCCAACCGTCTCGTGATACGTTTTTTTTATTTATTTATTTTTACTAATTGACTTATTGGTATTGTTTCTTTACTATGTTTATAGTTTCCGTGTTAATAGTCTTTAAATTTCGTGGACGAAATTATTTTAAGGGTAGAGGGGTGAAATATTTGTAATGTTAGTGTCAATTGTTTTGTAAGATTAATTTCGAGGACGAAATTTCTTTTAAGATGGGTAGAATTGTAATATGTGAAATTATAAAAAAATATACTAAAAAAAAATCCATAACGTAACCCAAGTTGTTAGGAGAGAACAATACTTATAAAAAGGATAATGAAAGTTATGTCAAAAAAAATAATAAATAAAATAAACCAAATTATAGTTCATCTATGTCAGACCCTAACATTTAAAATACCTATCACAAAACCTCATTATCACTTCCAACTGAAAGGCTGAAGAATCGGCTTGAATATCCATTTTATACACCCCCACGACCTCATTCGGTTACCACTTATTCCCGGAAACACCATTGCCCAAACCGCAAACCTCCACTCCGGTTTAAGTTGCAGTTGATGTTGAAGTAGCCGGCAAGTCGTCATCGTTTCACCACCAGTTGGGTATCTACGACACCTTCAAGTTTCGGTCTGCCGGAAGCTCAAAATCGTTGGTTACACTCAGATATGTTATTATTTTTTTTTACTCCGGCGACATTGGCAGCCACCGCACACCCTCCGGTTTGATCAATTGCGGCCGCGACGTAGTTTATTTCTTGTCTTTGTGCAACCCAGGTACAACACATCCTAATCTCCCTCTGAATCATGCTCTTATGAGGTTTGAAATAATCATGCTGAGTTGTTTCTGATGACCTGCGCAGCCACCATCGTCACCACTTTGCCGTTAAAAACCGATCGTTTCTGCATAGCGTTTGATCAACACCCTCCTTGACCCAAGGTAACAAAACTAATTGGTTGTCTTACATATACACTTAAAAGATATGATGCACCGAAGTGCAATGAACAGAATGTGAAGAAAAAAAATTGTTAATGAACTGATGAGATTTGATAGTTAAAATTAATATGCATATTTGAGATAGAGGGGTTTTGGCTATTTGTACAGTATACATACTGTTATTGATGTCCATAATATGGCCAACTTTAATATGGCTTGATTTTGAAACAAAAAATAATAATTTTAGAATTTTAGAAGTGAAACTCAAAGATATTTGAAAGGAAAAAAAAAGCATTTATTTCGGAGATTAATATAAACTAGTGGAATTCACCCGCGCTACGCGGCGGGAACACTATTAGTATCAGTTCTTTTCATTACGGCATATCAGCCCTCGCTATAGCAAACCAATATATAAACAGAGATATATAACTATATAAGGTGTTATATAGATGTTATTTGTTCCTCAGTTTAATAGAATTGGATGAAAGGGTGTATAAGTAAGTATAAGACTAACCTGATATCCGTATATATCAGCAGCATTAACGCGAGCACCTTCTTCAAGCAAAAGATCTGCAAACTGAACGGATCCCCTAACCGCACTCCAATGCAGTGCTGTTTGGCCAGTAAGATCCACTGCATTCACATCGGCCCCACGCTGCAAAGTTTATCAAGATTTTGGTTACTACCATATAACCTTAATCATGTTAAACGCAAATGATTAATTCGTATCCAAAGGTTCAATAATACTGTAGCGTTGACCCCCTTTAACATAAACATAACCCTCTTAATATACTTTAATAAGTACTCCCACCCCACCCCAAGCACGCACACAAGAACGTTGATCACACACTCAAGCCCTCTTTGTAACACATACAAAGACATCATAATTCTAAGGTTTTCAATAGGTCAAGTGAGCAAAAACACCTTTGTCCCTAATTCTTCAAAAAAAAAAAAAATACCCTGAGATTCAAAATCAAACCACAGGACAAATCAGCCGCTTTGGACCTCGACACGTCACTTGTCTGATAGCCATTTTCAGTCTAGCTTTCTTAAACGCATGCTGCTTTCTTATTTGTAAAAACATTTGAGGAAAAATAATATGTATATTTACTAAATTTGTTTATTCTAAATTTCTAATGTGTAATAAAATAAGAGTTGTAATACTAATAAAAAAAGTCATCTAGAGGGAAAAAATTACAGCAATTAAGAATGGAAATCAGAACCAGAGTGAAAAAAAGCACACCATAACATATTAATAGAAAGAAGAATAATGAAATAAGGTATGTTATCAAAGGTGCATTGAGATACCCACACAGTTACAATTTGAAATCTAACACTACATTTATTCAACAAAATTGCACTCTCTATTATAAAAAGAAAGCCCAATGAGGCTTTGAGCATATAAGATCCTTTCTTTTCATGTATTGTGCCCAAATCATCCACATGCGGCCAGTGGCGAAGCTTGAGATTTCTAACGGGGGAGTCGAAAACGTATATACCTAATAAAATTATAAAACTGGGGGGTCGAAAACGTATATACCTAAAAAATTCTATACAAAAACTACATACCGGACACTACTGAGCGAAAAGTTCGGGTGGTTGGGCGCCCTCGGCCCCTACAAAGCTGCGCCCCAGCATGCGGCATGGCAACCTCACAGGTCAAAGCCAATTGCACATATATTGTGCCCAAATCAACCGTGGTGTCTTGTGGCAACCACACCCCTAGTGCCCCCTTCCCTTTCAGCACCATCACCCTGGGCCTGTTTTTTCGCTTCGACGTGTAAATTTTACTGAAAATTTTATATGTATCCCCCTCCTCCTATCTTTTTCTTTAAAACTTCCGGCCCCTATTTAAAAGTTCAAGATCAGCCACTCTTAACACCACCACCCTTATTTTTACTAAACCGAATCAGTCATTTAGTCGGGTACATTTACCAAACCACATACCAAAAACATCTATTATATCACTAATTCTATAACTTCACTTAATAAAATTAATAATTTCCTTTAACAACTAAACACAAACTACAACATACAAAACAACAAACATCAGAGCAATAACAAACCTGAAGAATATATTGAGCAGCAGCGACACGGTTGTTAAGCGCAGCCCACTGCAAAGCACGATAACCTAAATCATCCGGTTTGGTAACGGAACAACCTTCAAACTCCACCAGATTCCGAAGCTTCTCCATATCACCATACGCAGCAGCCGTATACACGTCATTCTTCAAACTCTCCTCCGCCGCCGCTCCACCGGCGATCTCTCCGTTTCCGGTTCCGGCAGGTGGATGATCGGTGGTTTCTTCGACCTCGATCTCCGACGACATGTTGATAAGTGAAGGGGAGGTGGAGGCCGTCGAGGACGGCGGAGATGAAGGCAGCGGCGCCGCTTAGGGTTTCGGCGAGAACAGCGTTGTTTTTGATGAGGACGTCGTGGCAGTAGTTGCCGACGATTACGCCGTGGGGGGGCTGGTTTGCTACCATTGTGAGAGGGGTTGGGAGATCATGTGTTGATGGAGGTTGAAGATGGTGACGCGTGGTAAGGGGAGAGAGGGTGGTGGAAGGCGGTGGTGGTGTTTGTAAGGGAAGTGTTGGTGCTGCCGGAAGTGAAATAACAAAAAATCTGTGGCCAAATGAAAAGGCAAACAATACACTGGCGCAAACCTTTAATATAAATATGTTATACTAAAACATTTAAAATAGTTAATGGAAGCTGGGTTCCATACATTGTAAATGAGTGTTTTATTCTTTCAAAAAATAAACTGTAATAGCTTTAAATAATGGTAAATTGAAATAAATAAAATAAAATAAAATAATTAAAATATCTTTATTAATAATGACAAAGTAAAACATAAATAATTGCATAACCAATATAATACAAGAACAAATGTATTTTATAGGTTGTCATAAACGGTTGGGAAGAAATTAGCATCGTTGGTATTATCATAGAAGATCGCTTAAGGTACGGATTCTGTGGTCTTTTCTCTTAGCGTTTTATATCATTATTTTAGTGTCTAGTCATCGGATCGTTATCGTTGTTTCCTCAAGTACTGAATTGAATTGAATTGTTTCCATTGATTCACATGCGATAGATTAATTCCTTAAGCTCATTATCGTATGTTCCTATTAATCATTGATCATTGCCATAGAAGTCATTATTGTACTAGTTGACTTAAGTGTACCGTTTTATTGACCTCAATACCCGAGCACATCCACCTATTGGGACATAGGGCGTTATCATCGGCACCGATGACGTGCACCATCCGTGACGGTGCGATTAGCTCACGGCGTCTCTATATAAGAATTTATTGTTCATTGATTATTGAGAGGCGTATGGATCGATCCTAGGATATTATTGTTACTTATTGGTATTGGGATAGGTGTGTGTGCCCACATCCCCTCTACATATTGGAACATTGGAACTGCAGCTAATGTACACATTGCTTATTGTTTATTGTCATTGGCTCACATGGGTATTTCCACATAGATTCTTATCGTATTGATTGACCATTGATTAGTGTTGACTGTATCGTTACATTGTTATTGTCATAGTATCGTTTCACCATTGATCGAACACCGTATTGATCGTTACCGTTATTGCTATTGTTTTTCCGTTACTGGGCAATTTTTGGCTCAGCCGTGTTCTTTTGTTGTTTTCTCTTGTTTCTTAAACAGGTACTCAGGGGAACTTGGGGAAAAGTGCGAAGAGAGAAAACTAAATGGCTAGAGTTGCAAATAAGGAGTTTAAATAAAATTGCTATTCGGATTTTAGACATTTTTATTTTCGTTAAGACCGTTGTGTGGTTTTAGATTTTTAAACCTTTGGAGTTAAGTTTTAAAACGTCTCTGATTACTGTAGTAGGTGACACGTCAGCCCTTTCGGGCCGGGGTGTTACACGTACTATTTGTATTTGTATTAGCTATCACTGCATTGCGTGCGCAGATGAGAGCCAAAGCGTTAGCTCTAGTTATGCTGAGTGTTGTTTTGTTAAGTTTGGGTATAACCCTTTGCGCGCACATCTTATAATGCCTTACGCAGGGTTTCAGACTTTACCCCTTCACATATCTAACAATCACACCGAGAACACTGAAACATACATAAAAATTTATAGTACCAAATGGAATTTTATTTAAGAAAAATAAGTGTATAAAACTTCAATTAAATATATGTTAATAGGAAAGACAAGTTAAAACACATCTAGAAAAATAATAGAAAGAAAAGGAAGATACACAACAAATTAGAAAATGAGAGAATAAAGTAAATGAAAAGATAAGAAAAGAATATATGCATTCTAATACAAATTGGTTTTATACTCCATTCCTTGAGCACACGTCTCTAATGTGATCCATGACACCATACGGTACGGAGGAGAAAACATGGGTGTGGAGTTGAGGTTACAATGTGACACCGTGTCTATGGGGGCACACCGCGCCCCTCCCTCGTGGTTCACTGTCGTGACCAGGGGCGGATCTACCATGTAGCGGGGGGCAACGCCCGCTACGGCTTGGCGCGGAAAAATTTGGAAAAATTAGTGTAAATTTTGGAAAAATTTGAGGTTTTTTCGATTTCGTTACGGCTTATTTATAAAACGTTACGGCTTGGCGGATTTTCTAGATCCGCCACTGGTCGTGACACATGAGATGAGATGGACAAGGCGTGAAAGGCGAGCGCAGGAAGCTCCACGGAGAAGAAGAAATTTAAATTTAAATTTAAATTTAAATTTTTAATAATATTTTCATTTACTAATACTAAAAATAAAAATGACATGACAGTGAAAATTCAGTGGAGTGAAAACTTAGTGTAAATCGATGTGACACTGATGTGGTAGTGGAAAGTGCAGTGAAGATTGGAACCACGCCCCATGGTGTCATGGTGCGATCAAACTACATACATCTTATTATTTTGTAAAAGACATGGATTCGTCTCAACGGGCGGATCATGTGCCAAACGCCATAGGAAGTTTGACTCAGTTGTTGGATCCAAATTCTAGCACTAGCCACTGTAAAAGACATATGGATTCGTCTCAACGGCCGGATCATGTGCCAAAAGCCATAGAAAGTTTGACTCAGTTGTTGGATCCAAGCACTAACCACAAAAGAAAAGATGTTATTTTTTTCCATTTGAATACTATATTATTTTCGCTTTAAGAAGTATCTCCTTTGTATTTTCTTGTTACCGATTTGCATCAAACCGTGTCATAACTACCACACCATGTGTACGGTTCTATCTCTCCATAAGGGAGCCAACCGATTTAACTACTTCTTCCAACATTGGCAATGGTTCGAGTCAACTGCCCTCTAAATCAAATAGGCGTGTACCAAACAAAACAGGAAAAGTTCACAATTATTCAAGCAAGTACAACTCACAAAAGTTGCTTCTCTTCTTCATAACACCACCCAAAATTGACTACACCACTAAAATTGTGTATCCCCAACAACTTTTGGACTACTTTAAAGTTTTAAATGAGCTCTTGTTTAAGTTGATTCAAGCTCGTTTAGGCTTAGCTGTGATAGACGAGCCCATATTAAATAGTTCACAAGCGGCCCGACTGGTTTATACAGTTGCTTAAAGTATCATGTCCTCGAGGTTGAAACTCACACAAACCTGAAGACACACTTGAATGCAAGGGTTGACACAAATATAGCCTATTTAACCCAAAAAAAAACTATTTAACTTATTTTGTTTTATTAGTTTATTTTATTTATTTATTGCATATCAATACTTTAAAATACTAAATTTACATATTATCTCTATTTTTATTTTAGCAATTATATTTGAACTATGCAAGCTTGTTTTTAAACTTCTAAATGTTGGCATAGAAATAGCCAATAGTTTAATTTAGTTCATAAAACACATTTAAAAAAAGGGTAAATAAATGGGCTAAACAGATCACCCCGCAAACCCGTTGGATTGACACAAACGACTCGTTTAGCTAACGCGTTTGCTGGTCGATCCAAACCCACATATTGCATGTTAAGTTCAGGTTGTGTTTTCAACTTTTCATGTTGCACCCCTACTCAACGTACACAAGTCCACACTATAACCATTAATCTATATATCAGATTGAAAAACTGAAGTAACAACCAAGTTAATGATCTAATAAACACTTGCTATTCTACCCAATTTATATCTAAATCTTTAATTTTCAACATCCACTTCTCTGTATCCTGTGAAACATCGGGTTTCGATGGTGCTTTCTCTCCATCATTTGTGTTGTTTCGCATTCTGTTTGGATGTCTGACCTTAAGTGACAAAAGACGTGAAACTTCATGCAGCCCACCCCATTTCTCCAAAGCTCGGGCTATGTCATACCGACCTACAAAAAACATACCGTTTAACTTTATAGAGATTTCCATGCTTTTATGAATATAACAAAGTAATGAAAAAAAGGAATAAAATAGATAGTGGAGAGCCAAAATGAAGCGGATATACCTCCACGCTCGAACAATTTTCTACTGGGCATATAGGCTGGATCCATCCCCCAGCTCTTCTGGAAACGACTAATCTGTTTATTTGAAAAAAAAGGAGAAAATAATGAGGTTACAGAAAAAACATTTAGAAAGTAGAGTGAATGTGAACCGTCTCCATGGCATATTTAACGATTATAACGAACAGTTTTTGAATCCCATAACGTAGAAAATGGTAAAAGTACACTAACTAACCTCTTCTTTTAAATTCTCAAGGTGATCCCAATACCCTTTCGGTTTGGGGTCCTTATAAGCAAGGGAAAGATTCATCAACGAAGCGAATTTTCTGAAGCCTCCCCTCCGTGAGATCGCTTTCTCCATATCGAATCTTCCATGCTTCCTTAACTGGCTTCTCATCGGCATAAACCCTTCTTGCCCGTGTTCCGAAATGAATTTCAGGAGCTCGGTTTTGAGTACTTCAAGATCCTTATGCAACCCAACAACCCGGTCTCTTCTTCTAGAAGGACTTTCATCATTGCGTTTTGATGGATCATCGTTCCCAACATCACTAGTATGACTATTATTGGATCTAGTATCATTATCTTGTGTGTGCAATGCATTATTACATACTTCAACATAAGGCTGTGCTTCGTTTTTCTCAATATAATCACGGATTGCACACATGTTTGATGGGAGGTCTTCATAGATAACCTAATTATCAAATGGAATCTCGATTAATACAATGAACATGAATGGAAATATGGAACTCGAATTCGGATTGTGTTTTGTGTCAGACGGATCAAATTAGTCAAATTAAAAAACTAGCTGAGAAAAGAGGTCAAAAGGGTTGACATTAACCCAAAGTCTATTTTTGAATTTTGATGCATACCACCTCCTAAATTGTATTTAACATGGCGATCATTTATAAGCAATCTAAAAAAGTGGACTAAAAAGCAATGTTTTAAAAACCGGACCGGCCGGTCGGACCGGGAACCAGGGTCTGAGCGGTCCGGTTCATCCTATCGGACCGGTTTTGAGTCGAACCAGCCGGTTGAACTGGAAAATCGGGTGGTCGAACCAGATTTTTTAAGGGGTTGAACCGGATTTTTATTAACTTTTTTTCATTTTTCCCCTATTTATTTTTATAATATATACGGCATAACCTGGTTCTTACATCCAATCTGACCGGTTCGACCGGCCCGACCAGTATGGAGACCGGTTCGACGTCTGGTCTGGTCCTGAAAACATTGCTAAAAAGTGTTTGCACGTCAACCGAACCAAGCTCGTTTTAACTTTAGCTAGAATATGTCCAGTTTCAACCTGTTGACCGACCCGCTCATCTCGCCACTTCTATTAACAACTACACTGAGTCAAAGAAGCTTCAACAAAACAAGATAGTTCACCTCTTCCATGATGGCCTCAGAAAGCAACGAACCCGCATGCATCTTTGACTCCACGCTGTACTTTAATAGTGTGTGGTGATTTCCGAGTTGTTCAAGTAGCCATCTCCCCTTAAAGGAGTCAAAATCGCCTTCGACTTGCTCAAAGGTTATTTCCTGCTCAAGGTATTCGCACAAATCTAGAACAACGCGTGCATGAAGTACCATGTATAGTAACCCCTTGCATCCTTCCTGCGTGATGAAACAATAGAAACAAAAATTATTATTATTGTTATTATTATTATTTATGCATTAGTATTTAATATTTATCTACCATTAACCAAAAAAAATCGTTTCTGACTGTATCGGCTTAAGTAAATAAAACAAGATCAAACAGGTAGCGCAAAAATTCATAGAAACACCATATGAATATATATGCGATCCTATGAAGGAAAACTAAAGGTACCTGAAGAATGCGAACTTTGTTGTTTTCTTGCGCTAAAACCTTGCTAATAGCTAAATTTGGAACTATCCTGCCAAATAGTTTTTCCCGAAGAGACATCAGAAAGATAAAAATAGCATTTAAGAAACGGCAACCATATAACAATTGGCAAATTGGATTTTAACAATCCCACATTTTCTTTGTTTGCTAATAATAATCCCAACTGAGAATATTCTTACCACCCATCCCTACTTTCTAACTTTTTTTTTCAATGGACCCTCGTTAAAAAAACTTAACCCGGTTAGTTTTTTGCTGACGTGGACATATGAGGTGGGAAAAAAGTATTTATTTTTATGTCCACGTCAGCAAAAAAACAAGAAAAATTATTTTTTTCCACCTCATAATGCCACGCCATCATCCACGTCAGCAAAAACTAACTGAGTTAAGTTTTTTTTAACGCGGGTCCACTGAAAAAAAATAGTTAGGAAGTAAGGACTACTGGTAAGAATATGATTATTAAAATCCAATTTGCCTATAACAATTTTAAGTGAATATAATTATATATAAGAAAACTCTGGCATTATATCGATCAACCATAGTAAAGATGGTGTCTGTCTTTTCTCTTCCACCTACCAGAAATTACCCATTCCTCAACTGAACTTTTTAACTGATTGTAATATAGATCAACATGATGACTATAACAAAATTATCTTCCTATCTATTGAAAACACCCATTAACAACACAAAATAGAGTAAAAAATCAGTGGCAGTGATAGCAAACTGCAAAAACATAGTGGTTTCAATGTTAACATTACAGAAACTTGCAGAAGTACAAGATGCGCGACTTACTCAGGAAGGGTCTCATAGGAAGTCAAAACATTCCACACTTCACGAACAGGAGCTTTCACAGTTATGCTAGCAAAAACACATCGGTGAACACCTCCATTTTCCTTCAATGCAAAGTTATTAATAAAAATAGCATACATCGTAGATTCTACACGGAGCACAATAACAAAATAAACAAAGAGGTGGAAAGTTTGATCATGTATTTATGAATGGGTTGACACAGGTTACGTTTACGATTTATCTCTAACGAGTCAAATAAGTAAAATACGAAATTAGCTAGAAAAAAAAACAGTCAAACAGATAAAAAGTCACCTAAAGTGTATATTTAATGCATAAAATTTGTAAATCATTTTGTTAAAATATCTCAAAGATTCTTGAAAAGTATTAACTACTCTAATCATATGATTTACAAACAAGTTAACATTTTCGGAAAAGTAAAATGTCATTTCGTCCCTGAGGTTTGGCCAGTTTTGCAACTGTCATCCAAAGGTTTGTTTTTCCGCAACTAGATTCAAAAGGTTTGAAATCTTGCCATTTTCATCCGGCTTGTTAACTCCATCCATTTTCTCCGTTAAGTCAGGGGTATTTTCGTCTTTTATGCTAACTTAAAGGGCAATTCGGTCTTTTTCACTTTATGTAAAAAAGACCAAATACCCCTGAAAAAACCGAATTGCCCTTTTAAGTTAACAAAAAAGACGATACCCCTGACTTAATGGAGAAAAATGGATGGAATTAACGAGGCAGATGAAAATGGCAAGATTTCAAACCTTTTGGATCCAGATGCGGAAAAACAAACCTTTGGACGAAAGTCGCAAAACTGGCCAAACCTCAGGGACGAAAATGGCATTTTACTCTTTTCGGAAAGAGAGTGTTTTGGATCAACCCCACCAACACTACCTGTTTCAAACCTAACCGAACAATTACCCATTTTGACCCGTTACCGAACCTGAACATTTTTCCACATCCATTAATAATAGCTAGTAAATTACCAATAGGCCATCAAATCTTCGAAGATGAACTTCATCCACCTTGCAAGGGCTATCAATCTGGCAAGTTTTGCCAAACACACCCCAGTTATTGTTTACTTCAATGGTTTGTTTGGAAGCTACAGTGGGGATATTCTTATCGACGGTACCATCGATATCTATCGTGGTGGAAGCTATAGACTGTGTAGCCGAATGAACATCTGTACATGTGCTCTCATTTCCTTCAAAATTTCTCTCGGATCTACGCGCTATAGCTTGAAGATTCACAGGGAGGTCAGATCGGATAATTCTCTCCATAAATATTGCTGGAAGGTTGAAGTTCGGTATTACATTAACTTCATAAGACAGAATTGCTGTTGAAGACCTGCAACCGACAAAATTGTGTTTTATCGACTTTGTTGGCTAGTTGGAAAGACCTTAATATGCTAAAAAAATCGGTTATCGTGGTGGGATATCGGTAATTTTAATATCATGCAGAATTTATATATATAGCAATTTAACACTAACAATTCAGTATACTGTCCTACCATTAACAAATTAACCTTTTGCAACTCAAAACACTAACAATTGTAGCAAGTAGGAACTCATTAAGACTTAAAACAATAATAGCAGCAATAAGAAGAAAGATGAATGGTAGAACTATGAAGAAAGGTACTGATATTGGGAAAATCGGTGATATATCGGTCAATATCGCCAATAATATCGGTACTGATATTTAACACGAGGACCGATTTAACTGCATACATGGAATTTAACGTAGAAATCGGTTTCAATCCAATACACACTAACACTCCACTAGCTAAACACACAGCAGAAAAGCGAAAAAAATACCACCACTACATAGAAAACGGTATCTTAACAGTTTACGGTATATGGTTTAGTTGTGACTATAATATGATTTACCTTTTCCCTGATTTGACAGACCATTTGCCTTCAAATTTCTTGAAATCTCCATCAACCATAGAGAAGTGGAGTTCACGACCATTAGCCTGAACTATGAGAAATTTTTATAGTTAGCATTTGAATCAGATGGATGCCTGTATAATTATGTAGTTTCCAGATATCAGATCTACTCACAGTCCACTTTATGAGCATGTATTCAGAAATATGTTGTACTCTAAGGGTGCATGTTGGAAATTTCGAATTAAAAGAGATTCCTTTGCGTGCAAGGCAAGGAACCATGGAGTGGATAATTATTAGAATATTTAAACGTGTTAAGGTTTAATTATTTAGTGATAATTATCATGTCCAATATAATAGGTTTATTAGCAGTCCTAGTTATAATCTAATAGGAATGTTTAGATTACAAATACCATGCTATGGGTATTAGTGATTGTAATTCAAGTTTTGAGTCAGTTTCTTGAATAATAATAAACGTTTGGGTGTTAGCCAAATACTTTGCAATTTCCGATTTCAATTTCTGTTCGATACCGATTCATCTTGAGTGCATATGTTATTCTTTATAATGTAATTCTGTTATCCAAATTTACTTCATGTTTTTGTGTCAACCATTCTTTACAGCTATCCATTAGAATTAAATAACATAATTATATTAAACTGATAAGACTTGAATAGATACTTACTGAGTTTGGAAATTCTTGGAGATCTAATACAACGCGAGCTTCGATATGCCAATACAGTGCCCTCTGCAAACCTCTCTGTTCCAACCATATTCGTCCTGGACGAGCGCAGGGAATTCTTGCACTAATGATAAGAATACCATGTATCAGGATATGATTTCGAATCAACAGTAGTCAACAACAATGATACAACAATATCAAGAAAACAAAATCTGTCAGCACCAATGATACGGAGCTGATCCAAGAGTTGCAGATTCATAACGACCAGCTACACACAAGAAAACATGGCAGAAAATGCCCAAACATAAAAAGAGCATAACTTAGTTTACAAGTGAAGTTACTATGGGCCCATAAGTAGTGGACGGAAAGGTCTCGACAAACCGGATCATGTGGCAAACAGCCATCGGTGGTTTGGCCTAGCTGTTGGACCCGAATTCCATCTATTGGATGGCTCCTATTTCGTCACTGAATATTTCCCTAGTGATTTCTAAATCATTCCTTTTTTGTGTAAATAACTTACGTGTTCATTAACGTCCCTAATTTCAGTAATTGCTTTTTTCAGTTTCGAAGATTTGGCACTGTCTAGCAAATTTAGAATTCTCTATAAAAATTAACAATCTATCTATCTATACCTAATAAATAAGTAACTGGTTGCGCCACGTGTCACAATTCTGTGAGCTAAGATTCGTTTTCCCACTTCCCGCTTCTCTTATTTCACCCCTCCTATTCTATGTTTACTCTTGTAAATATATCATATCTCAAAATATCGTTTTATAATTCTTAAATCTTCAATGTAAAGATCAAATACAAATGGGTCTTAACATACAAAATATCCTTAACGTAAGAAGTGAAGGAGGAATTTTTTTCCCTACTACTTAAGAATGACGTTTAATGCAAAATGTTTAAAAAAAATTGTGATTTTACAGTAGTAGAATTACTCTACAAAATTACTTAGTGTAAAATCACAATTTTTATTTTTGGATTCTGGGACTAAAATACGTGCTTAATAAGTAGGGGAAAAAAAATTTAAAAAAAATCTCTCCTTCACTTCTTACGTTAAGGATATTTTGTATGTGAAGACTCATTTGTACAATAACTTAACGCTAAATCTTCAATACACTAGTTTCTAACCTAATTGAACAATATACTACTTTATTTGAGAATTCTATACGTTATCGTGTTTTCGAAGCTAATAAGTAATAACAGTGTTGTAAATATCGGGATTAATCGGTAATTGGTAGTTTAACGATTAATTTTCACCTAGTCGGACCTAAAATCGGTAATCAGTCAAAGGCAGTCAAAATTGGTCAAAATATCAGATTATGAAAAATTATGTATATAACAATATATGTAAGTTTGAAAAACTACATATAAAATTCCACTCCGATTCATCACTAATCGGTACCTAGACTAGCGCCTAGCGATTTTTACAACGCTAATAACATTTCTACTCACACTAATCAATCACAAACCACAACAACATAAAAAAAAAAAAAAAAAAAAAAAACAAACAAACAAACACAATACCTAAAAATCAAATTCGGAATGAAATCAGCAAGCCGTTCATAATCCGTAAGAGCATTCCAAACCGAATCAACATCCGCATCGACAACAACTTCCGATTTGACTCGCCTCTCTCGCCACGAAACAACCTCCACTTCACACTTAACCTTCCTCTTCTTCCGTCCACCTTCCTCATACAACACAACTTCCTCAGCACTTATTCCGTTTATACTCCCGTTAATCGCATTGTTACGAATAGATTTACTGAAATTGTAACTGCTGGTGGTGGTGTTTGAAGTTAAAATTGACAAGTTGAACGAGCGAGTTGTTGTTGTACGGTTAATGTTGTTGATTTGATTGATTTTCCGGTGAGGTTTGGAGGATGAAGAGTGGTGGAGGTTGACGGTGGTGGAGAGGTGGTGATTACGGTGGCCGGAGTATAGAGATTGATCGGAGACGAGCATAGTGTGTGAAATTGTGTGTGTGAAAATGAGCGGGGGAAATCTTCTACGGTTGTGGATAAATATTTTACTTTCTGGTCCCTCAAATATTGCTGAATGTCATTTTACTTTCTGGTCCCTCAAATATTACGGTTATTTATATGCTTATAAAAGATCTTGAAAATTTGTGGTTGAAATGTTATAAAGCTTCTTATATGCTTAAAAGATCTTGAAAATTTATGGTTGAAATTCGTAGTGAATCTATGTCACTAGATTCGATAAAATATCTAATATATAATCGCTTAAATACGAGTATATTTCTCTTCAACGCGTGTTTAGAAGAAAAAATCAGGGGTGTCAGAATTTTTTTTTACCGTACATTTATAAAACAGAGCAATTTTTTTATCGTTATTTCAGTGACGGATCCATGATTTTATTTGTACAAAGTCTTTGATTTTAGATCCTTCAATTTCATACAAGCGAACATAAAACTTTTCGGCTTGGTTCAGGTCGAGTCCTAACCTAAGTTTTTGTACTTTCTGATATGTACTAAAAATTCATCACGAACTTTAATTAAGATATTTGTAAAGTGTTTGAGGTTTTCTATTAATAAATAATTTCGATAACAAAACATTTTTATACAATTATCTCGCCAAAAAAATTGAGGGGTATCACGAGCAACCCCTGACCTCCACATAGATCCACCCCATGTATTAACCCATCCGAGTTGCGATGGGGGTGTAAACTTTAGAATAAAATGTAAAACAACAAATTGTAAAAATGAAACGTATAGGTGACTAAAGTTAAAAGTAAAAAAATTGTAAACTTAAATTGCAAAAGATGAAAAGTTTTGGTTAAAAGTAAAAAAAAAAAAAATCAAATTTTGTAAGGTTAAATTGCTTAAGTTAAAAAGTTTGAGTTAAAAGTAAAAAAAAAAAAAAAAAACTTTTATAAGGTTAAATTATAAAAGATAAAAAATTTGGGTTAAAACTTAAAAGTAAAAGGTCAATTTATTTTAAAAAGAGGTAATTGCCAAAATCGTCCCTGAGGTTTGGGCAGGTTTGCCATTTTCGTCCAAAATGAAACTTTTGTACCAAATTGCCCCGAACGTTTGTAACTTTTTGTCATTTTCATCTAAATCACTAACTTAGTTTATTTTTTCTGTTAAGTTGAGGATATTTGGATGAAACTGACAAATATAAAACCACAGGGACGATTTTGACAATTTACTCAAACTCTTTTAAATTTCTTTTATTTAAGTAATTTTGTTACATATATAATAAAAAAGAATATACATGCAATTTTTATATGAAAAAACTAATAGCTTTGTCATATAATTTTTATAAATTTTCATCAAACCACTAATTAAGTCAATTTTTCTATTAAGGCGAAGGATGCTTATAAACTAAGACAGGAATTGATTTCTAATTTTTTATATAGATCAGTTTTATAAAAATAAAATCTACTTAAACCTCTAAATTTTATGAAACTAAAATGCTGGTGACCTTTTTGAAAAATGTCAAATAAAAAAATCTTATCATATGTACCAAGTTTGTAATTCATCTTCTACTCTTTTAAATTCGCTCATAAGGAAAAACAGAAGCCAGTGCCCCCCCCTATCAAACAACGTATCGTTACCAAACCTTAAAATTACTCACCAGATTGTAATTATAATGCTATGAACCAAAAGTTTCTTTACTCAAGCCACTCAGAATAAGTATTAGTTAGTTACCCTCATAATCTTAATTAAATAAATATTTCATTTCTACCAACATATTTCCTAGGTGCTCAACACATTTAAAAAATATGTAACGTTTTACAATTTTTTTTCTATCTCTACAACTGATAAATACTTAAAGTTGTAATCGATTGTTATGTGTTGCACACCAATTATGTTTTCTTTTTATAAAACTGATTTATATAAAGAAGCTGTAAATTAATTTTTGTCTTAATTTATAAAATTTAAAACATTCTTCACCTTAACAGAAAAATAAACTGAGTTAGTGATTTTGATGAAAATTTATAAAAATTATGTGACAAAACTATTTTTTTTTTCTAATAACTCCATGTATATTATTTTTATTATATATGTAAAAAATTTAATTAAATAAAAAAAATAAAAAAGGTTTGAGTAAATTGCCAAAATCATCCATGTGGTTTTATATTTGCCAGTTTCATCGAAATATTATTAACTTAACAGAAAAATAAACTAAGTTAGTGGTTTGGATGAAAATGGCAAAAAGTTACAAACGTTGGGGGCAATTTGGTATAAAAGTGTCATTTTGGACGAAAATGACAAACGTGCCCAAACCTCAGGGACGATTTTGGCAATTAACTCTTTTAAAAATACCCAAGGTACAACATTATCATGCATAGAAAACTTGCAAATTAATACTATTTTAATTAGGGGTATTGTTAAATGGGGTGTGATAAATACACTCAATATAAGGATAAATCTACCCATTAGTCAAACTTTGTAATGATTAAACATTTTATTACATTATTTTATTATAAAAGTCAAATGTAATAATTATGTTTTTATGTTATTTACTTTATTACATTATAACTTTGTAATGATTAAGCATTTTATTACATTATTTTATTATAAAAGTCAAAGGTAATAATTATGTTTTTATGTTATTTACTTTATTACATTATTTTATTATAAAAGTCAAAAGTAATAATTATATTTTTTATGTTATTTTATTTTATAATACTTTGTTACTTTTTTATATTTTTTTTCTACTACTTATCTTGTATAACAAAAAAGAAATACATATATACAGTTAACCATTACAATTTTATATATTACTAATGGATGAACTATATTTGTAATTTAACAACGGATTTTTTTGTACTATATTAATAATTTATTTAGAAAATGGTCGTTTCCCGTCGTACAGGGCCTAATTAATCAAAAAATATAAAGGTATGTTAATCTTGCGAATTAACATTTTCCATTAAAAAACAAAATCAGGCAAAAAGTCAAAATGGACCGCTCAATTTAAGTCGCCAAATTAAGTCGAAAACGTAAAAACGTTGAACCATACGCATGTTGCGTCGTGTTAAGTCGCCAAATTTAGAAGAAAACGTAAAAACATTGAACCATATACGCACGTTGCGCCGTGTGAACTCGTAAAATTTCGAGCGAAACATAAACAAAAAAATTACAAAACATGAAAAGTAGAAGGCCAAAGTTGAAAGTAAAAAACTTGTGAGGTTAAATTTGAAAAAGATAAATACTGTTGGATTAAAAGTAAAAAAAAAACAAATACTTTTTAGCTAAACATATAATATCAAACTTTTTTTGAAAACTCTCATAAGCTTCTAGTACAACTCCTTTATGCATAACAATATATCAGTATAATATCAAAACTATTTTGAAAACTCCCCTAAGCCTCTAGTACAATTACTTTATGCATAACAATGTTGGAAATTTATAATGTGGAAATGTAATTGAATAATAAAGAACTGATAAATCATTTTATATAGTACGGTTAGATAGAAATAAAAAAAAAGATAAAAAGAAAGAAAAAACAAGTGGGGAGAGCCTGTAGGAAGACATTTGAAAAAAATAAAGAAAAAGGGCTCCCTTTATTAAATTGTATTTTTTGTGAGTTTTTTAAAATAAAAGGAGGAGAGAGATGGATAATAATGGGTCAGCTTGTAAATAAAGCATTTAATGTCTTTTCTTCAGAGAACGCCACGTGTATGTACATGCATGGTTAACTTTATACTCTAAAGATGTTAAAAGTTGACTTATGGCTGAAATGGCTGACTTGTGGGTAAAAGTAAAAAAAAAAATTGACTTTCTAGGTGTATTTAACAATACCCTTTTGGAAAAGTAATCTGTATTGATATTTAATTATGTTTTAAAAATAGTAAACGTTATTGACAAATTATGAAAATTTCCAGTCAACTAAATTAATGTATTTTTAACAATTTTCATTTAGTAAAGGGGTATATGGCTATTGAAAAAAAAACCGGTTATAGTTGAGGTTTGATGTGTTAGTTTTTTTTAGTTTACTTTTTCCTTGTCATAGACTTTGAGTTTAATATTGACTTCGACTTTACATACAGGGCAGGACACCATTCCACTTCAGATGACTTAATCAAGTATCGTGCGGTTGATGAAATTGAAGAGGGAGCAATAAGGTCGAATCACAACATAGGAGACACCATAAGGAATCAGGTAAAAACTCGGACTAAATGTTTACCTGATTTCTTGTTTTTTTTTTTTTTTTTTTAATGTTTGGTTCGATTTGAAAGTGATTATATGTGAAATGTTATACATTAACCGTTTGATAAATATACTTACTTGCATAACTTGTGTAACTAACAATGCTCTTAACTAGCACAAGCAATTGAAACCGCAGAGCGGATAGAAAAACCATCGCTTGCATACATGTTCAACAACGCGGATAGAAAAACCATCGCTTGCATACATGTTCAACAACGTATACAATGTTCCCTCTAGAGGTCTTAGGGAGCAAGAGATTTTTTTGACATCCCTCTGACGTTCGAGAT
This sequence comes from Helianthus tuberosus, assembly GCA_030545235.1. Classification (NCBI taxonomy): domain Eukaryota; kingdom Viridiplantae; phylum Streptophyta; class Magnoliopsida; order Asterales; family Asteraceae; genus Helianthus; species Helianthus tuberosus. The sequence goes on along the minus strand of CM060412.1, from coordinate 142,626,754 downwards.
TTTTGTAACTATTTTCTTTAAGGATACAAGTCAACAATCCATTGTGAAAACTAATAACTATTTCATGTTCGTACTTATATCAAGAACAAATGTTCACACATTTTTAAAGCAAACAATATGCTTCAACTTGGTGCAAATAATACCAATATAGCTTTGGTAGTCTACTAAGTTGAATGTGTTCTAAAAAGTTGAGGGAAAGTATTTTATTCTAAATAAAGCACTCGTAGAGTCGTCGATACTAAAGTGAGCTTCATATTCTTGATGCACTGGTCGCTAGTAAAACTACGGATATTGAGCTTCTCAGCTTACGATAAATTGTTGTCTCATCAAATATTTAAATAATGAATCTAACATGGAAATCCTCATAGTATAGCATTCATGTTTTGAAGATATGAAATTATGTTCACTACTATGAAGGTTTGGTGCACAAGACACAAATTCATAAAACACTATACGTACATATGTATGCATTTTGAAAACATTATACGTACATATGTATGCATTTTGAAATATATATATACACACACGCATGTGTGCCTAAGGTAATTAGGCTATCGGTGTGGGGGTCTGTCGGTGGGACGTAAAGCTCCATGGAGGCCCGTCCACACCTCCCCTCACAGCCCCAGCCCCAGCCCCGTCTTCCCCCTTGACAGTCCTATCTTCCTTATCCAACACACACACGTGTATTTTTAAAGGGGCTCAACACCACACCCGATGACGTGGCCGCCTACGTGACACGTCATACCATTTTGTCTATATGCCCATAGCCCAAATACGCATGATGAAAAAGATCAGATCAAAGGAGAAGAAAAAGAATAGATGAGAATGAAGAGAGGAAATATTCTTACTATCATTCTTTTCGTATAAATTAAATTGTTAAATAATAACCATTACCATTGAAGCTCAAGGTATACGTGCTTATGTGATTCTCTTTTTTTTTTTGAAATTTGCTTATGTGATTCTTTTCATTCTTACATAATCACAAGCATTAATTGAGGAAGCATATAGGTACAAGCGCATACAAACATACATTACGGTGCTGTTTGTTTTTGCAGACAAAAACTGTCTGCAGTCTGTTTTCAGCTGATTTTATGTCTGCAACTGAAGATGTGGTCTGAAGGTCTGCAAGCTGAAAATATAATACTGTTTGTTTTATAAATTGTATATCATCTGTATAACATAAAAATAACCATAATACAACCACCACCTCCATAATACAACCACCACCTCCACAATAAAACCCCACCACACTGCCACTCTCTCTCTCTCTAAAACCTGATCGGTGATGTTAAAAAAAAACATATAATCAATATTATGTGGCTCACATAGCCAGAAAACACAGCAACAAACCTAATTCTAATTCCTCAAAATTCAAACACAAATAATGAAATTAACACATATAAAACACTCCGGTAAACACAAATAATGAAATTAACACACATAAAATAATGAAATTAACACATACAAATAAGAGAACAGGAGAGCGAGATAGAACGAAGGAGGAAGAAGGGGGCGGCGCCGCCGCTGCAGCGGTGATGGAGCCGGTGACCAGTTTCGAGCGATGGAGGGGACAAAATCAAACATCAGCAGCCGTATTGAAGTTCCGGTAAGCACCTGGGTCATCTCACTTTCAAATCGCAAGTCCTTCCTACTTTTAAAAGCTTCTTTTTTTCCGATTCGTATCAGTTTTAGGGGGCGTCGGGTGTCGGATGGTGGTGGTCGTCGGCCGTGGTTACTGCACGGGAAGTGGCGGAGGTTTTGTGGGTGTTGTTGGGAGTGGAGCGGCCGTGAGACAGACGAAGGTGGAGGTGGGTTTTGAAGATCTGATGGTGGTGGTGCTGGGTTTTAAAGAGGGAGAGAGAGAGAGGAGGAAGATCAGTGGGTTTTGAAGATCTGCAAGGTTTGTGAAGATGTTACATAAAGGCTTTTTTTTTAAGCTAATAAAAGCATTTTTCAGATCTTCTTTAAAACAAAAAACAAACAGTCTTCAAGGCTTTTTGTCTGCCCGCCTGCAGACATATGCTTCTTGCAGATGTTTTAAGCAAAAACAAACACCCCCTACATGAACTTGTTTCTATTGTTTTTATTGTCTTTTGGAGTATCCTAATGATTAGGTGAAGTATGTGCCACTGGTATATACTCATCTCGACACCATAATAGTTGGAAGTTAGGACCAAAACCTTTTGTGTGAAGGTTAAGTCCTGCCATTCGCTCGGGCTAAAGAATAACAGCGGGCGAAGTCCATGACATTCTGCATTTCTGCTCAAGTCCTGCTATGATTTTCCATATAATAATTTGTGTGATAGCGGTCATCAACGAATACTAAATGCCTCAGTTTAATCTTCGAAAACTATACCATTCATTCAAAAAGACGTTTGCATAAGGCAAAGCTAATAAAATACGTCTTCATGTCATGTAAAAGACGAACCCCATGGGTACCATTGTCCTTACGTTACTAAAAAAATAGGATAGAACAAAATGAACACAAATTATTACTTCAACAAAATCATAATTAGCGAATAACGTATTGCTAGAAACGAAAATTTAACGAGCAAATCGTATAAATCATTGATCATATGTTTAGGAGCACATTGCCAACACACTACAAAAAGAACACTCTTTTTACTTGTAGCTATCGTTATACAGATTTCCTTGTAAACAAGTCTTTCATTCAAACAAAAATACTTCATGAGGGGAAAAGTAAGGTGACATGAGACCTCGATTTAAAAGTGTGAGGCACCACGACGTTTAGGTCCCCACTCCCAAAAGCTTATATAGATGTGAGGCATGAGCATGATGTACGCAAACACTGCTCAATGTACAACCAGATAAGCTTTATTTATAACCAGAAATTGTCCCTCTCGTCTATTTTACATATCAACCTTTTTATCAAGTAAACTTTCATAATTGCTTCATACTTTTGGTTGCTTTACATCTCGGCCCTCCTACATACCCTAATTTTGACCCAAAAGTACTTAGATGCCGCCTCAAACTCATGAGGCGTAGCACGCCTCCCCCTCTAGGGCCTTAACACGCCTTTTAAAACCAAGTTTGAAATAAGTATGCAACACATGTAACCATGAGAAAGAGAATAACCAATAAATAGTTGCTATTTGTAGCATGATACTCAAAAAATGTACAGGAAAACTACCATCTATGCAAAAAAGCACTCTGACAATCATTTTGCAGGGAAACAAAATCAAACAAAAAATCATCAAAGCGAAGAATTAAATAACCCATCCTAACAAACAACACCATGAAACATAATCATGCTACTTTGTAACTTAAAATACTAGGACCAAGCTCATAACTTCAAAATAATAAGTTAACTACATGCCATTATTAAAAACAAAAATGAGGCATTATAATCAATATCATCATTCATCAACAGGAAGCCATAAATTACCTCAATTTCCTGATGATCTGACAGCCTCAAGAACTATCAATGCTTGCTCTTTCAACAACTCCATCCGCTTCACATAAAGCTCAAGCTCCTCCTCCTTCAACTTCATCCACTTCGCCTCCAACTCCGCCCGTTTAGACCCCTCAACCAATTCCAATCCCGCCTTCACAATCTCCTCCGACACAACCGGAGAAACATTCATCCCAACATACGAAACGAACCGCGATACATCCACATTCTTCTCAACATCCATCATCACCTTATCCTTATCCTTATCATCCGCCCCATTCGATTCCAACAAACTAGCACTCGTACCAGCACTAGCAGCATTGCCCTTTAACTTACCATTATTTTGAATTGGATTCTTCTTCTTCTTACTCTCTAATCCAACATTACTATTATTATTATTACTATTACCGTTACCCTTACCGTTACTATTACTGTTACCGCCCCATATTATTTTCGACAATTCGTAAGCTTTCTGTTCATGACTCTTCGAAAAACTCCTATCCTTCCCATCCTTCTCCCGACTCGCATTATTCACATACTTCTTCTTCAACCGCCTAATCTTATCAACCAACTGTGATCTACTAAAATCCACATGTAACGACTTCTTAATATACTCATGAAACGCGCCCATATCCGCTATCGGATCCTCACCGTTTTCCTTCTTATAACCTATCATACCTTCCAATACCACAATCTCATCATCCTCACTCCACAGCCTCTGAAACAACTTCTCATTCTTCAGCGGAGCCACCGCAGCCTTACTTCTTGCTGGAGACGGCGTAGTAACCGTTTTAGATCCCGCTTTTTTAACTGATTTTGATTCTATTGGCTTTGAAGAGACCGGCTTGACGTTCGGATTAGCAACAATGGACATTTTAGGTGGTAAATCGGAATCCGTATCGCTTTCGGATCCGGACTCTGCCGGAGTAGAAACCGGTTTAGATCCGGATTTTTTGACTAGTTTTGAATTTATTGGCTTCGAAGGGACCGGTTTGACGTTCGGTTCTGGAACAACTGACTTTTTAGGCGGTAAATCGGAATCCGAATCGGATCCAGATCCGAACCCTGCCGGCCTGGGAACCATTTTAGATCCGGTTTTTTTGACTGATTTTGAATCCATGGGTTTCGAAGAGATCGGTTTGGCAGCTAATTTTGAATCCATGGGTTTCGAAGAGATCGGTTTGACATTCGGATCTGAAACAACGGACTTTTTAGACGGTGAATCGGAATCGGTATCGGTTTCGGAACCGGATTCAGATCCGGATCCGGACTCTTCCGATTCGGATCTATCTAGATCTGGAGCTTTCGATTTGTTAACCTGCATCTTCATCTTCATCTCTCCATTCGCCGGAATCTGCTTCAACTTCTTCGCATCTTTTTCAATCGCCGCCGGAGACGGCAGTGGCCGCTTACTCTTCGCCGGAGACGGCAGTGGCCGCTTACTCTTCGCCGGAGGCGGCGTTACAACCGTTTTAGATCCAGTTTTTTTGACTGTTTTTGATTCGTCTCGTTCCATTGGTACAGAACCGGTTTGTTTGACGGCAGAATCACCGGCGATTGACTTTTTTGGCGGTAAATCATCGGAATCGGTGTCGGAATCGGAACCTGATTCTTCTGATTCTGATGAAGATAGATGTGGTTGAGGTTTGGTGACGGATTGAGGAGGTGCGGTTAGGGGTTTTTTAAGCTCCGGTTGTGTTGGTTTTACTTTTTTGCCGGAATCTGTATCGGAACCGGAATCTTCAGAATCTGAACCGGAGATTTCTTCTTCCTCTTCGTCCTCTGAAGATGATGAATGATTAGGTTTCAGATCGTTTTGTGCCATGATCTTGAGTCGATTGACGATTTCCAAAATTAGGGTTTGTAAAACGACGGACTGCTGCTGCTTCTATCGATTGGTAGGCTTATAAGATGATAAATATGCAATTATACATAAACGGTCCTGGATTATTCAACAATGACCAAAAAACCCCTGTAATTAAGATATGTAAGTTATGTTTTTGATGTATGTAAAAACTTAAAAAAATAAAATAAAATAGAAAGAAACGCATGATATGAATGAGCTTGGTATCGTACCAAAAGTATTGATTTTGAAAATCGCTAAAAATGAGTACCTATACTGGTACTGAAAGTATTGATTTTGAAAGTGTTTATTGTTTTCAGTGGGCTCTGCCAAGGGTAGGAGCATGGCATCCATTGCCTCTGAAGGGGATATTGGCTCCACCTCGTCTAATGGAGTGTGGCTGTGCCCCTTTAGAAATTTCCACGAGTGTAAAGACGGCAAGCCTGGGTCTTCTGGGTATAACAGATTAATCGCGCATTTTCAGCAATTTCATTTTAAAGATGATCGTAAAGAATCCCTTCAGGATGCGTTGTCCAAGGATTTAGACTTGTTTTCAAATGTTGGGGAAACCTTGCGGGTATTCGGTTATTGGTTGTGTGGGAGGTGCATGAAGACACACGCACTTAGTAGGGGGTGTCATCATCCTGATGGTGTTTTTACATTCTCTAGGAAATCCGGGTCTGATGAGGATTTTGTCGTGGGGATCCCAAGGCCCCAAGATCCTATGATGGTATTTGAGCTTAGGACCCCGCAGGGAGTGATGGGAGATGTCGCTCTTCTTGAACGTGTTTTCTCCCTTCCGGTTCGAACTGTAAAGAGCATCCCCCCAAGCTTTCGTTTAGCATTTGCACAAGCTTTGACAGGTGCCATCCATAAAGTACTAGCTTCCCCTGGGACTGTTGAAAGTTGGGTCAAACTCTTGTTCTTACCCCGTTGTACTCTTAAAGTGGTTAAGCCGTCTTCCAGGCAAGAGCGAAGGTCGGGGAATCGAAAGTCCTTGCAATGTGATAATATTTTGCGGGCTTTAGCTATGTGGAATGAGGGCTCTGGTTTTGAGGTTTTGGTCAATTCCCTCATCGCTGATAGTGGAGAAAGGGTCGTGCGTGGGGGGGAGGCACACCGGGAGATAGCTGAGGATGTTAGCCCCAACATCAAGCAATGTCTCAGAAAAGTGAGTGATGGTCACTTCACTGCTGCAGTTAAGGTGTTGTGTTCCAGTGGGGTTGCTCCTCGGGGGGAATCTACCATGCAAGCCCTTATCGACAAACATCCCTTCGCGCCACCCCCGAACCTCCCTTTAGCACCTCTTCCCAACCTGCGTTATCCGTGGATAAAGACTGCGTCCACAGGTGTGTGAAATCTTTCCCGAAAGGGACATCTTGTGGGCGAGATGGCCTCCGGGCCCAACACCTGTTAGACGCTCTTAGCGGCGAGGGGTCGGCAACTGCCTCGGGGTTGCTTACTGCAATTACTAAAGTGGTAAACCTTTGGATAGGGGGTTATGTCCTAAAGTGCTTGTGGATTTTGTTGCTTCGGCCCCCCTAACCCCTTTATTGAAACCTGATAATGGAATTCGCCCTATAGCTGTGGGGGCAATTTGGAGAAGATTGGTCTCCAAAGTAGCCATGAAGAAAGTTGGGAAAGATGTTGTTAAGTACTTGGGGGACTACCAATTTGGGGTGGGGGTCCCCAATGGGGCGGAGGCGGTGCTGCACAGCGCTAACAGGTTTCTTAATTCTTTTCATTCAGATGGCTCGCTGGCCATGCTTACGGTTGATTTTTCCAACGCTTTCAACTTAGTTGACCGTTCGGTTTTGCTTCGCGAGGTCCATCGCCATTGCCCCTCCATATTCCCGTGGGTTCAATTTCTGTATGCCCAGCCTGCTAGGCTATACGTGGGGAATGACCGCATCGGGGCATTCACAGGGGTCCAGCAAGGGGATCCCTTGGGACCTTTGCTTTTTGCTCTAGCTTTACACCCCTTAGTGCTTCAGGTGCAGGAAAACTGCAAACTCCCCTTCCATGCTTGGTACTTGGATGACAGGACGGTTATCGGGGACGCTGTTCAGGTTGCTAAAGCTCTTGAAATCATCGGTTCAGAGGGTTCAGCCTAGGGGCTACAGCTTAATATTAGAAAAACTGAGATATTTTGGCCGACGTGCAACGGGGTGAAGGTCCGGCCAGGGCTTTTCCCCAGTGAGATTGGGAGGCCGGAGAGAGGTGTTAAACTACTAGGAGGGGCAGTCAGCCGTGATGCCAGTTTTATTAGTGGTCTAGCAGCTAAGAGGGCAACGCGAGCTGTTGACATTATGGGACACCTTCCCTTGTTGCGGGATCCTCAAAGCGAACTCCTCTTGCTTATATCATGTATGGGGGTTGCAAAGTTGCTATTTGGTTTGCGAACTTGCCAGCCCCCCTTTGTGGATGATGTTGTTTCATGTTTTGATAAAGGTCTTCGTGCGGCAATAGAAGACATTGTCGTATGTGGTGGGGCTTATTTTGGTGAACTCCAGTGGCGGATCGCGACTTTGCCGATGCGGCTTGGTGGGTTGGGCCTTCTCTCGGCCCGAGATGTGGCTGCCTATACTTTTGTGGCTTCCAGGTCTCAATCTTGGGAGTTGCAGGATCACATCTTATGTAACAGTGGGGTTGCTAACACTGACTCGGATTATGTCAGCGCCTTGGAACACTTGCATAAATCTCTCCCAGACTCTGATCTCGGCGGTTTCTCTAACAAGGACACCGCCCCCAGAAAGCCACAGAAAACTTTGACGAATGCCCTATGTTGTCGAATCGCACAAAGTTTGGGAGAAGACTTCCATTTATCCCCCCGCCAGAAAGCCGTCATTGAATGCCTACAGAGGCCTCACGCCCAGGATTTCTTAACTGTTATTCCTATTGAAGGTCTAGGTCAACGTATGTCAGCGGTGGAGTACCGGTCAATCCTTAAGTACCGTCTGATGATCCCCATGTTCCCAAATGATGAAACTTGCCCAGTCTGTCGTAAAGCGTGCCTGGATAAATACGGGGAGCATGCGTTACACTGTAGAGAGTTGTCGGGGTTTAAGTATCGTCATGACTTTGTTCGAGACGCGTTAATGGATATTCTCAGACGAGCAGGGATCTCGGCAAATAAAGAGGCACCGGTTAATTTTCTTACAGACCCGACGGAAGGGAGGTCCAACCTACGCCCGGCTGACGTGCTAGTTTTTGGTTGGGAGGGCGGGAAACATGCTTGTGTCGATCTCACAGGTGTATCCCCCCTAGCCGGGTTTTGGGAAAATGGGTTTGTGGCGGGGCAAGCGGTATTGAAAGCAGAGTCTAAGAAAGTGGAAAAGCACGCGAAAGCTTGTGAGGATAATCAGCATGCCTTTGTCCCCCTAGCGTTTGACACGTTCGGCTCCTTGGCACCGGAGGCGGTTCGGTTCTTGGCTAGAGTTCAGCGTGTGGTCCACAACAACTTTTCGACCCCTCAGGGGCGAGGCTTTGTTTTTAGTAGATTAGGGTTTTCCATTCAGAAGGGGATGGCGGCGCAGTTTGTTGCCCGTCTACCTGCTATTCTTATGTATTTGCCGTATTGATTGGAATGAAAACAAAGTAGATAAAATACCAACCGGTACTAAGTCGAAAACAACCGATCCTTAAAAACGTAAAAAATATATACCAAATTGGAACAGAAATTCCATCGGTAAGGTTTGATACTGATACCAGTATTTTCAGTACCCAGTACCGATTGCTCATCCCTAAAGCATGGTATATTTAAATTAAGTAAAAAAATATTTGAATTTAATTTAACTTTAACCACTGTTAACTGAATTTGAAAACTAAGACATATTAAATTAAATAAGATGCAAAATTTAGAAGAAATAAATATTAGATAATTTTCAACAAGAGATCAAAATAAACTTATAATAAACAAACAAAAAGGATACACATAAATAAAGAAATAACATATAATGTAGTGGAAATAGTTCACTACGAGTCATTTTATATGTATCAAAGTTGGAAAGAAGAAGATACAAAAAGTATCGAAGAACTAGAAGGAGAATAGAGAAGCTTTTTGTAAATTCAATTCTGCATGCCATAATCAAACCTACTCGCTAATAAATAGCCTTACAAGAAAGCAAATAACAACTACCCATGACTTCACTATTCAACTTAACACACGTACCTACCCACTAATTAAACTGACTCACAACATTAATTAACTAAAAAAGAAACATGAATAACGTGGGCATGCAGGTGGTAGCATAGACACGTATCATCATTCCACACCACCTCGTGACAAAACGAGTCTCCACAATTTACACGAACCTATAATCACTAACAAGCCTTATTGTCACCTTATCTTGAAGCTTTAAGAAAATCAAACTGTAATGAATATCTGACGGAATTTTACAAGACCTGATAAGATACATATTATCAAGTTTTTGGGTATAGTATCAGTTTGTTTTTTTTTTTTACACTTGTAAAGAGTATTGAAGAAAATCCAAAGAGAATAATGCACTCTAAAGTGTGTATTAGAAGTCAATGATAAACCAACTCAAAATCTACAAAGACAACACTTAGCCAAATTCTTCTAAGGATATGAGAGAATGAATAAAAAAATTCTTTACTGATCTAATCAACTGTATGATACGGACAATAAAGAGCTTGTCAAGACATTTTCGAGGAAGTGTGTCTACTAAGTGGGCTAGTCCTAGATTGGCAACCCACCCCTCTTGGATAATAAACGGTTTCTAACATAAATCTTAACACAAAAGATAATTGTTAACTCATACCCTAATTGACAAATTTCTTGTCACTCTCATGTACACTATTCAATTTTGTATGACTTTTCATGCTTTGTATACTTTTTTTTATGCACAACCCTCTAGCTCTTTCTCTTCATTTCAACATTAAGATGGTGTTCTGCTATATTATCATAAGTAAATATATTATATAGTATAATATTTTTTAGTTTGTTTAAATATAAATTAATTTCTAGATAAATAAATTTTGTATTTCTTATTAACTATAGGAAATATATTTTTATTTTACTATAAAACTAACATGTTGTATATTAACAAAAAAATATTGTTTTATTTGAAGGTTTATGTTTCGATTTTGACAAATTTACATTTATCTTTAAGATGTCAGATTTACGCAGCTTCGATACTTATAACATGTTTAATCAAGATTAAATTATAGTTTATGTGTAAGTATGATGTTCGTATAACCATGTTTGATTAAATCAAATAATTCTTATAATTTTATTTTGAATTTTAATAACCATATACTATCCATTACTCTTCTAAGTAAAACAATAATTATATTTTACAGCCTGTTGTAAGGTGCAAGTCCTTAATATTATTTACTATTTAGCAATTGACATATGTGGTTTCACTTTCACTCCTTTATATTTTGTTAGAAAAAAATCTTATAAGTTGATAACTTTATTTTAGAAATGACATCAACTCATCAAAGTGAACCTGTTTGTATTTCTTTTATCTAAATTTCGAACGATTATCTTCACATTTTTTGTTTATTTTTTAATACATTTTACGTTTCGGTCTAAATTTGGCGAGTTATACTCATCAAAGTGTACGTTCAACATTTTACGTCTATTTTTTGTTTGCTTTAACGGCCCCGCCACAATGTGCGGGTCCTAAAAGCTCGTTAGAATTAGGCTACAATAGTCCCTCTCGGCACTAACTCTTCTCATTACCATTTGCTACCCATTATTCTAGCTAGTTGCGATTGAACACTTCAATACCATCTTGACCTTTAGTTAACTTTGTTGTTGATAAACCAAGATTGCATATGGTCTATAATCTGTGTTGGTACCCAGTGGCGGCTATGATGGTGTGCAGGGAGGACATCCGCACAAGACCTGTGATTTTGAGGGGCACGCGATTTTTTTTAAAAAAAAAATCCGATATATACACGTTATTTTTTTTAAATAGTAAACACATACCAATTCTAATACAGACCCATTTACAAATATTTTTTATGGTGTAGAATTTAGCTCACTTGGCATTAGTTTATTGAGCTCAATACTAATTTGATTTTTTTAAATAATAATAAAACATTACGGATGGGCACATTTTTTCGAGCTTGAACATGGTACGTGAATTCTCAGAAACCCCTCTCTTGGTACGGTAAATAATAATAGTTACTACCGTAACCCCCCTGAGTACCAACCCTGAGTTTTAGATGACTATCCAACAATTTGAATGAACTAAGATTGCATATGGTTAGTATTTGGTATTGGTGGTATAACTCTTGATTCACTAATTTCTATAGGTGGTGTGCACATGCATTTGCTTATTATGTAGGTTAAATAAATTAATCTTGATACAAGATTATAAAATATAGAAAATAACGCTTTCTAAGATGAATGATTAAGAAATATTACCATAATCAATATTAAAAAATGGTTTGATGAGTCTTCCATTGCATAGCCATTTGATCACCAATGTATGCATGTATCTACACGAAAATCTAAGATAATAAGTCATTTTGTTCTACTTAAGTTAGAAATTCACAAATGAAATAGAAAGGCTGTTATGTTGTGATATTTGAACCAGTTAAACTAATTAAAGGTGATATTTGAACTAGTTAAACTATGAGAACATCATGATGGTAAAGTAAATTACAAGAATTAAAGTTAGGAATGAGATTAGTACAATATCCGTACCTGTACCAAAAATACTAATATCGAATTTGAACAAAATTAAGGGGTTGTTTGTTTACCTCTTAATGAGGGTCTTAATGGTTCAGATATCTTACTAGTTCAGCACTTAATGGTTCAGACTGTTTGTTTCACGAGTAGATGTCTGAATGGTTCAGACATTTGCCTCTGAAAGGTTAAGATTTATACAAAGTCTGAATGGTTAAGACCTCTAATCTGAATTGGTCAGACATTTGCCTCTGAACGGTTAAGCATTATACAGGCTCTTAATGATTCAGACCTCTTACTGATTCAGCACTTAATGGTTCAGACCTATTACTGGTTTAGTACTTAACCATTCAGATATTGCCAAACAGCCCCTAAGTACAGACTACCATACTTGTAACGCCTCGTATTTCTGTATTGCTATGTTTTTAGAAAATACGTGTTCGCTTTCCTATTTTTGGAATCACGCTTGGAATCGAATAGAAAAAAAACTGACTAGGAACGGCAACCGCAGTGTTTTAACGCAATCGACAAACAACGTCTACTGACGCTATCTCACGCCTTTTTAAATTTAAAATTTTAGCTTACGACGCTACGTGGAGTTCGAGATTCGTAAATGGGTTTGTAGAAGCTGGCGGGCCACTTAAAAACACGGGTTTGGACTTGTGGGCCTTGGGCCCAAGCCCATTAAGTGAAACCTGGTACTTAAACAAGACAAACCCTAAAAGTTACTCAATTGTGTTCAGCCGCACTCTATTTTCTTCCCTCCCAAAAAAAAAAAATCTCAAAACTTGTCTTCAACCTAACACACCACTGCTTCTCTCCCTCACTCTCCCATTAGCACTCATACCTGCAACTTATAGAACTCAAACCCTCTGTTCCCCCCTCTACCGAGCTCCGGCGACCGGAGCTACATCTCCGACGGGCGGCACCCTTCTCCCTCCGACAACACACCCCACACCCCCATGACTCTTTGATCTTCCGGCGTATGAAAGTGGCGGCAGCAAGACCAATTAACGACATAGAGAGAGAGAGAGAGAGAAAGGCCGGCAAGATGGAGCGGCGCCGCCGCTCACGGCGGTGGCAGTGGAAGTGACGGCGGCGGTTCAAGGCCTTCGACAAATTTCCGGTAAAGAAACCCACCCCCTCTGTTTCTGTTTATATTGAAGGTGATGTCAATGTTGTTCTGGCCGGCAACGATCAGCTCAGATCTGAGTTAGGTTGGTCAGATTCAGGGCTCGGGTCTCGGCTCGTGGCGGTTCGGTTCAGGTTATGTTGCAGGTTCAAGCTTCATCTCAGTTTTGATTTGGGTAGGTTTGGTTCAATTTCGTTTTGTTCGGTTCAAGACGCGGGTCGGGTCAGTTAACAAGGCGTCTGTAGGACCGGTTTTCACTCCGTAACGATTGCGAACCGACTCGTGTAACGTGCGGAATCCGTACACGAACGTGACCGAACACACACAACGTAATTATAACTGTGATTCTATTGAATGATGTGAAATCATACAGCACCTGAATCACGTACACATCACTTTCTCTCTCTAGCTTCTCTCTCTAACACTAGAGCTCTCCAAAGTGCAAATGGCAAAAAGTTTCTAAAGTCTAACACTCAACAACTATTTATAGGCAACATATAAGGCTCACCCAATCGAGTAGGCATCTGATCGGGTGGTAATCTGATCGGATTGTCGTCCGATCGGGCAGCCTTTAAGAGTGTTAAATCTCCGTTAAACTTTCCGATAAGCTACGATCTTGATTGATGGAGGCGATAGACATACTGCACTAACAGACTCCCCCTTGGATATTGCCGCAGTCAATCTCAACTATTGAGTCAATCTCGTAGCGTCTTGTCTTTCTCTCTCTCTCTCTTGAGTCTTCTTTGAAAGATTAATTTCATCAGCAACCACATACTCCCTCTTTCTTGAACAAAATTCCCATGGATCTGTCTTCAGCTTCAGCTCCCCCTTTCGGTAGACTCTTTCTTCAGGCTCCCCCTCTCGTCAAGCTTCCGTGCTTTTGGGATCGACACCTGGCTTTCTGGTTACAAGCTCTTCCAGGATAGTTACCTGGCTTCTTGAATGCACGCTTCCCCTTGCGTTGAGCTCGTCTTCAGACTCTCCCTTAGACTCGGCTATCGGGATCGTAGTCTGGTACAACATCTGCAACTCTCAAACATTTATAAGTACAAACGTTTTGAATATCCAGGATTGAAAACCTGGCTCTCTCAGCTTATGCTAAAATATTTCAACAGTGAAAGCATTTTCGATTAACCAGGAATCGTGACCTGGCACTTAAAAACTTTTAATCAAGATCCTGGCTCTAAAATATAATAATATGAATATTTCCAGGATTACTTGATTCTCTCCGCCTATCAACAATCTTCATAGATTTGGCAGTATTAAGTATCCAAAATCGAAATCTAGCTCTTTACCACAGATTTTAACAATTTGAGCATCCAAATCCCTCACAGTTAATCATCCAAGTCCAACTTAATGACCTTGGAGATTTCACAAACTGTTTTTGATTTTTTATTAAAATTTCAAGTTTCAAATTAATGAACTTCTTGAGTTCGCGTCAGAGGATCATATCAGTTTATGACAAATCACTAGCACCGTTGAGCTTTAAATCACTTTAAGTTCTAAACGATTCACTTAGATTGTCAGTATACTGATCCACTTTAAATTTTCACACAAAGTTCAATTGATTCGAGTTACGAGTTTAATGTTTTAAGGACTTAAACTTATTCGCGAGTCCCACCTCAGAATATACTCCCGTATCAAAATTCCCTAGATTCAGTCTTACAGGTGAATATACCAATTTGATATCTGTATCTGGGTTAGTGCGAGACCTTGAGAGCTCAGGTATGAACTTCCGTTCAGTCAAAGAGATGAAGGCTCGTCTTTAGGTGTGTTCCCTTTAGGGAATCTTTTCTTCAACTGCAACCGATTCATATCTTTCGATATTTTTCAATTTTTGTGCAGAGGGTAAGCTTTTAAAAGCGCGTAAAGTATTATACGAGGTCTAAGCCATTGCTTCCGCAATATCAGAAGACCAGGTATAATACCCCAGATATCAAACAGTATAAAGACCTAGTATCTCATAATCAGGCAATCTCTCAAACAAGATTTCGGGGGTTACCCATATATCCGAGAGATGTTCCCCACGAGATAAGTAAGTATTTGATATTTAGGTTTATATCTCGAAAACAATCTACTAAGCGTGTAAAAACCTACTGGCATATCATCAGTGAGACCGTTTATCACAATTAACATTCCATTTCTTTAGCGTACTGTGATTGTCTACTGATGTACTATCATTTCCTCTTTTTACACAAAAACTCATTTTCGAATTTTATCATGTTTTTGGCTTTTTCAAATTTTCTAATGTTTTTGGATTTTCTGACAATTTCTTACTCCCCCCTAAAATTCAAAACCACTAAAAGAAAATTTGACAACCTTATACTGATAGCTTTGATTCGCCATCCATTTTATGCTTTTCATGCTCTGTTTTGCAGAAAATATAACGTATAAAGCAGTAATTACCCCCATGATTTACAACACATTGATATTTTACAGTTTGAAAACCGTTTTTCAATCTTGTGAAATTAATCATATTTGTTCAGCTGTGAGGGTTTCGGTGTATTCACTCAACATATTTTTGATTTTTTTGAATTTTTGACATGTTTAAAAACAAACATATTTTTGTTTTTTTAAATTTTTAGGGTTTTGAAATATAGTTTATTTATGTACAGAAACACAAACTCCCTGTTTAACAGTCGCAGGGACCAGCAGCCTTCTCCTCTCCTTGTGCCAGGCTGCTCCGATTTCCATTCTCACAGTCTTCAATTTTCTTGAGCACCTGCACATTCAACTATTGAATTATTTGAACAATTTAGCCCAGGTATGTTTGACCTTAGGCATTTCAACACAAAATGCATCATTTATCTTTGGAAAATCTTTGTCATTTTGTACAAAAACTTTGTCAATTTTGACTTCAACTTTTTCATCATTTACCGAAGTCGTTTGTTTCTTAACTGACCATGTTTGACCTTTTGGGGTCCCTCTTTTGTAAAAGTGTGAATCTTTTTGAACATTTAGATTCTGAACAACAGTTGGTTTCCAAAACTGGTTTGGTTTTGTTGCATCACCCGTTGTTTTCCAACTTTGTGTCGTTCTAAATCTGGGTATGTGAGAATTCCAGGTTTGTCTTGAATCAAACCTATTTGGATTTGATTTCCAAGTTTGATTCGAAGCAAACTTGTTTGTGTTGTACCTCCAAGTTTGTTTTGAATCAAATCTGGTTGACCTTTGTTTCACATCCTCAGATTTCTGTTTCTCAACATCATCAGATTTCTTTTTCGTCTCAACACCAACAGGTTTCAAATTTGGACACTTGCGTGCAAGATGTCCAGTTTGATCACATTTAAAACATGTTCTTTTTTAGACATCTTTGACCTGTTGTTGTTTCTTTTTCTGAGCATAGAACTCTTCATTAGACTGACGCCTAAATTGGAGTTATTTCTCTTCTTCGGAACTTGTTCCGTGAACAAAACTCATTTTGTCTGAAAATTTGGTGTTTCGTTTCTTTTCCAATTTTGTTTCTTTTTATAACCCAACACAGCCTTCATGTTTTTCTTTTTGTAACTAGGTTTGTTATAAAAAGTTTTGTGAGTTTTTCCAGCAAACTTTGGAATCTCAGACTTTTCAATTTCAACCATTTTGAAAACTTTATCAATGTTTTCTGAAATCACATTCTGAATCGGGAATACAATATCTAAGAATAATTTTTCCGATCCAATCATGGTATAAACCAATCCTTTTGAATCATCATTCAATTTTTTCTCAGATTTTGAGTTTTTCAGATATTCTTCATGAAAACTACCATCATTTTCATCCTGTGATTCAGATTTACCTGTTTCAACCGACTCTTCTTTCAAAACACTTTCAACGACCTTACCTACCACATCTGAATCACTTGAGTCATCAAATTTGGAATAGGTTACGTCAATGTTATCTGGCAATTGATTGACCATGTTGAAAACTTTTTCGACTTTCTCATCATCATAAAATACGAACTTTTCCGGTGGTGGAACTTGATGATACTCTGAGCCAATGTTGAATATTCTTTCAAGCACATATGATGACGCATGGTAACTTTTTAACTTGTTGTTATCATGTTCTAAATAAGCTATTTGACGCTTTAGCTTAGCAACATCCTCAATGTAAGAATTGACAACTTGTTGCTTTATTGAATACTGTCGCTTAAGCGTATCAGTTGTTTCAGAACAGTATCTCAATCTAGATTGAACAAGTTTCATTTGACTCTTCGCATCTTCATATGATTGTTTTGTAATGTGTGTAACAACCCTCATTAAAAGTCTTATTTATTTTATTATTTTATCCAATAGGAAACCCTAATTGAGACACCCAAGTGATTCTGCACAAAACCTACAAATTTCAGAACAATCAGAATCAGGATCAGGGGCCCTAAAACTCGGGGGGGGGGGGGGGGTATTTTCTACTCGACGATTATCCATATATTTTGCTGTCTAAATATAATTTCGAGAATCTGTCGACTCAGCAGGCCTACACCAACACGTGGCTACCCTATAGCAAAAATGCAACCCTTACGGTCCGTAAGCATGTCAAATTTCGTGTATAAATAGTAGGGTCTGGGACTTGATTCTGGGCACTGAAACGACGAAGAAACTCAAAATACACTCTGAGATATCGTCCAAATACTCTCAAAACACACACGAATCACTAATTAGTATAACAGGGTGCTGCTACGATACAGGGTATTAACTCGATCGCTGCTACGATTCAATGTCCGATCGATTTAAACTATCCGACTGGATGTTTAAGCGCTATCCTTTGTCATTAGTCGTGATTCCGACAGGATGTTTGAGTACCACCTGAATTTGGGAAATACTCTGTCATTCGTTGTGAATCCGATGGATGTTTAAGTGATTGCACTTTGTCATTCGTTGTGAGAGTTTTAATCTCGTGAGTTATCGTAAAAGCTGTATTAGTTACTTACCTAGTTCGTGTGCACTAGGTTACAAGGCTAATCAATAGGCTAAGCTCTGCCTGTATAAATCTGCAATATATCAAGCCTTATCTGTAGACTAAACTTTGCCCATATGAATCTGCATGCTTATAATGTGAGTCATTCTCTTTTTATCAACTATTTTACAATACCTCAAATTATTTTCAAAGGTTATAATTACAGGGACTAAGTCGTGGATATCTTGAATCACTGGCTAGTGGGGTATTGTGCACATTACTAATTTTCTCCCAGTTAGGTTCATTGACCTACTAGGGATAATCATCACTATTTAGGTTCATTGATCTAATAGTGGTATGACCATCGTCACCATTGTGACACAGCGCCAGATAAAAATAAGATAGAAGCCATTGTAATCGCTCTTATGCTGTAATTAATAACTATGCATCATTTTATGTAAATAGAATGAACTCACTCAGTATTTCCCGCTGACAAAACCTTTTTAAAACGCGTTTCAGGTAATTATAGTAGATTGGAGTAAGAGATGGATACGGCACCGAAAGGCTTCAAGAAGTGACTTATTTTAATTAAATAAAATTAAGAAATATTATTTTATGTAATCAAATTTATTAAAGCTACCATTGTAAAATATGGGTTTATCCCATCTATTTAAATAAAATCAGGTGTTTATCAAAACTCTGATATTTTCCTAACTCACGGTCCTGATGAAATTTCCGCTGCAATATTTTTCAAAAATAATCACCGGTACCACTGGGCTGTTCACGACTCCCGATTCCATCCAGGGTGGGTCGGGGGTCGTGACAGAAGGTGGTATCAGAGCCACTGCTTAAAGCCAATAGGTGTTGTGATAATAATACCTAAATAAAAGAGTTAGGAGATTTCTGTTAACTGGTAGCACACAGGATAGTATTTAGACTTGAACTTAAGAAAAGATGCCTTAGTATAAAACTTCAAAATAAGCTAAGTACTTATGTGAATAAAGTATGATGAGTTTTGGTATGCCATAAAAATGGTAATTAGAATATTGCAAGATATGATAAATAAGCAATAACATTTAAATATTGCTTATTGATATTACTTGGGCTAGAATAAGATATGTTACGGGAAATACAAGTTTCCTTAATTCTAGATAAAAGCCCTAATAAAAGAGGCACTTTTTGAAAAGATACTATTTATGGGAAGTAGAAAATTTTCTCCGACAAGATTGGGTATGGTGTAGCAAGACTCTCCAGTTTGTCCGGATATAATGAGATTACCTCTCCGGCGCGAACCGGATAAGACGGGGTATATAATATGTCAAACAAGTGACAAGATTTCCCTAAATAGTATCATGATCAGATATCTGACTGGTTTTTGGAAATATGAATCTGTTAAATACATTGACCTGATAGATGGTATGTTTATTTCAGCATGTGAAATATATGATTATATATATATATATATATATATATATATATATATAAGAAATTTCAAAAGTCAATTAGGAATAAAGCACAATCATATGTGTCTAGATTTCTTTATCAAGAATCTATTTTCCGATATCAAACATTATTTCGTTTGATCATCTGTCTCGTAGCTCGTGTGATAAAATAAATAATGAAAACCCTTTTAGTTGAAACACCATCAAAATATAAAGAATTTCTAAATGCATTATCATAGACTATTAATGCAAGTAAGAAACATGTAAAGTTGTGCTAGTGCACAAGAAAACACATAAAACTTAAATTATAAGTCCACAGATGTCGAAGTATATCACATACGACTTCTAAGGCAAGACCTTTGGAAAATATAAATTAGGCATAATGACACCAATGCTAATTCTGTCAGTAGTAGAACTACTAATAAAAAAGAAGCACTTTGCCACGTGATCCTACAAACTACCTGAATATCACTGAGGTACGTTGGAACAATATTTCACAACTATCTATACATAGTCTAATCAGAGTCATAATTATTATCACTGAAAAAGGAGTCACATACCTTTGCAAATTCCCTATTTCATTTTATTCACATTCCCTGGTAATGTCACTTAACAACGGTTATTACACGAAATTCCAGATAAAGTTATTATATTTCTTTTTCTGACTTCTGCAGAAAATAAATTAACTTTCGTGTTTCTACTTCCCCTAATGGTCATCATACCATGAAAATTTCTTTCATAATAGCAAATATTGATCTATTTCATTTTAAATCCACACGTTACACATGCACTGTTTGTTGCGCATGTGGTTCATTTGATTTATAAAGACCACTGGAGGACTTCATTCTAATTTGGTATTTTATCCAAACTCAAATATCATTCTGCTTTTTGTACCGTGAACCGCATTATTGCAAAACGATAACTCCTTGATATCGAGTCAATAAACTTCTTGAAAAAATTTAATTTTCTTTGGCATACATAGTTTCTATTGTGACCATGTCCGAACTTTCTTATTAAAACTTGTTTAGTTTAAATCAAGTTCAAATTATTTGACTTACTCACATTACATATTCAAAATCCCATATGATGGATGGAAGCTATCATATTCAAAATAGTCCCAACAAGCACTTCATTTGTTTTGAACCATAATAGGCTTGTTTAGTCTTCGACTTCATTGAATCATTTCTTTGATCATGATTACCTTGTACTAACGTTTTTACAAAATTTAAAGCTTGCACTAATCTCGTTTATATATATCATATACGGATTTAATTATTTATATTTATAAAAGCCATCTTAACACAAATCGTGTACTAAGATAATGATACACAAATTCATGTCCTATTTTCGTGTATCTCTTAATGATTCTTACAACATCAATCAAGCCTTTCGTGATAATTATTGCTTTAACAATATTCAATCGAAAAACATTATATAAAATTAATTATATATGGAAACTTACATAAGTGATTTCCTAATTTACAAAATAGTATTACTATATTCTTATTAAACAATTGAGGTGAATAATATATATTTTTTTTTTTAAATTATACTCTCATTTAAGTGTATGTTTAGTTATTTATTACTAATATTAGTTTTATTATTAGTAAGAAAATATTAATAGTAATAGTGTTAGTATTATTTTAAAATACTAGGGTTATTGTCAAGGGCAGATATTGGGTAAACTAGCCTTAGTTAGGCATGGACTGGCCACCTATGCTTAAACAAGGCAGCACTAACCAATATCCAACCATGATAATGACTAGTTAATATATATAAATTAACTTATCATATTTATTTAGAAAATTTTAATTATATATAAAAATATTTTATTTTGTACTGTAAGGAGAAGACATATTTTCATAAAACAAGTACAAGAATTTGAGGAACAAATAAAATTATATAAATAATTATATATCACATATTTTGTGATAATTATTTACAGTAACGCTCTGGCAAGAAAATAACCATATAAGAATAATATGGTAGTCATCAAATTAAGTTGGGTTAGGGGAACATTGTACTATATAAGAATAGTCGCTGTTTTCACTTATTTACAACATTTGTAAATACATTCGCAACTTTATATAGTTTCAAAATGAAAATAAGTAATCACATAGAATCGATCCATTAAGTGTTATATATTTACAAAATATTTTACAAATACTTTTGTACAATAAATATTTTTACATCTTTATTTACAATTTTCATTTGACGTTATAAATAATAGTGATTTCTTTTACAAAATAAATTTTGTAATGACTTCATTACGGTGTTTTGTAATATATATTACATAGTAAATATAAGTTATTTTACATAGTATAGTAAAATACTAAAATAATATTTATTTAAAAGTGGTGACCATTTACATATATTAAAAATGCGTAACAAATAAAATATATTACATAGTATTTATATTTGATATATAAGATACGGTTCAGATAAGTATACAAATAATATATATTACATTTGCTTTACAAATATAATATAATGGTTCGTTATGCCAAAACAATTTGTTATTATATTTCGATCTCTAGGACATAGTATAAAAAATATGGTCACTAATAGTATACTATCACATTGTCTCACAATTAAAATAACTTGGAACTCTAAATAATAATACACTAACTTTATTATCTTTTGGTATATCTTTGCAATTCACTCATCTCAACACTTTGATTTTCTCATATCATAAAAAATAAAAATAAAAATTTGACAAATCATTTTCATACTTTTATTTCATTTTGAACCTGTTGATTCTAAGTCTTCCTTAGTTGCCAATCAAAGTAAGCTTTCTTTTGACAAAGAATTTTATTGATTCTAAAAAGTCCTTTACATTGATTTTAAATATCTATTGATTATATATCTTTTGGCTTGAACCTAGTCACTTTAGAAATTATATCATTTCATTTCATTCGTATGTCATCGATTTCTTGAACTAATTCAGTTGAACCTTTGAATCCTACTTATTTTACAACTCGTATTCACAAAATTTGATATTTTAAATTCTATGTCATCTACTTTAAATTGACTAAAATATGACATAAGTCTAAAAGAAATATCATAACTCAAATCTCGAGGACGAGATTTTTATTAAGGTGGGGAGAATGTAACAACCCTCATTAAAAGTCCTATTTATTTTATTATTTTATCCAATAGGAAACCCTAATTGAGACACCCAAGTGATTCTGCACAAAACCTACAAATTTCAGAACAATCAGAATCAGGATCAGGGGCCCTAAAACTCAGGGGGGGGGGTATTTTCTACTCGACGATTATCCATATATTTTGCTGTCTAAATTTAATTTCGAGAATCTATCGACTCAGCAGGCCTACACCAACACGTGGCTACCCTATAGCAAAAATGCAACCCTTACGGACCGTAAGGGATTAGTCTTACGGTCCGTAAGCATGTCAAATTTCGTGTATAAATAGTAGGGTCTGGGACTTGATTCTGGGCACTGAAACGACGAAGAAACTCAAAATACCCGCTGAGATATCGTCCAAATACTCTCAAAACACACACGAATCACTAATTAGTATAACAGGGTGCTGCTACGATACAGGGTATTAACTCGATCGCGGCTACGATTCAATGTCCGATCGATTTAAACTATCCGACTGGATGTTTAAGCGCTATCCTTTGTCATTAGTCGTGATTCCGACAGGATGTTTGAGTACCACCTGAATTTGGGGAATACTCTGTCATTCGTTGTGAATCCGATGGATGTTTAAGTGATTGCACTTTGTCATTCGTTGTGAGGGTTTTAATCTCGTGAGTTATCGTAAAAGCTGTATTAGTTACTTACCTAGTTCGTGTGCACTAGGTTACAAGGCTAATCAATAGGCTAAGCTCTGCCTGTATAAATCTGCAATATATCAAGGATTATCTGTAGACTAAACTTTGCCCATATGAATCTGCATGCTTATAATGTGAGTCATTCTCTTTTTATCAACTATTTTACAATACCTCAAATTATTTTCAAAGGTTATAATTACAGGGACTAAGTCGTGGATATCTTGAATCACTGGCTAGTGGGGTATTGTGCACATTACTAATTTTCTCCCAGTTAGGTTCATTGACCTACTAGGGATAATCATCACTATTTAGGTTCATTGATCTAATAGTGGTATGACCATCGTCACCATTGTGACATGTCACCATTGTGACACAGCGCTAGATAAAAATAAGATAGAAGCCATTGTAATCGCTCTTATGCTGTAATTAATAACTATGCATCATTTTATATAAATAGAATGAACCCACTCAGTATTTCCCGCTGACAAAACCTTTTTAAAACGCGTTTCAGGTAATTACAGGAGATTGGAGTAAGAGATGGATACGGCACCGAAAGGCTTCAAGAAGTGGCTTATTTTAATTAAATAAAATTAAGAAATATTATTTTATGTAATCAAATTTATTAAAGCTACCATTGTAAAATATGGGTTTATCCCATCTATTTAAATAAAATCCGGTGTTTATCAAAACTCTGATATTTTCCTAACTCACGGTCCTGATGAAATTTCCGCTGCAATATTTTTCAAAAATAATCACCGGTACCACTGGGCTGTTCACGACTCCCGATTCCGTCCAGGGTGGGTCGGGGGTCGTGACAATGTGGTAAGCCAATTTTATTGAATCATACTCCTTTTTCATTTCCTGACATGCATTTTCTTTTTGAACACATTCTTCTGTCATTTTCGAAACCTGATCTTTCAAAATTTCATTTGCTTTTTCTAAACTCTTGCACTTTTGTGTGAGCTTTTCGTGATCTTTCAAAACTTTTTCATTTTCTAAGATTTCTTTGCATTTATTTTTGAAAACTTCTTCGATTTTAGTGAATTCTAGATCTCTCGTTCTGAACTTTTCGTCTTTTTCAGTACAAGCACTGCATGTTTCCATGCATTTCTTGCACTGTTCAACATTTTTGTTTAAGACTTCAGAATTAGATTTTACCTCAATGATTGGTACTTCGACTTTTTCTGATGTCTCTGTCTGATCAGCATCTTTCTTCTGTTTTTCTTCTCTAATACCAGCATCACCACCACCATCAGCATCCAATATCCCTGTTTTCACTTCTTCTTCTTCTTCTTTATTCTTCATTTCTTTTTCACTCACCTGCTGTTCTTTAGTAACAGCTTCTTCAACAACTGCTTCGTCTTTCTTTTCTTTCTCTTCCTCAACTATCTTCACATTTTCCTCTTTAACGGATTCAACTTTGACTTTCTCAGCAACCTTCTTCAAATCATCAACTAAATTCTCAACATTCTTCTTCATTCTTTCTTCATCCCTCTTTTTCAAACTTGTTGTCATTACATCACGAATTATCTTGTCTAGTCTTTTCAGATAAGTTTTATCTTTCTCAACGTTTGAATAGTACTCGCCAGACAAAGGGATTACTGCAAGAACATCATCAAAAACAACTTCTTTTTTTGTGAACGACAGGATCACCATTTTGGTTGATATAGCAATCTCTCTTCTTGTCCTATCTTCTTCAGTACTTTGCATCTTCGTATTCTTCATGCATTTTCTCAATTCTGCAACCTGCAAAGAATCTTTCTCTTTTAGTTTTCTCTTTTAGAATTTCTTCCCGAGATTTCTCCTTGATTTCAGCGACAAAAGCATGATGTTTGCTCTTTGATACAGTGCTGCCATAAGCTGTGAGACGGTCATCAACAAGATCATCTTCTGGAAGGAATTCGCTCCTATCAAACCCTTCATCATCATGGATTACTGCACATGCTCTTGACTTCTCTTTGGGATTATTTTCAATCAATTTTGGTTCTTCTTTGCTACGGTGGTAAATCGCCTTTTGGTAATAATCATCATTGAAAGGTTTCTCAGTTTCGTCAACTTCAGAATTTTTGCATTCTCTTTTTGAAATGACTTTTTTGCTTACATTTGAAGCAGGTAACTTTGGATTTATCGAATCCCAGCTTTGTTGACGGACCACCAATTGTCTGTTTCCCAGTAATCTCCATGTATCTTTGAGCTCTGCGAATGCAACTTTCCAAACACCAGCGTATGTCAATGAGTTCCATTTCTGCTGGATCGATCTGGTCGTAATCTTCCTTTGTCAGCTCTTAGTTTCCAATCTTTCCAGATACTAGACCTTCATATGATTCCAGGATAGATGCCAGAAAACTCATTTGTTGTTTTGCTGCATTGATGCTCATAGCCGGAGAATTCTTCAGTTTAAATGCGATGTTGCAGAGAACTTCTTCAGATTCTTCAGGATTTGCTTTTGAAGAAGATGAATGATATCCTGGATTGTGGCTTGATGAGTCTTTCTGAAGGTCTTTCGTCTTTTCAACACTATATGTGGTATTTGGTGATTCTCCAACTTTCACCGAAGGTGTGCTACCTTTGTAATAAAGACCGACATTCTGTTGATGTGTAGAACTGCTCATCTTGCTTTGTTTTTGCAGCTCAAGCTCATTACTTTCTATCTTTTCTAACAAAGCATCAAGAGTAATTGAATCATATAAAACATCAGTTTTTAAGATAAACACAAACGTCTGCCACTGATCAGCTCGTGGTAACGCTTCAATGATTTTATCAATAATTTCCTCACGTGTTTTTACGATTTCAAACCTTTCAAGCTCAATTTTTAAATGACAAAATCTCTCAATCATTTGCCTCACCGACTCTCCCTTTAAACTATCAAACAAATCAAACTCCTTTTTTAGTAAAGCAATTTTATTCTTTTTAATCTATTTACCACCCTCAGCTTTAACCCTTAACGCTTCCCAAATCGATTTTGAAGAACCATCATGAACAAGTAATGAGAATATGTTATCTTTAATCGATTGCTGGATTAAGGCAATCATTCGTTGTTCATATGAAAAATTCTTTTTATCTTCAACAGATAAGCTTTTGAGTGGAATTTCTTCACCTTTGTCATTGACAGGTCTATCATATCCAAACTCTAAACAAAACCAGCTCTCGTGTGCGTAAGCTTTAGCCCAATTAATAAACTGTTCTTTCCACCAGGTGTAATCCTCAATATTTTTAAGCTTTGGTGGTTTCGAATAAGTCCCATAGAAATTATCATGTTTAATGTTATCATTGATTGTTTTTGTTATTGATTACGGTGTGACAGTTGAAGTTTCCGACGAATCTAATGTAAACGCCTTGTAGAACGTGTTGTAGAATTCTTCACCCATGATGCTATCTCCTCGAATCACCTAAATATAAACAAACAAGATCAGTTCAATCACTAAAAATCAACTGATCGGACAAGTATCCGATCGAGTAAGTCAACAAAAGTCAACAGAGAAACACAGATCAGATGACAACGGATCGGGTGGAGATCCGATCGGGTGACAGTGTATCTTGGATCGGGTGGAGATCTGATCAGGTGACTCGTTTGCCACTCGATTCTTTGCACTTTAAACCTTTGAACAACAAAATCCCTTGAATCGGATTGTGACCCGATCGGGTGGGAATCCGATCGGGTTGCAATCCGAGACTTGACACTTATGTGTTTTAACAAATCAATGTACAATGAATAGGGTGGTCATCCGACCGGATTGTCATCCGATCGGTGAATATCACCAAGAACAGCAATAGTAACAGCGAACATTTTCAACTTTTTTAAACCAGAATAATCAAGTTTTCTCACAATCTGTTTGAAGTTTTGATCTAAATTTTTGTAGGGTTATTCGATTATGATTTACGCATATAATACTAAAAATCAGCCAATTTGAACCGTTAAAACCCTGTTAATTTTGCAATTTTCAGTCTAAAAGTGAAAGAGATGAAAGATGAAGAAATTGATTAAATATGGATGCAATTTTGATCTGAAAATGACGAAATCTTGTGTGAATCTGTGTGAATGATCTGTGCAATCGAGCTCCTGCTCTGATACCACTTGTAGGACCGGTTTTCACTCCGTAACGATTGCGAACCGACTCGTGTAACGTGCGGAATTCGTACACGAACGTGACCGAACACACACAACATAATTATAACTGTGATTCTATTGAATGATGTGAAATCGTACAGTACCTGAATCACGTACACAACACTTTCTCTCTCTAGCTTCTCTCTCTAACACTAGAGCTCTCCAAAGTGCAAATGGAAAAAAGTCTCTAAAGTCTAACACTCAACAACTATTTATAGGCAACATATAAGGCTCACCCAATCGAGTAGGCTACCGATCGGGTGCACATGCATTTGCTTATTATGTAGGTTAAAAAAATTAATCTTGATACAAGATTATAAAATATAGAAAATAACGCTTTCTAAGATGAATGATTAAGAAATATTACCATAATCAAATATTAAACTTGGTTTGTTGAGTCTTCCATTGCATAGCCATTTGATCACCAATGTATGTATGTATCTACACGAGAATCTAAGATAATAAGTCATTTTGTTCTACTTAAATTAGAAGTTCACAAATGAAATAGAAAGGCTGTTATGTTGTGATATTTGAACCAGTTAAACTAATTAAAGGTGATATTTGAACTAGTTAAACTATGAGAATGTCACGACCCCCAACCCCACCCTGGACGGAATCGGAAGCCGCGAGCAGTCAAGTGGTACCGGTGGTTATTTAAAAACATTGCAGCGGAAATTTCATCAGGACCGTGAGTTAGGAAAAATATCAGAGTTTAGAAACACCGGATTTTATTTATTAAATAGATGGGATAAAACCCATGTTTTTACAAAGGTAGCTTTAATATGGGATAACCCGAATACATAAAATAACTTTTCTTAATTTAATTTAATTGATAAAAATTAAGCCACTTCTGTAAGCCTTTTGGTGCCGTATCTATCTCTTATTCCGATCTACTGTAATTACCTGAAACGCGTTTTAAAAAAAATTTGTCAGCAGGAAATACTGGTGAGTTCATTCATTTTTGTACAAAAACATATTTGTTATAATTCACAGTATTAAGAGTTTTTATATTTGCTTCTTTAAGATTGGCAAAGACTTTATCACTGCGAAATATAACTAGAAAACAGTGTTATAAGTTACAGTATTAAGAGCGATTACAATGTTTACATATATCTACCATCTACCCACGGTATTTATCACTCGACCACCTATTGGCTATCTCGTTGTCCAATGGTGTCTGTGATTATGGTCATATCACCCCTTGGCTAACCCGTTGTCCAATGGTGACGGTTATCAAGTAATGTATACAAAACCCCACATACCGGCTGTAATTTGGAGATTACAAAGACTTAATCCCTGTAATTATAACTTTGAAAATAAATATGATTTTGAAAGCAATTTGGTAAAAAGAGAATGACTCACATTGCAGGTTTAAACATGCAGAGTTTAGCCTACTGGTTAGCCTTGTAACCTAATTCAGATAATAACGTATACGAAAATTAGGTTAGTAACTGAATACAACTTTACGATAAGCTCACGAGATAAAAACCCTCACGACGAATGACAAAGTGTAATACTTACACATCTATCGGATTCGCAACGAATGACAGAGTCTACCCCGAGTTTGGGTGGCACTCAAACATCCTGTCGGATTCACGACTAATGACAAAGTATAGCATTTAAACATCATGTCGGATAGTTTCAATCGATCGGATATTGAATCGTAGCAGCGATCGAGTTATTACCCTGTTATTGCGGTAGCGTTTCCTGATTGTATGTGTTTTGTAGTAAACTGGTGATATATCGAAGTATAAAGCGAGTTTTAGCGTCGAACGAATGCCAGAAATCAAGTCCCACACCCCTCTATTTATATCTGGAAAAAGGCACGCCCGCGTAGCGCGAGGCTCTGTCACGTGGCGTGACGGGGTCGGTTTTAGCATAGGGTAGCCACGTCTCTAACTAGCTTAGCTGAGTTGACTGATCGTTAAAATTCGATTTTGACAACAAACTGTTTAGATAATACTGACTAGAAAATACCCCCCCTGAGTTTTAGGTGCCCTGATCCTGATTCCGATTGTTCTGAAAATTTTAGGGTTTGTGCAGGATTACTTGGGGGTCTCAATTAGGGTTTCCTATTGGGCAAATAAAAAAATGGATTGGACTTTTGATGGGAGTTGTTACAGAATAAAACGGTGAGAAAAGAAAATGGACTCGCTTAGTAACTTTAGAGTTCATCTAGAAAATCTCCTGGTATAAATCTTGGGTATAACTTCTGAGCTATTTAAATATATATATATATATATATATATATATATATATATATAATTGTAAATGTGTTAAGTATAGTACCCCTAATTCAACCTTGTCCCTAAGTCACGAGACAAAACCCCAATGAACTTAGTCAGGCAGAGCCTTGACATGCGTTATGGGGCTCAGAGCAATCGGAAAGGGTAGCAGTGATCGGGGTTTAAAACACTTAAATGGGACAGGGCTTTATTATTATTATGGGATGAATAAAATAAAATTATATGTATGAAAAAGAAAGAGGGGGCGACACATAGTGAAAGGTTTTAGCAACTTCTCAATTTGTAAGTTATCCTATTTATAGGAAAATTGCCCTAGGATTCGTGGAGTCCATATACAACCTACTCCTTACACGTTCACAATGGAAATTCATTCTTATCTAATTTTTTCCATGCATATGTACACATGTATGCCACTAATTTCAATTGTGATTTTATATTTTATTATTATTATTATTATTATTATTATTTTTTATAATTATCTTGATGATACGTACAAGATTTACAATTTCAAATAATATTATTATTTAATTATTATATATATTATAATTAATTTAACTACTTTACTTATTGGCGTTTATAACTTCTAAAAATATAACGTTTTACAAAACAACGAACATGTCTTTAGAACGAGAACATTTTTGTCTACATTTTGAACCAAGTTTCATTAAAAACAGAGTAAGTTCAAATACAATGTATTTTTATAATTTAATTATTAAACGGTTCATGGTTCTGTCTAATTACTTCATATTTCTAATCTTCAACTTACCCGTAATCTACCCGTCTAATAATATAAGTTTTTATATACTTTTATTTTATTTAGAAAGGTCACCTATATACAGGCCAATTAATTAATATAATATTTCAACCAACTATATAAAATAGTGTTTGAAACTATTTAGGTTGAATATTTATAATAAAAATAAACTAGTTACTAGTTACTAGTGGTTAACAAATTTAACCAAACCTATAATTCTTATATAAAATAGGAATGTTACAGAGAACATCATGATGGTAAAGTAAATTACAAGAATTAAAATTAGGAATGAGATTAGTACAATATCCGTACCTGTACCAAAAATACTAATATCGAATTTGAACAAAATTAAGGGGTTGTTTGTTTACCTCTTAATGAGGGTCTTAATGGTTCAGATCTCTTACTAGTTCCGCACTTAATGGTTCAGACTGTTTGTTTCACGAGCAGATGTCTGAATGGTTCAGACCTTTGCCTCTGAAAGGTTAAGATTTATACAAAGTCTGAATGGTTAAGACCTCTAATCTGAATTGGTCAGACATTTGCCTCTGAACGGTTAAGCATTATACAGGCTCTTAATGATTCAGACCTCTTACTGATTCAGCACTTAATGGTTTAGACCTATTACTAGTTTAGCACTTAATCATTCAGATATTGCCAAACAGCCCCTGAGTACAGACTACCATACTTGTAACGCCTCGAATCGAAAAAAAAAACTGACTAGGAACGGCAACCGCAGTGTTTTAACGCAATTGACAAACAACGTCTACTGACGCTATCTCACGCCTTTTTAAATTTAAAATTTTAGCTTACGACGCTACGTGGAGTTCAAGATTCGTAAACGGGTTTGTAGAAGCTGGCGGGCCACTTAAAAACATGGGTTTGGACTTGTGGGCCTTGGGCCCAAGCCCATTAAGTGAAACCTGGTACTTAAACAAGTCAAACCCTAAAAGTTACTCAATTGTGTTCAGCCGCACTCTATCTTCTTCCCTCCCAAAAAAAAATCTCAAAACTTGTCTTCAACCTAACACACCACTGCCTCTCTCCCTCACTCTCCCATTAGCACTCATACCTGCAACTTATAGAACTCAATCCCTCTGTTCCCCCCTCTACCGAGCTCTGGCGACCGGAGCTACATCTCCGACGGGCGGTACCCTTCTCCCTCCGACAACACACCCCACACCCCCATGACTCTTTGATCTTCTGGTGTATCAAAAGTGGCGGCGGCGAGACCAATTAACGACGTAGAGAGAGAGAGAGAGAAAGGCCGGCAAGATGGAGCGGCGCCGCCGCTCACGGCGGCGGCAGTGGAAGTGACGGCGGCGGTTCAAGGCCTTCGACAAATTTCCGGTAAAGAAACCCACCCCCTCCGTTTCTGTTTATATTGAAGGTGATGTCGATGTTGTTCTGGCCGGCAACGATCAGCTCAGATATGAGTTAGGTTGGTCAGATTCATGGCTCGGGTCTCGGCTCGTGGCGGTTCGGTTCAGGTTATGTTGCAGGTTCAAGCTTCATCTCAGTTTTGATTTGGGTAGGTTTGGTTCAATTTCGTTTTGTTCGGTTCAAGACGCGGGTCGGGTCAGTTAACAAGGCGACTGTAGGACCGGTTTTCACTCCGTAACGATTGCGAACCGACTCGTGTAACGTGCGGAATCCGTACACGAACGTGACCGAACACACACAACGTAATTATAACTGTGATTCTATTGAATGATGTGAAATCGTACAGCACCTGAATCACGTACACATCACTTTCTCTCTCTAGCTTCTCTCTCTAACACTAGAGCTCTCCAAAGTGCAAATGGCAAAAAGTCTCTAAAGTCTAACACTCAACAACTATTTATAGGCAGCATATAAGGCTCACCCAATCGAGTAGGCATCCGATCGGGTGGTAATCCGATCGGATTGACGTCCGATCGGGCAGCCTTTAACAGTGTTAAATCTCTGTTAAACTTTCCGATAAGCTACGATCTTGATTGACGGAGGCGATAGACATACTGCACTAACAGACTCCCCCTTGGATATTGCCGCAGTCAATCTCAACTATTGAGTCAATCTCGTAGCGTCTTGTCTTTCTCTCTCTCTCTTGAGTCTTCTTTGAAAGATTATTATCATTAGCAACCACAGACTCCCTCTTTCTTGAACAAAATTCTCGTGGATCTGTCTTCAGCTTCAGCTCCCCCTTTCGGTAGACTCTTTCTTCAGGCTCCCCCTCTCGTCAAGCTTCCGTGCTTTTGGGATCGACACCTGGCTTTCCGGTTACAAGCTATTCCAGGATAGTTACCTGGCTTCTTGAATTCACGCTTCCCCTTGCGTTGAGTTTGTCTTCAGACTCTCCCTTAGACTCGGCTATCGGGATCGTAGTCTGGTACAACATCTGCAACTCTCAAACATTTATAAGTACAAACGTTTTGAATATCCAGGATTGAAAACCTAGCTCTCTCAGTTTAAGCTAAAGTATTTCAACAGTGAAAGCATTTTCGATTAACCGGGAATCGTGACCTGGCACTTAAAAACTTTTAATCAAGATCCTGGCTCTAAAATATAATAATATGAATATTTCCAGGATTACTTGATTCTCTCCCCCTATCAACAATCTTCATAGATTTGGCAGTATTAAGTATCCAAATCAAAATCTAGCTCTTTACCACAGATTTTAACAATTTGAGCATCCAAATCCCTCACAGTTAATCATACAAGTCCAACTTAATGACCTTGGAGATTTCACAAACTGTTTTTTATTTTTGATTAAAACTTCAAGTTTCAAATTAATGAACTTGTTTTATTTACAGAAACACGATCATTATACTCAGATTTTGAAACTCAGTACTCAGACATCGGTTGTCGAAAATAAATTGAAATCAAAATGTTTTTGTATTTTTCTGAAACATAAAGCAGTAAAGAAATATTTACAGACAATATTTTTGCTTGAGTTCGCGTCAGAGGATCATATCAGTTTATGACAAATCACTAGCACCGTTGAGCTTTAAATCACTTTAAGTTCAAAACGATTCACTTAGATTGTCAGTATACTGATCCACTTTAAATTTTCTCACAAAGTTCAATTGATTCGAGTTACGAGTTTATTGTTTTAAGGACATAAACTTATTCGTGAGTCCCACCTCAGAATATACTCCCGTATCAAAATTCCCTAGATTCAGTCTTACAGGTGAATATACCAATTTGATATCTGTATCTGGGTTAGTGCGAGACCTTGAGAGCTCAGGTATGAACTTCCGTTCAGTCAAAGAGATGAAGGCTCGTCTTTAGGTGTGTTCCCTTTAGGGAATCTTTTCTTCAACTGCAACTGATTCATATCTTTCGATATTTTTC
Source organism: Helianthus tuberosus (assembly GCA_030545235.1). Classification (NCBI taxonomy): domain Eukaryota; kingdom Viridiplantae; phylum Streptophyta; class Magnoliopsida; order Asterales; family Asteraceae; genus Helianthus; species Helianthus tuberosus. Next base: position 142,593,158 of record CM060412.1, on the reverse strand, counting down.
AATTTTTGTGCAGAGGGTAAGCTTTTAAAAGCGAGTAAAGTATTATACGAGGTCTAAGCCATTGCTTCCGCAATATCAGAAGACCAGGTATAATACCCCAGATATCAAACAGTATAAAGACCTAGTATCTCAAAATCAGGCAATGTCTCAAACAAGATTTCGGGGGTTACCCATATATACGAGAGATGTTCCCCACGAGATAAGTAAGTATTTGATATTTAGGTTTATATCTCGAAAACAATCTACTAAGTATTTGTCTATCTGTTTTTCTTTTATTTTATTTTTCAGCATTTTAGTTAGTTTTTATTTTTCTTAGTTTAAAATCTTTTTCTAAACTTTTGATTTGATTAGACGTTGAGGATAAATCGGTACTAAAAGCTCTTGTGTCCTTGGACGACCTCGGTATCTTACCAACACTATACTACGCTCACGATGGGTGCACTTGCCAATATGCGTGTCTAGTGTTAGTAAATATCGTGTTTTATAAATTTAAAACTTGGCTAAAAAGTGTAAAAGAGCTTAAAATATACTTAAACTTATATATACACTTCACACGCACCAAGTTTTTGGCGCCGTTGCCGGGGACACAAGGATTTTAAGAAAGTTAGGAATCAACGACCTAGTCGTTTTTCTAATTTTTCTGTTTTTTTAGGATTTTTCGTAGTTTTTCAGCTTCTGCAGAACTCAGCACGGGTCGTGCCCGCTGAACACGCCCCGTGCCCAATCATTGGAACTGGCAATCCTGTTTTAAGTCAGACAGTAAGCTGAACACGGGGCCGTGCCCACTCAACACGCCCCGTGCCCAAGATTCAGTTACTGAAAACAGAACCGTAAGATCCCGACGGTTGGTAATTTCTGACACAAACATGAGTGATACTGATATTTTTTACTTTTGGCACTCTTATGGTACGTGATGTCAAATATGTGGTGGTTCCCATAAAGAATTAGAATGTTATTTTCTAAATTATAACCCCACTATATAGACTCATTGTTTTCCTGTAGCCTTAAGAGGGGCGAAAGTAAAAATAATCCCTATCTCTCCCTCGAATGCTCTCAACCGGATCTTCTAGGAGAAATGCTTCTTGATGAACTATTTCAATTGGAGGATCTACTTCTTAATTGGTTAAAAGAACTTAGGATAGATTTCAATAATTTATCCCAAGACGATAACCAAGAAGAATTGTTGGGATCGCATTCAAATAAAAACAACTTCGTTGTTCCCGATGTTACCTCTAACTCTAGTGAAGACTTGGGCGATAGTCGTCCCTGTGTCGATTGTGCCATGAAGGACTCCCCATCGACTTCGTTCGATGCATACATAGACCTGAGCGATTCAGCATACACCTTCTTTAACGAGAGCCCAGAAAAGGGTTGCACTTGTCCACCTACATATAGCATAGGAATCACCCTCACCGACAACCTCTTGCGTTCTCTTCTTAATCTAGAATAATTAAGGTATCTTAGGCACTTTGGGGTTGTTCCATCCAGTAAGGAACCGCCCGATCTGAATAAAATCCTTAAAAAAGGGAAAACTCCGTGTCCAGGTCAACACGCCCCCGTGTCCACTCAAAGATTCTAGTCTGATTTCATGTCAGAATACGGACAACATGTGTCAGGATTCCACCTGAACACGGGGCCGTGTCCAGCCGACACGGGGTCGTGTGCAGCGTACTGTCGTTTTCTATAAATGCGGCCAAGAATCCTGCACATTTGAACCATTCCAGGGACAGAGATTTGGGGAATATTCTCACATACCATCCTAGGTATTTTCTAAAAGGAGTTTCTCAACAACCTTCTTGTCCTTTCCTCTTTTATCCACTTTCATCTTCTTCAATTTTTCCTTCATGCTTCCATTAAAACTTGAAATCTCCATAATTTCAAGCTTTATTGAGATGTTTGTTAGATTTTTATTCATGGGGTCTTGTTCAAAATAAGTTCTACAACAATGTTTTAAGTTGTTTCTGCTTAAAAACGTTTTAAACATCATAAAAACAAATTAAAACTCCATGATCCCTTGTCCCAAAAATCTACAGACATCTGAACACGGGCCATATTCACTGAACACGGGACCGTTTCCGAAGTACTGATCCCATAAAGTTGAACTCTTTTCGGTATGTTTTCTCAGAATGGCAAGCAGAACTAGCGGAACATCTTCATCACACTCCAGAAACAACCGACAAGGGAGAAGATCATCAACGGTTGAAGATTCTCTTATAAACTACGTTTACGCCTTAAGAGAGGCCATTGATGAGATGACGGGGGTGGAAGAAGCATTGGTTGACCGTATTAATCATTTGACAGTGGGGCTAGAGGAATGTCTTCGAGAGGTCAACCTTTTGCACCAAAGGTTGAACATTCTCGCATCTCCTCCTTTGGTTCCAATCATTACCCAAAGGGCATGGAATGTGGTTCCCGAAGTCATCATACCGGCCGAATGGTACGCCATACATCCGGAGCCCCCTCGGGACATACTACAAGGGGTTCCTGTTGGTGTCACTCCCTCTCCACAAGATGTTGAAGAAAATGACCCCGCCTTCTTTCTTCCGAGAGAGATAGTAGAATGGCTCTAGCAACATCTAGGGAATACCTCTCGGCTCGGAGTTCTACAAAACTTTTAGATACCGGAAAGCTATTTCCAGAATTTTGGTTATTATTGTATTAGTAGAGCTCCTTAGGATGATTTTACGTACCACGTGACCTATCTAATTTAGGACCCTTAAAATTTAGTTTCTGCTTTGTTTTCAACCTTTAGGATTTTTATGTAATTCTCTCTATGACTTAATGAATGATGGTTTTAGTTAATTCGGTGTTTGGATGATGTTGTAATGAGTAAAACACACTCGGGATGGCAAAGGATAACAAGGGAAACTTGGACCAGCACCCCATGCACGAAAACAGGGCCATCCGACAAAATCTTCTTCATTACAGCAAGTTCAGCACGGGCCGTGTCCGCCCAACACGGCCCCGTGCTGCACAGTCTGCAGAAAATGCCCAGTTCAGGTACACTGGACACGGGCCGTGTTCACCTAACACGCCCCCGTGCCCAGGCTTCTGTTTCTTTTTATTCATTTCTGTTACTGGCACCTGAACACGGGGCCGTGTCCAGATACCCAGTAACATAAAATTTTGCTTTTTAACACCTTTTTACACATTCAATCAACCTAAAAACTTATTTTTGTGACACATTGAGGACAATGTGTAATTTAAGTGTGGGGGGGATGCTAAAACTTTGAATCTTGCAAGTCCTAATTACAAGCCTTACACAAAACTCTATTGGAACCGCTAATCACCCCAAATTTTTTCTTTTTTCAAAAAAAAAAATTCAATTTTTTTTACTTGTCTAAGTTTAACTTGGGAATTTTAAGTTCTAAAAAGGTTATATTTTTACAAATTTACAACCGATAGCGTCGTGATAAAAAAAACCAACATAAGAAAATTATGAAAAGGCATGATAAGCTTAGTTAAAATTTGATTATATATACTTGATCACATAAAAACTCATTCCCACAAAAGTGAGTTTTGAGCCTTTATTGAGCATACAAATACATATCTTTAAACTAAATGCTCATTTTTCGTTTCTTGTGTGAATAGCCGCTTGGTTCTTACGACTCTAGAACTTGCCACGATGGTACATTCTCGGTCCTTACCAACTTAAACCCGAGTAAGTAAATGATGGAGGCATTAGGACTAACCCTTTTTATTTCACACCTTTATTTTTCTTTTTTTTTACCACCTACCCAAAATCCCCCTAGTTAACCCCTTTGAGCCTAAACCTTTTCATTTCTTAACCCAAACCAAACACCCTTTTACCCACCAAAACCTTTTTATTTTTAACCCTTTATTTTAGTAACAAGCTCGGTTTTTCTTATGACTTTTTAAAAAAAAAAAAATTGTTGATGATGAAGCAAAAGAAATAAACAAGCAAGTTCATCAAAAATAACTTTGAATAATAGCTTCATCAAAAAAAAATTGCAAAAATAAAAAGTCTTAAGAAAACCGACGCTTTTCGCCCTTTTCTACTAACCACTAACCCAACCACCTACCTTTAACCCAAGCCTAACCCTTCACCCAAAAGTCCTCTTGATATTCACAAAGGTATATAGTTAAAAAGGAGGAGGATTGATTGCTTGGCAAGCCTGTGGTAGGAGTAAGTTCCATGCCGCTCTCGAGTGATTCACTAAAATACATCTCCGGCCGAGTGTTGAGTGATCCCCCGTGATGTATGTGAACTTGTATATAAATGGAATTTTAAAAAAGGCGTGTTATGCCCTAATAAGTAATTTATCTTATGTAAAGTTTTAAATAAATCATGACGAATAGGATTGTAAATAAATAAAAATAAAACTTAAGAATCTTGGAAATCCCGACACTCTATGACAAGCCCAAAAACCTTCTCTTATACCCATTCCATTTGGGAGTGTAAAGCCACATTATAAAGAGTTTTGCTTGAGGATAAGCAAATATTCAAGTGTGGGGGTATTTGATGTGTGCAAAATGCAACATATAAAATACATCAATTGTGGCATAAAACTAACCATTTTTAGTACTCATGTTGGAAAAAGTGTGCTTTTGTCTTCCTTTTGTATTTTCAGGATTAAATGAGCTCAAATCAACAAAAGAAGCAAAAAGGTAGCTAAATCTAACATAAATACAAGAAAAGGAACAAACGTGGCATGCCCGACCTCCCCGACAGCATCTTCCCAAGCAAAACAAGAGAACAGAAGGCTGAACACGCCCCGTGCTCAGTGAACACGGGGGCGTGCCCAAGTGCCAGCATAAAAGACAAAGCTATAGAAGCTTCTATCGCCCACCACGGGGCCGTGCTCAGCGGACACGGGGCCGTGGTCAACTATAAGTGTCACACCCCGAATTCCACGTGTCACCGGTGGGCCCGGTGGGGAGTATCGTGACGTAGTTGGCAACATAATAGTCAAACAACACAATATTTAAATGCACAGCGGAAGCAAATGAAAGATATATTTCAACTTTAATAACTTGTAATATCAAATATCACAATAGTCGAAGTTTGTCTACAGAAGGATCAAAATAAATAGGAAATAGTAGTTCAACAGACTTTAGGCATCTTAAGCTTGCGAGACTCTTTATTGATGCTAGGAGTAGCCATCCTAGTACGCGTAGTACCTGCACTTAATCTTTTTGGGAAAATACGTCAGTTTACACTGGTAAATACAATCAACTGACTCATTTTAAAAATGATTAAAAATTGATTTGGATGCACATGGCATAATTATTTTTATAACTTGGGATAATTATTTAAATATATAAACTTGTAAAAGGATTACATGTTCCTTATGCATTTAGTAGCCCGGATCGTGTCGGGTTAAAGATCAATAGACACACCACATTATTTATTTATGCACTGACGAGGGTACGCCTACACTCCGCGCTTAGGTCGTGGCCATTTCGTAAAATGATGCCAAGGATATCCGGGACATGGTTATTAACCCCCCAAAAGGCTTTAAGCAAACAAAACATATTTAAACGGGTCATCTCGATAATACTTAACCACCAATCGATTAAGGTCGAATGCCTGACCAAGCGGTATTTTATATACCGTACCCCAAGCCCGTATAAGGGAAAATAAGTTAAAAGTATTTACCTTTGCAAGTATAATTCACAAACAGCAAATGAAAGTAGCTTTTACTGGTCCTCCTATTCTGGAACGAAGGTTTATAATAACCTATTAGAATCCTAACGGCCTTTAGTTAAGCTTAAGCTTAGACCGGTTAGTTTTAAAAATTGATACGGTTCAAACGCACGATTAAGCGAAGACCGGAATAGAATGTGATTTAGACCCGACAAGTTTGAAGACTTGTTTAATATGGGTAATCTAAACACATTCTGGATTTTGAGATAAAACCGATAAGGTTTGACCCGTTTCGGCTAATTTATGCAAACTAGTTACATAAACGTAACCGAACGCGCAAGAGGCGTAACGGGTAACCATGAGAGTTGTTTACAGGTTTCCTAAGTTAATATGCCTCAAATATGTTGTGACATCAGTAAGATATCTTTTATTATGCCCGGAATGAATTTAAACACAAACTATGCCCCGAAGGGGTATTTTGGTCAATTACAAGGTTATAAAAGAGTTTAAGTAAAATCCTGAGTTACAGGTCTGATATAATCAGCAAAAATACTTAATTTAATAAGTTATAACAGTAGGGTATTGCACATATGTGAAACTTATTAATTATAACCAAACTATGCACCATAGGGGCATTTTGGTAATTTCACATAAGCCGAAAAGCTCAAAACTGAAGTCTGAGTTAAACAACTTTTGCTTACTGTTAAAATATTATAATTTACCTAAAATATCAGTAGGTATCACCCTTTGTATGTTTAAAATAGTTTTATTACATACTATGCGTTAAAAATGCTTAAAAAGGCGATTAGAAGCCGTTTCCGGGTTCTATATAGAAAGCTGATATTTTTATTATTCCAGAAGGCTTAAAATAATTTATTTACCATTTAAAATCAGTAGCAAAAGGTTTGGGGTCAAAAAGATATGTAAAACTCATTTTATAGCCCGAAAGGGCAAAACCGACAATTACCGAAATAAGCTTATGACCCTAAGTTATGCTGAGCCTAAAATTGATTAAAAATCTTCAAAAATCCAAAAATAATATATTACATCAGTGGGTAAAGAGTTTGATATCAAAAAGTGGGTTTAAATAGGCTATATGCTAATTATGTCGTTTAATCGCTAAAAAGCTTTCTAATTATGATAATGAGCATAACTCTCAATCTACACCTCAAACTGATGTCAAATTTTGGGTGAAAGTTTATAAATCAGTAACTAAGGTTTCTACTCTTTTATATTTTCAAAAATCACGTTTTATGGTGAAAAGGGCATAATGGTCAACATATAGGCAATTAACGGAATCATGCATATTAATTGGATAACTAATGAACCGAGGTGTATAATCACAGAGGGTTATACTAGCATGTAACCTTGTCCAATTAAAGCTCTAAGGCATTTCTAAAACATGCTTAAACGGGTCAGAACTGAAAGTCAAAGCAAAAGTCAAATTATGCGACTTTCGGTTCCGAACCGGGTCTCTACTGAAAATTGTCGGGTTGAACATGTTTAGACATGTTCTTACATTAATCACCAAGTTATATTAATGATCAAACAGGTTGTATGGGTTCTACATTGCTAATTATGCATAAATTGGAAATTAAGCATTCTGTTGACTTTTTAATAACAAGTTTGACCCGACATTTGACCTAGTTAGAGTGGTAATCAGAGGGTGCCCTTTTAAGGGTTTATTGCCCACATAATTACCAACTTATAACTACTTTCAATTCGACTAATCACTAGACCATTAGAGATTTATCGCGAAGTCAACCGTTAATTACGATGGTTTGACTTTTAAGCTAAAACTAAGTAAAAACTCAACTAAGAAAGGTTAAGCATACTTACTGAAGTCCTATGCACGATTAGTGATCACTTGAGTCTGCTTTGGAGCTCCAGAAATGATCAGGAATGCAGGAATGAGGTGCGATCAAATGGTTGCAACTTTGGCCCTTTATATAGTGTTCTTGATCTCATAGATCATTGACACACAAGTCTATCATATGCCCCTGATCACCCACAAGTGTCTCCTAGGTCTAAAAGTAATGTAGGGGTCATCCAAAGATGTGGAAAACCGTTTATAGGTCGGTTATGAGCTCAAAATAGCAAACAGTCAAAATTATTGTCGCTGGCAACCCCTTACGGACCGTAAGGGGTTGGCTTACGGTCCGTAAGCCTTCTGCAGAAACCAAAAATTGTTGTTCTTTCAGGATTTGAAGGGGCAACTTGTGTGATTCGAATATGGGACATGATTTATCAGTATGGGGCCTCTTATTAGGGTCTTGAATAGTTATGTACCCTACCATTTTGCCATGTTTCCTTGAATCCATATGAAAGTGCCGTTAAAGAAGGTTTACCGTGTATTTCTTCGTAGGAGTCCACCCTTGCAATTATGAATCAGTTATTGCTAGAAATTACCGGATTTGAATATGTACCAGATGTCTATTAGTCTTGGGATTCATAATGAGGTCGTTCAGAGGTGTAAAATTAACATGACAACACTTTTAAATCCTGTAGTACATCTTTAATTATATCCGGGTTTTATATCACTTTTGTCTTACATGACACGTGTCGTTATTTCATTGGACACGAATTTTCGAGGTGTTACAATAAGATTTGCAGAATCCAGGCAAATCTTGATAGTACAGATATGCTTCTGCACACGGGGGCGTACCCAGTGGGCACGGGGGCGTGGTCAACTAATGCAGACAAACTGCAATTAATGAAGACAGAGAAGAGGATGGACACAGGGCCGTGCCCGAGCTACTGTTCAGGCTATAAATAGGGGGGCTTGGCTCATTTGCAAACCATCCCTTGGCGCACCACCTCTCTCACACTTCACCCACCACCCACCACCACCATAACACCATCATCCACCACCATCATCCATTGTCCATCATAGAGTGTGTGAGTCGTCTCGGGATCCAAGATTGATCGTAAGAGTTCTTGACAATCAAAGGCCATGTTTGCCTAAGTCTCTTACATCACTTGGTGAAGACAAGTGTCTAGTGTAATACTTTTTATTTTTAATCTTTTCGCACTTTTTACTTGGTTATGTATTAATGACTTTAATAACTAGTTTCTTATGCTGAAGGTGATTCTTCCTTATCGTTTGTCCGTGGTGTCTTGGCATTATTTTACTGTCTATATAAAATAAAAGATTTTCACAATTCATATCTCCACGGTCTATATGGAGGTATGTTGGCTACCTGGTCGGGGGTTAAGGGAACGGTTTGGTAAGAGTCTTGCTTTGTTCAGTGTATAGATCCTGCAAGGACCTGGGTCAAATTTAGTAGGACCTCCTTCAATACCCACCGATATTGGATGGCGGGGGTCCAAACTCTTTGATCCCCTCATATGTAAGCTACTATTAATACTTTAACCCGGCTACTTAGGACTGTATCCCTGCTGACTCAGACTACTTAGCCGAGGGTAATGTCACCTTCAAAAGAGAGGCCTACCACAATACGCATTAATAACTTAATTAATTATCTTTCAATAATCCGACCCTTTAGGATTGTATCCTTGCTGACTCAAACAACTGGGTTGAGGGTAACGTCACCTTCAAAAGAGGGGCCTACTATAATAACTAAGATAATCTCTTAAATAGTGCAAAAGTGCGGAAATAATCAAAGGTTACACTAAACACGAGTCGGAGCCAAGTGATTCATCTTGTCTATCTGTTTTTCTTTTCTTTTATTTTTCAGCATTTTAGTTAGTTTTTATTTCTCTTACTTTAAAATCTTTTTCTAAACTTTTGATTTGATTAGACGTTGAGGATAAACCGGTACTAAAAGCTCTTGTGTCCTTGGACAACCTCGGTATCTTACCAACACTATACTACGCTCACGATCGGTGCACTTGCCCATATGTGTGTTTAGTGTTAGTAAATATCGTGTTTTATAAATTTAAAACTTGGCTAAAAAGTGTAAAAGGGCTTAAAATATACTTAAACTTATATACACACTTCACACGCATCACTACGTTTTTAGAAAATACGTGTTCGCTTTCCTATTTTTGGAATCACGGTCGGAATCGAATCGAAAAAAACTGACTAGGAACGGCAACCGCAGTGTTTTAACGCAATTGACAAACAACGTCTACTGACGCTATCTCACGCCTTTTTAAATTTAAAATTTTAGCTTACGACGCTACGTGAAGTTCGAGATTCGTAAACTGGTTTGTAGAAGCTGGCGGGCCACTTAAAAACACGGGTTTGGACTTGTGGGCCTTGGGCCCAAGCCCATTAAGTGAAACCTGGTACTTAAACAAGTCAAACCCTAAAAGTTACTCAATTGTGTTCAGCCGCACTCCATCTTCTTCCCTCCCAAAAAAAATCTCAAAACTTGTCTTCAACCTAACACACCACTGCCTCTCTCCCTCACTCTCCCATTAGCACTCATACCTGCAACTTATAGAACTCAAACCCTCTGTTCCCCCCTTTACCGAGCTCCGGCGACCGGAGCTACATCTCCGATGGATGCCACCCTTCTCCCCCCGACAACACACCCCACACCCCCATGACTCTTTGATATCCCGGCGTATGAAAGTGGCGTCGAGACCAATTAACGACGTAGAGAGAGAGAGAGGGAGAGAGAAGGCCGGCAAGATGGAGCGGCGCCGCCGCTCACGGCGGCGGCAGTGGAAGTGACGGCGGCGGTTCAAGGCCTTCGACAAATTTCCGGTAAAGAAACCCACCCCCTCCATTTCTGTTTATATTGAAGGTGATGTCGATGTTGTTCTGGCTGGCAACGATCAGCTCGGATCTGAGTTAGGTTGGTCAGATTCAGGGCTCGGGTCTCGGGTCGTGGCGGTTCAGTTCAGGTTATGTTGCAGGTTTAAGCTTCATCTCAGTTTTGATTTGGGTAGGTTTGGTTCAATTTCGTTTTGTTCGGTTCAAGACGCGGGTCGGGTCAGTTAACAAGGCGTCTGTAGGACCGGTTTTCACTCCGTAACGATTGCGAACCGAGTCGTGTAACGTGCGGAATCCATACACGAACATGACCGAACACACACAACGTAATTATAACTGTGATTCTATTGAATGATGTGAAATCGTATAGCACCTGAATCACGTACACATCACTTTCTCTCTCTAACACTAGAGCTCTCCAAAGTGCAAATGGCAAAAAGTCTCTAAAGTCTAACACTCAACAACTATTTATAGGCAACATATAAGGCTTACCCAATCGAGTAGGCATCCGATCGGGTGGTAATCCGATCAGATTACCGTCCGATCGGGCTGCCTTTAACAGTGTTAAATCTCCGTTAAACTTTCCGATAAGCTACGATCTTGATTGACGGAGGCGATAGACATACTGCACTAACAACGTCGCGGTTCAGTATCATGTTCTGGTCTCTCAGGTCGCGGGTCAGCAGGTTCAACTCAGCAGGTTCGGATCAGATTTCATGTTTAGTTGGTTGTTTCAGCAGGTTCGAGTTTTATCTCAGTTCGGTCAGTCGTTTCGGTCTAACTCAGATGTTGGTTGAACTTAGATTTTTTTCAGGTCTCGTTTGGCTTTAGTTCCGGGTCTCGGTTCAGTCTTGTTTTGGGTTCGGGTCATCGGGTTAAGCACGAGACTTGATAATTTAATGACACAAATTTTTATTATTATTACTGTTTATTCATAGTTACTGTTTTTATTTATTATTAGTACTCGAACTAGTTCACTAATCGTGCCTTTGAATCTTGTATTAATATGCATATTTTCGTTATATAACTCGTTTAAATATACTATGTTTCGTTGATTGTTGAGTTTTGGCAAATAAATCGACAACTTGTGTTGTTGGGATCGTCCAAAAAACAGAGGAAACCCTGTCCGTTTTTCATAAAATTCCGTAAAACGAAACGCACTAGTTTTATAAATCGAAATCTATCAAATTCGACTAATTTTTATAAAATAGATGTAAATGGATATTTATTTTAGACAACATTTCAACAATACTCTCGATAGACGTAATTTAGAATTTTTACCTAAACTATATAAAATATATATGTATATATATACCTTTATATCAGCGGGTTATACTTTAAATTCCAATTCAAATCCTTCGTCGTAATCCTGATTTCTCATACACCTTCGTTTGCCCATCTAGGGTAACATCGGTGTTCCATCCTCCTAATCTCATACACTCATCAACACTTGGATGATCGGAAGACTTAACAATTCTGTGAGTATACTTGAACCCCTCTTTACGTTTATCACTTTTGGGGTGTAACATGTTTTCTTATGAAACTTACACTTTAATCATAATACACAAACATTCATATTACACGCATGCTTATTTGATTACTTGATACTTTAAACTTGGGTTTATGACATCTTGTGTTAGACTTATCATTAACTTCGTACGAGCCTATCCGTGACATATATAGCGCTATAGGATTAACGCATCGCCCGTAGACTTGTGGTTATGTCATGAGCATATTGCGTTTCATCATTGGTTTGATATGTTAGACACATGCCGAATTTAATGTTTATCTTGTATCAAGAGCTTGCCACATGAAATTGTTTGAAACTTGTCTTTTTATGCTACGTATGAAAACTTGTATGCTTGCCAATACTTTTTGTATTGAACTACACTTTTAAAACATGTTGCAGGTTTAGCGATGATGTTGGTGATGCAAGGAACCTAGTAGGATGCTTAGATACACACTTTAATTTGTATTCTTATTGTGTTGTATCTCATTATTCATGATGTTGTATTTACTACAAATTCTTGTAATTGATTCTTTAGAAATGAAATGGAATTTATTATTTAAATACTTGTCACGATTATTAGTGTTATGATGTCTCGAGCAATCTATTTTGTCTCTCTCCGATGTTTCCGCCATCGGTTGGGGTGTGACAATACTGCATATATCATGGTACGGTACATGTATGGGTACCCGTATTTCGGTACGATACCCGCTTTGGTACCAATTTGTTTTTTAATCTTTTGAGTATTCGTACGGATACCAGATAGGAAAAATCAATACGAGTATCATAATACATAATGCATAATATGAAAAAAGGATATGCATTCCAAAAAGGAACTCTTGAAGTTTTATATAAAGTTCGGTAGCAGTACCGTTTTTGCTCGTACCCGTGCCGATACCGATACCAAAAGTACTGAATACCGAAATCAATAATACTTGGTAGTTGGCACCGATACATATACTAAATAGTCAAAATCGGTACGAATACGGTTATTTTAAAAATAAAATCTCATAATTAAATTTTTTGTAACACAGAAGCGCTTATTATGGTCTTGCGACTTAAAATTGGTTTATAATAAACATGCAACTTATATTGTTCTGGATATAAATAATATAATTTTTTTAGGACGTCAATCTTATAAGGTTAACGGTTTTCAAGTTCACGTGTTGAATTGTTGAACCCCAACGTGATTCATGTCCACTTTTGTGTAATATATGTATATATGTATATATGTTTAGTTAATGCGTTTAACACCTAAACATGTTAATCTAAACACGGCTTATTTATTAAACGAGTAAAATTTGACAACTTAAAACCTAATTATCAATGTCGTGCTAGGTAAAGTTTTTCATCTTGTGTTAAACGGCTTAGATTTTATAATCTCCTAAAATAGTACATTTTTCCTATGGTTTTGGAAAGCATTTACATATCAAACAAGTTATGTGTTTTAATATTTCTTCACAAAATATAATAAATATTTGTCAACATAAATTTTGGCATCATATAGCATGTCATGTAAGGTTATTTTAGAGTCCTCCTAGGGTATTATAGTAATTAATTTCCTTTAAACCCTACATTGTTCCCCTATAAAGCCAATCACTATGCTTCTCTTTTTTTTTTTCCAGATCTAGGTCTAGCCATCAACTATTTTTCGGGCTGCTTTGTATTCCTTTTTTTATTAAGTTCTGTTTCCTCGTTGTTATGATTGCTACGATTTTTAAATTTATTTTTTGTCTATCAAATCGTAGAATTCGTGGTTTGAGATGGATCTTGTGGATAAAATACCAAATGGTTTTACATGTTTTGTGTAAATTTTTGACCGTGATTTCTCTGTTTAAAGAAACCTCTTAAGGAAAATAGTTATGTTTTAACATCTAAGACAAGTTATACATCAGAATTCACAAATTTATCAAAACCACATATATTCTTGAAGAAGTTATATTCTATCCTTTTTTGTATTTGTTATGTCCATTGTTTGTTAAGTTGTTATTTTATTTAGTGTTAAGGTAAGTTATCTTTATTCTAATTTTGATTTGGGTATATGCAATTGATGTGCGTTAGGTGTGATAGATTTTTAATGTATATTTTAAAGCCTTTTACACTTTTTAGCCAAGTTTTAAATTTATAAAACACGATATTTACTAACACTAAACACACATATGGGCAAGTGCACCCATCGTGAGCGTAGTATAGTGTTGGTAAGATACCGAGGTCGTCCAAGGACACAAGGGCTTTTAATACCGGTTTATCCTCAACGTCTAATCAAATCAAAAGTTTAGAAAGAGATTTTAAACTAGAAAAATAAAGACTAACTAAAATGCTGAAAAATAAAATAAAAATAAAAACAGATAGACAAGATGAATCACTTGGATCCGACTCGTGTTTAGTGTAACCTTTGATTATTTCCGCACTTTTGCAATTTTTAAGAGATTATCTTAGTTATTGTAGTAGGCCCATCTTTTGAAGGTGACGTTACCCTCAACCCAGTAGTTTGAGTCAGCAAGGATACAATCCTAAAGGGTTGGATTATTGAAAGATAATTAATTAAGTTATTAATGCATAATGTGGTAGGCCCCTCTTTTGAAGGTGACGTTACCCTCGCCTAAGTAGTCTGAGTCAGCAGGGATACAGTCCTAAGTAGCCGGGTTAAAGTTTTAATAGTAGCTTACATATGAGGGGATCAAAGAGTTTGGACCCCCGCCATCCAATACCGGTGGGTATTGAAGGAGGTCCTACTAAATTTGACCCATGTCCTTCCAGGATCTATACACTGAACAAGGCAAGACTCTTACCAAACCGTTCCCTTAACCCCCGACCAGGTAGCCAACATACGTCCATATAGACCGTGGAGATATGGATGGTGAAAATCTTTTATTTTATATAGACAGTAAAATAATGCCAAGACACCACGGACAAACGATAAGGAAGGATCACCTTCAACATAAGAAACTAGTTATTAAAGTCATTAATACATAACCAAATAAAAAGTGCGAAAAGACTAAAAATAAAAAGTATTACACTAGACACTTGTCTTCACCAAGTGATGTAAGAGACTTAGGCAAACATGGCCTTTGATTGTCAAGAACTCTTACGATCAATCTTGGATCCCGAGACGACTCACACACTCTATGATGGATGATGGTGGTGGATGATGGTGTTGTGATGGTGGTGGGTGGTGGGTGAAGTGTGAGAGAGGTGATGTGCTAAGGGATGGTTTGCAAATGAGCCAAGCACCCATATTTATAGCCTGAAAAGACGCTCGGGGACGGCCCCGTGTCCATTGGGCACGGCCCCGTGTCCACCTTCCTTCTCTTTCTTCATTAATTGCATCTTGTCTGCATTAGTTGACCACACCCCCGTGTCCGCTGGGCACGACCCCGTGTGGAGAAGCGTATCTGTACTATCAAGATTTCCCCAGATTCTGCGAATCTTAGAGTTGACCACGGCCCCGTGTCCGGTGGGCACGCCCCCATGGTGGGTGATAGAAGCTTCTACAGCTTTGTCTTTTCTGCAAACACTTGGGCACGCCCCCCGTGTTCACTGAGCACGGGGCGTGTTCAGCCTTCTGTTCTCTTGTTTTTGCTTGGGAAGATGTTGTCGGGGGTCGGGCATGCCACATTTGATCCCTTTCTTGTATTTATGTTAGATTTAGCTGCCTTTTTGCTTTTTTTGTTCATTTGAGTTCATTTAATCCTGAAAATATAAAAGGAAGGCAAAAACATACTTTTTCCAACATTAGTACTAAAAAAGGGTTAATTTTATGCCACATTTGATGTAATTTATATGTTGAATTTTGCACACATCAAATACCCCCACACTTGAATCTTTGCTTGTCCTCAAGCAAAACTCTTTATAATGTGGCTTTACACTCCCAAATGGAATGGGTAGAAGAGAAGGTTTTTTGGGCTTGTCATAGAGTGTCGGGATTTCCAAGATTCTTTATTAAGTTTTA
Organism: Helianthus tuberosus; assembly: GCA_030545235.1. NCBI lineage: Eukaryota > Viridiplantae > Streptophyta > Magnoliopsida > Asterales > Asteraceae > Helianthus > Helianthus tuberosus. Next base: position 142,577,407 of record CM060412.1, on the reverse strand, counting down.
TTTTTATTTATTTACAATCCTATTCGTCATGATTTATTTAAAAATTACATAAGATAAATTACTTATTAGGGCATAACATGCCTTTTTAAAATTTCACTTATATACAAGTTCACATACCTCACGGGGGATCACTCAACACTCGGCCGAAGATTTATTTTAGTGAATCACTCGAGAGCGTCATGGAACTTACTCCTACCATAAGCTTGCCAAGCAATCAATCCTCCTCCTTTTTAATTATACACCTTTGTAAATATCAAGAGGACTTTTGGGTGAAGGGTTAGGCTCGGGTTAAAGGTAGGTGGTTGGGTTAGTGGTTAGTAAACGGGCGAAAGGCGTAAAAAGCGTCGGTTTTTGTAAAACTTGCTATTTTTGTAATAATTTTTTTTATTATTTTGATGAAGCTTATTATTCAAACAAAGTTATTTTTGATAAACTTGTTTGTTTATTTCTTTTTTTTGCTTCATCATCATAAAGTTGTTGTTGTTTTTTTTTTCTTTGATGAAAGTCATAAGAAAAACCGAGCTTGTTACTAAAACAAAAGAGTTAAAAATAAAAAGGTTTTGGTGGGTAAAAGGGTGTTTGTTTTTGGGTTAAGAAATGAAAAGGTTTAGGCTCAAAGGGGTTAACTATGGGGATTTTGGGTAGGTGGTAAAAAAAAAAGAAAAATAATGGTGTAGAAATAAAAAGGGTTAGTCCTAATGCCTCTGTCATTTACTTACTCGGGTTTAAGTTGGTAAGGACCGGGAATGTATCGTCGTGGCAAGTTCTAGAGTCGTAAAAACCAAGCGGCTATTCACACAAGAAACGAAAAATGAGCATTTAGTTTAAAGATATGTATTGTATGCTCAATAAAGGCTCAAAACTCACTTTTTGTGGGAATGAGTTTTTATGTGATCAAGTATATATAATCAAATTTTAATTAAACTTGTCATGTCTTTTCATAATTTTCTTATGTTGGTTCTTTTTATCACGACGCTGTCGGTTGTAAATTTGTAAAAATATAACCTTTTTTAGAACTTGAAATTCCCAAATTAAACCTAGACAAGTAAAGAAAAAAAATTGAAAAAAAAAAATTGGGGTGATTAGCGATTCCAATAGAGTTTTGTGTAAGGCTTGTAATTAGGACTTACAAGATTCAAGGTTTTAGCATCCCCCCACACTTAAATTACACATTGTCCTCAATGTGTCCCAAAAATAAGTTTTTAGGTTGATTGAATGTGTAAAAAGGTGTTAAAAAGCAAAAATTTATGTTACTGGGCGTCTGGACACGGCCCCGTGTTCAGATCCCCAGTAATAAATTGAGTAAAAAGAAACAGAAGCCTGGGCACGGGGCCGTGTTCAGTGAGCACGCCCCGTGTCCAGTTACCTGAACTGGGCATTTTCTGCAGACGGCTGGGCACGGGGCGTGTTGGGCGAGCACGGCCCCATGCTGAACTTGTTGTTATGAAGAAAAATTTGTCTGCTGGCCCTGTTTTTGTGCATGGTGTGCTGGTTCAAGTTTCCCGTGGTATCCTTCACCATCCTGAGTGTGTTTTATTCCTGCAAATTGAAACTAAACTAGAAAACATAAAAATTAATCTAAACTAAGCTAAGAATAGTTCCGCGGAATGCCTCCGTGGTGCGCCACGTTTATAAGGGTCCTTGGCTAGACCCAAAGGCTGGTCATATGGCACCCAAGTGGGATGTTTTGCATCCCATGCTACACCGTCGGAGAGCGTCATCCAAACTTGAGTCTATGACCTTCATGTAGTTGATCAGGTCGTCTTCTTCTACTCTTTTTTCCAACTCCAAACTTCATTTCCTCGTCCCCAATCCTTAACGTTAGTGTTCCATCATTCATGTCTACCACCGTTTGGGCCGTAGCTAGGAATGGCCTTCCTAAGATGAGTGGTACTTCGGTATATTCCTCCATATCGAGTATGAAAAAGTCGGCCGGGAAGACAAATTCGCCGACTTTGACCAATAGATTTTCAGCGATACCTTGTGGATATTTGATGGACCTATCGGCAAGTTGTATGCTTATTTTTGTAGGGCTTGTTTTTCCTAGGCCGAGTCAGCTGAACATTGATGCGGGCATGAGGTTGATGCTAGCTCCGAGATCGGCTAGTGCATTGCGAATGGGTGATTCCCCAATCGAGCAAGGAATTGTGAAGCTTCCAGGGTCAATCTTCTTTTGCGGGAGTTTGTTGAGTAGCAAGGCGGAGCATTCTTCGCCTAAATTAACTAATTGCAATGATTCAATTTTCCTTTTATGGGTGAGGAAGTCCCTCATAAATTTTGAATATTTAGGCATTTGAGTTAGGACTTCGATAAATGGAATATTGACATGCAATTGTTTTAGTAAATTTTTGAACTTTGCGAATTGCTCATTGGTCTTTTATCGAATCAACCGACCGGGGTATGGAATCGGAGGAGTCTTAGTAGGCTCTTGAATTGGTGGAGAAGCCTTCTCTTGTTGGGGCGTGGTTGGAGTTGTGGATTGGCTAGATTGACTTCTTTCAGTTGGTGGTAATGGAGCCTCCTCGGGACCCACAGTACGGTTTCTCAATGTGATGAGATGTACTTGTGCCTTTGGGTTGGTTTCGGTATTACTCGGTAACGTGCCTTGTGGTCTCTCGGAGAAATTTTGAGCTATTTGATTTAATTGTTTTTCAATGTTGTGAATGCTAGCTTGTTGATTTCTAAAATTCGATTCCAATTGTTGAAATCGATCCGAGTTTTTCTTTTCGGTGTCGGAGATGAGGCGAGATACAGTATCTTCAAGCCTTTCTCCTCCACCTTGTTGTTGAGAGAAATTTTGTGACCCAATTCTTAGTTGTTGAAAGTTTGTTCGTTGGTTTAGAATTTGTTGGTTACTACTATTGCCGGGTTCTCTCCGACCAAGGTTGGGGTGGTTACGCCATCCTTGGTTGTAGGTACCCGTTGGAGGACTCGACGGCCTAGGTCTATTATCAATGTAGTTTACCGTTTCCGTTTGATCATCTAATTCTTTCATACAACTCTAATTTTCATGTGGCCCACCACACCCCTCACAAGCCATAACCGAGACCGTTTTTGCCATTTCTAACTTTTTTTATTTTTGAAGAAACGACCTCAATTTGAGCTTGTAAAGAAGTGCTTTCATCAACCTTATGGGTGCCCGGGGCAATAGATTTATTGCCTCGGGGAGTGTGCCACTGAAAATTGGTTTGAGCAATTTCCTCAATTTGATTATATATTTTATTTGGGCGATGATTACCTAAAAGTTCCCCGGAGCTAGAATCAAGTGTTTATCTTGTGTGTGGCAACAACCCATTGTAGAAAGTGGATACTTGTTGCCATACCGCAAGACCGTGATGAGGACACTTTCTTAGTAGCTCCTTGAACCTTTCCCAAGTTTCATATAAGGATTCCCCATCCTCTTGTGAATATGTATTAATTTCAGTCATTAGTTTAGCCGTTTTAGCAGGAGGGAAATACTTATATAGAAACTTTTGGGCTAGTTCATCCCAGGTGTTTACCGAGCCAACTGGGAGGGTGTTAAGCCAAGCCTTAGCTCGGTCTTTTAGTGAAAATGGAAACATTCGAAGGCGGATGGCATCGTTTGATGCTCCATTGATCCGAAAGGTATCACATATTTCTAAGAAATTAGTAATATGTAGATGGGGATCCTCGTCCGCAAGCCCATGAAAGGTTGCGGAGTTTTGAAGCATTTGTATCAAATGTGGTCGAAGTTCGAAGTTGTTGGCTTCGACATTCGGTGCATTGATAGCGGCGCCGAGATTACTTACGGTGGGTCGTAGGTAATCCATGAGGGTACGTTGGTCCGCCATTGGAAGTGGGTCCCCCGAAACTTTCTCTTGGTTTTTAGCTTTAAGTCTTCTTCTTAGAAAGCGTTCGGGTTCATCTAGGAGTTCTTTTATGTCTCTACTAGAACTGGAGCTCATACACTACGTGAAAAATTCAGATGTGGCATCTGGGTTCTAAGTCCTGCAATAAAAACAAAGAAGAACGTTGGTCAGAAGATTCACCACGGCCTCGTGCTCAGATGAACATGGCCCGTGGTGGGAGATACAGTAATTGTTTTCCGGATCCCTGTTACTGGGGAGTTTGACACGGCCCCGTGCTCAACTCTCTGTAACTCGGAAAATAAAAATTGCCAGTAACAATGTTGGGCACGGCCAGTGTCCGACCTGGCACGACCCGTGCCGAGCTCTGCAGAAACTGAAAAATTAAGAAAATCCTAAAAAAACAGAAAAATTAGAAAAAAACGATTAGGCCGTTGATTCCTAACTTTCTTAAAATACTTGTGTCCCCGGCAGCGGCGCCAAAATCTTGATGTACGTTAGGTGTGATAGATTTTTAATGTGTATTTTAAACCCTTTTACACTTTTTAGCCAAGTTTTAAATTTATAAAACACGATATTTACTAACACTAAACACACATATGGGCAAGTGCACCCATCGTGAGCGTAGTATAGTGTTGGTAAGATACCGAGGTCGTCCAAGGACACAAGAGCTTTTAATACCGGTTTATCCTCAACGTCTAATCAAATCAAAAGTTTAGAAAAAGATTTTAAACTAGAAAAATAAAGACTAACTAAAATGCTGAAAAATAAAATAAAAATAAAAACAGATAGACAAGATGAATCACTTGGATCCGACTCGTGTTTAGGGTAACCTTTGATTATTTCCGCACTTTTGCACTTTTTAAGAGATTATCTTAGTTATTGTAGTAGGCCCCTCTTTTGAAGGTGACGTTACCCTCAACCCAGTAGTTTGAGTCAGTAAGGATACAATCCTAAAGGGTTGGATTATTGAAAGATAATTAATTAAGTTATTAATGCATAATGTGGTAGGCCCCTCTTTTGAAGGTGACGTTACCCTCGGCTAAGTAGTCTGAGTCAGCAGGGATACAGTCCTAAGTAGCCGGGTTAAAGTTTTAATAGTAGCTTACATATGAGGGGATCAAAGAGTTTGGACCCCCGCCATCCAATACCGGTGGGTATTGAAGGAGGTCCTACTAAATTTGACCCAGGTCCTTGCAGGATCTATACACTGAACAAGGCAAGACTCTTACCAAACCGTTCCCTTAACCCCCGACCAGGTAGCCAACATACCTCCATATAGACCTGGAGATATGAATGGTGAAAATCTTTTATTTTATATAGACAGTAAAATAATGCCAAGACACCACTGACAAACGATAAGGAAGGATCATCTTCAACATAAGAAACTAGTTATTAAAGTCATTAATACATAACCAAATAAAAAGTGCGAAAAGATTAAAAATAAAAAGTATTACACTAGACACTTGTCTTCACCAAGTGATGTAAGAGACTTAGGCAAACACGACCTTTGATTGTCAAGAACTCTTACGATCAATCTTGGATCCCGAGATGACTCACACACTCTATGATGGATGATAGATGATGGTGGTGGATGATGGTGTTGTGATGGTGGTGGGTGGTGGGTGAAGTGTAAGGGAGGTGATGTGCCAAGGGATGGTTTGCAAATGAGCCAAGTACCCCTATTTATAGCCTGAACAGACGCTCGGGCACGGCCCCGTGTCCACCTTCCTTCTCTTTCTTCATTAATTGCATCTTGTCTGCATTAGTTGACCACGCCCCCGTGTCCGCTGGGCACGACCCCGTGTGCAGAAGCGTATCTGTACTATCAAGATTTCCCCAGATTCTGCGAATCTTAGAGTTGACCACGACCCCATGTCCGGTGGGCACGCCCCCGTGGTGGGTGATAGAAGCTTCTACAACTTTGTCTTTTCTACAAACACTTGGGCACGCCCCTGTGTTCAATGAGCACGTGGCGTGTTCAGCCTTCTGTTCTCTTGTTTTTGCTTGGGAAGATGCTGTCGGGGGGTCGGGCATGCCACGTTTGATCCCTTTTCTTGTATTTATGTTAGATTTAGCTGCCTTTTTGCTTCTTTTGTTCATTTGAGCTCATTTAATCCTGAAAATACAAAAGGAAGACAAAAACATTCTTTTTCCAACATTAGTACTAAAAAAAGGGTTAGTTTTATGCCACATTTGATGTAATTTATATGTTGCATTTTGCACACATCAGCAATCAAGGATAAGTTACACATCCAAAGTTTCCATTACAACCAAAATATGTGATAGTCTTGTATTGTGGCTTGACTACGATCGGGAAGGAGAGAACATCACACATGAGGTAGTAAAAGCTTGCAAAAATGTAAACCCTGATATCAAGATTTTGAGGGCACATTATTCATCATTATCCAACATGTATGACGTTTGATTATATTTTATCTCCTTAAGATATAACAACTTTGTAACATTTAGTTTTTATTGGTAGGGAAACACAAAGCGATGCCCAACATCTGGGAGTATTTTACCCTCTCCTTTCTAAAGCTGCAGATGCCAGACATGTGAGTTTTATTCATAACAACGGACTTTAAGACGGTGTTTGGGATTGCTTATTAAACTCCAAATGTGTTTTTTTCTTTTTGTCAAAAGTGATTATTGACTTATGACTTTTCCAAAAAAGTTTTTTAAAAAGTGTTTAGAATAGCTGTTGTAGTAAGAAAAACCAATAAGGCAGTAAATTATTTTTTAAAAGTGTTTGGCTTAGCTGTAAAATGATCATGGTTGCAGAAATCGGCCTAGGCGGCCGATGCGCTAGGCGGTCATCTACTGCCTAATTTTGAGCTAGGCGGTCAATTAATCGGTCATGGTCAAAAATCAGTCCTAGGCGGTCAAAAATCGGATTAATCGGACAATATTAGTCGGTCAAATTGATCAAAATCGGTCCTAGGCGGTCAAAATTGGTCAAAATCGGTCAAAATCGAACCATACTATCTGAAACTTGAAGTATTTATGTGAATTTTGAAGTATTATTTTTATATTATTGGGTATATATATATAATTTTGAAAAAATACATATAAAAATCTCATTCCGATTAATCCCTAGGCTGTACCTCACCGCCCGACTAGCGCCTTCTACAACATTGAAAATGATTAAAAGAGCATTCTCATGTATCTAAAACCATTTATTACATGTTATATACTTAGCAATTTTATTTACTTATATTCTTTTTAAATTTATGTTGTACTTTTCTTTCTTTTTATTTATTTGTTTCTTTATTTTGTTACATTTTGTTACAGTTAGTGCTAGTCATGTCAGTAAAAAGCTTAGCGATGCAGGGGGAAGAGATAAGTTGCACAAGTATTTCGGAATACAACATGTTAAACGCGGGTTTTCAGGCCTCAAACGTAGAAAAAATAGTTATGACGCATTTTCAGATGAACAACTTATTGCTATGGTGAAATCTGGAGTACCGGTCAGCGAATTTGCAGCGTCTATTAAAGATAATGTTATTTTTAAAGTTGAGGGGGTAAAGCTGATTATTAATAAAGTTGAGGGGCTAAGTGATGTGTAGTTAAGGAGCTAAACATGGTTGAGGGTCTAAAGTAAGAACTAAGATGAGAGGGTAAACATGTCTTTTTTAAAGTTGAGGGTCTAAACATGTCATTACCAAAGTTGAGGCGCTAAAATTGTTTTTTTATTAAAGTGGAGGGGCTAAAGTTGGTTAATGTTAAAGTTGAGGGGCTAAAATTATTTTTTTATTGGGTATACCCGTTAGTTTGTTAAGAATTACCCGATTACCTTAACTTAGTTAGTAATATGTGAACCTGAGATACTTACAAATCCACAACCGCTATCGGCACTCACCATCTTTTCTCCTGAAAATATCCAACTTTTTAGTTATGTATGAAACATATCCGGTAGAATAAATAGCCAGTTCAAAGACTTGATACTTACTCTGAGTGGTAAACAAAGTTGACGACGTAAAGCTGCAAAACAACAACAAGAAGAAGAATTATTTATAATGTTGAGGTATAATTAGCAGAACTGGCCTGTATCAGTTTTTTTAGAAAATTTAGGATAACTTTTGTACACCATTAACACATTAGCTTATTGTAAAAATGTTCAAAATGAACAATGAAGTGCTTGGGCAACAACCCATTCTAAAAAGCCACCTACATGACCCATTAATCAAACAATGGTTACTTTGAGGTCCACTCAAATTATACAACAGGTCAATTTAAGTAAACTCAAATGATACAAAAGGTCAATCATGACCCATTAATCAAACAATAGTTACCACAAGATGGTGACTAACTGTTGCTTGGGTACTATTCCAAAAAAAAAACTTTTGCTTGGGTGGGCCCCTAAATTCGTCGTTCCACCCGTGTTCCAGTATCCACACAACAATTCCAAGAAAGATGAAGAAAACCATGGTGACAACCCACACTAGTGAAGTAAAAGGCCGCAAGAAAACCCAAGCATTCGAGTCTAGTTTCTTTTACCATCCCTAAACATGACAAACTCATAACGAACTGGATATGGAATCAACTTTATTGCAGCCCAAAATACATCTATACTAAATCCATGAATTTCATGCGAACCGTTGACCCATGTACCAGTTTCTTTAAAACTTGCTCTTAAGACCACCCATAGTGGGGGGTTTTGGGGCGTTTTCCCCCAAAAAAACATCTCTCCACGCCTTGGAACCGCCCCCTGGGCGTTTTTAAAAAAAAAATTGGTTTGGCATTCTTTTTTCCATGTCGTGCTCAATCTCTTTGGCCAATGACAAGTTGGATGGTTTTTGTTTGCCCAAAAACATTTTTTTGATGTTTTTTTATTTAATTTTTTAACACCTCTTTTAACATAATTCCCCACAATGACCACATCCCCACTACACCCATTTTAGAAAAACTCCCATAATGCCCCTTTGCTGACTGGACTGACACGTGTCGCAAAACACCCAAGAGTTGGGTGGGGGCATTATTCATGTGTACCACTACACATGGTCTAATGGAACTCCAATCCTTAACGGTCTATTGTTATTTGAAAATTCCCATCCACGAGGCTTTTCTGTTGTGTTCCCGGGCCATACAACACTTCTTAAATGTTGATTAGAAGAAGAACGGTTTAATGGTTTTGCATAAAGAGTCTCGGGAGACTGATCGATAGCCCAGAGTGATTCGACTAGTATCCAAGAACCTAACCCTAGTTCCCAACCACGTTGATTATATCAAAAGAATGATGTATCACAGACCTGTCAGGATTAAACCCAACCAGGCCGGTGAGACCACTAATACTTGTTTGCAATAAGTTTGCAAGTAGTTGTCTTCCTCCATAAAAAAATACTAAGGGGTTGTTTGACAACTTCTGAATGTTAAGTGTTGAACCAATAAGAGATCTGAACTGCTGAACCAGGAAGAGGTCTGAACTATTAAGAGCCAGTAATATTTAACCATTCAGAGGCAAATGTCTGACCAATTCAGATTAGAGGTCTTAACCATTCAGACTCTGTATAATGCTTAACCATTCAGAGGTAAATATCTGAACCATTCAGACATCTGCACGTGAAACAAACAGTCTGAACCATTAAGTGTTGAACCAATAAGAGGTCTGAACCATTAAGAGGTAAACAAACAACCCCTAAGTCCTCCAAGATTCAAACTTTTTGTTCTCTTTAAACCAGCTAAAGGAGAATAACTAGAGAAAGAAAATTTTTCGCCTTTATTGAAAAACTTGTCAAGGGCGCGTGCAATCATCCAAACTGTATCATAAGCATATAAACCATATGAGTTCAATCCAATTGACCCGTTACTCAAATTTTTCCACCTTCTTTCAAAATCCTGTTTTTTTATCCGAATCTGGTATGTGGGGCCGAAGTGTGAGAACCCCTTGTAAAAAATGCATTTTTAGAAGAAATACTAGTAGAATCCAAAACAGTTGATAACCAGGTGGTTGCAATCCAAATATATCCTTTTTTCATCATGCCAAACCTTTTAGCAGTTTCAAAAACCAAAAGACCCGTTTTACCATAAGTATGTACAACAACACCACGCGATTCCATTGACCGAACGTTAACTAACGCATTATGAATACCTTGTGGAGTTAATGAAGAGTCGGGTGGCAATGGTGCTTTTTAAGAAAACTTACAATGTTTGTCCCATAGTTGATTACCTAATGTGTATATACTGCTCCTAAATTGGTCATCATCTGTGAATATGGCAGTTACTTCTCGATAACTGAAATAACGTATCATTTCAGAAATGGCAGTCATCAGAAAAAGATCATTAGGTGTTGTTTGGATGAAATATGGGTATTGAAGAGGTGAAAGTGAGGGGTCTAATGCTGTGAAGGATAAAAAGGGGACATGGAATTCATTTGCAACATTTGAAAGTGCATGAGCCATCACAGAACCATATGGACCAATGACAGCTACGAAATCAGCATTCGTGTACTTCAATGTTGAAAAAAAAAACAATTATAAAACTAATAAAGAACTAGATATATCTCATACGTACCCTTAAAGTAGCTTGTTTAGATGTACGTTTTAAATACTTATTATTAAGGAATTTTACTAAAAATAAGGGTTTAGAGGTACCCCATGTTGGGTTCAGGCTCAACATGGACTCGTAAGTCTTAGGCCCATGTCGTTTTGACCCCTTCCTTGTATAAAGGTGCATGCCTCTTGCGTCTAGGCTCTCAGGCGAGGCCTCTGTGCCTCGAAGAAACCAAGGCAACCAATTGCATGAAGTCATGCAAATGGTTTGCCTAGTGCCTTTGACTACAAGGAAGAGTAAGGTTAAACCCGCCTAAAGTCTATTCGGTAAAAATAAGCCCAAGCTTAAGCCCAATAACGAGCTAAAAATGGGTTGTACCTCTACAAAAGGGCATATAAGTAGTTGTGCTCTGTCCTTCAAGCATAGGTTTTGGTGTTGGAGTATAACAACAATTATTTGGCCATTAGAAACAAGAGGTGCCGATATTTTACATGAAAATATTAAGGCTTCATGTAATTTTTTATGTGACCTAGAGGTGACAGGTTTAAATCGTGGAATAAGCCTCTCGTAGAAATGTAGGGTAAAGAGGTGTACATTAGACCCAAGTGTAAGATGGTAAAAGATTTGATTATCTCATTCATTCAATAACGATTACAATATATAGAGGATATAAGAAACCCTAGAAACGAGCCAGTGAGCACTACAAGAATAACCTACCAATAGCGGTGATAGCAATAGCGTCATTATTGGTTCGATCTGGAAGCGGTGTCCCAAGCAAACCCTAGCCGTCTTATCTTGATCATGTGGTTAGGTTTATTATCAGCAATAGCAGCGGCACATAATGCAATAACGGCTACACATGTCGCCACTAAAAGTTGACGCAGAACCAGCTTTGTATAAGCGGGATTTCTTCCCTCTTCACCCCATTTTCCCTCTAAAACCTTTCATCTCTCTCACGAAAAAAAAAACCCAAATCGCCCAAATCATTTTAATTCCACCATCTCTTCTCCCAAATCAGATAGTATTATTTGTTTTAGGTTGAATTTATTCTTTATTTTGTTGTATATTTTGATAATTTCTTGATTTTTTGTGTATGTATGTGTGCATGCTAGAGAATTCTAATAACCTACCATGTCTCCACCACCACCACGAGCAAGGGCGTAGCTACATAAAAGGGTACGGGTTCGGCCGAACCCGTAGCAAAAAAAACTTTTAGTGTTATATATATGTGTATTTTGACTACGCCTACGTAGAAATTTCAACATTGAACCCGTAAAAAAGGCCAAAACTTAGTAATAGACATCCTGTCGTCCATCCCTTGAAAATTTTCGAAGCCATAGGAAAAGAATCTTGGCTACACCCCTGACCACGAGTAGAAGAAACACTTTGAAGGTTAGCTTTCTATTTATGTTTGTTCAACATGAGAAATTGTATAATTTTAGGTTTGTGTGAGTATGTAAGGATATATGTTAGTATGTATGTGTGTATGTTAGTAAATGTATGTGTGTATGTAGGTGTATGTAAATGTGTGTAATTGGGGAAAATGTGTGTATGTTAGTATGTAGGTGTATGTATGTGTGTATGTTAGTATGTATTTTTGTATGAAGTATGCAAATGTGTGTATGTAAGTATGTATAAATTATGTGTTTTTGGTGAAAATGTGTGTATGTAAGTTTGTATGTTAGCATGTATGTGTGTATGTAAGTATGTAAATATGTGTTCGTAAGTATATATGCGTGTATAAAGTATGTAAATATGTGTATGCAAGTATGTAAATCTTTTTATTTCTTGATCAACATATGTTATTCTTGGTGTTCAAGATTCAATATCTTTGGGAGGAGTTTGGTTCAATCCGCTGTTTATTTCTTCAACAAAATGATCATGTTTCGGCTTTTGAATATCATTTGTTCTTTTATAGACAAAATTTATAAAATCCGAGTTTATAATATAACAACTCTTTATTATTAGTTCAGATGCGGAAGCGTGATAAAACACAAACATGAACAAAACTCCCACCAGCGATTCAGTTACAGTATATTCAATTAATTATATATAATCACAACCATAGCGGGTTTAGGGTTATACCTTGACGAAAACTGAAGACTTGCACGATGGATGCAACGAATGACTCTACTAGTAAGCCGAATCACAAAAATCTCCAAGAACCATGAGAATCAACACGCGAGACGGATATGATCCGAATCACCAAAAACATGAGACGAGCAGCGGCGGTGTGGCGGGGCATGGTGGATGTAGTGGTGGCGGACGACAGCTGACGAGTGGCGACGATAGTGGTGAGGCCGGCCGGTCGCAAGGAGAGGGAGAGAAGGAGATTAGTGGCTAGGGTTTTCAGCTTAATCTCTTGTCTCTTTTGTATTCTGTAATTAGGGTTTGAGATTAACACTCTGTTCCCGAGTCTCATTTAACAAGGGGGGAAGAGATGAAAATATGAAAAACCATGTTCCCGAGTGTCATTTAACAGGGGGATGGGAGGGTAAAAGAGGGAAAAGGGAAGAAAATATGACCAAATATGACCATATATTCATCCTCCCAAATTAGAGAGATTAGGAGAGAAAATTTTCATTCCCCTCCCCCTGTTAAATGAGACTCGGGAACATAGTGTAAGGATATATTTATAGATCCACTATTTACACTTTAATCCATAAACTCTTGGCTTCCTCTCCAAGTAGTTAATCCCAGATTAACTACTAATTGCCGGTCAACCCTTTGATTATATAATAATAAAATAACTCTCCTTAGTTATTATCTAATAATAATCACTTCTCGTTTCCGTCGAATAACAATTATTCTCCGCAAATATCAAACCACTAGTCAAATCATTTGACTTTATGTTATTATTCAATCAAATAACCTTTTAATTTATTATCTAAATAAGAAATTATTACTCGTTTAACTTTTTAAATGACACCAATTATTTCCACTAAACTAATTATTTTGTTAACTATTAATATCTTAAGTATTTCAACAAATACTCATTTTCCAAATCAATATCCACTTTTGTGATTTATATATTTAATAATTAAATATTATTCTTTGTTTGTCGTCCAAAGTGTAACTCTTTGGATTATATCTTAATAGCAACGTTAAATAATCGATAATAGGACACCTAAATCCAACAGAAGTTGTATTGCACATGTGCATTATGAGTGGGCTATTTATTGTTATAGAGTAATTGAGAAATGTTGTAACATGCATCTTAATTGAGAAACAACAACCCTAGTGGGGAATCCGTACGTTGCAGCGAAGTCGACAATAGCGGCGGAAACATGATATGCATCAGGTAATCATGTGGTCATTCATGAACATACCCTGATTCAGTTGAGTTATCCTAAAGTAATCAACGTAAATAAAGGGCAAGGTTAAAACAGTATACGTAAGTAGAAAATTTAGTTGTTCAAAAAGCAATTAAGAATAAATTAAAGTAGTTACCCTTTTTCCCAAATTTTAGTTATAAAAATCGCACAAAAAACAATTTCAGTTGCACAAAATCACAAACGCAAACTCAAATCCAATTTGACAACCTACGCATAATCAAGAGATTTCCAAAAATACCATCGTTTTGAATCCATGAATCTTCGAGATGGTACAACAACCAAGTCGGTAATTCGAATTCAGGGGTTAAATATATATGAATTGATATAGAACCTAATTCACATGTTATAACCTAGAACTATGTAAGTTGATATAAACGTTTTTATGTATTATCAAAGTTGATATAGACGTTACAACAACCAAGTTGTTATAGACTAATACCAAGATAGTACTTCATACAACATCTATTCATCCTTCAAAGTGAAGTTGGGGTTTATTCTATCTAACAACTCATATTTAAAGTCCCTACTAGGCTACTACTTGATTCCACTATTGTTTATTGTTTTTTACTAACTTGGTTGTTGTTCCAGGACGAAGCAAGTGCTCTATGAATAGAGGCAAATTAAGATGTGTAAATTAGGCTTTATCAACAACTATTTATCTACATAGATAAATTTTTTTAACCTATAACTTTCCAAACGCATACCTGATACGGTGATTTGAATTCGGGGGTGTCGCAATGTAACACCCCAAAACCCGAATGTTTATATTCGTTAAATGTTATGATATGGCACATCAAGAAATAAATAACTAGGTTATTTATCCTAGTTAAAAGTATGATAGAAACAATTAAAGAATGAGAGTTGTGCCAATTATAAATAAGAGAGAGAACATGAGGGGACTAAGATTGCCAAACTTGAATCTGAGTTTAATTAAAACAAAAATCTCACACACACTAGGTGTGGTGTGCGTGAGATCGATCAGGAGGAAGAGGGAATGGGTGTAAACCCTAGTTCACAAGAAAGCTTCAAATTGACAAGGAGATTAGGCTCAAATCCGATGCATGAACTCGTTTTCTTGATGATCTAGCCCTAGCAAACATGTGGTAAGTTGTAATTTAAGATTTGATGATCTTGTATGAAGTGGCTTATGATCAATCCACGAATTTTATGAAATTAAGCATGAATATGTGTTAACATCATCATAGGGAACATGTGTTATGCATAATTTTGACTAATTTGATGTTTAAGGATGTAAACCCACTAGTTGGGTGATTAAGATGACATGGGTGTTCATCATGTCCAATTCTTGTTAAATATTCATGAATTATGTTGTGTTATGATGAACTATTGTTAGATGAATTGAAAGAAATGGGGTGTTGATATGTTTGATGTTTATGTGTTAATGATACTTGTTGATTAGTAAGAAGATTTGATGAAATATGAATGAACTTGGAAGATTATGCATAAACTAGTTGTACATGGTGCCTAGGAAGTAGTACGCACACCACGTGTTTGATAAAATGTCCAAATGACAATAATATGTGAAGGTTATGTTATGATGAAGTTGAGTATGCTATATGCTTGTTTGAATCGACTAATACAATACATATGTGAGATATGAACTTGATATGATCGTTCATATGAATAATCATGTATGCTAATAAGGATGTAAATGTAATGACATGAAAGTATAGGAATCATGTCAAGATGGATGGGAGCGTGGAAGGCTAACGGGCCAAGAAGACTCAAGTAAGCGAATGCAAATACGGACGCGTAAGGTAAGTGAATCCCGGACTTACACTTTGGATGTAAAATGTATTGTAGTATAATGATTATTGTGAATTATGTGAGAAAGCATGAAACAATGGAAGTAATAAGGTAAGTTTACGGTAAATGAGTCGAAAGTGGTTAAGAAATAGTTTCTATTAAGTATAGATAAGAAAGAAGCTTACATGATGGTATTATGCATAAAGATGAAATAAGTAGTTATACGCTTAGGTATGGGTTAGTTTGTAAGTAAGTAATTGGGACTCATAGGAGAGTATGACTATAAACTCGTAAGTATGGAGAATTATGTGTATACAAATTACATGTATAGACGTGTGTGTTTAGGACTTGTAAGTAATATTGTGTAGAATGTAAGTTGTAGGTACATGTACAAATAGAAATGGTATGTATGCATGAATTGGAATTTAGTTATATGCACAAATGAATGAGACTTGTTATGCGTATACATGGATATGTTCGTATGAATGAAATCTAATGATGCTAACCGTTTTCCTATTGAGAATGAAATGGGGATGCAGGTGTACTTGTGATGGAAGTTGAAGGTAGACACCGAAATCCAATGCGGGTGGTTTGAATGGATGGATGAATGGACTAACATAAGCGAAAGCATGATATGTTGACGCCTATTTATGCATGTTTAAATTTTATGTATGATGACACCGGTTGCTAATGATGTGATTGTACGTGGTGTCTGCAGGTTGTACAGAACTGTGGATTCTCATCATGGAGTGTAAGCGGTTGAAGATTGAGTCAAGACATGGATTGTTCGTGTGGGTGCGTGGTCTCGTAATTTAAAATAAGTATGTCAGATTTTATAAATTTATAGAAAGCATTAGTGTATTTAATGTAAAAGAGAGATTTAATGTATTTCTAAGTATGTTAGAATGAATATAATGAAAGAAAATTTTTAAATACGTATTTCCGCTACAACTTTGGTTAAAACGTGTTAGGGCGTTACACGCAACCCCCGTCCCTTAACTTCCTGGGAACGGGCGGCCGCGACCAATTTCAGCGGTATCGGTGTTTATCATTTTGGCAGCGGAAATTTTCATCAGGACCGTAGTTAGGAAATATTTTATCAGAGTAAAATACAACACTTTTATAATATTAAACATATGGGATAATCCCAAGTTTCCAGTACACTCATTTTTATAGGGATAAACCCTATTTTATTTAAATAAAAACATTCTTTATTTATGTAACTTTTATAGCCACTTTTCTAAGCCTTTAGTGCTGTCCAACTGGCTTCTATTTGGCTTTCACACTTGGTTACCTGAAACGTGTTTAAAAACATTTTTTCAGTGGGAAATACTGGTGAGTGAATCCCAGTTTAATCAAGACAGGTAAAACCGTTTTCCAGTATTGAGGGCAGTCGCGCAATTACATTTGTTTCCATCTACTTTAATTACCACCCACAGTACTGTCAACCCGACTTGTGGTCATGTTACTACTCACAGTGTAGTAACAAATTTTGTATACAAAACCCCAATATACCGACAATAATTGTAGAATACAAATACTCAATCACTGTTAAATATAAATTAAAACAATGGAGATTTTGTAAAAACAGTTTGCAAAAAGGAGGATTACTCACATTGCTGTCTTAGGGTTTTCCTTTAGGATTTCCTGGTGATTATCTATTAATTACAAAATGCACATGTGTTAGTATAATAACCCAATATTTACATTAGTAATACCCTCCCCGAGACAGAATTCCAACGACTACGTCGGGCAGAACCTCGACAGCTGTTACGGAACCCTAGATCAATCGGGCAGCGTATCTAATACGTAACCGGGGGTTATGATACTTACAACGAGGCAAAACTTTGTTATTTAGGGGGGTATAATGCCCGGGTATAGTGCCTCCTATATAGAAATTGAGAGAGAGATAAAAGTTTTGAACGAGGTAAACTGAAGGCCGATCGAAGCAATATATAGGGCCTGGTCGACGGTTTTTCGCGCCTCGCGTAAGAGAAGGAGAGGGACTACGCGGCCCGCGAGCTAGGGTGGGTAGGCCCTAGCTTGTCCGGGTCACCCACTAGGCTTGACACAATTGTGCCACGTGTCGGCACCGGGCTTTGCCTCGTAGCCAGGTGCTCACGGCCCGCGATGACTCATGGGGTATCTGTCGCGCTCCGCGACGACCCATTAAGTTTCGTTTTTAATTTAATTTTTATAAAAATAAAGGTATTTAGGGCCAAATTTTATATACGGGGTGTATTTTGAGACGTCTAGGGACATTCTAAATATATTAGGGGTGTCGAGAATTTAGGAGGGTTGTTATAGGGGGACTAACCTGAGATGATCTTGAATTGTGTCTTGAAACCATGATCCGACGTTTAAATATCGGTTAACACTAACATGAGCAATGATGAAACAAACCTAGAACCTACGATGCGGCTCATCTGAAACAGGGCACCAAGGCTGCTCCATGCGAAATGCAAGGCCGGTCACAACTAAGACAAGTTATCAGTTCCAAAAAATGTGAGTCGACTACTTGTTATCCCATACCGGAACCTCCTAGAGGCTGAGGATCTAAACCCTTGATTGTATGGGAAAGAAATCGTACCTTGGTTGATCCTTGCGTGCGACAAAGGAAGCAAGGGATGGTAGATGTTGGCTCTAATAAGGACTTGTTAATGTAGGAGTGTTACTTTATGAGTCAAAAGATCAAATACAAATAATCTTAACATACTAAACATACAAATTGAAGGAAAACTCAAAAAGACAAGGTGACATTTTTGTAATTACCACAAACTATCAAAGTTACTATACAAATGTGAACTCAACAAAAATACCTAAAAAACACAATTTTTTTAATATTTTTTATAAAAAAATCGCTACATTTTGTTAGCAAAATTTTTTTTTTTTGCAAAAAAATTTTTTTTTTGCTGCTACTAAAAGTAGCGATTTTTTTAATAAAAATGTTAAAAAATAAAATAATTTGTGTTTTTTTTTATTTTTTTAGATTTTTTTAGGTTTTTTAGGGGTTTAGTTTTTAGCATTTTAGCTTAGGTGGGAGGGAGGGGGGGTTAGTTTTTTTTTAGGTATATTTGTATTTTAGCTTAGGTGGGGGGGGGAGGGGGGGTTAGTTTTTTTTTAGGTATATTTGTAGAGTAACTTAGATAGTTATTGATAATTACAAAAATGTCACCTTATCTTTTTAAGTTTTCCTTCAATTTGTATGTTTAGTATGATAAGATTATTTGTAAAAGAATTTTCCCCTACAGGCCCTACTTTGTGAATCATTGGATTGAGATGACATACATTCACAATTTACATCTAAGCCCCTTTAACTATTCCTTTAATCTTTCAATTTAATTGCAACTTTCATTAATGTTCAAAAGACACCTCAAATTCATTCAATTTTTATGTAGGGTTTGTGATGTTACAAGATCTACGATTTTGGTCAATTCTGCAATTTTGGCGGATTTGAATTTCTATTATTATGCATTTTGGTTAGATTTTGCAAGTTAATTTTTTTGGCATGTGAAAATTCTAAATTTGGGGCTAAATTGCTTATTTTTTTTTTTAAGGTGTTGATTATTCTTGTCTTGAAATAACGTCTTTTGATTCACCATCTTTAGAGACAACATGTCCTCTTTAGGTGAAAAGAATTTTTTTTCTAAAGAAAAACTTATAGAGACAACATGTCCTCTTTATAGGTAAAAACATTTTTTTAAAAGAAAAATCTATAGGAACGACAAATCGTCTCTATAGTTAAAAAGAATTTTTTTTAGTTTTTTTTAAAAGGAGAACCTATAGAGGTGACATGTCCTCTCTATAGGTGAAAATGTCTTTTATTTTTTTTTTAATGGAAACATATAGAGATGACATGTCGTTTCTGTAGGGCTTAAAAATATTATAATAAATGTTTTTCTTTATTTAGTAAAATATTAATTTTATTTTTGAATTATTTTTTAGCACATAGTTGTAGAGACGACATGTCGTATCTACAAATACTTTTATAGCAACGACACTTATAG
Organism: Helianthus tuberosus; assembly: GCA_030545235.1. Lineage (NCBI taxonomy): Eukaryota > Viridiplantae > Streptophyta > Magnoliopsida > Asterales > Asteraceae > Helianthus > Helianthus tuberosus. Next base: position 142,557,979 of record CM060412.1, on the reverse strand, counting down.
GGACGAATTTTGTGACCTATAGGGACGGGGCCGTAGAGGCAAACTTTATAGAGGTGACATGTCGTCTCTGTAAGTGAAAAAGACCTATAAAGAGGACATGTCGTCCCTGAAGGCCTGAAAAATGTTTACTATAGGGTAAATTTCTTGTAGTGCGATGAAGGAACTTACAATTCTTGTAACATACAAGTGCTTATTCTGGTTTTACGGTTATCTAGTTAAAATTGATTTTGTGTTAAACACACAGCTTATTTTGTGTTGCATATTAATTAAGATCTTTTAGGGCGTCAAGCGTGAATTTTTGTCAGGTTAACGGGTTTCAAGTTGGAGTGTTGAATTGTTCAAGCCGAACATGATCCATGCCCATATACATGTAAACAAAATTAGCCATAACCCTTACACATGTCGATATATTTAGTTAACAGGTTAAACAATTATACATGTCAATTTGTACCCAACCCTTTTATTAAACGAGTAAAATATTACAACATAAAACCTAATTCTTTTAGTTTCATGGTGGTGCATTTTTCATCTTTGTATTAAACGAGTTAAAAGGTTAGAATAATTAATCTCCATAACAGTACTTTTTTTGTTAAGGCTTCGGAAAGTAATTTACATGTCAAACAAAATCATATGTTTTAATATTATATTATATTAGACAAAATTGCAGAAAACAACCTTTATGTATACCCAAAACTGCACTTTATACCTTTCACTATGAAATCCGCCAAAACCAACCTTTACGTTCATGTTTTGCTACAAATTCAACCTTTACACCTAACCTAGTCAAAAAAGTCAGTTAACTTGCCCCACGTGCGATGCACGTGAGGGCATATCTGTCTTTTCCATTTACCCCTTTTACAATAAATGTTATACTTTTAAATTAAAACAATATTTTTTTTATTAATAAAAACCCACTTCCTCTTCTGTTTCATCACAAATCAATTATTATCATCATCTTCTCTTCAAAACAAAATTAAACCTGAATTTAATGATATCCGACCTGTATAACATGACCAAACATCATCTTACGGCAGATTCTCTCTCATTATTCATCACAAATCAATTATTATCATCATCTTCTCTTCCAAAACCTTAAAACCCCCATAGCCACCCACATCTCCATCTTCCTCGTTTCTTGACCAAATCAACTCATCCAGGAGCCTAAATTGCTTAACTTTTTGAGAGGAGCACAACCCCAATCTCGATTTCTTCTGAAAACCAACAGATTTTCACGAATCGAACCGACCACGAAGAACCCTAAAATCTAATTTTGGGGCTTTTGTTCAAAATTCAATTCTAAGCAATCCAAGTGTTTTCTAAGTGAAGAAGGTATGATTTTTACCCTAAAGTTGCTTTTATTTGATGGAAGTCAAGGTATGGTTGTTCGATTTATTCTTGATTTATGCTTGTTAGGTATGTAATGGTTGATTAAGTATGTAGTGAGTCATGAACTTGTGATTTTACCTTGATTGCTGAATTAAAAAGGGTGGGGGTATACATGTTAGCTTAGATGAATATTGTGGCTACTGAGTATTATGGGAAACTTGTTTAAAGGTCATTGAATGGAAAGAATTTTTGATTTTGTTAATAAAGTTTGTGAATTGAACCTATGGGGTGACTGATGTAACTATGCAGGATGATACTGCAATTCGATTCAGGCTTTATAATGTCGGTTTCGTGGGGCAAAGACCGAGGACCAGACCAATACTAAATCTCCCAAACTATGATGAATTTCGAAATTCTGTTCAATGGGTTTTGTTAGTCTTGAAAAGTTACACAATTTGCACCCAAGAACTGCTTGATTTCATTAAAATTTGAAGGAGAGATGGTGTCTTGAAATTATAGGGTTTATAAGATTTTTATGAAGAAGATGATGTTAATGAAGATCTGGGTTTCAGATGATGATGTTTGATGATGATGTATAAATGGTGAATATTGATTTAGGTTTTTTTTTTTTTTATTATTTTAGTATAGTTAAATTATCAAAATACCCCTTAACTGATTTTTTTTAAATTAATACCCTAATGTTTTAAATGAATTTTAGTAAAAGACCTAAATGCCCTCACATGCAAGGCATGTGAGTCCATTTAACTGACTTTTTTGACTAGGTTAGGTGTAAAGGTTGAATTTGTAGCAAAACATGAACGTAAAGGTTGGTTTTGGCGGATTTCATAGTGAAAGGTATAAAGTGCAGTTTTGGGTATACATAAAGGTTGTTTTCTGCAATTTACCCATTATATTATACTACATATACAAAAGGAAGATGGGGGAATGGTGCCAGGCAGCTGCCTGACACTCCCCCATTGGACCAACCTAATTTTAATTTAATTTTATTCCCAGTTTAAAATTACGCTTTCGTCTTTCGTTTAAAATTACGTTTTTGCCCACAGCTCAAAATAAAATTATAAATTTGCCCCTAGCTCAAAATTACGCTTTTGCCCTCGGTTCAAAAACTCACTTTTAATTTTGTTCCCGGTTTAAAATTACGGTTTCGCCCTCCGTTTAAAATTATGGTTTTGCCCCCAGTTCAAAATAAAATGTTGTTTTTTCCTCTAGCTAAAAATTACGATTCTGCCATCAGCTCAAAATTACGTTTTTGCCCACAGTTCAAAATAAAATTATGTTTTCCCCCTAGCTCAAAATTATGATTTTGCTCTCAGTTTAAAATTATGATTTCGCTTACAGTTCAAAATATAGTTACGATTTTGCCCTCTATACAGACATACATGTTATGAGAGAAAAATATTCGGCTTATTACCCGCAACGAAGGCAGGGCAAAAACTAGTTTATTTACAAACCGTCAATATCTTTTACAATGTCAGGTAAGGTTATTTTATAGTCCTCTATGGGTATAATAGTAATTAACTTCCTTCGAACCCTAAACCATGCTCCTTTATAAGATTGAGGTGTAGCCGTCATGTGTAGATGAGCTTAAAAAATTGGTTCGTGTTCCATTTTCAGCTCTTTTTACTCGTTTTATAATTTCTGCAATTTTTTAATTCATCTTTTGCTTGTCAAACCGCAGGAGTCGACGATCGTTGTCCATGTGGGTGTAAATGGATGTGAATCCGTGGTCTGAGAGGGACCTTGTGGATCAAATACTCGATGGATTGTTTTGTGTGAATTTGTTGACCGTGATTTCTCTGTTTAAAGATTGAGGCAATTTATTCAATGGCCAAGAAAACAAAAAAAAGTACGTTTGTTTAGATTTTATTTTTGTTTCAGCAATACATAAATGATATCACATATACAAGATGTCCAGCCAGATGGTAACGATGGTAACGGTGATTTTGATCGGTATATGGCAGGGACGATGCAGCATAGGGGTCTAGGCGTACAATGATCCTAAGATGTGTGGCTAAACTGGTTCGAAACTATCGGTCCCACAAACATATATTGAAAAAGTCGAAGAATTTGTATCCAAATCCAAACTCCGTCTGCACGCTTTTTTGGAAGGAGATAAGGAGTATCAGGGGAACACGGTTAAAGCTTTTCTTGAAAAAGATTCTCACAAGAAACCGAAATTCAACTCTGCTCTTCTTGAAACCGAAATCCAAGAAACCGAAGTCCAAGAAACCGAAATCCAACCCTTTTAAATTCATTACTCTATTGTTGGTGGAATTTTAAAACAGATACTAAGTAGGTGTTTAATGATCTCGTGTAAACATAAAAGTTTGATCTCGTGTTCGTGTTCTTGTGATTTAGAGTGTGCTTATTTTTTGTGTTCGTGTGATTTCTTATCAATAAATTAGAATCCAACAAACACGGATGTTGTTGTCGTGATTTCTTTGTTTAAAGATTTGTACTAGAACTTCAGTCTATATGACAGGTTTAGTTTCTATTTTCTTATCAATGAATTAGAGTCCAACAAACACGGATTTTGTTGTCGTGATTTTTTTGTTTAAAGATTTGTGTGTTGCAAGTGGTTGTTATTATTCATATATTTCAGATATCTTAGACTGTCCGCAATGCAAGAGGCTGCATTTACTACATCCATCCTAGTCATCACTGCCACATCAGCTTTTAACCCATTATTCCCACATGCATTCTCTCTCCTCTTTTTAACTCCAACCCATCCTTCCCACATGCACCCTCTCTCCTCTATTTTTTTTTTAAGCTTAAAATTGAATTGGCCCACCTTCTCTCTCTGCACTTGGTTGCACTTCACTAAGTGCAAACCCCTTACTTTATTGTCCACCCCAATGCATCTTTCACAAGTGCACACGCCACGTCATTAAGTGCAACCCTCCAAAAGGAAGCATTGGAGGCAGTCTTATAACTTATTTATGTAACTAGAATTTTGACTCGCTATGCGTTGCGGCAGCTTCGAAACTTAAAGTAACTCGAATTTGTACTGTGAAATGTAACACCTGACTGGTCTCCAAGCAAAATTTATGTCAAAACGTAGACCAACTGAAAACATACATAAAACAAACACGAAAATGTATTGAGTAAATTACAAAAATCATCATTTATGTATCTCACTTATTGCAAACTGTGTCCATATTTCACCCCACTCATTACAAAGAAAAATTTGCGTCAAAACGTAAACCAAATTGGATTCATACCGAAATGTACTTAAATAAAGCACTTATAAAATAATATTTTATAAGTTTAAAAATGGTATCGCGTTGCAGCAACGTTTAAACGTAAAATAATTCGGATTTATCTCGTCTAGTGAAAACGTATTATTTATGAGAAAACGTAGGAACAACAGAAAACATACATAACAATAAGTGCGAAAATCTATTGCCAAACCAATCGAAACCATATATAAAAATAAGCACGAAAACGTTTTATATGTTACTCATGTACATAAAAATAAACGCGTAACTCGAGAGCGTTAAAATGACACTTCACAAAAGTTTTTATAAAGCTAGGGGGTGTGAGTAATAATATGATGAAAATTAAGGTAAAAAAAAAAAACCAAAACGATAAAACATAAAAGAAAAAAAAACCAAGAAATAATGTTTGCTACAGTAATATGTTATTTGTGAATCGTTATATCTAATTTATGTAATTCCATGTATTTGATCCGTAATTCCAACCGCAAAAAAGACGTAGTTTTGATGTAAAATTTGTAAAAACGAATTCTTATAAATAATACTAGGTTATAGACTTGTGTATACATGGTTGAGTACATTATAAAATTTATGTTTCAAAAGAGATGGTTAACCAAAAAAGTTAAAAATGGACAAAGAAAGTGTTGACAGGTTGATGTAATATTGCAATATTCGTCGAACGAAACATTGTAGACCATTTCAACTCGGAAGTCTCGAACCATAGACCATTTCAACTCGGAAGTCTCGAACCATTTTGACATGTTGTTCAACCGCCTAACCATACAAAGCTTTGCTTTTACACCTACCTTATCATCATTTTTTACACTTCTTTAGGGGAGGACCGGAAGCCAATCAAATCTTACAATCTCAGGGGTTTATTAAACGTTACTAAGGTTAGGTGCTTTGAATTGCTTTGCTACCCGACTCTGCAACTGTGAGTTCAGATCCTCTATTTTCGCTTCACCAAACATTACATATGTGTCTGAAGCAAGAGACTTAAAAACATCTGCTTTGAGATCACAAACAAAATCTGAAAAATGATGACACTAATCATTCACAAGAAAGAAATTATCATGGAAACTAACATTAGACAAATCTGCAAAATGATGACACTAATCATTCACAGTTTCACCATCTGCAGCCTTTTATTATAATGAGTTAAATGTTTGGTTTGTCCCTGTGATTTGCAATTTTTTACGAAATTGATTCCAAGGCTTCAATAATTACTGAGTTGGTCCCAGTTGTTGCAAGTTTTAAACTAAAACTAGGGTGGTCCTTATCACTAACCTAGGTTAGATTTATCAGTTAAGTGTGTGTGAAATGACTAGATTACCCTTAAGGTTAAAAATAAAACATTAAAAAAGGTAAAAAAATAAAAAATAAAACAAATAGATTACCCTTAAGTTAAAAATAAAACATTAAAAAGACATGGTTTCAAATCAAATGACCATAGCAATCTCTGTTCACCACTTCACCATTTATTCTCATCATATCAGAAAAAAAAAAAAATCAGTATGCATGTTCATGTAAACAACCAACATTGAGGTTATATTTAAAATTTGTTTGCTTAAAGAAAACAAACTAAATCAGTTATTTAATTTAAAATCCTTAAAACCGAACGATCAAACAAATTGAATAATCGGATAGCTGTTGATGTTAATCCGGCTGTTAAGGCGGCCAGCCACCATCGCTGTTATCCCCGCAGATAACCACCACTCAAACATCTCTTCCAATCGCCACAACCACATCACTCGTAAACTACCACACCAGCCCAACCCCCCTGCTTCTTTGAAGCCTCAACTGTTGCTACCCTCTACCTGCGCCACCGGGCCCCCATCCATCGTAGTAGCCGGCCGGTTCTTAGAGAGAGAGGGGGGAAAGATGAGAGAGAAAGAAAGAGAGAGAGGAGAAGGGATAATGTTGGTTAGGCCGGTGGGTGTGGCTTAACGCCACCTCATACTCCAGAGTGTCCCGGGGGCGCCATCAGCCACACCACCGGCCATTCCCTCATTTATTTAATTACCACATACCAAACAGACCCTTACATGTAGTATGTTGAGGAAAGTATCCTATTCTAGATTATAGGTACTAAAAGAAATTGATTCCACAATTGGGAAGAGAAGATGAATGACAGTCTTCTTACACCAATGTGTTTTATTGTTTCTCATATGAGCAATGTGATTGTTCAAGTTGTATATTTTCTAGTTGTTTATAAGTTAAAACAATTTCTTTATTTTTATTTCTCTAGGCTGTTAGGGATGGTTGAAAACACAACTTAACAAAGAAAATGACAAAAAATATAAGAAGATTGATTAAAACTTTTTGCACGCTTGGCACAGGTATATAATATTGCTCTACCAAAACCAACAGCAGACATGAACATGAAAACAAAACAGAGCATGATATAACACGCAGAAAAAGTCTCACGCAGTCCATAAACAAAACCAGTTGAAAATAGATTACACCCTCAAAGCAGACTAATAAAGGGGTTGTGGTAGCATATCACACTCATTCATAGATCCATGGGTGAAGGCTGCTTGACCAATTGGCAACACCCTCAGGGAACCACAGACCGATCTCCTTCTTCGCGCTCTCAACGGCATCGCTTCCATGAATCACATTTCTGCACACATCAAACAAGTCAAGTGTGATCACAATAGTCAATGGTCAACCTTTTGATTTTCAAGTCAATACCAGTAACTTATGATGAACCATCATACCTGCCGATGTCGATTGCAAAATCACCACGGATGGTGCCAGGAGCAGACTCAGCAGGGTTTGTAGCACCGATGATTTTGCGGCCGGTGGTAACCACGTTCTTGCCCTCCCAAACCATGGCAACAACGGGGCCAGAGACGATGTACTCGACTAGCCCGTTGAAGAAAGGCTTTGAGGACAGATCAGCATAATGCTTCTCGGCGAAAGCTCGGTCAACGGTCAAAAGCTTCAATCCTAAATTCACAACAACAAAAGGTGAGCGTAGAATTTTTTCGTAGTTCACTCACAGTTACTTGAGTTTTGATTTCTGTTTTGATGGTAAGATTGAAATAAGTTCTGGTAAGACCAACTTGTTTATGAATAAAAAAAAGAACAAAACTTCAAATGAATATGATCAAATATAATTTTTTATAGTGTTTTAACCCTTGGGCCTTGACCTATTAGCTTACAAATCTTGTAAACCATTTTTGGTTATCCACACATCGAGTTTGATTACACTAATGAACCTAAATGAGCCTTTATTTATACGAACATTATAATATTTAATATAGAACTAAAACAAACATTAGTATATTTTTGATGAACAAAAAACAAAAATATACTAAAGTTAAGAAAACTCAAGAAAACCTTATGTAACACTTTTTTTTTCTAAAAAAAATTAGGGAATGTAAGTTACATAGCGCCGAAAGGGTTTTTTTATATATATTTTTTTAAATTTAGTGTTCATATATATATGCTAAAAACAGAATTTTTAAATTTTTTTTATAAAAAAATCCACTCGGCGCTTTTTTTGTTATAAAATGTTCGATAACATGTAACTAAGATTTCCTAATTTTTTTAGAAAAAAAATATTTTTTCCATAAGGTTTTCTTGAGTTTTCTCAACTCAAAGTGGGTTTTCTTTCTATCCATCTCCTATATATATATAGGGGGCCGCTAGAATGTGTTTATAATACATGCATCTACGTTTTTGAAAAAAAAAAATTGGTCCACCTCGCCCCGGATCAAGTAGTTCTCGCGGTTCTCATAACTCGAGGTGGTTCTCATTCTCGCGGTCCCCTATATATATATATATATATATATATATATATAGATATATAGATATATAATTACATATATAAATAGAAGTTAGTTGAATACTAGTTAACTAATTAACCGAGCTCGAGCTTCTAACATTATTAACATGCAAACTCAAGATTTAGACACAGGGCTCAAAACAAGACCAAGCTTTAGATACAGAGTCTGCAAGTTAAACAAGTCATCCTCAGGCTCGGCTTATTACACTCTATTTGCTTACTTGTTTTTTTTCTTCCACTCTATTTGCATACTAGTTTTTTTTCTTCTATTTTCAATGATCAAGTAACGACTATTCAAAGGGCGATAATGTGATAAACATATGATCAATACAATCACACCCTAGGGCCATCATTAAAGGACCCATTAGTACCTAATATTCTTTAATCTTTGAAGGTAACCATAATATAATAACCATGTAATTAAACAAATATTGTACCTTTCAAAGAGAAACCTTTCTTCTCAAACCTACCAATGATTTCACCAACCTAAACAAAAATCAAACACAATCACAACCATATCAAGCAACATTTTAGCAAATCTTGACCAATTATCCAACATTAACTTGTACATCACGCAGAGAAACTTGTACATCACTAGATTTTTCTAGATCATGTATCAAAAGCATCTGAAGAAAACCCTTTTTCTACTCAAATCTTATGATTTACATCTTAAAACCTAGAATATAATCATCAAAAAATCCGAAACAAGATTCATCAAAAATCAAGATTCAAAATTTACCAAAACCCAACAAAACCCCAATTGGGTTTTGGAGTTTTAGACCAGAAACTACAAAAAAGATTCAAAATTTACCAAAACCCAACAAAACCCCAATTGGGTTTTGGTGTTTTCGATCAGAAATCACAAAAAAGATTCAAAATTTACTTAAAAACTTACAAGGCCTCTTTGAACGCCATCAGGCTTGATCATGATAAAGGTCTGCTCCATCTTTGAGTTGGGTTTTTGGGTATTTTGCAGATCGACAGGTAAGAGGACAATACGGTGGTGTGACGAGAAAAATATGATTTATATATACGGGTAGTCTACGATGAGTCAAGTTGAACCCTAACCGGCTAACCCTAAATTAGGGGAGTATTTTTTCAGTCTTTGACAATTTTGACCCCTCTTGTGTTTTTTACCCAAACATCTTTAAGTTTTTTAGAACAAGCAAGACATAAATGATTGTAAAGAGTTTGGATCTTGAGTGGAATCAAGGGAGGGTCAAAAGAATCTGTTAACCTTACTATCATTGATATTTTTGGATTTTTATATACACAAACGAAGTGTCTATTAGGAAATACGTCCTTTAGTTGTAGTCAATGGAGAAGAAAAGTTTATAATGACCCGACTAGTATAATTATAGCTTCACCGCTGCTTCGGATATGTGACTGGTTTTATAATTGTAGTTTCATATTCGATTGTAAAGTTATACCATGTATCCGGTTTTATATGCATGATGTGTTTAGTTAGGTTTTAAATTTATAAAAAAACAGCTAATTTGACTTTACAAATACTCAAACATGAAATACTTAAGTATGATGTAATTGGTAGTAGAAAAAGGTAATTGTAAGCAGTCGGGTTTTCTCTTAAATCATATAACAATATAAAAGAATCTTAGAAAAGAGTTAGAAAACATTGGTCTAAAAGACAAACTAATGATGATAAATTTGGTTTTAAAGTTGATACTCATAAAGAATCCACTCCTCACATGATGTCAAATCAAAACCTGCAAATGACTATTGACGGAAACAACAGAATCCGAAGGGAATGTACAAAATTTGGAACATTCAGGATAGGTATTTGGATACGAGATCGGATATGGGGTTGATAAAGAATTTATTGGGTTTGGGTGTGACTATGTATTAGGTGATAACAGGTCCGTTTATCCGAAACCACGTACTCGAAAGAAAATAATTTAGTTTTATCTTGACTCTTGTCCACCAATACTTCATTATTCACACATATTGAACATAAAAAGCACCACAAACGTATCATTGTACTGCGTACATTCGTGACAACCGACCACTACGTGTCTTATCACAACAAGACTTATGTGTAACTTTCTAAATCTTGAAATATCTTAGAACATCTCCAGTAGATGATTTTTGCAAGTAGTTGGAGGCCATGACATCGTCCTTTATCATATATCCCCGTCGGGGCATTTTTGCCAATCTCCAATTTTTCAGGTGTGTAGTTCCTTTGGACGAACGACATTAAACAACTAGATTGTGAGACCAGGTGGATTAGGTATTATACTTGGGTGTTTTTAGTTCTCCCGGATAAAAAGAAAAATTATGTTTTTAAGCGTGTTTTTCGATTCGACATAAGAAAACTCCGTTCCAAAAATGTAACCAAAAGAAACTTTAGGGGGGTCTTTAACATTATTCAACTTCAAAGCAACACATCACCTCCATCGTTTCTTGTCCCATGTCTACACCACCAAGATAACCCTTGTGTGTGTTTCCCTAAACCTTCACCCCCTCCAAAATCTTGATCCCAAAACCCTAATTCAACAAAACCCCAAACCCAATAACATGTTACTCCACTCAACAATCTCCCAATCCCCACCACACCCACAACCCATTTCCTCATCTTTCCACCATAATCCCATCAAGTTCATCACTTTCCCACCTGGGTTTGCAAAAAGATCCCACCTTTACCCCCTCATCATAACAAACTGTTCATCTTCTTCACCTGTTTCACAAGCCTACAACTATGGCACAGTGGACTATGAGAAGAAGAAGCCAGGGACAGCAGTCACTTGGAAGACTATTTACAAGAGGATTTCAATGATGGGTAGCCGTGAAAAGGGGTCTAGTGGTGTGTTGAATCAGTGGGAGAATGAGGGGAATAGTGTTACCAAGTGGGAGCTTTGTAGGCTTGTTAAAGAGTTGAGGAAGTATGGAAGGTTTAAGCTTGCTCTTGAGGTATGTGTAGGTTGAGTTTGTTGAATCTTTTTAGCGAATTATGTGTAGGTTGAGTTGTTTGGATGTTGGGTTTGTTGGATTTTTTTGTACCTACATGCGGCGCATGTTTGACTTTTGTAGGTCAAAATGAGTTGGTTTCTGTTTGTGAAATTGATGGATATTGGTGCCCTTTATGTTACAATTTGAGAACTGTATCATAGGATGTGAAGTTTTTTAGAATTATGGCTTTTTAAAAGTTACTTAAGATAAGTGTTTGCTTCAGTTTTGATGAACCTTATAAAATAAAAGTTGACTTTGAAATATTCCATATGGAATGTTGGATTTCTACCTCTTTGGTCACCAAATGAACATGTTTGACTTTTGTAGGTCAAATGAGTCGGTTTCTGTTTGTGAAATTGAAGGATATTGTTGCCCTTTGATCTCATTTTTAATGAACTACGCGAAATAAGTAGCTTTGTTGTTGACGAATTATAAATCGAGTGTTGAACATCAATGTTTTTTTTTTCCAACATTCATGTACCTTAGTGAACGTCATTGGGATTCTTGCAGGTTTATGATTGGATGAATAAAAAACCCGAAAGATTTATCTTGGCCCCAAGTGACGCCGCGATTCAATTAGATCTAATATCCAAAATAGATGGCGTTTCAGGCACTGAAGATTACTTCAACAATCTACAAGACGATCTAATCGACAAACGTGTATATGGAGCCCTCTTGAACGCATACGTACACGCTAGAAAGAAAGAAAAGGCAGAGTCTTTGCTAGTCAAAATGAAAGAAAAAGGCTACGCTAGCCATGCACTTCCGTATAACGTAATGATGACTCTCTATATGAACCTTAAAGATCACGAAAACGTTGAGGCATGTGTTTCCGAAATGATGCAAAAAAATATAGAACTAGATTTATATACTTACAGTATCTGGATCACGTCTCGCGGGGCTCAAGGATCCGTTGAAAAGATGGAAGAAGTGTTTGAAAAAATGAAACTCGACGTGTCGGTTAAGCCAAACTGGACTACGTATAGTACGCTATCTACCGTTTATATCAAGCTTGGGGAGCTTGAAAAGGCCGAAGATTGTCTTAAAAAGATCGAAAGCAAGATTACGGGGCGTTATCGAATTCCGTATCATTATCTTTTGAGTCATTACAGTAGTATCGGGAGGAAAGAAGAAGTTCAACGGATTTGGGACGCTTATAAAACGGTTTTCGAGTACATACCAAACATGGGTTATCACGCAGTGATCTCGGCATTTGTAAGAATGGATGAGATTGAAGAAGCGGAGAATCTTTACGATGAATGGCTTTCGGTCAAGACAACCTACGATGCGAGAATTGGTAACCGTTTATTGGGTTGGTACGTTAGAAAAGGGGATTCGGAAAAGGCAGAATCTTTTTTTAACGAAATGTTGGATACGGGAAAGGCGAACTCGAGTTCGTGGGAGATTATCGGCGAAGGTCATATTAGGCAAAAGAGCATTTCCGATGCGTTGGCTTGCTTTGAAAAAGCGCTTTCGCATGAAGAATCGCGGTTTTGGAAACCAAAACCGATTAACGTTTCGTTGTTTTTCAAGCTTTGTGAGCAAGAACGTAACGAGAAGGGCAAGGAGGCTATGTTTGAAATTTTGAGGGAAGCTGGTGTTCTTGAAGATGAATTGTTTATGTCAAAGTTGACTATTTCTAAAGAGTCAACGGCTAAAGAAGATGATGATGACGATGGTGATACATTTCTGAACGATGATAATGAGTAAGAAAGTTTTCCGTTTGGAATCTGAAGTTTGGTAATGTACACAAGATTTCGCAGAGGCGTTTCGCTCTTTTGTAGTAAGTTTGTATTAAAGTAGGTTTCAAATGCTTTATGCGTATTTCTTTCGGCATCATAGTATCGTCATTTAGCTATCTGGTCATATGATGCAATATACGATCTAATCTGTAGATTGTTGAATTGAGTTTATATTTTTGGATATTTTTATTTTTTTATTTTTGAGGCTTTACTTTTTGCTTGAATAGTTGTACTGATTACTTGTTAACTTCTACATCCTTACTAATCATGTTGGTTATCTTGTTTACAATTATGGTTTGTATACATACACACCCTCCTGTATCTATATTTAAGTAGCAGATGATTGCAATTGAGAGTTCATAACCAGCCCCTGAGTACTGAGCAAGATATAAACATCTGACCTTTTGATTGCTATCTTTTATGTATGTTAAACTTGTGGTAATAATATGTTTGGAAATAATCTGCGTTCGTTTGTTTTCGCAGGGTTCTTGATAGTTCGCTGGCTTAGTTGGAGGGTGGTCACGGTGGTAACAACAGTTATGAGCATGTAGCTCGACCACGTGTAACGACTACCACCGTCACCTTAGGGTGTTCATCGGTTTAGTTTTCAGGTTATACGGTTTGAAAATGCACATTTACCTATCGACCAGCAGGAGAGATAGACCAATAGTAAGTAGATACACAAATAAACCGGCATTGTGTGACCAACTTGTACATAGTATATGCTTAAGAACTGAGTAAAAATGTTAAGAATCAAGCCCGAACGAGCCAAGCCTTAACAAACCCAAGCTCGAGCTCGAGCCTGAAATACAAAGCTCGTTTACGCTTGCGAGCCTAAACGAGCCAAACAAAATTTTAATTTTTTATATATAATAATAACATTGGCGAGCCGAGCTTTGACTCGTTTGAGAGATATTGAAGCGTGATAAATCCATATATCTTAGGCTCATGTCGATTTGTACTAATTTTTTGGACTCTCAATGTTATGGCCGGTTCCTGAACCGCCTCTGGTTCAGGTACAAAATTAAACCTTGTTGTTTGACGGTTTCAACCTTAGGTACAGTTCCTTGTGGATATTTCCGACTGCCCCTCTCGTAAAGAAATCCTTTCCAAGGCTTTACGTTAAATAAAATCCCATTTTCATTCATGTTGTAGAAATAATAACTCTTGGTATCTTTAATGTACTCAGCAAAAGCAAACTTTTCATCTTTAGGATCTAACTTGTTAGATAACTCAGTAGTTTTAACATAAAAAACACAACCTAGACCCTTAAATAAGACAATTTGGGTTTCTCCGCATGCCATATCTCAAATGGTATTAAATTTAGGTTTCTTCCCATGTCATATCTTATATGGTATTTTGTCTACTTTCTTGGTTGGAATCATATTGACAATTCGAGCAACAGTTTCAAGAGCATAAATCCAAAAGGAACGAGGCAAATTTATACAGCTCATCATAGATCAAATCATATCCAATAAGGTTCGATTTCTCCTTTCGGAAACGCCATCATGCTGCGGCGTTCTTGGTGGAGTGAGTTGAGAAATGATACCATATTTCTTTATATGTTCGTCGAATTCATAGTGTAGATATTCGCCACCTCGATTTGATCTAATGGCATTTCTCCTTTAACTGAGTTGATTTTGTACTTTTAAAAACTTTGAACACTTCAAAGGTTTCATATTCATTTTGAAAAGACTCAACACTTCAAAGGTTTCATATTTATGTTTCAACATATAAAGGTAACCATATCTACTATAATCATTGGTAAATGTAGTGTTCATCAGGTCCTACTAACGGAAATTTAACCCGACAATTATAATAACAAAACTAAGGACCCGGACTACTATATTGACTCGATTATCACATGTGCTCAGTGTAGGAATTGTTCGCGTATAAATAAAATAAAAAAAAAACTATTTTATTAAAGATTACTATACAGAAAATTAAAGAAAGAAGTAAATTACAAGTATTTTTACAACCGAAATGAAAGAAATACAAGACATGAAGATGAACAGAAAATCAAGTGGCTGAGGGTTGTGTTTGACAGAAGACCCTTAAAACAAATTCCGAGTCTCCCAAGAGAACTCGTTTTGTTTCCAGGGTACAACAGCCGTAGCAGTTAGTATTGTTGGAATTAGCACGAGGACCCGAACAGGTACCTTGAAGCAAGAAACAAAAGAAGTAGAAAGTTGTAGAGAATTTTATGCATGTACTCTTGGTAATTCTGGTGTTTTCTACAGCAGGTCTTCTACTGGTATTTATAGTGCAGATGTTTTGAAATAACAAAAACCGAATTAAATGAGAGAATAAAACTGCATTAAACGTCTTAAATGCACTTTAGTTCGTCATTTAATTCTCGGTCAAGGTTCTTGATCCGTCTGTTTCAACTGCGGATTCGAAACTGCTCTGTTACTGAAGTCTGGGAAGCTTCTGCGAGTCACGCGCCACAGGCATGCGCCACTCAGGCGCGCACACGCCACGTCACCAGTGAACCTATACGAACACGCCACACAGTCGCGCCGTATCGGCTCACTTTCTTACGTCACGTGCACCACATTGCGCTCATCGCCCATGCCACGCACGTGTGCGAGTTGGAGCCCCCTTCGCGATTACAGTAGCGTGTGCTTCCAAGGAACGATAAGAAAGGATTGCCCCTACTTATATACCACCTAAAGCTTTGTCTCTCCTCATATGTGTGGGAAAAAGTCACTTTCCCATTCCATCTTATCTAATTCATCGATATCTAATTCATCTTAGCTCCGTTTTGGACGCGGTTTGGCTCGTTGCGAAGCTCTTCCAACATAGAACACAAACCCATAAAGATATATATATATATATATATATATATATATATATATATATATATATATATATATATATATATATATGAGATGGTTCTATGCAGAACACTAAATGTTGCGAGAAGAGATTATTAGACTACACAATATCGAAATAGTAAGAAATGGTAAAAAGTGACTACACTTAAAAAGTAGTTAACTCTTCATTTATTTGATTGTTTGTAGGTGTAGAAATGTAAAAGTGAATGGCGTAGAGTGGACTGCAAAAAGATGGATAATTAATGTTTTTTAATATCCAACTAATTAATACTATTAATTTCCACATTGTTCACCATGAAATCCTTGGAGCAAAAAATGTCAAATAAAATCTTTTGCTTCTAAAAAAAGGGATGTATGTGCGGTGTGCTCTTAGTAGTATGTATTGTTCGGTTCAGTTAATAGTCTTAAGCGAAACTGAAACCAAAGTCATCGGTTAATCTATTTATTTACTAACTAATTTTCTATTTATTGATTCGGTTTATTTGGTTAGTTTGTTGGTTTTTGGTTCTGCTTAACTTCGGTTAATAACCAAAACCAAATTGAGCTAGTTTTTTGCTTAAAAATACATAAAATGAAGACATAAATACCTTAAATGAATGTATAAGTACATGAAATGGAGGTATAAGGGGAGTGGGGTGGTCACTAGTGATAGAATCCCATCACTCACAACCACCCAACTAAGTTCCGTCATGTCATCAACCATTTTTCTATCACTCACAACCTTTTTTGGTGGCAATGGTCATCAATAACAACACCCAACAATAAACCCCCACACCCCCTCACATCCATTCATCACGCTCAAGCCATAACGCGTTGATTTTATCACGGTCTTGAAATCATCACTCGTGAAAAAGTAGGTGGCGGTGGGAATTGTTCTTGTATCACGCGTTGAATTGATGTATCACGGTGGCATAACGTGCCACCCCACCACCCTAAAACATGAAATAAATTGAATGGATGTATAAAAGTTAGAAATATATGAGAATATGAACTGTTTGGTTTGGTTTGGTTAATTTCGATTATCCTATGTTACAAGATTAACTGACAACCGGTTTTCTATTAATTTCAGTTCAGTTTCGTTAATTTACAGTTCGGTTATTGCTTGCCGATGTTAGAAATAATATAAAGACCCAATAACTTAAGCACTTAATAAAATATGCTTATTACAAGAGGAAAATAAATCCTTGAAGATTATAAGAGGGTGTTTGGGATTGAGTTTGGAAATAACTATTAATTTATTGACTTTTTCAAAAAGCTAATAAGTTAAAATAGTGTTTGTATGATGGTCGATTGACAAAGGCAAAATCTTTAAAACACCTAGGTTGGGAAGGGGAATGTCTTGGGTTCAAGTCCCACAGACGACAGAGGATTAAAGAAATTAGCCGTTAATAACAACTAAACATAGATTTTTTTTTGTTACACCATCCTTTTTAGTCATTTTACTTCTTCCACTACAAAAACTTATCCAAACACTTTTTAAAAACTCATTTAGGAAAATTCATAAGTTAACAATTTTGACAAAAAAACACCTCTGACAAAAAAACATTTTTAAAGTTAAAAAAGCAATCACAAATACCCTCTAAACCATTCCGGATAAGCAATCACAAACACCCTCTAAACCATTCTGGTTATTTTAAACTTCTTGAGTGTGCAAGATTTAAAATAGTTGTCATCTGACAAAAAACATTTTTAAAGTTAAAAAAACAATCACAAACACCCTCTAAACTATTCCGGATAAGCAATCACAAACACCCTCTAAACCATTCTGGTTATTTTAAACTTCTTGAGCGTGCTAGATTTAAAATAGTTGTCATTCATCGAAATCTAGGTTTATGATTAGGACCAAAATCAAATATAGTGAATAAGAAGGCAAGACAACGAGAATTGTTAGTCTTATCCCATACTCGAAAAAGAAAACGGTGTCTCATACCTAGCATAATAATCTTTGGGTATCTCTTGGATAATCTACAGTCGAGTATCAAGTATAACAGTTAGTTTGTTAAAAATTAACGTTGGGATTTTTAATATACATTTCTTACTATTATACTTTCCATCAAAATTTTATTACTCAAAGAAATTATAAATATAAAAACTAACAAAATAGTAAAATTGTAGAGCATTATTACCAAGGAGAAATGAAAACAAAATAAAAAAAAAATCTTTATGGTTATGGTTCGAGTAAATAAGTATGCATGTTTCGGGTAGTCGGGCCGGTTGTCATCAAATACCATACTGATGCTTGTGGGTACGAGTAGCATAACTTCGGCAAGATACTCAATATTGTTTGAGGACACAAAGTCTTTTAATACCAAAAATCAATCATGAACTAGTCAAATCCAAATAAGATACAATCAAAGATACAATCAACTTCGGGTTATATAGATCCTTAAAAGATTACTATCCAAACACAGAAAAGGCTTCGGTTGAAATTACCAAATCGTAATCCTTTTTTGAAAAGTTGTCACGTTTTAGTCCAAATTTGTATATGTAATTGATGAATCATGAATGTATGTGGAAATGAGGGGCACCACGTATTTAGGGCATGTTTGGCTAAGCTTTTTGAAACAACTTATTTACTTATTGGCTTTTTGAAAAATCATAAGCTCCAAAATGATGTTTGACAATGAGGTTGTTTGTGAGGGGAAAAATGACTTTTTCAAAAAGTCACTCCATACTGACTTTTCCAATAAGTCAATAAGTTGTTTTCAAAAAGTTTAGCCAAACATGCCCTTAGTAAGATGGATATGGCTTTTTACAATAATAGTCCAAATATGTAGAGTATTTACTATGTAATTCATGGCCATAGTGGAAATGGGGCCACAGTGGCGGATCTAGAACAAAAATTAAGGGGTATCCCAATTTTTTTTACCGTACACTCATAAAATGCTTTTTTTTTATTTTTTTTTATTTTGCCCTTACTGAGGTCGATCCCTTATCTCTTTCAACAATAATATGAATTTGGGGTTTTAAATTTCAATTAAATGTGTGCTTTTATTTAATTTTGGTGTTTAACTATTATGAATTTTAGGCTAAATGTAGGCTTTTAATTAATATGAATTCTTTTGAAGAGTTGGGCTTCTAATAAATTTTGTTTTTCAGTTACTAGTTAAATATTTAGAAATAAATGAGATAAAAAGTATTAGATATTTAGAAAAACAATCAGTAATTAATCTATTATATATAATAAATGAAAGTGATTTGTGCCACGTGTCACTTGATTAGGGCATCGTTTTTCCTCTTTTCCCGCCCAACAATACCACTGCCCTCTTCTATTTATATCCTCCCTCATTTACTCATTTAGGGCTTCCTGCTTTCTCTCTCCATCTGCTCTGCTCTATTCCGATCGATGTTCAGATCCTCTTTCTCTCTGGTGTTCATCCTTCTCATTCTTCACATTTTCATCTCCTCAACAACGTACGGCAGATGTTACTTCTATTGGATACATCTGTGTTTGAAACCCTAAATCATGTACCGTCGAGTGGTTGAAGAAGAGAATAATCATGTAAGATCTATTTTTTCATTCAGAAATTTTATTTCGTTTTATCTATTTTCTCATACTGAACACGATGAACCCTTTTGTACCCTCAGAAGAAGAAGCAGATCTCCTAGGGTTTCTTATCGTACTCGATGAACCCTTTTATACAAGCTCCTCTTAATCGGTGACATTGGTATGTTCTAATAATCTTTTTATTATTGTATATATCTGAAATTTATGAATAACTCTGTTTGTAGCTTTTGATTTTGTCTTTCCTTTGTTATTGTTTATTCAGATGCTTGCTTTGTTGTATCATGTGATTACGAGTAGACTGATTTTCATATGTTTGTAGTTTATGTCTTTCCCAAGCTTTTTTGTTGATTTATTCACCCATGTTAGTAATTTTTTATGCTCCTATGTTTCTTGATCCTTTGTTTTTATTTCAACTTTCATACTATTATTCTAGCAATCACAGCAGAATATATAGATTTTATGCTTATTTTTATTATTATTATTATTTTATAGAGTTTGTTGATTAGAAGGAACCTCTGTCGGACGATTGTTGAGGAAATAGAAATGTGAAAGGTGATACCAGGTCTGTTGATAGGTGATACCAGCCCAAAAGTTTAGGCTTCATCCCTTTTTGTTATTTGGTATGGTACTCCTTTACAGTCCCATTTTCAATGAGGTTGTCTTAGTCATGTATTTGATTTTTGACCTTTTCTTTACAATTGAAGTTGTGGAGAGACGAATCAAGATGGGGAACGGAAGACAATCTCAGATGAGTATAGGAATTTTAGTCTTACAATCAGTTTTACATTGTTTTTTAAGAAGGTGCTTTTGTCATGGACATGAGATCAACGTAGTTTTCTTAATCACCATCAGTGTTTTAATCACTAGCAGTGCTTAAAAGTTTTCCATCAGCTGTTTGACTTAACCGTAGTTTGCGTTATTCATTCTAAATTCATCAGTTGTTGTAGGTAAACTGAAGTTTCCTACAATAAGCACTGCCCAACTAAGTTTCCTACAATGACAGTGGTTATAACAAGTTAATATGGCAAAACACTGATCTGCCTAACAACTGTTGGATATAACGATGGTTGTATACAAAGTCTAATGAACATCATCCACTGTTCATTTACCAAACCACTGATCAAGACCAAAGTCCTGTTGAAGACAAGCACTGATGAACCAAAGGCCTGATCAACCAAAGGTGAAACACTGTCCAACAACAACAGTGGTTCAGCATCAACATTAGTTATTCTATATTTCTTTATGTTAACTGTTTATATGTAACAGTGTTTTTCACATCAGTGTTTTATAGTCTGTTAAGTTGCTAGATGTCATCTCCTCAGTGTTTTATATGTAACAATTTTTATGACATTAGTGTTTATATATAACAGTGTTTATCAAAACAGTGTTTCCACTGATAGGAAAAAATAGCCACTGCTCACTTTTTTATTGTTGACATCCACTGATATTAACCATCAGCGGTTTCCCTAAAAATAGTCACTGCTCACATTTTTATTATTGATGTTGTTAATTAGTGATAGATTGAAATTATCAAATGAAAACTAGAATTACAATCAAATTACCATTTTACCTAATCTTTACATTCCAATGACATAAGAGTTCTTCCAAAAAAAAATTCATGATAAAATTTAAAGTTAAATTAAAAAATAAAAAAAAAATTCTTGATGACTATCTGTTCTAAATCAAATCAGCAATTAATGCTAATTTCTTGAGCTTTGGACATTTAATTAAGCAAAATGTGAATTTCAAACTGACGGTTATTATATCTTAATTAAAGTTAAAATAAAATTTAGAAAAGTCATTATAACAATTGCTTTCAAATCAAGTCCACAATTACTGATAATATCAGTAATTTTGAAATTCAAAATATGCAAAATGGTAATTTAAAATTGTCGTTCTCTCTCTTTTTTTTCCTACTTTGCATATCATTTCTAATATTTAATTACTTTAATAAAACAACATATAAGGATATACACTACTTACCTTTGAAATTACATCTGAAATTTATGACGTCCAACAACAGTGTCCAACAACAATAGTGGTTCAGCATCAACATTAGTTATTTTATGTTTGTTTATGTTAACAGTGTTTATATGTAACAGTGTTTTTCACATCAGTGTTTTATAGTCTGTTAGGTTGTTAGATGTCATCACCTCAGTGTTTTATATGTAACAATTTTTATGGCATCAGTGTTTATATGGAACAGTGTTTATCACAACAGTGTTTATATGTAACAGTATTTATCACATCACTTCAGTGGTTTGGTCTGTACTATAAATTGAACAGTTGTTTCATCTTTATACTAATAAATAAAAATCAAATTACACTTGGATGATTATTAAGCTCCTCATCTTGATTGTTTGGGTATAGTATTCTTGAAATTGGTTCAAACATTTGATTGTTAAAAGTTATCCACTGCTGAAATACAACCTCTGTTTCTTCAATCTCCGTGTTGACCACTGACTGACCAAACATCAGTGTTTCAAAAACTGTTGTGTATCCACTGATAGGAAAAAATATCCACTGCTCACTTTTTTATTGTTGACATCCACTGATATTGACCATCAGCGGTTTCCCTAAAAAATAGTCACTGCTCACATTTTTATTATTGATATTGTTAATTAGTGATAGATTGAAATTATCAAATGAAAACTAGAATTACAATCAAATTACCATTTTACCTAATCTTTACATTCCAATGACATAAGAGTTCCTCCAAAAAATTTTTCATGATAAAATTTAAAGTTAAATTAAAAAAAAAATCTTGATGACTATTTGTTCTAAATCAAATCAGTAATTAATGCTAATTTCTTGAGCTTTGGACATTTAATTAAGCAAAATGTGAATTTTAAATTGACGGTTATTATATCTTAATTAAAGTTAAAATAAAATTTAGAAAAGTCATTTTGACAATTGCTTTCAAATCAAGTCCACAATTACTGATAATATCAATAATTTTGAAATTCAAAATATGCAAAATGGTAATTTAAAATTGTCGTTCTCTATCTTTTTTTCCTACTTTGCATATCATTTCTAATATTTAATTACTTTAATAAAACATCATATAAGGATATACACTACTTACCTTTGAAATTACATCTGAAATTTATGACGTCCAACAACAGTGTCCAACAACAACAGTGGTTCAGCATCAACATTAGTTATTCTATGTTTGTTTATGTTAACAGTGTTTATATGTAACAGTGTTTTTCACATCAGTGTTTGATAGTCTGTTAGGTTGTTAGATGTCATCACCTCAGCGTTTTATATGTAACAATTTTTATGGCATCAGTGTTTATATGTAACAGTATTTATCACATCACTTCAGTGGTTTGATCTGTACTATAAATTGAACAGTTGTTTCATCTTTATACTAATAAATAAAAATCAAAATACACTTGGATGATTATTAAGCTCCTCATCTTGATTGTTTGGGTATAGTATTCTTGAAATTGGTTCAAACATTTGATTGTTAAAAGTTATCCACTGCTGAAATACAACCTCTGTTTCTTCAATGTCCGTGTTGACCACTGACTGACCAAACATCAGTGTTTCAAAAACTGTTGGGTATCCACCGATAGGAAAAAATATCCACAACTCACTTGTTTATTGTTGACATCCACTGATATTGACCATCAGCGGTTTCCCTAAAAAACAGTCACTGCTCACATTTTTATTATTGATGTTGTTAATTAGTGATAGATTGAAATTATCAAATGAAAACTAGAATTACAATCAAATTACCATTTTACCTAATCGTTACATTCCAATGACACAAGAGTTCCTCCAACATTGTTTTCATGATAAAATTTAAAGTTAAATTAAAAAATAAAAAAAAATTCTTGATGACTATTTGTTGCAAATCAAATCAGATAAAAAAAATTCTTGATGACTATTTGTTGCAAATTAAATCAGTAATTAATGCTAATTTCTTGAGCTTTGGAAATTTGAATTAAGCAAAATGTGAATTTCAAATTGACGGTTATTATCTCTTAATTTAAGTTAAAATAAAATTTAGAAAAGTTATTATGACAATTGCTTTCAAATCAAGTCAGTAACTACTGATAATATCGGTAATTTTGAAATTCAA
Organism: Helianthus tuberosus; assembly: GCA_030545235.1. Taxonomy (NCBI): domain Eukaryota; kingdom Viridiplantae; phylum Streptophyta; class Magnoliopsida; order Asterales; family Asteraceae; genus Helianthus; species Helianthus tuberosus. The sequence goes on along the minus strand of CM060412.1, from coordinate 142,534,483 downwards.
AATATGCAAAATGGTAATTTAAAATTGACGTTCTCTTTTTTTTTTCTACTTTGCATATCATTTCTAAAATTTAATTACTTTAATAAAGCAGCATATAAGGATATACACTACTTACCTTTGAAATTACATTTGCCGCTGCATTCAATTAAATTTTTTATTGGAGAATCGGTAAGCTTGAATTCCAACTTGATATTTTTTTAAGAACATCCATGCTTATTGTATTATCATATTACGTTTAGCAATAGTTATATTTTGCTTATTCTTTTTTTTATGTACAATCTTCAAATGGAGGTTGCAAAGGTTAGCATGCTTAACGATCTTAATACATTCTCAAACAACTATTCCATTAGAGTGAAGATTGTTAGCATTTCGAAGAAGATGATGAATGATAACAAAAATGAAATATATCGTCTTGATATGATCTTCATGTATGAGATGATACCGTATATATTTGTCTTATAATTTTTTGGACATATGAATATCCAAATGTTATATAACACGTTTTTTATTTAATCTATAACAACCCTTAAGAAACCGACACCCTCGAATATTTTCTAACACCCAAATATATTTTAAAATATTCCAAAATGTCCCAAAATACACCCCATACGCTAAAACGGGCCTCAAATACATTAAATAGTATTAAAAATAAATAAAAATCTGAAACTTAAGCTGAGGTGGGCTGCGTAGACCCACCCCAAACCTTACGCGGGCGTTATGAAGGTTGAGACCTGATTTTCGTTGATTTATAAGTTTAGGCGGGCCGCGTAAGACCCCCGTTAAGTTTACGCGGGCCGCGAGAGTCCCAAAATGTGGCGCAGCCCTGAGCTGCCACCTGGCGGGCCTACCTGATGACCCTGATGACCCAGCTAAGCTACGACGACGACTGGAGTCAACGCGGGCCGCGTAAGCCCTGTCTGTGTTTTACGCGGGCCGCGAGAGAACCAAGTTCAGCAACTATAAATAGATGGCATCGGATCTTCAGTCTGTTCGTCCCATTTTCATTTCTCAATCTCAATTTCTGAATAGTAGAAGTAATACTCGGGTATTATACCCCCCCTAAATAGCGAAGTTCTGCTCCGTTGTAAGTATTATAACTCCTGGATACGTATTAGATACGCTGCCATATTGATCTAGGGTTCCGTAACGGCTGTCGTGGTTCTGCCCGACGTAGTCGTTGGAATGCCGTCTCGGGGAGGGTATTACTAATGTTAAAATGGGTTATTATACTAACACGTGTGCTTTTGTGTAAATTATAGATTGTCACCAGGAAACCCTTACGAAAAATCTAAGACAGCAATGTGAGTGATCTCCTTTTTGTAAACAGTTTGTACAAAACCTTAACTATTTTACAATGCAATTTAGCAGTGATTGAGTCTTTGTAATTCTACGATTACTGCCGGTATGTTGGGGTTTTGTATACAAAATGTGAGTAACGTTACCATTGGACGAAGAGTTAGCCAATGTGTAATATAACCCACCAGTCAGGATTGACAGCACTGAATGAGTAATTGGGTAGATATAAACATTGTAGCCCTCAATACTGTTAAGTTTAAATTAAATTAATGTTTCTTGATTAAACTGAGATTCACTCACCAGTATTTCCCACTGACAAATGTTTTTAAAACGCGTTTAAGGTAACACAATGTGAAAGCCAATTAGAAGCCAGCTGGACAACACTGAAGGCTTGGAAAAGTGGCTATAAAAGTTACCTAAATAAAGAAGGCGTTTTAATTAAAATAAAATGGGATTTATCCCTGTAAATCAGCTTGTAATAAAAACTTGGGTTTCATCCCAATATGTTTATTTATATAGAAATGGTGGTTTTATTCTGATAAACATTTCCTAACTACGGTCCTGAGGAAAATTCCGCTGCCAAATTAGATAATACGCGATACCACCGAAACTGGCTCGCGGCCGCCCGTTCCCGGGACAGATAAGGGATCGGGGGTTGCGACATAATCGGATGTTTCATATTCTTAGGGAACTATGATACAAGCCAGCTGTCTGCATAAGATGCTAGGAAAATTCAAAGACTTCCTTCAGTTGGATGAATGTCTTCTTATCACCAAATCGTCTCTTGCTACTAATAAGTCCTCTGTAAGTATACCAAGAGAAATGACAAAATATCACTGTATTTATGTACTTCTGTTGAGAAATGCCTTGACTGGTCTGGACCGAAATACCGTTTTAATTTCGTTAACCTCATGGATGTTGTTAAAAATAAAATTGAAGTTAATACAATTATTGGTATGTAAATCACTACATGATATATATGTATTGTTTTGTCTTATTGTTTTTTTTCATGTTATCTCTTCTTAATGTTGTTTTCTTTTAACAATATATTTTTGTTTATAGATTGGATTGGTTATGTGGAAGTATGTTTCAATCTAGAGGATACATCAAAGAAGGATGAGAGCAAGGGCAAGAGACTTAATCTTAGACTTGAAGACCTTGAGTGAGTTCTTTTTATTAAGTTATTGCATTTTGACGTTTAAAGCATTACAAGGTTGCTTGATGTTATTATGTTTTATGTTAATATTTTAGAGGCCAAAAGTGTCCGGTTACTTTGTGGGATGGTTTTGCTATTGACATGTTTGCTTACATGAATGATAAGAAACAAGAGAAATATGTTGTTATCCTTTGTCATTTTGGTATGGTCAACCTTTACAAAGGTACAATTTAAACTTAATTAGTTTAATTTTTTTATTTAGTAATTTTTATTTATATTTAAATTTATTTATATGTTTTAAATTTGACATTATTTATATTGATCTACATTTGGTTTTATTTTTAAATTCAGGCAAGCGTGGAGTTGCAAACGGGTTTGAGCTTAGCAGACATTTTATTGACACTGACATTGAAGAGATATCCTCTTTTAGGAAGAGGTATAGTTAGTAATATGCATATAAACATTGAACATTATTATTTTGTACCTACATTTACTTTTTACGTTTTAATTTGATCACATGAATCTGTTTAGGTATGTAGAGAAAATTTCTGCTTCATCTTCATCAAATGAGCATGTTGGTTCAAACGTTATCTCAAGTGTTGAAGATGAGTTTCTTAATAACCCTGATTTCATGCTTATTGGTTTCCTTGGAACCATATCAACGGTGTGTATTTTCTTATAAGTAGTTTACATGCTGAGTTTTTTTTTATAGTCTTTTCTAAGTATTATTATTTTTGTTTGATATTGATAGACAAAGAAGGTTTTGGTTCTTGGCACAATCACAGCTATATGCACTGATAAACTTTGGTATTACAATGGTTGTAACCACTGTAAGTCAGGTGTGGAGGAAAGATTTGTAACGAAAGAAAATGCGGATGGTTCATTTGATGTTGATCATGCAAAATCTTTGGTGTGTACAAATGATAAATGTGAAGGAGTCGACATCTATTCTATTCCGCGGTTTGAGATTACAGTTTTATTTCCTTATACTAAATACTAATATGAACCACACTTTTGTTATTAGTAATACTAATGTTTTCATTTGTTTTTAACTTTGATAGGTTCAAGATACCTATTAGGGTGCAAGACTCTTCCGGTACTGTGTCTTTGACACTGTTTGATTTCGAAGCTTACAAGATTCTTAAGAAAACTGCCAAATAGTTACTTGCAATCCAAGATCAGGTAACAAATACATGCATTCAGTTATGTGGCCATGTAGTAAATATAATTTAAAATTAATTTTTATAAAATTTTATGTTCTCAATTATGGAATCATTCTACTCATTGTAATTTATATTAATTTTTATAAAATCATAGGTTGTTAATTCTGGAGAGATACCGAACCCATATCCTGAGATTTTTTGACACATTGATTGGAAAGAGGTATGCGTTCATCATAAGTGTTAAAGACTATAACATTGAGCATCAAGTTGAAAACTATGGTATTTCAATGGCCACTAACGATGATGAGATCCTTGCTGCGCTCTGCGCCAAATTCAATCTTAACCAGGTTTAAATCTTCATTATGTCATTCTTTTCATTTCATAGTCATATCGTTTTGAAATAGATTTATACCATTGTGTGTATTTTATGTTAATGTGTATTATGTACTTAAAGCATGAGCAGTCCGAATCGTTGGATGTTCCAGATTCCTGCAGTTTGTCTACTCCTGTTGACCTTATGAAGGTAATACAAGAATTTGGTTATTTGTACTAAATTTTTTGAAACGTTAATACTTATTGTCTTTTTATATCAGGATGAGATGTCATGCTGTGGTGACAATATTACACCTGCATCCCAATCACTTGTAGGTACTAAGAATCCTCTTTTGATGAAACAAAACGTAATATTCGTGAAGTGTGCGATGTGGATGATGCATTAGGTTGCTCCTCGATAAAGCGGCGCATCAGTGATGAATTGTCTCAGGATGAAGATGCTGGTGTTTCGACCCTTTTGATTCCAAAGATTGAGAAATAATTTTTTTCTGTATTTTCAAATACATTTACGTGTTGGTTTCATATGATGTTGACATGTTGAACTTATGGTTTTCGTTTTGTTACTTTTGGGTGTTTGGTGTTGTTATGTTTTGGACTGATTGTGTGGTTTTGAATTCCTGAAAACTTATCTGCTTATTATACTGTTATGTTCTAATATTATAATGAGTATGACCTTTCTTTGCATATTATAATGTATATTGTTAAATAAATATTGAGATGTTCAATAGTCAATATTTATGTTTAAAACTTATGAGTATGAATAGGAGCAACGATTTATAATATATATAAACAACTTTTTTATCTACAAACATTTGTAATCTTTAAGCAATTTTAATCTTATTATCTTATCTCATAATTTATATAGGATTATCAGTGGATGTGGTTGTTCTTTATTGATTTTTACCGTTATCCCTGCCCATTCAATAGCTTTTTTATATACTTCAAATTTTGTCTAAGTCATTCAAAGTATGTTGTTCAGAAAAATTGTAACCAAGTAAGAAGCGTAAATTCAAACCCATTTTATTTGGTTTTTTGTTTGGTTTATTGATTCACGTTTTATTTTATTTGTTTTGTTTGGTTTATTTGGATAACTGAAAAAATACCGTTTAACTTAATTATTTATTAAATAAAGATAATAATATTTTATTTTAAAAATCATATACAAATAAACCATAAACCTAACCGATGAACATCCGATTTACATTCCACAAAGATTACAAAATTTGTTGTTAAGTTTTTTTATCAATGTAATAGATTGCTTGGAATAATTAATTCAATAATTTGAAACAATTTTATTTTGCTTTTCTTGAAATGATTTTTAATTACAAAATGATAAAATGGAATATTATAATTTATTGAGGTTATGTTAATCCCTAGATATAACATATTGTAATTCAAAAAACACTGTTTTCTTCTATTTTTTTAATGTTCCTGATCTTTTACTCTTTCTTCTTTTGAATCCTTCTCCTTCTCTCATGTATGCAATGTCAAAGAATTCACGTTCATCTTCTACAGCTGCTAATTCATCTCAACGAAATTTACACAGTAAGTGAAATTAAAACTTCTTAACTCATCATTTCCCAAATCAAAATCAGCTTTCATATTGAAATCATAATTCTACTTGGTTTTTTTGTAGGTCCTCTTATGAGAACTCCTGTTTCAGATATCTCTAATAGATCTCCTCTTTCAGATATCACAAATGGTAATAGCTCTTGAATTTGATTATAAGTATATTTTTTTTCCGTTTTATGTTTCCAAGTGGGCTGATTCTTGTGTTTCGTACATATTATACTTTCTCTGTTATTTAGTTACTTCACCGAATGAAAGGCGTAAGCTTCGAAAATTAATACTTGATAATAAGAAATTAAAGAATGCATCTTCATCATCAACGAATGTTCGTAACATCTTTTCTGACAATGCAAATTTGGTCGAATGTTCTGATACAACGGATCAACATATGTACTCCATTGCATGTCGAGCAGTTAGAAATGCTACTGGTTCTTTAATTTCAACTACACCAGGTTTGTATTTTGTTTCTTTATTATTTCTTTTGATAAATACATTACTAAACCACATACCGGTACTAACATGAATGTTTTAATATTGGATGTTCATATAACGGCATAAACATAGGTACACCTCTAGATAGCAACCGTCGATATTCCATTACTTCTAGCATTATTAGCAGTAACAATCAGCCGATATTGGGTAGTAACTCTATGCTTACACGGCTTTCTTCTGGTAAACGTAACCTCGAGCGCAAGAAACGTGATAATACTCCTGTACCTATGCTCTCTTTGGATTCAGATCAAGACAATTTGTTCTTGTACACTGATGAAGATCCTTATAAAGGGATATCTAAAGGTTTTAATCTATTTTATTGTTTTAGGACATTTGTTGTGTTCCACCTGTAATATAATTCTCAATCATTTTTAAACAGATTATTTGGACCATGGTGACCAAGTGCTTACATGTCAGCTTTGTAGTGCAAACTTATGGATATCAGAAGGTGGAAAAGGTCGTTTAACTATAAATAAGCTATGTTATAGTATGTGTTGTGGGTATGGTAAAGTTCAGCTACCGCCTTTAAAGGATGCACATCCGTCTTATCAAAATTTGTTTTCTTCCTCAAATGCAAAAAGCAATTACTTCCTGAAGAACATAAGACGATACAACTCTATGTTCTCTTTTACATCTATGGGTGGAAAGCTTGATTCTAATATCAATAAGGGCAATGCTCCATTTATATATCGTATCAGTGGCCAAAACTATCATTGCATGGGGAGTCTCAAACCTCCAGATGGAAATGAAGCTAAGTTTTGTCAGCTATACATACATGATACCGAAAATGAAATAACAAACAGACAGGCATTATTCAGGTACGAGTGATTTCTAAGTTCCATTTTTATTCTATTAAAGAACAACTACAAATTTAACCATTTGTAGTTCACTATCAGTTGTTAAGTACCATCACTTAATCCTTAATCACTGATTCTCTATCCACTGATTACTACAACAGCAGTTGTTAACCATTAGTAGTTCACTATCAGTTGTTAAGTACCATTAGTGTTTTAATCACTAGCAGTGCTTACAAGTTTTTCATCAGCTATTTCACTTAACAGTAGTTTGCTTTATTCATTTTAAATTCATGATTGGATGTAGGTAAACTGAAGAGAAAAATGAAACTTGCGTCCCTGTGGTATGTGTGAAACATCAACCTGAGCACCTAAATTCATTTTTTGTTTTTTTGAGCCCCTGAGCTTATAAATTCATAACAATTTGAGTCCCCCCGTCACACTTCTGTCTATTTGACTGTTTGAGCCAGGGGTAAGACCGTCTTTTAGATTTCTTTCCCTTCTAAAAATCCCAAAATTCATTATTAAGCCCTAAGTTAAACAGTTAAGCATCAAACATGGACAGAACATATTACTAAGTTAAACATGTAAGCATGATTACAATTAAACACAACATAAATGCACACTTTCATTATGTTAAACATACAATACGGAGACAAAACGTCATACGAAGAAAGATAGAAGGATATCCAACTTGGTAGACTTGACGGAACTTACAGACTCGATAACAAAAGACCGTAACATACAACGAGTTTTCGAATTTCTTCTTGATGAAAACTCAAGGAGTGAGTGGTGCACTTCAGAATGTATCTGATAACCCCATTTAGTATAGCTCTTCGATTTTCCTTGAAATTCCAAAGCTCGCTAATTACATATTTGCCACTGGGGTTATATTCATTCATATGCACCAATCAGCTTATCTTTTAGCAATTGATCGTTCTGATCAATCACTTCCTTATGTGCACCGCACCATCTTCCAGGAGGTTGTCAAGTATTCTCGCCAATGTTTTCGTAGTTGGTGTTTTGCGTATCTTTACATCCGCATCCATTCTGTACAATAAAAACATCCATAGTAAGACGGCTGATACAGTACTTTCATAATGCATATATGTATACATATATGATGAACCCAATATGAGGAACCCAAAACACAGTTGATCTCATATCAAGAAAACACATTCAAATGAACAATATGAGGAACCCAAAACACAGATTCTTTAACCAACTTTATATGAGAAACAAAACAACAACCATACCCAGATTTCAACATGAACAACAGAGACTTAAGAAACCCAGATTTCAACATGAACATCAGAGACTTAAGAAACCAAATCCTGTTTTAATCGATTGTATATTTTAAACATTTGAAACAAACAATAACACAAAAACAATCGTAGATTAACGCCAAAAACCAAAAACCCAGTCTTAATAAACAGAGAAAACCAAAAACATCACAAACAAACCTTCATAATAACCAAAACCCAAACCTCTATTTTGATACCCGAGTCAAAAACCCACAACAATCAAACAATATTTTCATACAAAACCTATTACATTCTGGCATATCAAAAACATATACAGATAAGAAGTGTAAAAACATCAGTCGTGAAAATGAGATATCATCAAACATCATTAAACATCAAGTTACAGAGGGTTACACAAGCATCTAACAAGAACAGAGGGTAAACCATAGTGTCGATCATGTTTTAGGTATGTGATTTTACGTTGGATTGTTATAACAACAAATGGTCGGTGAGGAGATTCAATGAAGATGAAGATGAAGATGATGATCGGTGTTGGGAGAAGAGATTTTCAGATATTTTTGAGAAGTGTGATCGGTATTAGGGGATTATATGTGTTTATCATTAAGGATATAAAGGATATTTCACAATTGTCAAATAGTCAAAAAGACGGAAGTGTGACGGAGGGACTCAAACTGTTATGAATTTATAAGCTCAGGGGCTCAAAAAACCAAAAAATGAATTTAGGGGCTCAGGTTGATGTTTCACACATACCACAGTTGTTAACCACTCCTCTTCCTTAACACTTAATCCTTAATCCCTGCTTCTGTATCCACTGTTTACTACAGCAGCAGTTGTTAACAATCTGTAGTTCACTATCAGTTGTTAAGTACCATCAGTGTTTTAATCAGTAGCAGTGCTTAAAAGTTTTCCATCAGCTGTTTGACTTAACAGTAGTTTGCGTTATTAATTCTAAATTCATCAGTTGTTGTAGGTAAACTGAAGTTTCTTACGATAAGCACTGCCCAGCTAAGTTTCCTACAATGACAGTGGTTATAACAAGTTAATAATGCAAAACACTGATCTGCCTAACAACTGTTGGATATAATGACGGTTGTACACAAAGTCTAATTAACCCCATCCAATGTTCAAGACCAAACCACTGATGTAGACCAAACCACTGTTCAAGACCAAACCACTGAAATGTTACTTTTTCACAACATACTCTAAAAGTTTTGAGTTGGTATCAACAGTTGTTTACAACTGTTCTTCCTTAAAAATTAATTATTAATCACTGATTCTCTATCCACTGCTTATTACAATAGCAGTTGTTAACCATATGTAGTTCACTATCAGTTGTTAAGTACCATCAGTGTTTTAATCACTATCAGTGCTTACAAGGTTTTCATCAACTGTTTGACTTAGTACTAAACTGTTTTTCCTTAACACTTAGGTAGTGTTTGGTATGCAGGAATATGAGGTGGAATGGAATGAACTATTGGGAGGGAATGAAAAAAAGTGTGTTTGGTTGGTCAACGTAAAGGAATCACCCATTACATAAGTCATTCCATTCCCTCAAATTCATTCCAACCACTCCCCGTGTTTTTTTTCCATTCCATTCCTTCTCTCAGCCTACATCACAAACACCGCCTATCACCTCCACCAGTTGCAACCACCACCACCTGCCGTCGTCACCACCCGCCACCAACTTCCGCTGACCACCACCACCGTCCTCCGCCGTCCGTCGACACTGCCGTCCGCCGCCACCGCCATCGACTACCATCGCTGCCACCCGCCATCGTAAACCACCGCCACCCCGACCACTACCGCCACCCTCCGCCGACCACCACCACCATCCTCTGCTGCCACCACCCGCTACCGACGACCACCACCACCCACCATTGTCGTCGCCACCACCATCGACCACCATCGCCGCCACCCGTCACCACCGACCATTGCAGACCACCGCCAACCCCGACTATCGCCGCCATCATCGCTAACAACCGTAACCCACCGACCACCGCCACCCACCACCGCTACTCCCGACCACCGCCACCCATCGCTGCCATCGCCACAGATCACCGACACCACCCATCACCTCTTTTATTACCTACCAAACAACACAAGGTAATGATTTATTCCTTTCCTGCATGGTAACCAAACAAGACTATGGAATGTAATGATCCATTTCATTCCTTTTTCCATTCCATTACCTCGTCCATTTCATTCCCCCATCTATTCCATTATGCCTTACCAAACATATCCTTAATTATTAATCACTGATTCTCTATCCACTGCTTATTACAATAGTTATGTTATGTTAATGTTTTGTTGTTTTTTTTCTTTTAACAGCAAAAGAACCAAACCTTCATCGCCTGCTGATAAAGAACTTGATGTTGAAATGATAGAGTATTTGAGGGCTTTATTAGATTCACAAAATATGTTGGTTAAGACATATAGGATGGTCAGAGACCATTTTCACCAATCTTCAGAGGCCAACCTTAGTCTGCGACTAATTTATAGAAGAGAAAAAGACGACAGGACATATAACTTATCCACCACATCTGAAGTTGCTGCTTTGGTTGTCGGAGACATAGATAAAGCTATAGACCATCGTGATATTGTTGTCGATACTCAGTCGGGAATGCTTCAGCGTATTAGCAAATTACACCCATCGTATCTTGCTCTGCAATATCCGTTACTTTTCCCACATGGTGATGATGGTTATAGAGTTGATATTCCTCATAGAGATTTTATATCCACACAAAAGAAAATAAAACCAAAGTGCACAATGAGAGATTTTTTTTTCATATAGGATCCAAGATAGAACTTATGGCTTTTCCTTAATTTTAAATGGGCGAAAGTTGTTACAACAGTTTTTGGTTGATGCGTACACAATGATTGAGAGCGAAAGACTAAAGTACATCCGTAGGCAACAAGCGAACCTTCGCTCTGAAACATTTGAGAATCTTCAAAAGTATAAATCTAAAGGTAAGGAAGTTTTAACAGATACTGGAAAGCCTGTTATACTTCCTTCTTCATTTACTGGTGGTGCAAGATTCATGCAACAAAATTACCTCGATGCAATGGCCTTATGTAAGTGGTATGGGTACCCTGATTTCTTCATAACTATAACGTGTAATCCTAAGTGGCCTGAAGTAAAAAGATTTCTAAAAGATTCAACCATCAAAGCCGAAGACAGGCCTGAGATATTGTGTCGATTGTTTAAAATGAAGCTTGATTCCTTACTCAAAGATTTGAAGGATTCCAAGTATTTTGGTGAGATAAACGCTGGTATGTTATTTTGTTTTCACATCTTATCCTCTGATGTATATTTTGTAATCAAGGTTATTAACTAATAAATCTATTTATTTTTCCTTTTTATTTAGTTGTTTATACAGTAGAATTTCAAAAGCGTGGTCTTCCTCATGCACATATATGCTTATTCATGAAGGTCGATCACAAACTTCCCACCATATATCACATAGATCCATTTATTTCTGCTGAGATTCCCGATAAAATAGAAGATCCTGAACTTTATTCTCTTGTGATTGATAATATGATTCATGGTCCGTGTGGGAATGCTAATTTGAATTGTCCTTGCATGGTTGATAAAAGATGTTCAAAAAACTTTCCGAAGAAATTCACACCACATACAACTATTGATTCAAATGGTTTTCCTGTATACAGAAGAAAAGATTCAGGTCATACAGTTATAAAATCTGGTGTTAGATTAGACAACAGAAATGTTGTTCCTTACAACAAAAGGCTTTTGAAAATATATCAAGCACACATTAATGTTGAATGGTGTAATCAAGCCGGTTCAGTGAAATATTTGTTCAAGTACATTAACAATGGTCCTGATATGGCTACTGCGGTAGTTTCTGGTGATACAAGTTCAACCATCAAAGAAAAGCCAAAAGACGAGATCAAGGAGTATTATGATTATAGATATATTTCAGCTTGTGAGGCATCCTGGAGAATATTCTCTAATGAGGTTCATTATAGGTATCCTGCTGTTATGAGGCTTCCCTTTCATTTGTCGGGCTAACAGAATGTTGTGTATGGTGCGGATGATGATATTGATAATGTTTTAAGCAAGCCTTATGTTGCTTCTTCAATATTTGTGCAATGGATGAAGTTGAACGAGACAAATGAAGATGCTAGAAAGCTGACTAATGTTGAGTTTCCTTCGAAATTTGTTTGGATACTTAAAGATAGATGTTGGCAGATACGTAAGTCATACCAGTGTGTTGGCCGGATTCATTCTGTATCTCCTGCATTGGGCGAACCTTATTTTTTGAGGATACTACTCAATAAAGTTAAAGGGCCTAGATCATTCGAGGAGATACGTACAGTTAACGGTTAATTATTCCCGACTTTTAGAGATGCTTGCTATGCGATGGGACTGTTAGATGATGACAATGAATACATTGAGGCCATTAAAGAAGCAAGTTTTGAAGGACATGTTGGGTATCTTCGAGCGTTATTTGCTACCCTGCTTTTGTCAAATACTCTATCTCGGCCAGAATTTGTTTGGGAGAATACGTGGAAATACTTAGCTGATGATATTGTTTATAGACGTAAAAAAGAAACAAATATTTCAGGTTCTGATCTATTTTTTTTATTTCAGATACTACATTTTGATTTTTTATTTAATAATGTTAATTTTTTGATTTGATAGGTTTAATGCTTCCTGAATATCAGATTAAGAACCTTACTTTGTTGAAAATTGAAAACTATTTAATTTCCAATGGTTCATCATTATGAAGGTTTGTCACTATGCCGTACCCTGATGACGATTCCTTACGTGATGCTTCTAATCGTCTGATCATTGAAGAACTGTCACATGACCTAGATGAAGTACAAGCTGAGTTTAACAAGTTGCATCAATCTCTTACAGATGAACAACGAGCGGTTTTTGACGAAATAATGGAAGCAGTTGTAGGGCGTAAAGGAGGCCTTTTTTTGTCTATGGTTATGGTGGAACTGGAAAAACCTTTTTATGGAAGACTTTGGCTTCAGCTGTTCGATGCAGAAATGGAATAGTTTTAAATGTGGCTTCAAGTGGTATTGCTTCGTTATTACTTTCCCGTGGAAGGACAGCTCATTCTCGGTTCCATATCCTCATTAATCTAACAGAAGATTCAATGTGCAATATTAAGCCAAATAGTGATATTACGAGATTATTAAAGGAAACCCAATTAATTATATGGGACAAAGCACCGATGGTACACAAACATGCCTTTGAAGCTTTAGATAGGACGATGATCGACGTATTTTCGGAAGGTAGGAGTATTCACGCGGATATTCCTTTTGGAGGTAAAGTTATTGTATTTGGTGGTGACTTTAGACAAATACTACCTATTATTCCTAATGGTACTAGACAAGAAATTGTTAGTGCATCTGTAAGCTCTTCATACATATGGTCAAAATGCAGACTCTTACGGCTGACTAAAAACATGCGTCTAACTATTGGAGCTGAAAGTTCAAATATGGAGTCTATCAGAGAATTTGCAAAATGGCTTATTGATATTGGTGAAGGAAATGTTGGAGATGATAATGATGGTGACGCCATTATAGAGATACCAGATGATTTATTAATCACTGATATTTGTGACCCGATACAAAGTTTAATTGACTTAGTATATCCTTCAATTATTGAACAATTTAGGATTCCTGGATTTTTTTCTGAGCGAGCAATTCTAGCACCCAAAAATGAGGTAGTTCATGAAATTAATGATCGATTGCTTTTGTTATTTCCTGGTGATGCGAAAGAGTATCTGAGTTCTGATAGTATATGTCAAACTGAACAAATTCTTGATTCTTTTCAAGAAAGCTTATACTCAACAGAAAATTTGAATGCTCTTAAGATTTCTTGTGACACCTGGGTCACTGCGACCATCAAACAAATACCAAACCAATGAAATATTGTATTTCATACTTGGGATTTGTACAAATATGTGTATCATTTGCACATATCAATTCTTGTTCAATTTCAAACTCTATATCGCTTTTTGGAAGGTTATACGCGCACCGATTCGTAAATTGTGACAACAGGCACAAACCGGTAATTTCCGTGCACTTTAATCATTATTTAATGATTGCAAATATGTGCTTAATTGTCAGCAATGTCTGAACACATGATTTAACAAGTGAATTCATGCACGTTGTATACTACAAAATATTGCTTTATGCATAAACGAGAGCGTTGCGTCAGAAATAATAGTAAACTCACCGGTAAGACACACTGTGTCGACTGAACTGCAGAAAGCAGTCAGACATAAGAATTGAGGCCTAGGTGTAGGTCCGACAACAAGAATGCATTAAAACCCAAGAGTACATACAAGGGTTTAATATATATGCAATACGAAAGCAAAAATAAGCACTAAAAAGCACCCGAAACACACTTTAAGTGCAGAATTTATATAATTCAGCAATAAATCAGCATTTAGACATATAAATATTATGCAGAAATGTCGTTTTATTATCCAGAATATTTCCCTAAGTGTTGGGAATTGAAAGAGTACAAGAAAGGTACTTAAACGACACTAAAAAGTGTAATTTAGCACTTTAACGAATCGGTATGTAACCGAACGACCGGACTATACCCGGAACATGAAAATATTGTTAATAACATTATTTATCTTTTTTCTAAGCCAGTTAGGGTCCCTGAATACCCTAACACCCATTGTATCTCACTAAACATAACTAACCAAGTTAAACACCTAACTAACTTGGTTTAACATAACTAATGTCTAACTAATACTTGGAACCGAACTAGACCCCCCCCCCCCTTTTCTCTAACCGGCCCCAAACCATGGGGGAACACAATCGTACTTGAATGATTTGTTTAATAAATGTTGTCTAATATCTACATAACACACCAACCCTTGGGTAATACTCATGGCAATTGTCTATAAGTAACTTGGTAATACACCTAAGTTCATTTGTCACACAACACAAAAACAAAACTCTCTCCTTGCTCTCTCAAGCTCACGGCCACACACACACCCCCATCCATCAATTTTTCAAGTTTGATTCTTGCCATTCCAAGTTCATTCAAGCATCAAGGGTTGCGTATTAGGAGCCTTGGAGCAAACGGAACGCGAAGGACCATCTTCTCTAGCTTTTATCCACCCGTTTTTCGTCAAGAATCTTCCCTAGCCTCGAGCTAGAGGTATAACACTTAAAACTCATATTTGAACTTATCTAATGTGGTTAAAACGATATATGACGGTTAAAGCTCGTTAACTTACAAGATGATACTTTAAAGTCTACTAAAAGCATGAAAAATGGTGGTTAATAGCACATAAGTTGTGTAAAAGTTGTAGTATTTGAAATATATGGTTATCTAGACCCGATCTATGATGTGGTAGCTCGGATCATCGTTTAACCCGGTTTGGTAAGATCATGGATCTTAACATAAAGCTATTTTAGAAGTAACAAGGGTTAAAAGGTGAAACCCTACCACACATAAACCATGAACTTGTGTAAAAATGTTTTAACTTGTACAAAAGTGTTTAAAACTAGCAGATCTATGTATCTACAAGTGGTATTTTCAAAAGACCAAGCATCAAAAGAAATCACATGTTCTAAACCGGATCTTACACAAACAAAAGTGGTTTTTGTGAACAAACAAGAGTGTGGATACTTGTGTAACAAAAGTTTTAACGAAGAAATAGTTTTCGTAAAAACCGACTAGAAGTTGTAAAACTTCATATTCTTTAAAAATAAAGTTTTTAAGAAATTAAACTTATTTTTAAAGATAACAAGACTTACTAAATGTGCTAGTAAGATACTACACAATTTTGGTAAATATCCAAGTTCATGAAGTGGGGAAAAGTAGTGATTATTGTTGATGATTATTGATGATTGATGATGATTTAAAAGAAAATAAACACACGTTTTGAAAACGTGGGAAACCTCCATTTTTAGGGGAAACTCTGTCAAAATTTTTATAAATTTTGACACTTAGAAAAATATAAGTTTTGAGAAACTTATTCCCTAAAAATGTGTTTAAAAGTATTACTAAGGTTTCCCTAATTTTTGGTGATAAGAAATGATGATTTCTTCAAGAATAAAAATGGATACTATGTATATATATTTTTGAGAGAAAAATATATATTATTTTATCACCAGCTTTTGTGCTAAGTGTATAAAGTATGTGTTATACGTGCTAGTGTATTAAGACTTAAGAATACACTAAATACTCGTGAGGGGTATAAACATAAAAATACACATACAAAATACAAGATACATAATTCGGGTGCAAAGTGCAAAACACAAAAGACTTATATTTATTTTTGGAGAAAATAATATAAGTAAGATACGTAGTTAAAAATATAGAATATTTTTAACACAAGAATACATACAAAAGAGAGTGACTGTACTTGTGCGACGCAAGTCTAGTGACTAACTTTAAGAAAACGCGTATAGGTTACGACGTTAATTAAGCAAATCCGGTGGAGTTTACGACGCTAGGAACGCAAAGTTGTGAGTTCATGCTCCCCCTTTTCTCTTTAACTGTTTTCAGTTTTTACAACTTCGGGGGTGAAATACATGTACAAATGTACAAAATTTATAATTGGTATGATATAAATACAAGAAGTACACTTGGTGAGAACGAGAACCAAGTGTGACGAAATATAAGAATACAAGAAGTACACTTGGTGAGAACGAGAACCAAGTGTGATGAAATATAAGGATATGAGAAGCGCACTTGGTGAGAACGAGAACCAAGTATGAGGCGCTATGAGAAATGATAACAAGAAACGCGCTTGGTGAGAACGAGAACCAAGTAGGATGCGTTATGAGAAATAGTGCCACGAATAGGGTACAGAAGCACCATTAATCGTGTACATACTTAGACCGCAGAACAAAAGGTTAGATCTAACGGGTGCCTGGCAGCCACACTCCCGGTCGGGGCGAGAACCGAGGAGTGCTTTTGTGTCTCAGAATATACCAATTAAATGCCTTAGGTTTGGTGACTTCCTATGTCGTGCCACATGTTAATGGCCTTGCAACCCATTAACAATCCTGATATTTACAGGAATATTTTAATTACATGAAATTCATACCATACTAAAAATTGATGAATACTTGAGTACGTGGGGTACTCAAGAAAAGATTGAATTATACTTGAAGTACGTGGGGTACTCAAGAAAATGAGAATTATACTTGAGTACGTGGGGTACTCAAGAAGAAATTGAATTATACATGTGTACGTGGTGTACACATGAAACTGGATTTATATATGAAAACTTGATTTTTACATGACGTAAACTATGTTTTCATACAAAGTATACAAACGTGAAAAACTAAAACTGCATGAATTCACACCAACTTTATGTTGACGTTTTTCCAAAAACTCACATGTATTTCAGGTAACTAGGAAGGATGTGCGCGTGGTCTTACTCATGCTCGTGGATGTCGCTTGTGTTTAACTTTAAATAAAGTTGTAAACTTTTAAGACAATGCTTTATGCGACTTAGCGATGTAAACGCTAACGTATGTTTTCAAATTATGGTATTTGAAGTTATTTTCTTGAGCATGTAGTATGTTTACTCTTCGTATGCAATGAGAACCTTTCATGATCACACCTCGTGCTTCCGCCGTAGAAAGGGGTGTGACATAAATATAACCAGTTTAATGCAAAAAACACTCCATAATAGTGACATAGGCTTAAAATACCTTAAATAACCTTTACATAACTTAGAAATAAGTTTTGAAGGCTTTGGTATGGCAAAATCAAGTTAATTCGCTTACAGGGACTAAATTTGACAAACTGCGAAAGTATGCCAATTAGAACTGTAACAGACATTCCGGAACATGACCATAAGTTAAACATACCATAAATATCCTTTACATAGCTTAGAAATAGGCTTTGAGGGGTTCGGTGTGCAAAAATAAACTTTTGGGTCATTCAGGGACTAAAAGCGTCAAAAAGTGCACAAGTTTGCACTTTCGCGCATAACTTACGTTCTGAATACATCCGGACATCCAAAAATTTATTTAAGCACTAAAATATTTTATTTTAGTGTTCGGCATGAGAAAAATCCATTCGTCACGCAATTTGGATAATTTTTCGCGCTTATGCGCATTCTGTCGTAATTAAGCGAACATCGCGATCGTACGACCAAACGAACCAACATACGCCATATTTTTTAGCATGTTTCATGTCCACAATGTTTAGGCATCATTTTAGAGCCTTAAAGTTGGCTTAATGGGCCTTAAACATGTCGGAAATGGCCTTAAACATCAACAGGGACCAAAACTGCCATATCTGCAAACTTGCTTCTGATCAGAAGGGCCAGGTGGCCCGCGTAAACTCTTGGTGATACCTTACGCGGCCTGCGTCAGCCTCCCAGATCAGTTAATTCAGTTTTAACAGCTGTTAACAGCTGTTATGCACTCCAAACTCACCCACACTTGCCCTTTCCTGGTCATGAGGGGCCATTTTGAGTTAACACATGGTTGCAACAAGTGTAGGGGCAAGATCAAAGCACGTTATTCGAAAAACGATCCTAACGGTTCCAAGAATCCTACAAATACCCCCCTCCATTCTTTCCAAAAACCCACAAATCTGATCTAAAAGCTCTAAGCTGAAGCCATTGCTTCATACCTGAGCTATTCGATCAAGATTTACTAGCGGGGACCCTTTGTAAGTGTTCTTTCGTTCTTTTACTCTTTTAGCGTTAAAAAGTCAAACTTTGTTTGACTTTCTGCGTTGACCAGTTTATGGTCAATGCGAAGTTCGTTTGAACTTCATAACTTGAGCGTAATCACGATGGTTATAGTCCCTAGTGACTATACCTACTGATTACCACGTTATCTAGGCTTAGTGACGAGTCGTAGTTTCGGCCAAAATGCGTATTATTGCGTATTTTGTAACCAAACTACTTATAGGTATCAAAACCGTTTGTTTTGATACCAAACCTGTTTTCTAAACTTAGTTAAGCATGTTTTAACATGCTTAGCTCGTCACTTTTAGTTTAGTGCTTATATAGGGTCGTAAGGTAAGCGATCTAAACAATCGCTTATACTTTCGAACCCGACCCGTTTGGTCGATCATTAGGATCCGACCAAACACATTAGGTGACCATAGTATATAGGGAATAACCTTCCGAGGTTATACCTTATGGTCACGACGTTTAGTTAGTTGTATGATAGGTAGTTTATATGCCTTAGGTAAATTACCAAAATACCCCTTTGATGCCAAAATTCATTTTAAACATATGTAACATAACTCTTGACATCTAAACTGATTTGGCAACAATATTAGACATATTAAGGCATATTCTACTTATCATAGGACTAGTTAGGCATTCCGAACGCGTTTCACGCGAACGGCGCGTTAAAGTAGCATAAGCTACCTAAACGGGTCGTAATGGGTCGTAAGCACTTAGGTTAGGTTTCATTTTGGTATGTAGGCTTTGTTAAACCATATTACACGAGTCTCCATACTCGTTTGGTTTACGAACCCTCATTCTATCCAATCCTCCGATTTAGGTCCGGTATATTAACATAGTTACCTATATTAGGTGCCGTTTGATATCCGTGATCTCTAGCATTGTTTGGTTGTTACTCAGGGACTACTAAGCAATCTCAAGTGAGTACATAGACCCATCTTTTACTGTTTTCCAAACATTTTGGGGTGAAACACATGTGTCTACTTGTTACTTTCATGCTTTCCAGTTTTCACATCATATACTTGCTATGTTCATTAGTACATTTATAGTACATGATTTCATTGTGTTTTTGATATGTATGTCCTTTGTTGCATACTTAGTACATCATTTTACATTACATTTTATGCTATGTATGTCCATTGTGCGCATACTTACTACATTGTTTTTACATTACATTTTATGCTATGTATGTCCATTGTGCGCATACTTAGTACATTGTTTTTACATTACATTTTATGCTATGTATGTCCATTGTGCGCATACTTAGTACATTGTTTTACATTACATTTTATGCTATGTATGTCCATTGTGTGCATACTTAGTACATTGTTTTACATTACATTTTATGCTATGTATATCCATTGTGTGCATACTTAGTACATTTGTTATTCATCACATACTTACATTTTGGTATGACATTTGGTTTGTTTAAATGGGACAATGTACATTCATTAACACCGATCATGCCGCTCGGTAGTAGGTAGTGGTACCATAGGACTTGACAACTCCCATTCCTGAAATCCCGGGTTTGTTTGGACGTAAGGAATGACCGAATCCGAATACATTTCTAGGTGGACCTTAGACTTTGTGCTAGGGTTTATTCTACAGTCGCAAGGCTTGGATGTATGCATTTTCACAATACCGCATAGATGTTTATATCAGTATAGCATGCATTTGTTCCACAAAACATAACTTTGATTTAAACCATGTTTTACTTCAATACCTTGTTTTTGTGCATTTTACATATGGTTTAGTTGATATATTTCACTTACCATACATGAGATTGATATACACAAAACATTTTGACATTTGATTATACATAAACATTTTACTTTGGTAGTTTGGTTTGAGTAAGTGATTTAAGTAACGAGGCGTGTGTAATATGATACAAGCATGGTGGATACGCCGCTGGTACTTTCTATATATAAGTGCTTGTATGGTATTACATATCGTAGCGTTATTTGAATCATTTCGATTTAGACATATAACATTATATACAAATAACATACTTTTCACAATACATTGTTTTACAAACAACTTATCTAATACAAACTCATTTTGCTTGGTTATTTACTTAACCATGTATTATTCTTTTATACATATATATCATTTGGTTTATTTATCACTTTGCAAATGATTTACAAGACAAAGCAAATTACAATGTTCATGACTAAACATTTTCTTAAACATAAGTCATGAATTCTATTTTCACAAAACCTATGTATCTCACAGGCATTTTTATGCTGACGTACCTATTTTCACATGTGTTTCAGGATATGATGCATAGGATTTATCAAGATACACTTAGGCGGACTTGGGCCTTAGTGACAATAAAATATGCAAGACTAGTTATTTATGTTATATTTCTTTGATTGTCAAGACATTGTAACTCTTTTAATCAATAAAACAATATTTCAATTTCCATGTGTTATGAAACAATGATTCTGTTACAACACTCCCCGACGTTTCCGCCACGTTTTGTTGTTTTACGTGGTCGGGGTGTGACAGAAAAGTTGGTATCAGAGCTCATGGTTATAGGGAATTAGGTTATTAGTAATGCTTTGACCTAGTCTATAACCTTCCTAGGACCCTGACGCGAGTTTACTTGCGTTTAGTCATAAAACAATACTGTCACCTATCCTTAGGCGACAACCACAACAAGAACGCAAATTTCAAAACCGCTTTGAAAAGCAATCATCTGTTCTAGGATGATTGATTACTAGGTTTTGAACCCTCTGTTATAAGGTTTTGAACCCCTATGAGTTTTCAAATCTCGTCAAAGTTTGGGTCTTATAATGTGAACACGTGCAAACTGGAAGAGTGAATGCCTGTACCCTGAGTTTTTTGTCGAAGGCTAGAGTGTTCGTACAAATCCGCAGTATCGGACCAGTCACTCTTACCTGGGAACTCTTGGGGTGAGTGTTCACTTATAGGCGAGCATGTCTTCAGTGATACATTAATATGATTCGTTTACTTTGATTTGTCACCGTCTCATTTGTTTGCCTTAGGTAACAAACAAATGATTGCAAATTCTTATGCATTGCCATTCTGTATTGTTTATCCGATGACGTTTCACTTGTTTCTTCCTATGTCTTTCATTTTCTTCTAGAATGTCACTTCATCACGATGACGCCCAGATATCCGAGCAGACAGCCAAATTTGCCCAGCGAATAGGCGAAGTAGTCCTGAAGACTGTCGAATTAGCTACTGCCATGTATCGTCTCCAGGATGAAGCCACTCAAGAATCACCAAAGGAGACCGAAGCCAAGCCTTCACCAAAACCAAAGAAACGTAAAGCTTCAAAGAATCCCACAACGGTTGCACCAAAACAGGCAAGACCTAGCCAAGTGACAGCACCATCAGCCAAGAAACCAATCGAGGAATCAAAGACCATGGATGAACGATCCCCTAAGAAGTCAAAGAAGCGAAAGGCTTTTCAGAACTTCGCCGTGGTCGCTCACAATGGTCAAGCCATCCCCAACCAACCAGCTCAACCCCCTGTTAGGAAGCCATACAACGGAACTGCACCCTTGTGCAACCAATGTAGCCTTCATCATCATGCCAGTGTGAAGTGCCGCAAATGCCATATTTGTGGACTTATAGGTCATACAGCAAGGGTTTGCTCGACTGCAGCTGTACCAAATCAAACAGGACCCATCCGGGTGGCAACACAACCTGCTAAGAAGCAATACAAGGGAACGGCACCAATATGTGACAAATGTAATGGGCATCACCAAGCTCACTTACAATGTCATCTGTGTGTATCATGTGGGCGAGTTGGTCACCTGGCAAGTGCTTATCGATGTAACCCGAACCAAGGTGGTCCGAATCAACCACAAGCTAATCCTGCTCAAGCTCGCTTTCCGCTTGGATTGTGCTACAATTGTGGCAAGATGGGTCATTTCGTGAATAAATGCCCGAAGCTTGCTAAGGCAAATCCAACCCACGGATGAGCAGTTGGCTGATTAGAAGATGTTGTTGTCTTATGCTTTTGTTTCTTCTATTTTCTTGTAATGTGAAACAATCTGTTTTGTTTATAAATAAATTGTTGTTCACAATTCTGATATACAAGTGTAGTTACATGAGTGTATGGCATTTCCCTATGGTACCTACGACGAGGAACTACATTCTTACAAACTACTCTTGCGATTTCCCATTCTTGTGTTTGCTCATGATTCCCATGGAAAATTCTAAGTACTCGTTTCATTCTAAGATACGAAGTACAGAAGAAAAAGTGACATTATGAGTAATCATGCTTCTACACATCTATGCCTTTGAATCCTTGGTTAGATAACTAAGGGTATTTTCAAATCTCATACCCATTACGTTTTGATTTTTTTTTCAACATACATAGTATGAGTGTTTCAAAAACAACCTTCATGATTTTAAAAACATTTTATATATAGTTCGAAAACGTTCTTAATATAGTGTATTTACCTAACATATCAAATGCATGATTTCGAAAGCATTGTCTATGTTTTCAAAAACAACCTTCATGATTTCAAAATGTTATTAATACAGTATAATTACTTATAACAAGTGCATGATTTCAAAAGCATCAATCATGTTTTCAAAACCTTATACAGAATTTCAAAATTCATCTCGCATGATTTTAAAACATTTTTACCTAATACACCTACTTTATGATTTCAAAAGTATTATATATAAGGTTTCAAAAACATTAAACACATTTTTAAAAGAAACCCCATGCATAGTTTTCAAAATATTTTCCTCATACATTGACTTAACCTCCAAATTCTGCTTCATATGTCGCCTTGACATATCTAGCATCTCAACTTCATAAGCATTTTTACTTCATGTTTTGATTTAAGCACGTCCAGTGCAAGGTTTCAAAACATCTTCAACTTCTAAAATCCATATGGGATCTTTTTATCTCCACAATTAGACCTTTGTGGATGATTATCATACAAACCAGAGTCCTTAATTGGATTCCTTGTGTACCTTAATTCGGACATTTCGGTTCCTTATAATCGAAATCGAATTTTCTTTTTAGAGATCTTTCTATCTTCATAGTTAGATTCTTGCTAATGTTTAAAGTACCAAATGAAATCCACGAGATGGATTCCTAGTGTGCTTTAAATACATGTATGCAATTAATAAAACAAATTAACAAATTTCTAAATAAACAATTCTGTGGTTATGTGACTATGTGTTTATGCATCTTGTGTTTTCTTTTATGCATTTTTTTTGTGTTTTTGTATACTCTGGATATTCGTTATCCAACTCCTCGCAGAATCTTTCATATTTTCATATGAGGGATTCGTAGTAGGATATCCAAAGGTACTACCTTAAATCCTAAATGGGCCTCTATGTAATAGTTAAGACCCTTGGATTATATAGTACTATTCCATGATTCATAAGAGACCCTTTTAGTGGTCTAGTAAAAAAGATTGATTCAAAAATCTGGTTAAGAATGACATGTGATGATATAAGCTGAAAAGACTCCTTGGTTGTCTATTAAAATCATTTATTGATTTAATAAAAGAGACCCTATGGTGGTCTAGTCACATTCATCACAGGGTTTGTTCATTTGGTTTTCCCCTACACATTATAAAATAGACTGTGTAGACTATGCAAGGAATTGTGTAATTATGGACGCGTACGTAATTATAAAATTCAGTGCACAGAAACCCAGTAAAACTTATTATGTGTAAGAACTGATAGTGACCACAATAACAAAATGTGAACGATGTAATGGAGGTACGGTGGACGCACCAATAACACTTTATGTACTTGTATATAAGTGTCCCTCATACATTGCAAGCATAATGTTATTAAAGTTACTGGAAGTTCAGAACCTTAACCAGTGTTGTTTTGTCTTTTCAAAATTCATGTTTCAAGCTCTCGCAAGTTTCCTCTAAATAAATTTCGGGACGAAATTTCCTAAAGTATGGGAGACTGTGACACCTGGGTCACTGCGACCATCAAACAAATACCAAACCAATGAAATATTGTATTTCATACTTGGTATTTGTACAAATATGTGTATCGTTTGCACATATCAATTCTTGTTCAATTTCAAACTCTATATCGCTTTCTGGAAGGTTATACGCGCACCGATGCGTAAATATAACCAGTTTAATGAAACAAACACTCCAGAATAGTGACATAGGCTTAACATACCTTAAATAACCTTTACATAACTTGGAAATAAGTTTTGAAGGCTTTGGTATGGCAAAATCAAGTTAATTCGCTTACAAGGACTAAATTTGACAAACTGCGAAAGTATGCCAATTAGAACTGTAACAGACATTCCGGAACATGACCATAAGTTAAACATACCATAAATATCCTTTACATAGCTTAGAAATAGGCTTTGAGGGGTTCGGTGTGATAAAATAAACTTTTGGGTCATTCAGGGACTAAAAGCGTCAAAAAGTGCACAAGTTTGCACTTTCGCGCATAACTTACGTTCTGAATACATCCGGACATCCAAAAATTTATGTAAGCACTAAAATATTTTATTTTAGTGTTCGGCATGAGAAAAATCCATTCGTCACGCAATTTGGATAATTTTTCGCGCTTATGCGCATTCCGTCGTAATTTAAGCGAAAATCGCGATCGTACGACCAAACGAACCAACATACGCCATATTTTTGAGCATGTTTCATGTCCACAATGTTTAGGCATCATTTTAGGGCCTTAAAGTTGGCTTAACGGGCCTTAAACATGTCGGAAATGGCCTTAAACATCAACAGGGACCAAAACTGCCATATCTGCAAACTTGCTTCTGATCAGAAGGGCCAGGCGGCCCGCGTAAACTCTTGGTGATACCTTACGCGGCCCGCGTCAGCCTCCCAGATCAGTTAATTCAGTTTTAACAGCTGTTATGCACTCCAAACTCACCCACACTTGCCCTTTCCTGGTCATGAGGGGCCATTTTGAGTTACCACAAGGTTGCAACAAGTGTAGGGGCAAGATCAAAGCACGCTATTCGATAAACGATCCTAACGGTTCTAAGAATCCTATAAATACCCACCTCCATTCTTTCCAAAAACCCACAAATCTGATCTAAAAGCTCTAAGTTGAAGCCATTGCTTCATAC
The DNA here is from genome assembly GCA_030545235.1 of Helianthus tuberosus. Classification (NCBI taxonomy): domain Eukaryota; kingdom Viridiplantae; phylum Streptophyta; class Magnoliopsida; order Asterales; family Asteraceae; genus Helianthus; species Helianthus tuberosus. Next base: position 142,508,682 of record CM060412.1, on the reverse strand, counting down.
CTGAGCTATTTGATCAAGATTTACTAGCGGGGACCCTTTGTAAGTGTTCTTTCGTTCTTTTACTCTTTTAGCGTTAAAAAGTCAAACTTTGTTTGACTTTCTGCGTTGACCAGTTTATGGTCAATGCGAAGTTCGTTTGAACTTCATAACGTGAGCGTAATCACGATGGTTATAGTCCCTAGTGACTATACCTACTGATTACCACGTTATCTAGGCTCAGTGACGAGTCGTAGTTTCGGCCAAAATGCGTATTATTGCGTATTTTGTAACCAAACTACTTATAGGTATCAAAACCGTTTGTTTTGATACCAAACCTGTTTTCTAAACTTAGTTAAGCATGTTTTAACATGCTTAGCTCGTCACTTTTAGTTTAGTGCTTATATAGGGTCGCAAGGTAAGCAATCTAAACAATCGCTTATACTTTCGAACCCGACCCGTTTGGTCGATCATTAGGATCCGACCAAACACATTAGGTGACCATAGTATATAGGGAATAACCTTCCGAGGTTATACCTTATGGTCACGACGTTTAGTTAGTTGTATGATAGGTAGTTTATATGCCTTAGGTAAATTACCAAAATACCCCTTTGATGCCAAAATTCATTTTAAACATATGTAACATAACTCTTGACATCTAAACTGATTTGGCAACAATATTAGACATATTAAGGCATATTCTACTTATCATAGGACTAGTTAGGCATTCCGAACGCGTTTCACGCGAACGACGCGTTAAAGTAGCATAAGCTACCTAAACGGGTCGTAATGGGTCGTAAGCACTTAGGTTAGGTTTCATTTTGGTATGTAGGCTTTGTTAAACCATATTACACGAGTCTCCATACTCGTTTGGTTTACGAACCCTCATTCTATCCAATCCTCCGATTTAGGTCCGGTATATTAACATAGTTACCTATATTAGGTGCCGTTTGATATCCGTGATCTCTAGCATTGTTTGGTTGTTACTCAGGGACTACTAAGCAATCTTAAGTGAGTACATAGACCCCTCTTTTACTGTTTTCCAAACATTTTGGGGTGAAACTCATGTGCCTACTTGTTACTTTCATGCTTTCCAGTTTTCACATCATATACTTGCTATGTTCATTAGTACATTTATAGTACATGATTTCATTGTGTTTTTGCTATGTATGTCCTTTGTTGCATACTTAGTACATCGTTTTACATTACATTTTATGCTATGTATGTCCATTGTGCGCATACTTACTACATTGTTTTTACATTACATTTTATGCTATGTATGTCCATTGTGCGCATACTTAGTACATTGTTTTTACATTACATTTTATGCTATGTATGTCCATTGTGCGCATACTTAGTACATTGTTTTACATTACATTTTATGCTATGTATGTCCATTGTGTGCATACTTAGTACATTGTTTTACATTACATTTTATGCTATGTATATCCATTGTGTGCATACTTAGTACATTTGTTATTCATCACATACTTACATTTTGGTATGACATTTGGTTTGTTTAAATGGGACAATGTACATTCATTAACACCGATCATGCCGCTCGGTAGTAGGCAGTGGTACCATAGGACTTGACAACTCCCATTCCTGAAATCCCGGGTTTGTTTGGACGTAAGGAATGACCGAATCCGAATACATTTCTAGGTGGACCTTAGACTTTGTGCTAGGGTTTATTCTACAGTCGCAAGGCTTGGATGTTTGCATTTTCACAATACCGCATAGATGTTTATATATTGTTTTTGTGCATTTTACATATGGTTTAGTTGATATATTTCACTTACCATACATGTCTTTGATATACACAAAACATTTTGACATTTGATTATACATAAACATTTTACTTTGGTAGTTTGGTTTGAGTAAGTGATTTAAGTAACGAGGCATGTGTAATATGATACAAGCATGGTGGATACGCCGCTGGTACTTCCTATATATAAGTGCTTGTATGGTATTACATATCGTAGCGTTATTTGAATCATTTCGATTTAGACATATAACATTTTATACAAATAACATACTTTTCACAATACATTGTTTTACAAACAACTTATCTAATACAAACTCATTTTACTTGGTTATTTACTTAACCATGTATTATTCTTTTATACATATATATCATTTGGTTTATTTATCACTTTGCAAATGATTTACAAGACAAAGCAAATTACAAGGTTCATGACTAAACACTTTCTTAAACATAAGTCATGAATTCTATTTTCACAAAACCTATGTATCTCACAGGCATTTTTATGCTGACGTACCTATTTTCACTTGTGTTTCAGGATATGATGCATAGGATTTATCAAGATACACTTAGGCGGACTTGGGCCTTAGTGACAATAAAAGATGCAAGACTAGTTATTTATGTTATATTTCTTTGATTGTCAAGACATTGTAACTCTTTTAATCAATAAAACAATATTTCAATTTCTGTGTGTTATGAAACAATGATTCTGTTACAACACTCCCCGACGTTTCCGCCACGTTTTGTTGTTTTACGTGGTCGGGGTGTGACATTTCTGGCTTGCCTAATCACAGATTAGTTCTTAAAGTTGGTGTTCCTGTGATGCTTCTTCGAAACATTGATCAACAGAAAGGGTTATGTAACGGTACAACGCTTCAAATTACTTTTCTTGGTAAACGAGTTATAGAAGCTGAAGTTATATCTGGTGGGAACATTGGCACAAGAGTTTTTATTCCAAGGATTAATATGATTCCGTCTGACAAAAAAAATACCTTTTCAATTTCAACGAAGACAATTTCCTTTATCAGTTTGTTTTGCTATGACAATTAACAAGAGTCAAGGACAATCGTTATCAAAGGTTGGTCTTTATTTGAAAGATCCTGTCTTCACTCATGGTCAGTTGTATGTTGCATTATCAAGGGTCAAGACCAGAGAAGGCGTTAAAATACTAATATTCGACGCTGATGGAAAACCAACAAATAAGACTTCTAATGTTGTTTACAAAGAAGTTTTTACTAGCTTGTAATCATTGTTTTTTCTGAGTTTTAACTTCCAGCGTTCTAAGTATAGTTGTATATATATTTTCTTAATTACTATTTTGTTTAAATTTTATTTGGTTTAAATTTTATAAACTCTATTGTGTTTTGCATCTCAGAACAATGTGTGATAAATTTATTCATAAGTAATTTACAACGCAGACAATTCTAAAGATCCCCGTGTTCACTATCAATATGGAAGAAAATTATACTGGATTTGGACTGCATAAGAGGCTACGAACTTATCAATTTCAAACCTACACTAGCCAAAAATATGTTTCACCAAAGTCAAACAACTGTTTGACCAAAGTCAAACCACAGTTTGACCAATGTCAAACAACTGTTTTTAAAATATGATTCTTAGTGGTTTGAAAGTTTGTTTTACCAAAGTTAAAACACTGTTTGAGCAATGTTAAAACGCTATTTAACCAAAGTCTGTTTGACCAAAGTCAAACTACTTATGTTAAAAGCTAATTATAATAGATAAAACACTGTTTGAGCAATGTTAAAATGCTGTTTGACCAAAGTCTGTTTGACCAAAGTCAAAATACTTTTGTTAAAAGCTACTTATAATAGATAAAACACTGTTCCAGCAATGTTAAAACGCTGTTTGACCAAAGTCACTTTGACCAAAGTCAAACTACTTATGTTAAAAGGTACTTATAATAGATAAAACTAGATTTTCACCCGACATTGCTTCCCGAGCTCATGAAACTTACATATGTTAAAACCTAATTATGATTAAAACATGATTTAAAGCATTGAAAGAATATGATATGTTAATGGTTTTGCTATAAGAAAAATTATTTTTCTTTGTTAATTTGAATACCAAATCAATTCAACTAATCATCTACTTTACTCTTGTATCTCAATGTAAATGTAAATAACAAATTCAATAAGGGGTGTATGTGTAAATATTTTTCATCAGTTGAAAATATGGGAAGAGAAAAACACAACCGTCATTATTTCTTCATCATCATTACACATCAAACATCTATCATCTCTTCTTTCAAAAATCTCTTCTTCCCAGTCATTTTCTAGGGTTTCAATTTTCTTATTCTCCGTCTTCTACATTTCAATCACCTAAGGTTTTATTATTTTTTCTTCAGCAACTGGTATGTACATTCCTATTGTAATGAACTTTATATTGTTTAACCGATCTTAATTCAAATACTATCTTGCTACTAATACGATTTTAAATGTTTATTGCTATACATTCAAGAAGGGTTTACTTAGGTGTTTAAATCATTTGTTAAGAACATGTTAAAATAGTTATTATTTGCAGAAAAAATTTAACTCATACTTTGTTTCTATGATTAGTTTCACTACATACTCTGTTAATACAAAAAGTTAATGTTCATTTTCGGAGCCAACTTTTTAATTACAATCTTTTAACATCTTTACTGATTCCGGTTTTATGATGTATACTACATTTGTCAAGTTTCTTGATAACCCATAGTCTTTGAAACTGGTATGACATGTTTTTACATACATAATTTATTTTATTGAGATATATATTTAACAATTCTTATGGTTTATATTTTCTTACACTATTTAAAAATTATATACAGGATGTACCTATATTCTTTGCTAATCAAAAGTGGGGAGATTGTTGGCAAAAAAATAGGTTGCGAATATATCATGAGTCTGGTAAAAAATGGGTTGTGAGGGTCAGAACAGAAAATTCAACGCCAATAATAACTGATGGTTGGGACAATGTTGTTAAAGATCTCAATTTGCCGAGGGATACTTTGTTGGTTTTCAAACCGTTAGGTGATTTTGGACTTGAACTTTCATGTTTTGTTGATGGCATGTGTGGTGAATCTTATTTCACCTTTAATCGTTATGCAAGATTTGGTTTTACGGTATGAGTATTGATCTTAACTTCAATTCTTTTGCATCTTTAACGTGTTAACACTTATTCTCATAAGTTACATACTTCACGTATAGTATTCATTATTTTTAATTTTATGCAGGTAATCGAAGACTGCTTCATTAAACAATTTTACGTAAACAGCCCACCAAGTGGCAAATTTCAAATCTGTTATAAGGGTTCCTATTGGAATGTTGAGGCGTCTAAGGTTGATACCAACTTTGTATTTGCTAGAGGATGGCCGGAAATGTGCAACGATGTTGGGATATTGGAGGATGATTTGCTTGTGTTTAGCAGAATTGATGATGTTGTTTTTGAGGTAGTAGTTTATAGAGATGAGACCGAGATTTGCTTTTTGAAGAAACCTCAATCTGATGATGATAGTGGACTTGAGATATCGAAGGCTGATTATGTTGAGAATGCATTCAAGGGACGTAAGTATTTAGCATTAGCAATAAAAGTTTTAATTTTTTAGTATTATATTAATTATTTCATTAATGTTGACCGACATCTATGAGGATGAAGAAGTTGTGTCTGTAGGTGAAGGTACAACCGTTACTCGGGTACTTGCTAAATTGTTAAAATTATTTATTTTTAATTTAACACATATAAGAATTTAATGTTTTTACAACTATTAGTAATGCTGTTTACTGATGTTATATTTATCCAATAATGTAGTGTTTACAAGAACTTACCAACCAATGCCGAATGCACGTCGAAGAGACGCATGTCTTCACGATTGAACAAAACCCAAGATGTAAGTTTACCATCTTAAAGATTGTTATATTACTATTGTTATTAAAGTTACTCTATGACAACAGGTTAAAAAGAAAGGTAAAGATACTTCTGAGAGAAAGGAGATGGTCAAGAATAGGACTAAGGGAAATGCTGCCTTACCTGTCGACACAAGTGATCATATTGGATGTTCTTCATCTGTTCATAAAGTTAAGGTATCTATACTTGCCAGTTAATTATTATATGTTATATAAACTGTTTTTTTGTGTGCATGTATTCAACATTCCTTTAATTCACATGTATATGTGTAGGATCATTGAATCGATCAAATGAGTCGATCAGAAGAGTTCTTGATCAAAACGAGAGGCGGAAACAGACGTTTTGATGTTGAATCAGCTTGATTTGCACTAAGAAGTAGTTTAAATGTCTTCTGTATTGATTTGACACGATTACAGACTGTTTGACACCTCGGCAGAGCTTCGCTACCGGAATTGAAAAAGTTACAAATGAAAGCCTAACATCACCTATTTATAGGAGTGCCACTCCTCATGAAAGTTCATGCTTTCTGGCCACTTCTCACGAAACTGCCATTTCGTGCTTTCTGGCCAGTCCTCATGAAATTGACATCTCGTGCTTTCTGGCCATTCTATACTAAAACATGACTCGATACAAGACGAAGTCAACATACATATGCACCAACAAACTCCCCCTTGGATGTTGACGAGTCTTCAGTACATCGAGTCTTCACTCTTGATCGGTCTTCTCACTCTTTCCAAAGTATCTTTCTCTGTAAGCATCCATCAATCTCTCTCTTTCTCTTCTTGTTCATAGGTTCAGAAACGTCTCCTGGCTCTCCGTAGCAACAGGATCAGGAACCTGGCTTTTACGTCATCAGACTCCCCCTTTCGATAAGGTGGGATCATAGTCTAGAATTCACCATCTGCATACCTGCACATACTCTACCCAAAACATAAGGTTTTTATTTATAACAATTTTAGTTATAAACTTTGCTAAACCACTTGAATTCGTAACACTCAAATTTTACATTTCATAAATTTGAAACCATTTTATCTTTTCAAAATCATTTCTCAATTCGAACAAACTCTCCCAACCCTATTGTCGTTCATCACGTTTAGCACTTGGAATTTTGAAAATCAGCTTTCCAACATCAGTTGTCAAAAAATAAGATGAAATAAAATCTTTTTGATTTTTTTAAAAAAATTATGCTAAAACACATTCTTTTTGGATTTTTCCATTAATGAAAAGCAGTAAAGAAATATTTACAGACAATATTTTTGTGAGTTTGTGTAAGAGGACCATATCAGTTTTTGAGACAAATCACTAGCACCGTTGAGCTTTAAACACTTTAAGTTCTAAACGATTCACTTAGATTGTCAGTATACTGATCCACTTAAATTTTCACACAAAGTTCAATTGATTCGAGATACGAGATTAGTGTTTTAAGCACTTAAACTTATTCACGTGTCCCACCTCAGAATATACTCCCGTATCCAGACTCCTATATTCAGTCTTACAGGTGAATGTATAATAATGATATCTGTAAGGGTTAAATGCGAGACCATGAGAGCTCAGTCTATTGCTTCCGCAAAATCAGAGAGATGATGGTTCGACTTTAGGTGGGTCCCCGTTGGGGATCCTCTTTACAACAGCACTTGATTAGCATTTTTCAATGTTTCATCATTTTTTATGCTGGGGGCGGGCTTTAAAATTTAAAGCAGTGCAAAGTATTATACGAGGACTAGGCTATTGCTCCCGCAAAATCAGAAGTCCAGGTATAATACCCCAGATATCATCACGCACAAAGTCCTAGTATGTCAGAAATAGAAAGCCCTTCAAACAAGATTTCGGGGGTTACCCATATATCCGAGAGATGTTCCCCACGAACTAAGTAAGTATTGATATTTAGGTTTATATCTCGAACACAATCTACTAAGCGTGCGAAAACCTATTGGCATATCATCAGTGAGACCGTTTATCCCATTTTCACTTTCCAATTCTTTAGCATACTTTGATTGTCCACTGATGTACTATCATTTCCTCTTTTTATCAACAAAACTCATTTTGATTTTTTGATGTTTTTGACATTTTCAAATTTTCTAATGTTTTTGGATTTTCTGAAAATTCTTACTCTCCCTAAAATTCAAAACCATATAAAGAAAATTTGACAAACCGATGTGAATTGCTTCAAATCGCCATCCACTTGGCATAAACAATCAGAACTCCCCCTGACAACAAACTATTTTCCCATTATGATTTCAAAACACTTAAGTTTGTTTTAATCAAAATGGTTTTTCCGGAAAAAATAGTTTTGTTGAATTCACACACACGGGGTTCATTCATCACCTTGTTCTTTCATCCACTTGTACGAAAGTTAAATCAAGTACAACTTAATGTCCTTGATTAAACATTTCTTAAGAAAGATGCCGATTCCTACTCCCCAATTACCAACCTGGGAGTTCCGGCAAGTCAGGATTTTTCAAGCATGGAATACAGACACCCTAGCCTAACCAGCTTTGGGTGTTCCCGAGTTATCTTCACCCGGTGGGTAACTCCATCTCTTTGATTCATAAAATTCTTTAGCCCCTTTTTCCTTACCCTCAACCATCTTCCCAAAAATATGCTTCACTTTGCCATTAAACACTTTTTCGACATCGAATTCTTTCTTTTCAGAATAGAATTGATTCGAGATCTCTACTTTTCCAACGTTTTGTTTAAAATTTTCAGTCCGCAATGGTGGAAAGTTTGCGTCATCCATTGGTGGAACTGAATTTTCGCTTTTTAGCTCAACTTGTGGCTCCTCTGACTTTGACGAGTCAGATTCATCGCCAGAACTATCATCTGAACTTTTAACAACCCATTTGTGTTTGTTTAAATTGGCTCTTCTCATGTAAAAATGTTTCGAACTTTCACCAACTTTGAAAGTCGAATTTTTGAACTCTTTAAATTTCTTTGTTGGTTGTTCCTTTTTATCAACACACTTCTCTTTCAATTTCGAGTTAGAAGAAACTCCTTGTTTTGTGTTGGTTGGCTTTGGGCAATTCCAAGCAATATGTCCAACCCCTTGACATTTGAAACAGGTTCTTCTTTCAACTCTCTGTTCAGATTCCTTCAACATATTCTTTTTCTTTTCAGCGAGAAACTCCTTGTTTGACTGTCTCCAGAATGGTTTTTCAAACGAAATGATAACAACTCACACGAAATGGTTCATTTCCTACGGAATGGGCATAATTTTCACACGAAATGATGCTCGTTCACACGAAATGATGTTTTTAGCACATTTTTATCAGATTTTGTTTGAATTTTAGTCTGAAACTTTGAAGAATTGATTAAAATGGTGTTTTACACGTTATATCCAAAATTCAGTCCATTTTGTCCGTGGAATCGTTCAAAAATCCAAGAATGAGTAGAAGTAGAGAGTTCTAAACCATTCAAATCACTGATTCGGCCGATTTGACTCATCCTAAGCTCTGATACCACTTGTAGGATCGTTGAATCGATCAAATGAGTCAATCAGAAGAGTTCTTGATCAAAACGAGAGGCGGAAACAGACGTTTTGATGTTGGATCAGCTTGATTTGCACTAAGAAGTAGTTTAAATGTCTTCTGTATTGATTTGACACGATTACAGACCGTTTAACACCTCGGCAGAGCTTCGCTACCGGAATTGCAAAAGTTACAAATGAAAGCCTAACATCACCTATTATAGGAGTGCCACTCCTCATGAAAGTTCATGCTTTCTGGCCACTTCTCACGAAACTGCCATTTCGTGCTTTCTGGCCAGTCCTCATGAAATTGACATCTCGTGCTTTCTGGCCTATCTATACTAAAACATGACTCGATACAAGACGAAGTCAACCGGCATATGCACCAACAATATGTTTACTTTTTCATCAAGGGGAATAGAGCCGCCAACGTTCAGAAAAGCTTAACCGCAGAAATAAGATTGCAAAGACTGCAAAAAAACATTCTGGACATCTTCTCGACCCTGAGTTCTTTCATTTTGATCGCAAAGGAGACTATAGGCTGGTATACCATTTTTTATAACAAACTAATGATTTATGTTTATTTGTCTGACTATTATTTTTTTCCACACAATACATGTAACGTCTTCCTGCTGAAGTTGTCAGACGAGCAGGTCTTTCTCTTGATCTTCATCCTTTGAAAGTTCAAAACATGGTTGGAGTTGTGGAGGTTTATAATGTTAAGTTGGAGTTAAATGAATTGAACCCACGTTATGCGTTGGACGGTTGGCGAAAGTTTATGACTGACAATAACTTGAGGTTTGGTGATATGTTGCACTTCACATACGTGTCTTCGCAACAGAAGATCGTATTAAATCAAGTTACATCAGTTTAACAAAGACATTTAAGTCTGTTCTGATATCAGATACTATAACTATGAATTTTTTGATGGTGATGTTGTATGTTTTTTTTTTTAATTATTAACTTGATGATTTGTTGCTATGTATGACTAAGATGATAAAACACTGTTATTAGCACTTTATGTTTTATATTTGCCCAATTAGATTATGTGTTAAATTATAGTTCTTTAAGTCATTGTTTCATTTTCTTGAATTCTATCTAATTTTGTAAAAAAGTTCAATAACAAACAGTGGTTTGAACATCTGATTGCCTTTTGGTCAATAGTTAATGGAAACCCATGTTAGGTTGAACAGTGTTTTGAAGAGGAAAACAGTGTGAGAAGACAGTAGATCTTAGTAAGTTAAACATCTGTTCAGGCTTAAACAGATGTTTGGCCTTTAATAGATGTTTGGCCTTTTATATCAGAGGTTTGGACTTAAACAGTTGTTTGACCTTAAATAGATGTTTGGCCAGATGTTTGACCTTAAACAGATGTTTTGCCTTAAACAGATGTTTCGCCTTCTATATCAGATATTTGGACTTAAACAGATGTTTGACCTTAAACATATGTTTGGCCATAAATAGATGTTTGGCCTTAAACCAAACATCTCTTTAAGCTCAACATCTATTTGACTATTTGTCAACATCTGATTGACTTTTGGTCAACATATGTTTGAAATTTGGTCAACCTCTTATTTTGTAAATAAGTATAAAAACAAAGATTTTTTCAAAATCCTAAATCACCCTATCATGTAAGTGCATTGAAGTAAAAGTGGAAATGATATTATTTATGTGGTCCTGTTGTGCTTTTGTTTGTCCTCTAATATGAGTTCATGATCTAATCTGGTGATTTGAAGACATTGTTGTTGAATCGAATTAGATGATTGATGTAATGTGGTCGTATTTGTAACAAATAGTAATTAAAATAACTAATTTTCCCGAGCCCGGGAAGCAATCCCGGGTAAAAACCTAGTAAATTATAAAGAAAACCTCAAACATAACTTCGTAATTTTTTTAAATAAACCTACATTCTCATAATTCTTTTCACTAAATTCGAAAAATTAATGTTTTCGCAACCCCCGATCCCTTCTACAAATATAGGAACGGGCGGCCGTGAGCCAGTTTCGGTGGTATCGCGTATTGTCTAATTTGGCAGCGGAATTTTTCATCAGGATCGTAGTTAGGAAATATTTGATCAAAGTAAAATACCACACTTTCATATTATTAAACACATGGGATAAGACCCAAGTTTTAAGTACACATATTTCCATAGGAATAAATCCTATGTTTATTTAATAAAAACACCTATTTCATTTTAGGTAACTTTATTGCCACTTTTCCAAGCCTTTAGTGCTGTCCAGCTGGCTTCTATTTGGCTTTCACATTTTGTTACCTGTAACGCGTTTAAAAACATTTTGTCAGTGGGAAATACTGGTGAGTGAATCCCAGTTTAATCAAGTTTTAATAAAAACAATTATACAGTATTGAGGGCGGTCTCGCAATTATATTTGTTTCCAAGTCATATCAATTACCACCCGCGGTACTGTCAGACCCAACTTGTGGAATTGTTACCCCTCCAGTAACAAATTTTGTATACAAAACCCAATATACCGACGATAATTGTATCCTTACAAATACTCAATAACTGCTTAATATATAATTAACTGTGTGAGGTTTTGTAAAAACAGTTATCAAAAAGGAGATTACTCACATTGCTGTCTTAGATTATCCTTTGGGGTTTCCTGGTGACAATCTATAATTTACACAAATGCACACGTATTAGTATAATAACCCATTTTAACATTAGTAATACCCTCCCCGAGACGGCATTCCAACGACTACGTCGGGCAGCACCACGACAGCCGTTACGGAACCCTAGATCAATCGGGCAGAGTATCTAATACGTATCCAGGGGTTATGATACTTACAAAGGAGCAAAACTTCGTTATTTAGGGGGTATTAGACCCGAGTATTATGCCCACTGTGAGAGATTTACGTTTAGAAAGAAAGAAATGAACGAGTTTTGATGAAACCCGATGCCTGCTACTTATAGTGCCTCATCTCAACTTTTACGCGGCCCGCATAAACATATACAACCGGCTACGCGGCCCGCGTAGTAGCCCGGGTAGGGTTTAGGGTGTCCGGGTCATCGTATAGGTGTGCCGGGTGTTGGGCCAGGTGGCGGCCCATGGTCGTGACAGATTTCACCATGACGCGGCCCGCGTAAGGTTTAGCCCAAGGGCTACGCGGCCCGCCTCAAACCTAAAAACTCCATTTTTAATTAACTTTAATAACATTTAAGGTATTCGGGGCCCGTTTTCACGTATGGGGTGTATTTTAGGACATATTGGGATATTTAAAATATTTTATGGTGTCGGAAATTTTATGAGGGTGTCGGTTTTATTTAATGTTGTTATAAATGTTGACTAAAATCCTACACACCTGCTGAAAAGTTAAAAAGAATAATAAACAATTTAAAAATGAAAAAGTTAAATGAATAAAATATTAAATTTTAAAAACCCATCAACATCATCTTCTTCCTTTATCAAACATTTCTCCTACCTGCAAATATTTACACTATTCCGACTTATGGTAATTTAGTTATGGTATAAAATCGGAAAAAAATACACTACGAATACGGATTTGTGCTACGGCTCAGATTATACTGGTTCCGCCCATGTGGGGGCACCAAGTATTTAGATCATATGGTATGGGATAAAGCCATACGTCATACCAGCGTTACGTTTACGTCACATAGACAGGGGGTTTTGTAGCTAATTACCATGTAGTGGGATAGCCTTCACAAAATCCCTTTACCTATTAATGAGATAAAAGAGAAGAAAATTGTGATTGGCTCTTAAAAAGCGGTTCTCACATGTCCAGCCCTTAATGCCCGCCAAGACCATGGTTGTGCCATATATGGCTCCCCTCTTTGACGGTGAAGGGATAGTGTTTTGGGGCGCTATATGCTGAGGTGGTAGGCGGTTCTAAACCACACCACCTAGCCTTATTACGAGGCACAAGTGTTATTTCTTTTTTCTTAACCTTAAAAACTTGAAAGTGGTAACCTAAAACACACATTTCCCTTGTCTTATTTTAGTTAAAAAAATAGAGAAAAATGCTCGGATATTTCATATGGTTTGCTCATTTTTCATCTTTAGTCACTAACTTTCTAAAATTACAGCTATAGTCCCTAACTTTTGCAATTTCGTTGCCGGATAGTCCCTAGTGTGGATGCGAGTTAGTTTGCCGAGTTGAGTGGGTATGAAATGACCTAAATACTCTTACTAATAAAAAATGTCATTAATTATCTATTTAAATATCTAATTAAAAGAAAGTGGAGGCCACCTTATACTCTATTTAAATATCTAATTAAAATAAAACACCATCACTTTCTTCTCCCTTATCTCTTCCACCCACCACCACCACAACTCCCCACCTACAACTTCTCCACCACCATGACCCTGCTAAAAAAATATGTTCACCATGAAATTATCACAACTCAAACAAATGATCATGTAATCTTTAGAATTCAAAAACAAAACCTGCAAACCACCCTCTGTGAAGATGTGAAGAAAATTTAAACTTGTAACATATGCCACTGAATATGTACATAAAGTAACATGACTTATATATTTTAAAGAGTAAATTACAAGTTTTGTTTTTTATGTTTACATCAAATTGCAGGCGCTGTCCCTTTGGCCAAAAGTTTACAAGCGGTGTCCATAATATTTTCAAAATCTTACACGTTTTGTCCTTTAGGCCAAACCTGGTTAGAAATCTCAGTTAAAAACTGTCATGTGCAATGCGCATGAGGGTAAAATGGTAATTTCCCTCACCCTTACACTTTCCCTTCTTCTTCAATGATTTAAACCTGCAATTTAATTACCTCCAGCAATACCCTTCAACTTAGGTAATTTCCCTCAACCTTACACTTTCCGCAACATCCGTTGACCATCTTGACTTGATGAACTATCCCCGTTGCAACAGGGTTAAGCCCCAAAGAAGGATATGGAGACGAAAAATTTAGTTGCCCGGTAATATTATTGTTACCATTAACAGGCAATGAATCTTGTTGTCGGGAATTATTAATCCTTATCCGAACATTTCTACAATTGTTGTCCGCAACACGATTGTTGGGAAAAACTCCTCCGATAACCGGTCCAGGTCTTGGAATAATCGGATCGGATGAAATTAAATTTAGTTACCCGTTATTATCATTACTACCCTTTTGAAATACACTTGAACTTATGATCCCGGAAGACGATTGACCAATAGTCAACTCAGCTGCTTTTCTTTTAAAGGGTCGTTGACGAGCCTCCATCTCAAACGGGCCGGAAGAAGAACTACTACTAGCGTAATTTGAGGGCTTGATGCCGATAAACATTGATGGGTTTACAGTAACATTATGACCAAGATGTTGATGACCATTATTAGCATCACCCAATGAAAGCATACTTGCCGGTGGCTCGTGATGGGGACCCGCATTGTTCGTCACGGAGCTTGAACTTGATTCACCCATATTCCACATAGTTAAGTTTTGGGTTTCTTGATTTGTGTTGGTTGGCGGCTCCGAATGAAGTTAGCCCAGCAAATTTGCTGCTGTACGGCACCAGAATCACTTGAAGTTGAACCATCTGGTGATGAACCAATAGCACCTTTTTGCCCTTGCATTAGAATTAACAATGGTTTATGAAGATGACACCCTGCAAGTTTTTAAAAACAACGTCACAACATTAGCCAGACTGTCAAAAGAACAATGTGATTTTTAAGTTCTAACATTTAAAGAGAAGGAATTTATTGCTTAATTGTACAAGCACCAGACCATGTGTAAATATGTACTAAATTCAAATCTTCTGACCTAAATTAGGTGGATTTATGTCATAAGTTCAAGCAAGAAAAAGAAATCACAAATCCAGCTTCCTAAGTTGAGGGGTATTGCTAGAGGTAATTAAATTGCAGGTTTAAATCATTGAAGAAGAAGAGAAAGTGTAAGGGAGAGGGAAATTACCATTTTACCCTCATGTGAATTGCACATGACAGTTTTTAACTGAGATTTCTAACCAGGTTTGACCTAAAGGACAAAACGTGCAAGATTTTGAAAGATTAAGAACACCGCCTGTAAACTTTTGGCCAAAATGACAGCGCCTGCAATTTGATGTAAACATAAAGGACAATACTTGTAATTTACTCTATTTTAAAACTCTTAAACTATACTTTAAAATCTATAAATAACACCGAAAACCCCCAATCTTAATTAGTAACACAAGTCAACCTAGTTAGCCATTGATGAAGAAGATGTCTTCTGATTCTTACTCGCTAGTCTCGTTTGGTACACCGGAATCTCTTTTCCAGCCGATGATTTCGCCTCTGGTCTGATAATTTCCTATTGGTGTCTCAAACGACATGAACTAACCATAGACATATATATAGCAGTAAATTCTGTAATGAAAATAAAAAAAATGTAAGAATAATGTGAATAAGATAAAAAATCAGAAGCTCGAAAAACCGAATTTAGGGGTGTGTGAGAAAAATCGAATCTTGGGTTTGTTTTCAAGCATTTTTTATTTTTTTGGGTTTGGGTTTTTGGTGATGGTGGTGGTGGTGGAGAGTTGGGTGGTGGGGGTGGTTAGAAGAGAGAAAAGAGAAGAAGAAGAAGAGGTGTTTTATTTTAGTTAGATATTTAAATAGATTTAAGGTGGGTCATATTTTCTTTTAATCAGATAGAGTAAATTTTGTGTTTTAGTGGTTTTAACCATTTGAATCCAAAATCACAAAAGTTCAATGTTTTGAGTCCTTAAATGCTCATTTTATAACATTTTGAGTCCAATTTTTAACACTTGTACTTTTGATTTTGGACTTAAGTGGTTAAAACCACTAAAACACAAGGACTCAAAACTTTATAAAATGAGTGGCTAGGGACTCGGAGCGTTAAACTTTTTGCTTTTGAACTCAAGTGGTTAAAACCACTAAAACAAATGGACTAAAAAAGTAATTTACTCAATTAGAGATTTAAACAGATAATTAATAACATTTTTAATTAGTAAGGGTATTTTAGTTATTTCGCACCCACCTAACACCAAAAACTAAACCCCATCCGCGTCAGTGACTATCCGGGAACGAATTGTAAAAGTTGGAGACTATAGCTGTATCTTTAGAAAGTTATGGACTAGAGGTGAAAAACGAGCAAACCATTAGGACTATCCGAGCATTTTTCTCAAAATAATAATACACCAAATTATACTATGGATAATCTGTTCTACTAGTTACTGCTTTATATGATTACTAGGTTATAACCCCGTGTATTACACGGGTCGAATAAATAAATTTTATATACTAAATAATAAAAAAATATATCTTTAGAATCCTCTTTTATTGCACGGGTTGAATAAATATAATTTTATATATTAAATAATAAAAAGTTATATCTATAAGAACCATATTGTACGGATTGAATAAATATAATTTAACCATTTATTTAAAACTTGTAAATGTAGAAATGATAAATAATATTAGTTAATTTTATTTTAAGTTTCGTAAAATCTATTTGATACCAAACTAAATGAAACGTTCAAATATATAGTTAATATCAGGAGTAAATTACGATTTTGGCCCATGTGGTGATATCATTTTTACCCTTTTAGCCAAATAACGGATCTTTTAACATCTGAGCCCACAACGTCTTTTTTTTTCTAACCCTTTTGGCCCTTACCAAAAGGGTTAGAAAAAAAGACGTTGGGGTCTAAAAGGGTTAAAAAAAGACGTTGAAGGCTCAGATGTTAAAAAATTCCTTTTTAGGCTAAAAGGGTAAAAGTGATATAACCATAGGGGCCAAAATCGTAATTTACTCTAATATCAAATTAGATAACTAAGTTTGAATTTGAAGTGAATAGATAAATATAAAAGTAATAAAATAAATATTTAGTAGGAGGATAATCTATAAATAATTAGAAGAGATTAAACTAAAATTATAATTATCCATAAGACATGACCTAATATAATGATGAGTGTCCTATAAATAGTTTCTTTTATTACATGTATAGATTTTTCTACATTTCTTTTTTCTAAGCAAGTTAAAATGACTATTAAAATAATTTGTTTTCTCTGACCCGACTCGCATAATACTCAGCCCATATTTTACCCCTTGGTGTAAATGAGCCGGGCCGAGCCTGAGACTGACTAGGCTATTTGAGCTCGAGCTCGGCTCGACTCGGCTCAAACTATTTTGAGAACAACCTAAAACAAGCTAAAAGCTTAGCTCGAGCTCGCTTCAATATCGCTTAAACGAGCCCATGCTCAGCCCGAGCTCGGCTTGCCAATGTTATCATCATTATTACTATATTAGATATAAAAAAGATAAAAAATTGTGGGCTCGTTTAGGCTCGCGCTTTGTATTTTAGGCTTGAGCTTGGGCTCAATAACTAAACGAGCTCTATTTCAGGCTCGGGTTCGGGATCGTTAAAGCTCGGCTCGTTCGAGCTTTTAACCGAGCCGATAACAAGTAGCTCTCATGCCTCTGGGCTTGTTTACACCCCTAACCCCTTCTAAAAACAGTAAATCTCGAAACTCTTTAGACAGTTAACAAAACGATGGATTAGTATTTGCTTAAGCAAATTGATTCGGTTAAGGTCATCTATTATCAGTTATGCAATTGTTTGTGTATATATAGCATATATATTGGTGTATATTTCACCAAGTTTGAGGATAATCAAGTGAACATGAAAATAAAGGATACATTTTGTGTTCTTGTACGCATTGTAAATTTTTCGTTTGTTTACTCGTGATATAACTAATAAATATCTGGTATATCGTGAGTTTATGGAGTGGTATACTTGTTAATCCCACATGTTGAATTATTTAAGTACGTTGACACATTTTTTCTATGAATGTAATGATGGTAGTAATGATGTGTACAGTAGAAGTAGGACGGGTATGGTTCTAAATCTTGCATAGGGCATTACAAGACATGCGCACAGAGAACCTTACACAGACTTAACAGAACTATAATTAGTTACCACCAGAGAGGTCCAGACCGGCGCATGCAGCGCAAGGACAGCTAAGACTAGTAAAATAGTACAGATAGTAGGGGTTTTAGCCAATCAGCATGCGCCAAGTCTTGACCAGATAACTCCCACGATGGTCGATCGTGCAGGTGACAAGAAGTACAAAAGGACAGTGACATGGAACTAATCAGGATGCGTCGTTCACTGCTCCATGATCTCCACTCACAGTTGGTGACAAAGTTGACAACAAGGACAACCGTCAGGCCACGTGGCTCCAAACACAGTGCGCCAACGTCTCAATCCTCTGCAAACACTAACAATCGTGTCAGACGAGACATATAGTATATTCCTTGTTGCCGACGTCCGGATCAAGTCCCATTAGCCCATCTCCTTCTCCACACTCTTCGGCTATAAATACCAACCTTCAACCACAGATTTAAGCATCGGCTCCCTCATTTTCTTACTCTTATCACACACTCGTTTACTCTTCTTAAACGAGACTTATTCACACGCCGGAGGGTGGTTACAAGGAGAACCCCCACCTCTCTTCTCCTTATAATGAGTCTCACGGTGTTTCGTTTTGCGAATCATACTAGGATCACCATCGAGGAAAGACTAAGGATTAACCATTCTTGACGAAACCACTCCCACAAGGATAAACATCTCGGTTTAGACTTGGTATTTATTCAACAGTTAAGATGGTCATAATTTTAGTAAGAGTACACTTTTTATAATATGTGTGATTTCAAATAAATAGTCATTAATAAGAATTGTCAAAAGTTCAAATTGTTAAGATGGTGATAATTTTAGTAAGAGTACTCTTTTTATAAGATGTGTGATTTGAAATAAATAGTCATTAATAAGAATTGTCAAAAGTTCAAATTGTCAATTTTATTTGAAATAAATAGTCATTAATAAGAACTGTCAAAAGTTCAAATTGTCAATTTTAGATAAACTGTCATAACGAAAGGGCTAGTGCTCTCTTTTATAGGAGATAATATTATCTGAGAGGGATGAGTATTCTCCAAAACCGATGACTGATCGGGTCATCAGCATTGTCGCGTTGTTTGCAATCACAGACGTGGATGGCCTCAGGGCAAGCTCAGTGCTTACTAAAACCTAAGCTAGAACCTAGGGCCCCAAGATCATATGGCCTCATTTTCTATCCAGATTTTTAAATTAGTATATGACCCAAAAGTATAACAACCCACAAAAACACCCTAAAATGCTTCGTAATCGAAAAACCGAACCCATATAACCTTATTTTCATTAAAAAAAAAATATTGATTTTTGGCTGGTCGCGGGCGCGACAGGTTAATGGGGGGTCGGTCGCGGGGCGCGACTGCCCTTTTCTTGCCGGTTACTCCTTGTGACATGTGTCGAACCTAGGTGCCAACCAGGCAACCCTAGCCGTAGCTAGGGTGCCCTCACGAGGCGTGACAGGATGGCCCGAGGCCGGTCGCGGGGCGCGAGCAGCTCCGAAAAACCCTATAAATTGAATGTTCAGTCTGCATTCCAAATCGTTCATGTTTCTTTCTTTCTCTCTCAACATATATAGCACGGAAATAATAGTTAAAATACCCCCTAAATCACGAAGTTCTGCCCCGTTGTAAGTATTTTAACCCCTGATCACTGATTCGATACCCTGTCCGATTGATCTGGAACCCAACTAATGCTAAAGCGCTGCCTGTTTAGGGCTATGCTTTGTAAACTAAGTTGGGGTTCTGTCTCG
Source organism: Helianthus tuberosus (assembly GCA_030545235.1). NCBI lineage: Eukaryota > Viridiplantae > Streptophyta > Magnoliopsida > Asterales > Asteraceae > Helianthus > Helianthus tuberosus. The sequence goes on along the minus strand of CM060412.1, from coordinate 142,488,964 downwards.
TGACGTATTGATAAAGTTGAATTGGGTTACTATACTAACGCGTGTGCATTGTATAATTCTAATAGGAACTCAAGAAATTAATCAGAAAATATTTCCAGGAAGCCTGTAGGAAAACTTAAGTTTACAATATGAGTCATTCTCTTTTTCTCACATTATTGTGAGCCATTTTAAAATGTTTTACAAAACCCTAAATGTTAATCAATTATACTTATAGTGATTAAGTTTTTGTATTCTACAATTACTATCGGTATGTGGTGTTTTGTATACTTTACTTGACACTTGTTAATATTGGACAAAGAGTTAGCCAATATTCGCATGACCACAAGCACGGGGGAATTGTGCCCGAGTAGCAATACTGTTTGAAAAATTGGTAGATATAAACAAATGTAAAAACTCGTGATGCTGTAAAGTATAACATTATATTTTTACAAAATGGAATGTACTCGCCAGTATTTCTTGCTCATAAAATATTTTTAAAACGCGTTTCAGGTAACTTGATGTGAAGCTATTAGAAGCCAGCTATGGAGCACTGAAGGCTTAAATAAAGTGGCTATAGATTACCTGAATAAAAGAAAGAATTTTATATTTTCAGCAAGTTAGGGTTTATCCCTATAAAGATATTATAAATGAAATATGGGGTTTTATCCCATTTGTTTAATATAAAATTTGGTGTTTTGCAAACTCTGAATTTATTTCATAACTACGATCCTGATATTTTAATTCCGCTGCAAATTTAATAAACATCAATACCACCAGCTCGTGCTCTCGGCGTCCGCTCCCGGGGTGGGGTCGGAGGTTGCGACAGAAGGTGGTATCAGAGCCACTGATTTAAGCCATTTAGGTGTTCTCTTAATACCTAAATTTTAAACAATTGTGTTAGGAGATATCCATAACTTATGTGTTATTCTGTGTAAATATGTATATTACGATTTTATTTTATTTTTGACGATTTTGAGTTCACAGTATGAGTGATCAAAATACCTCCGACGCTTATCGCCGCCTGTCCCACTCTCCAATGGATGAAGGACCATCCAATCCAGCATCTGGATACGTAGCAGATTCTGAGGATTCCTTTGTTTTTAGAGCCAAATCCGAAGAGGCATTTCCTCCTAAGAAAAGAGGATGGTTTAGTAAAGAGAAAAGGGAGTGGAGAAAAAGAATGAGGAACATGCAAAAACAAGCCAAAATAAGAATAGCTAAGGGAACTGCCCAAATCCCAGTAACTTTACCTCTATGGAGGAACCGGATAGGAGACTAGCAAACCTTGACATGTACCAAACTGCGGAAAATATTCTAGATCCTAACCGTGTAGCAGCAACTGAACCACAACTCTTACCTTTATACCCAGAGCAACCAATGGCACCTATGCCTATGTGACAACCGGTAGTTTACGCCCTTAATTACATAATTTACAGGTGATTAACGCGATTATGAATAGTGTTTACAGTGCAAATTAACTTAATTAGGCCTTTCGAGTGCCTAGGAACGTTTATTCGACTTTACAGTACGCGTATGAAGATTCGCGTGGAATCTGCGGAACATCAAACGACAACGAACTGACACCCTACGAAATACTGACAACGCCGACAAGTACGAATCTTATACGAGTATTTTGTGTTCATAAATTTAGTTTTACAAATTTAGCGTGTTTCCGAACGACACAAAACGCAAATATGAACGAAGAACGCGGAAACAGTAATGCACCGACAAACAATGACGAAACGGAAGCACCAGACTTGAATTTCATCTCGTTATTAATATATTTTGATATATTTAGCTTCATTTTTTTTATTTTTATTAGTCGTAGTTGAAAACGGATTAAAAACGACGCTACTACGCAGTTTACGCGATTTTAACGAGACCGACAAACGTACGTGATGAATAACTAATACCGACACTATTTTATATATTTCTAAATCAAAAATCTTGTTTTTACGACGTTAAGAAGTGTTCGGGTTGCGGAAACGGGTTCGTAGAGAATTTCGGGCCACTCAAAACGCGGGGACTGGGCTTGTGGGCCTTGGCCCAAGCCCGAAGCCCACTAACCAAACTCCACATATAAATACCAAGTTTTTAGTCCACACCCTCATTTTCTAAAGTAACTTCAACCAAACACCCCTCATGTTCTCTCTCTCTTTCTCGGCAGATCAAGAGCCGAACTCCGGCCGGCGAGCGGCGGAGCCGGTGAGATCCCGGCGGCGACGGCCGGTGACCGCGGCGGTGCGGCGGTGCTCCGGCGAGGTTCCGGGGGTCGCTTTTTCCGGCGAAGTTCCTGTCAATATTCCGACGAACTTATTTCGGATTTTTAACTTTGTGAATGCGTAGATCGGCCTACTAGGAGCATTTCTGCTCATTTTCAAGACTTTTTATTTACCGGCGACATTCCGGTGAGTTTTCCGGCTCCGTTTTATGTTTCTTTTTTTTTTTTTTACATTTTGGCTCATCTAATGGAAAGGGGTTGTTTGAAGGGCTTCGCGGGGAGTGGGGGATCTCGGTGGTGGTGGAGTCACCGGAGTGGCAACGGACAGCGAGAGTCGAAGGGTGGTGATGTTTGGGTCGGGTTTTAGTTCACAGTCAGATATGGTCTCGGCTCAGGTTGGAATTTGGGTTCGGTTCAGAGGTGGTCCAAGTCAACTCAGTCAACACTCGGTCAAAACCGAGTCATTTCGGATCGGGTCTCGGCTCGTTCGGGTCAAGGGTTCAGGTCAACAAAAGTCAACATACAGTTTGGTTCGAGTCAGCCGGTGCGGGTCAGATATTGGAGCGGTTCGGGTCGACTCGGTCGGACCGAGTCAACTCCGTCAAGCCTGGTCAACTCAGTCGACCTGGTCAACTCAGTCGACCTGGTCAACTCAGTCAACTCAGTTGACCCGGTCAACTCAGTTGACCCGGTCAACTCAGTTAACGGTTCAACGCGAAGAATGGTAAATTTTAACGGCGAAATTAATTTGAATAGTTTTAATTACATACGTGATAAACGAGCTTTAACCGATTCGTATTGATTTATAGTTAGCGTCTCGCTATATTTAATGAAAATTTATATATTATGAATGGACAATTGACATGCGGTGATTGATTATTGTGTTTTAAAAATTTGAAGTCCAAAAACAGAGGAACCTCTGCCCGTTTTTCGAGAAAATCCGTAAAACAAAAACATGTTTTAATCAAACAACTTTCATTAAACAAGACGCGAAGGCATATTGTTTCACGACACTTTACAACTTACAAAAAACGAAAATTCGGAAACTATTTACAACAATAAACATAGTTATTTTAAACTTCGAAAATTCGACGATTCTTTTATAGAAATAAATATAGTTTATATATAATTATTTCGAATAACAAACAACACAACTTCTTTTATAAAAATAAACATAGTTTTATGTTTATTTCAAACATCAAACGACTCGTATTCATTCATAAAAATAAATATAATTATATATTTATTTTCAAACACAACAACTCGTGTTCTTTTATAAAATAAATATAACTTTTTATATTTATTTCAACGCATATTATATATATATATATATATATATATATATCAACGTACAAGTTTATTGTATATTACTTTCAAACGGATGTTCCTATATACACAAACGACTTCTCGGGACGACAAGCGGTCTTAACAATATATTTATATATTCTGATATAAATATTTATTTGTTTATAAATATCTCGAGAATCAAGTCTTTTCAAGACTTATTAGTTATTATCGACGATAAACGATACTTATCAAATATAACCTAATCGGTTCCATTAACTTAACAACTTAACCGCCGAATCGTTCGGTCAACGATTCGGTAGAGCTCGATGACACGTAGTTTAGTTACTGCGTTTATTTAGAAACTTATAAGATATTCCGTGTTAGGAATATTGTAGAATGCACGCTAGCGAGTCTCGTCTAGGAAACGACATCACGGAGTCCTAATTAGCTAGCTTTGCACAAGGCAATTATGGTGAGTTCATAACCCCACCTTTTTACGGTTTTACATTTTTATAAATGTTTTCAGGGTGGAAAGACATGCACGTTTTGAAGAAACATACAAGTTTTCGATGAACAATGATTGCATATTTTTAGACAAGCACGTTTTGCAAGAACATACGAGGTTTTTGAATGAACAAAAACTCATATTTCTAAATCATGATTACGAATGGATTTCAAGGAACTCAAATGATTTACGAATGATTCATACTAAATATGCCAGTTTTACAAAACAAATGCTTATTATCGAAATGTGAATGATTTTCATGACTAGGGATGAGATCGTCCTAGTTATAATAATGGGACTGGGTTGGTCTGCATACGTAAAAATAGACAACCTAGTGAGTTCATGTCCCCCTTTTCTTTAAACTGTTTTGTTTATTAACTTCGGGGGTGAAGTACATGTTACAAAATGATTACATACAATTACAATTGGTGTGGTTAGCTTTGGAAAGTACAGTAGATCATGTGAATGGGTTGGCGCACTCCTAAGACCATTAATCCTCGTGTTAGGACCGAGGGGCATGAGTGATAGATCTATTTGGGTGTAGCGAGCCCACACCCATGAGGACCGCAGATTGGCCCATGAGGTGACTATGTCTTACAGCCGGAGGCCCGGTACAAAATCTACTAGGTTTGAGCCTTCCAACGCCGTTGCACGCATATTAATGGCCTTGCAAACCATTAATTGATCTGTTTCCTTGTTTTGCTTTCATTCCGGATTTACAAACATACATACATACTTTCAATGATTTCAAAGGTTTATTCGCGCATACATTCGTACAATGATTACAAGATTATTTGGAGCTCACAGTGTTTATATATCATGCCGAGAAAAATGATTTCTGTATTTACACGACAACTCTAAAACCGGTTATCAAAAATATTTGTTTTAAATCTTTTCCAAAACAAACTATGAACTCGCTCAACTTTATGTTGATGTTTCGCATGTTTCTTTCTCAGGTTACTTTTCAAATTATGGCACAGTTGGAATAGGAGAACCATTGGGGATTCGTGTACTTTGTGAGCGTTCGTTTTCTAGAAGTCTTAGCTTATTTGCTTCCGCTGTGCAATGAAGATACCAGTTCAGTCACGCCAGCTCTGATATTTTCGGGGTGTGACAGCCTATGTACCCAGAACAAAACCAAGAAATTCAATTACCAATCCCAGCCTTCAACCCAAACGAAATACCCACGTTACCAGCACCAAATCCCTTAGAACAATGGTGGACCAACGACTGGGCATTTCAAAATTTGATAAATGACCCATATATGCCATACGGAGAACTCGAACCAGCTTACCCTGATCCCATACCAGCCCCAATGCCACCAATGAATCAAGAAAACGTAGAAGAACATCGCCAATATGGTGAAGAGTTAATTGAGGAGGGAAACATGATACGCCAAATCAGGGAAAATCGCCTCTGGAAGTACGACGAGAGGGAGATGCAATATTAGAAAACCGACGCCTAATATATATATATATATATATATATATATATGTGTGTGTGTGTGTGTGTGTGTGTGTATTTTCTGTTACTTTGATAAAAAAAAATATATCCTCTAAAAATATATAATATATATATCACCTATATATGTATCGATGCATAACTACTAATTTGTAGAATTTCAGTTGTTTGTACTAGATGCATATATATGAAAAAGAGTAAATGTCACAATGCTCGACGATTTTGGTTCAATATGCGTAAATGTTTGTTTGTTTAAATTATTCTGTGATATTAATACCTGACAATATTTGTAATTCAGATGTCAAATGAAGTAAATCCAGAATCCCAGAATAATAACGATAACGGAAACCAAGTGGATAAGAGTGTTATAGAACACATAGTAGCTCAAGGAATCATAGATGCCATGCCATTTATTATCGATACTCTTAATAAAAAGGCAGAAAATAATAATACCATAATCAATAGTAAACGTACTCACGATGAACCAAGTCACAGTGTGAATGAAGACCACGGCCTTCTTATCAAAGCTCCAATTCCAAAAAGAAAGAGAACCATCTCACATGGTTGTTCTTATAAAGAATTCTTATCCTGCAAACCAATAGAATTCTCAGGTAAAAAAGGAGCTATTTCAGCTTTACGCTGGATAGAAAAGACTGAAGCGGTCTTAAAAATAAGTAAGTATGCAGATGAGGATAAGATCATGTATGCTTCTAATCTTTTCAAAGATGGAGCATTAGAATGGTGGAATACCATTTGACAATCAAGGGGAAGTGACAGGGTTTACAATATGGAATGGAACAACTTTAAGGAAATGGTTGAAAGGAAGTTCTGTCCTCCTCATGAAAAGAAACAGATTGCCAATAAATTCCTTAACCATAAAATGATTGGGGTAGATTGCAGAGAATATACTACCATATTCTTTAAATATGCAAGGATAGTACCAACCCTAGCTTTACCTGAACCAGTATTAATCTTCCGTTATATCTAGGGGGTGATCAGTGAGATCAGAAATATAGTCAAAGCAGCTAGGCCACAAACAATAGAAGAAGCAGTGGAACTTGCTAACACTCTAACAGATGAATTGGTACGTTCGCAAGAGGAAAATCAGAAGAAGAATCTAGCTCAAAAGATTACCCAACAACTACGTTATGGTAATTCCTATAGCGGAAAAGGAACAGGTTCATCTTCTTCACCTTTCTGTAAGTTTTGTAAGAAAACATATTCAGGAAAATGCGCAGGTATTGCAACTTCTGAAAGAAATCAGGACATAAGGAAGAAGAATGTAGAACTAAAGCCAACATTAAAATATGCTACAACTGCAGAGAAACATGTCATATCCGACCCAACTGCCCAAAACTAGCTCCAGCAGCAGACAACAAAGCAAAAGAAACAGAAGAACCTAAGAAGAATGCCAGGGCATTCGTACTTACAGCCAAAGAAGCTAAGATGATCCCTGATGTGATTGCCAGTACGTTTTTAGTTGATGATGTTTATGCTAAGGTATTATTTAACTCTGGTGCAAACCAAAGTTTTATAAATACTTCTTTCTGCAAACTTCTCAATCAACCATTAACTAAACTTCACCAAGACTGTTGTCACACCCCAACCGATGGCGGAAACATCAAGATGAGACGAAAACAAATCGCTCAAAGCATCATAACACTAAATGTGACAATATAACTTAATCAAATTTCATTAATGCTAAAAAAAATACATTGTTCCAAATAAAGACAAATTGTAGAAAACATGAAAATTGTTTATTATTAAAATGAGTATCTAAGTCCAACCTAACTTGATTTCTTCATCGTCTTGACTATCAACCTGTAACATGTATTAAAATATGATCAACAAATATGTTGGCGAGTATACAAGTTTGATACATAGCATAATAAGAATAAAACATTTAAAAGTGCTCATATCCAACATGAATAACATAATACAAGTTACTAATATGCTGAACTAGTTTCACTATATGTCAATGCAAAGTTTCCAACGCAAACTTGACTTTCCCCAAGACTCAAGGGAGTTTAAGATGTTTTACTTAACAATACCTCAAGACTCAAGGGCGGTGTGTTAATCCTATAGCACTATAATTGTTAAGGTAGGCTTGATCAAAGTTAATGAGCATATAGACACAAAATGTATACATAGCATCTGAGATTAACAAGCATTAGAGTGTTTTCATGTTTAAATGTCGATAGAGTGTGATAATAACAAGTTTCATGTGTTGTATAATGTATATGCTGCACCCAAAAGTGTTTAAAACAAAAATGGGATCGAGTATACTCACAGTTTTGCGTATGGCAATGCTAAACCGCGAGCGGGATGGAGGATGTCTCGAGATCACACTAAAATAATTATGAGAGTATAAGATTACTAGCGTGAAAGTATATCGGATCTGATTGTTTAAAGTACACGAAATAAAACGGGTTAAATGCCTAACAGTCCATTTGGACGGATGGACTTATGTCCATTCGGACGGATGGGCTTGCTGTTACGAATGAATGGATTGAATAGAACGTGATATGATCAGATTTAAATGTTAAAATGGTAATGTAAATGGTTTACACAGTAACCAAAACGATCTGACATATAAACTGCTGTTTAAAACAGAAACAAAAATGATTCGGTGTATGGCAGAGTCTATTCGGACGGATGGACATGGTCCATTCGGACGGATGGTTGTGATTGTTGTGAACCGATTTTAGCTGATTTTATAAAAAAAAACGTTGAAGTATTTGTTTAATTTTCTTAATTCTATTGATAAAACTTTTAATCAATGACAAACAAGTGTGAAAACAGAATCCAAAATCAAACAGAAAATATAAAGTCAAGTCCACTCGGACGGATGGACATAGTCCATTCGGACGGATGGGCATAGTCCATTCGGACGAATGTGCTGTTCCTGATGAAATTTCATGTTTAATCTGTTAAACAAATCATTTCTTGGTGGAAATTAACCCTAAAGCAAGCTCCGGACTATGAGATGACTTGAGAGTCTGATTCATTCCCGATTCCACCTAAATGGTATAATAATCGAAAAGGAGATCGTAATTAAGTTGTAAAATGTTGTAAGTTCTTATAACTTTGAATCGATCTCATTTGAGTGATGCCCCACAACAGTTTGCCCAAGTAAAACGACAGGAAACCATCTTTGAGATTGTTAGAATCAAACGTTTTGAGAAAAGTTAAAGTTTAAGATTAAAACTCAAGAATGAAAAGGAATGGAATATGAAAAGAAAGGGAGAATTCTTACAAAGCTTTCGATCGCAACAGAGATTCGGGAGTGCTTGCAAGAGAAATGGTGAGTTAGAATGGAGGGTGAAGGGTCCTATTTATAGATTCGGGGGTACGCTAGGGTTTCCATAATTTTCGCACGAATGCGCTAAGTCCGGATGGGCTTAGTTACGGATGGGGTTATTTTTATATTTTACTTTTCCAACTTGATTATTTTACGTGTTTTAATCAGTTTAACGAGTATCAAGCATCAATATATGATGAATAACCAAGAATCAAGAATATTATATCGTTCCAAATGTGAATCGTGGGTACAAATTCGCACGTAAGTCTAACATGAATAACATGAACATGATAAAATAGTCTCGTTTTCATTATGATCAATAGTCTCGGATTACAAATTGAAACGAAATAGATTACAACAGGAGTACAAGTGTCTAAAAATGGAAAGTACAACAAGACTTGCTAAAACAGGAAAGTACAAAAATGCGGAGCGTTACAATCTCCCCTACTTTAGGAGATTTCATCCTCGAAATCTAAGAGGAAGGCTGAATGAATAGTTGTGGATGCTTGGTCTTCATCTCGCTTTTGAGTTCCCAAATGAATTCGGCACCACGTTTACTTTCCCAACGAACCTTGACTTTGGGAATTTTGCTACGCCTAAGTTGCTTGGTACCTCGGTCCATGATTTCGACCGGTTTCTCCATGAAATGAAGAGTCTCGTTTATTTGCAAGTCGTCGATAGGAACATGAACTCCTTCATCACCTAAATACTTTTTGAGGTTCGAGACGTGGAATGTTGGATGCACGTTGCTGAGTTCTTGAGGTAAATCGAGTCGATAAGCCACCTTACCAATCATCTCGGGTATCTTGAAAGGACCAACATAGAGAGGGGCAAGTTTTCCCTTTTTACCAAAATGTATCACTCCTTTCCAAGGAGATATTTTGAGTAACACGTGATTTCCAACATTGAACTCTAAAGGTTTGTGTCTCTTATCGGCATAGCTCTTTTATCTGCTTCTAGCATTGAGGAGGTTGTTGCTGATTTGAAGAATCTTATCCGTTGTCTCTTGTATGAGCTCAGGGCTAGTAAGTTGAGTGTCACCAATCTCATGCCAACAAATGGGAGATCGGCACTTGCGACCATACAGTGCCTCAAAAGGAGCCATTTGAATACTGGAGTGATAACTGTTGTTGTACGGGAACTCAATCAAAGGTAAATGTACATCCCAATTACCACCAAAGTCGATGGCACAAGAACGGAGCATGTCCTCTAGGGTTTGGATAGTATGTTCAGTCTGTCCATCCGTTTGAGGATGAAAAGCCGTACTAAGATTCAAGTGAGTACCCATAGTGGTTTAGAATGTTTGCTAAAGATGTGAAGTGAAACAACCATCGCGGCCAGAGATGATGTCAATGGGTATACCATGACAACATATGATTTCATCATTGTAGACTCGGGCAAGTTTCTCAACTTTGAAATCCTCACGAATAGGAAGAAAGTGAGCTGATTTGGTCAAACGGTCTATGATTACCCAAATGCTATCATGACCAGAAGGTGTTCGAGGAAGTTTGGTTATGAAATCCATAGCAATGCTATCCCACTTCCAAACAGGGATTTCTGGTTGTTCAAGTAAACCAGAAGGACGCTGATGTTCAGCTTTGACTTTCGAGCAAGTGAGACATTTAGAGACATAAGTGGCAATGTCTTTTTTCATACCGGGCCACCAATAGGACGTACGTAGGTCATGGTACATCTTATCGGTACCAGGATGAATAGAGTATCGGGACTTGTGTGCCTCGTTCATGATGAGCTCATGAAGATTGTCGCGATCTGGCACCCAGATGCGATCAAGATAGTATTGGAGTCCATCTGATTTGGTCACGAGTTGGTCTATAGAAGCACCTCGTATTTCGACGATTAGACTACTTTTGTTGGCTGACGAGTATTGAGCTTCACGAATGCAAGTATGAAGATCACTAGAGATTTGAAGACAATGAATGCTACTAACATGAGATTTGCGACTGAGCGCATCGGCCACGACATTCGCCTTGCCAGGATGGTAGCGAATTTCACAGTCATAATCATTAAGCAATCCCACCCAACGACGTTGACGCATGTTTAGCTCTTTTTGGTTAAAAATGTGTTGTAGGCTCTTATGGTCAGTGAAAACCACACACTTTGTACCATATAGGTAGTGTCGCCAAATCTTTAACGCAAAAACAATTGCGCCAAGTTGGAGGTCGTGGGTAGTATAGTTCTTCTCATGTATCTTGAGCTGTCGAGAAGCATAAGCGATGACCTTATCTCGTTGCATGAGAACACAACCAAGACCATGGTTTGATGCATCGTAATATACGATGAAATTATCATTCCCATCAAGAAGAGCAAGAACAGGAGCGTTACAAAGCAAGTTCTTAAGAGTTTGGAAGGATTCTTCTTGTTTGGGACCCCAAACAAAAGATTTCTCTTTCTGAGTAAGTAAAGTGAGAGGAACGGAAATTTTCGAAAAGTTTGAGATGAATCGATGGTAGTAACCCGCCAATCCTAGGAAAGAACGAATCTCAGATGGGGATTTAGGCGCGATCCAATTCTTCACTGCTTCAATTTTAGAAGGATCATCATGAATCCCTTTTTCACTCACAACGTGTCCACGGAATTGAACTTCTTTGATCCAGAATTCACACTTGGAAAACTTCGCGTACAAACGTTCACCACACAAAAGTTCGAGTATAAGGCGTAAATGACGTTCATGATCAGCTGCTTGAGTTTTCGAATAAATGAGGATATCATCAATAAAAACGATTACAAAACAATCCAAATAAGGTTTACAAACACGATTCATTAGATCCATGAACACAGTTGGTGCGTTGGTCAAGTCAAAAGGCATAACCACGAACTTATAGTGACCATAGCGAGTGCGAAAAGCGGTTTTGGGAATGTCCTCTTCGAGAACACGAAGCTGATGATAACCAGATCGAAGATCGATCTTAGTGTTGTATCCCAAGCCCGTATAGGGAAAATAGACTAAGAGTATTTACGTGAGCTTATCTTTACAAATCAAAGATGTTTAAGCACAACCGTGATTAAAACAACCTAAACACAGGCGCAATTTACTAGAGGCTCCTAGTCTAGAATGAACGGAACTATGATCCGTTAAAATGTTAACTTGTTTTATTATAAGTCATTTAATTTGGACCGGTTAACTTAGTAAATAAGTACAGTTTGCTAGATTAAGCGGAGATCAGATAAAATGTGGTTTATGCCCTTCCGATAACTAAGACTCGTATAATATGGGTCAAACAACCATACATTCTGATTAGAACTGATTTGGAAAGGTTTTGATCCGATTCGGCTAACTTATATAAGTTATGTTATATAAGTCAACCGTACACGCATATGCGGTACCGGGTTATCGAATGGGTCTATGATAAGTCCATTATGCCAAAATATGTTTCATTATGTTATTACATCAGTTTCAAACTTAGATTACGTGTTTATTATGTTTCAAAATCAATCTATGCGCAAAAAGGGCATTTTGGGCATCATTTAGGCATAACATGTGGACTTTGCATAAAACCCGACAAACGATATGATCATATAACAACCCTCAATCTGTATCTAAACTATCTCAAACGGTTCAGTATCAAAAGTTAAATCAGAAGTCAAACTGTTTGACTTTCGGTTGCGAACCGAGCTCTAAGTAGGAAATGACGAGTTGGACATGATCTAACATGTCCTAATATGTTATATAAATTGTTATAATGTCAAAAATTAAGGTTTCGATACTTAGAAGTTCATTTAACTTGAATTACGAAATTATGCGTTTTTTACTTTTATTTAATAAAACTTTGATCCGTCATTTCACTAACTTAATGTGATCTTCAGAAGGTGCCCTCATAGAGGATTAATACCTTCCTTATTATGATCACGTAGCCATGTTCAATACGAACTTTAGCTTGACCGAAATGGTCATAACCGAAAGTCAAAGCAAAAATCAATTTGCTTGACTTTCGGCTAATAACTAGCCTAGGAATGGAAAAAACTGAGATAGAACACTTACAAGTTTTCAAGGGAAAGATTGAACTTTAGAGAAGGAGGCTCCTTGGTCCAGAAGCTGCTCCAAATGATAGAGAGAAAGAAATGTGAGAGGTGCAAGGATGAATGGTGCAAGATCACCTCTATTTATAGTGTTAGAGGTTGAAGGAGATTGTGCTAAGTGTTGGCAAGGCTTCTCAGAGGTTGCTTAGTGTCTAATGAGGTGGAAGAAGCAAAAACGACTTTTTATGGCTTTCAAGACCTTTTCACCCTCCAAACATAAAACCATCACTGCCTATTAAAACATAAACTACATAACCAAATACAATAGCAAAGGTGACGATTAAATTGCAGCCTCTACACGACTCGTTTAGTCAGATTAAATAAAGAGCGAAATGTAAATTTAAACAAAAGTTGTTATCAATATCAATTGATTATTGTTAGTGCATACATCTGTCGACTTCGTCTTGTATCGAGTCTTAGTCTAGATATGTTAATCAGGGCACATAGTTCAGAAAAATAGAGTTTTAGAGTTGATTTCCCACGAAATGTTGATTTCCCACGAAATGAACATTGCACTTTCATGGGGAATCAGAATCTCTATAAATAGGCTAGTGACCATTTCATTTGGTGGTGAATCAGAATATTGTACCGAGGTGCTGCCGGTTTTCCTGTTGATTGTACAAGCTGTTAGATCAATACAAAAGCTGTTTAAATTGAATTACTAGTTGTTTCTACATCAGTTTCTTGTTTTCCGCACCTGAAACTGATTAAAACTCCTCTGATAGACTCATTCGGGTCCGTACACGATCCTACAAGTGGTATCAGAGCTAAGGAGGAGGAGTTCTGCCGAATTCAGCTGGATATCTTTGTGTTTTCTGTATTCTACACCTTCTTTCATCATTTCAGCAAGATTTCACGGTCAAAACTAGATCAATTTTTCACAGATTGTTTAAAAGTACACATTAACAAAGCCTTGAAAGTATCACAGAAAAATTCGACCTAAAAGTGACTGAAATGGACCGTAGAACAGATTCCGCTTGAACGAGCATATCCTGATTCCGCTCGAATTTGTGAATTCAGTTGACTGATTCCGCTCAAGATTATCTTATTAAGTTTCATTGATTGATTCCGCTCGAAAAATTTCAAAGGAAACCTGGTATTTCGCTCCAAAATACCTGATTCCGCTTCAAGAGTGAGATTCCGCTTCAAAGTTTCTTGCTGATTTCGCTCCAGTGTACCAAATCAGAGATTCCGCTCCAGAGAATTTTCTGATTCCGCTTCAAATTACCAAATCTCATATTCCGCTTGAAAGTGAATTGTTTCGAGATTTTGCTTGAAACTACAAAGTATTGATTCCGCTTGAAAAGGGTTTCCTGGCTATTTCGCTTGAAACTGTGTGATCTTGAAAAACGTGTTGCTGAAACATGGATTCTGAATTCTACAATGCATTTGCTACTCCGACTACTCCAGCTGCTGTGGTTCAAAAGATGAATATGGAATATGAAACCGGAACATTGCAAAAACCCCCAAAGCTTATGAACATTGAAGAATACCATGGCTGGAAAGAAAGATTTGAAAATTGGGTTCAGGCGAACCATCTGAAAGCTTGGGAAAGTATTGAAACTGAATATGTTAGACCTCAGAACGCTATGAGAGTTGATAAGATTATATCATAATTTTCAGACACGGAGAGGGAATGTTACAAAGGAGAAAAAATGATGATAAGTCTGTTACAACAAGCTGTCAAAGAAGACATATTTGTGTTACTTCAACATAATGGAACTACGTTTTCGATCTGGGAAGCATTAAAGAAAAAGTTTGAAGGAAGCACTGAGATGTTACAGAGTAAAGCTTCTTTGCTGAAAAAAGAATTTGAATTATTCACGAGTATGCCAGGGGAGACTACGAAGAGTATCACAGAAAGATATTGCCATCTTGTGCGTACCATGTCTTTGCTGAAAATCACTAAAACTCCAGCAGAATGGGCCGAGAAGTTAGCTGATGCTTTACCTCAAAAAGAATGGGGTACATATCTCATGATTCTGAAGAATACAGGAGTGTTTAGTAGATTATCAATTGCACAATTCATTGAAAAGCTTGAAGGTCAAGATCTTGAACATCAGAAAATTGCAAGAATGAATAGTTCAAATGCTCAACAAGACATCAAGTTATATTACAAAGGTGATGTTGAGAAAGTTGAAGCAAGTCCAAAGATTCAAACCGCGTTTAGTGCAGGAAACTCATCTGGATCAGGCAGTCAAAGTACAGTCAACACTAGTGGGTTTTCAACAGTTAATCCTCCGAGTATTCAAAGTGCAAGTGTTGGAAATGGGCATATGATTCAGTGCAATGTGGCATTGCATCTTCAAAATGGTCAAAACTTTTCTGAAGAAGTGGTGAAAAATCATATGAGTTTACTTGTTACTGCATTGGAATCTTATGAAGGATTGATTGCCGGAAAAATCAGAAATCCTATGCTAACCAAGGAGGATTACGATCAGATTGATGCAGAAGAGTTGGAGCTCATGGACATCAAATGGTGTCTAGCTAGTGTCCTGAGAAGGGCTGAAAAGTTCAAAATGATTACAGGACGAAATGATTTTTTGGATGCTCATATTTCATCTTTAGGTTTTGATAAATCTAAAGTTACTTGTTTTAAATGCAGGGAAAAAGGTCATTTCAAAAGAGAGTGCAAGAATCAGGAGCCGAGAGGAGCAAAGGATCCTTTTGGAAAAGATGATTACTATAAAAAGTCTATATATCAACAAATCACTTATCAACCGCATCAACAAAAGGAATCTCAAACTGCACATGGAAAAATGATCGAGGATGCAAACAAGGAAGCTTACTATGGCATCATTGATCAAGATTACGAGATAGTGGCTGATGGTTTTAGCTGGGACAAGTTTATTCCAGCCGATCCCAATGTTAAAGCTTTTATTGCTCAGATTGTACAAAAGCCAGAGTTGATGAAGGAGTGGATGGCTGTGATGTCGAATGATGAGGAGAGTCAAGATGGAAAATCTGTTTTTTCTGAAAGCAGTGATGATGATGAAGAAATTGAACAGATAAACCTTGGAAAAACTCATTTATCTTCTGACAGATTTGATTTCTATTTTGCAGATAAATTGAAGAAACTTAAAGAGAGGAAAGCTGCAAAAGAATTGAAAGAAGTTAAAGTGATTGAGAAGATAGTTGAAGTGGAGAAAATAGTGGAAGTTGAGAAGATGGTGGAGATAGAAAAGATAGTTGAAGTCACAAAACCTTGTCTTACTTGTTTAGAGTCATGTAAACAATGTATAGAAAAAGATGAGAGGTTTAGTGAGTTAGAAAAGTTGAAGGAACAGTTGCTGTTTGATGTAAAAAAATTTGAAAGAGTCATATGATGTATTGAACAGAACTGTGAATAGTCTGGAAAAGACTAACTCTGAAAGAGAGAAAGCTTTGAAGATGTTGAATGCTACCATGATGTCAAACCAGAAAGAGATAAATTTTTACATTGAAGAATGTGCAAAATGGAAGCAAGAGTTGGAAACTGAGAAAGCTGAGAATGAAAGAATCAGAAGATTGCTGTGAAGTTATACAAGTTGTTATTACATAATTGATAGAATTTATCCAACGGTTGAAGGTTTTGAAGCGTTTAATGAACATCAAAAGAAGTCAAAGAAGAAGGATTGTCACGACCCCCGACCCCACCCTGGATGGAATCGAAAGTCGCGAGCAGCCAAGTGGTACCGGTGGTTATTTTGAAAAGTAGTGCAACGGAAATTTCTTCAGAACCGTGAGTTAGGAAAAATATCAGAGTTTAGAAAACACCAGATTTTTATTTATTAAATAGATGGGATAAACCCATGTTTTACAAAGGTAGCTTTAATAAGGGATAAACCCAATTACATAAAACAATATTTCTTAATTTGATTTGATTAATAAAATAAGCCACTTCTTGAAGCCCTTCAGTGTCGTATCCAACTCTTACTCCAATCTACTGTAATTACCTGAAACGCGTTTTAAAAATATTTTGTCAGCAGGAAATACTGAGTGAGTTCATTCCTTTTTATAAAATGACCCTCAGTTATAAATTACAACATAAGAGCGATTACAATAGCTTTTATCTTATTATTATATGGCGCCGTGTCACCTCCTGGTGACGATGGTCATACCACTATTGGGTCCGGTCACCCAAATAGTGATGATTATCACTGTTAGGGCTTAATTGCCTAACCTTTGTTAGGGCTTATTTGCTTAACCCCGTGAGATCACTGTTAGGGCTTATTTGCCTAACCTCTGTTAGAGCTTATTAGCCTAATTTTATTTGCCTAACCTCTGTTAGGGCTTATTGCCTAACCGTGAGAAATTAGTAATGTGCACAATACCCCACTAGTCATTGATTAAGATTACCACGACTTACTCCCTGTAATTATAACATTTGAAAATAATTTGAGGTATTGTAAAACAGTTGATAAAAAGAGAATGACTCACATTATAAGCATGCAGATTCATACGGCAAAGTTTAGTCTACAGATAAGCCTTGATATATTGCAGATTTATACAGGCAGAGCTTAGCCTATTGATTAGCCTTGTAACCTAGTGCACACGAACTAGGTAAATAACTAATACAACATTTACGATAACTCACGAGATTAAAACCCTCACGATAAATGACAAAGTGCAATCACTTAAACATCCATCGGATTCACAACGAATGACAGAGTATTCCCCGAGTTCGGGTGATACTCAAACATCCTGTTGGAATCACGACTAATGATAAAGTATAGCATTTAAACATCCTGTCGGATAGTTTCAATCGATTGGACATTGAATCGTAGCAGCGATCGAGTTAATACCCTGTATTGTAGCAGCGCCTAGCTACTTTGAAAGTGAAATTCGAGCAGAATTATAAAGAATTTGAAAGTTTCGTCGACACAGAATGAAAGCCCCTGAGCTAGGCTATTTATAGCTGAAATTGGGTTCCCTCGCGGCCCGCGTAAGTCTCAGGCCAAACCTTACGCGGCCCGTGTAGGAGTGTGGATCATATCGAAAGTTGCTGAGTCACCGGTAGTTGCGACACGTGTGACGACACGTGGATCCGGATGCTTATCCGGTCAAACTGAAGGTTGACGCGGCCCGCGTAAGGTATGCTTAACCTTTACGCGCTGATGTGCGTGAAGTGTTATATATATTAGGTTTATATTTTAAGCCCCTTTAACACTTTTTTAGTCAAGTTTTAAATTTATAAAACACGATATTTACTAACACTAGACACACATATGGGCAAGTGCACCCATCATGAGCGTAGTATAGTATTAGTAAGATACCGAGGTCGTCCAAGGACACAAGAGCTTTTAGTACCGGTTTATCCTCATCGTCTAATCAAATCAAAAAGTTTAGAAAAATGTTTTAAGCTAAGAAAAATAAAAACTAATTAAAAATGCTAAAAATAAAAATAAAAGAAAACAGATAGACAAGATGAATCACTTGGTTCCGACTCGTATCTAGTGTAACCTTTGATTATTTCCGCACTTTTGCACTTTTTAAGAGATTATCTTAGTTATTGTAGTAGGCCCCTCTTTTGAAGGTGACGTTACCCTCACCCCAGTAGTTTGAGTCAGCAAGGATACAATCCTAAAAGGGTGGATTATTGAAAGATAATTAATTAAGTTATTAATGCAAATTATGGTAGGCCCCTCTTTTGGAGGTGACTTTACCCTCGACTAAGTAGTCTGAGTCAGCAGTGATACAGTCCTAAATAGCCGGGTTATAGTATTAATAGCAGTTAACTTATGAGGGGATCAAAGAGTTTGGACCCCCGCCATCCAATACCGTTAAGTATTGAAGGAGGTCCTACTAAATTTGACCCAGGTCCATTGCAGGACCTCTAAACGCTGAACAATGGCAAGACTCTTACCAAACCGTTCCCTTAACCCCCGATCAGGTAGCCAACATACCTCTATACAGACCGTGGAGATATGAATGGTGAAAATCTTTTATTTTATATAGACAGTAAAATAATGTCAAGACACCACGGACAAACGATAAGGAAGAATCACCTTCAACATAAGAAACTAGTTATTAAAGTCATTAATACAAAACCAAGTAAAAAGTGCGAAAAGATTAGAAATAAAAAGTATTACATTAGACACTTGTCTTCACCAAGTGATGTAAGAGACTTAGGCAAACATGGCCTTGATTGTCAAGAACTCTTACGATCAATCTTGGATCCCCAGACGACTCACACACTCTATGATGGACAATGGATGATGGTGGTGGATGATGGTGTTATGGTGGTGGTTGGTGGTGGGTGAAGTGTGAGAGAGGTGGTGTGCCAAGGGATCGTTTGAGCTTGAGCCAAGCACTCCTATTTATAGGCTGAACAGAAGCTCGGGCATGGCCCCGTGTCCAGTGGGCACGACCCCGTGTCCACATCCTTCTCTTTCTTCATTTAATGCAGCTTGTCTTATTAGTTGACCACGCCCCCGTGTCCGCTGAGCACGACCCCGTGTGCAGAAGAATCTTTGTACTATGAAGATTTGCCTGGATTGTGCGAATCTTATAGTTGACCACGGCCCCGTGTCCGCTGAGCACGACCCCGTGGTGGGCAATAGAAGCTTCTACCACTTTGTTTTTTCTGCTGACACTTGGGCACGCCCCCGTGCTGGCTGAGCACGGGGCGTGTTCAGTCTTCTGTCCTCTTGTTTTGCTTGGGAAGATGCTGTCGTGGGGTCGGGCATGTCACGTCTTGTTCCTTTTCTTGTATTTATGTTAGATTTTGATGTATTTTTGCTTCTTTTGTTAATTTGAGCTCATTTAATCCTGAAAATACAAAAGGAAGATAAAAGCACACTTTTTCCAACATTAGTACTAAAAAAGGGTTAGTTTTATGCCACAATTGATGTAATTTATATGTTGCATTTTGCACACATCAAATACCCCCACACTTGAATCTTTGCTTGGCCTCAAGCAAAACTCTTTAATATATGGCTATTACACTCCCAAATGGAATGGGTAGAGAAGAAGGTTTTTGGGCTTGTCATAGAGTGTCGGGATTTCCAAGATTCTTTATTAAGTTTTATTTTTATTTATTTACAATCCTATTCGTCATGATTTATTTAAAACTTTTCATAAGATAAATTACTTATTAGGGCATAACATGCCTCTTTAAAATTCTATTTATATACAAGTTCACATACCTCACGGGGATCGCTCAACACTCGGACGAAGATGTATTTTTGTGGATCACTCGAGAGCGGCATGGAACTTACTCCTACCATAGGCTTGCCAAGCAATCAATCCTCCTCCTTTTTAACTTATATACCTTTGTAAATATCAAGAGGACTTTTTGGGTGAAGGGTTAGGCTTGGGTTAAAGGTAGGTGGTTGGGTTAGTGGTTAGTAGAAAAAGGGCGAAAAGTGTAACAAGCGTCGGTTTTCGTAAGACTTTCTATTTTTCAACTTTTATTTTTATGAAGCTATTTTTCAAACAAAATCATTTTTGATAAACTTGTTTGTTTATTTGCTTTTGCTTCATAATCAACTATTTTTTTTGAAAGCCATATGAGAAACTGAGCTAGTTAATAAAACAAAGGGTTAAAAATGAAAAAGGTTTTGGTGGGTAAAAGGGTGTTTGGTTTGGGTTATGAAATGAAAAGGTTTAGGCTCAAAGGGGCTAACTAGGGGGATTTTGGGTAGGTGGTAAAAAAAAGAAAAAATAATGGTGTTGAAATAAAAAGGGTTAGTCCTAATGCCTCCATCATTTATTACTCGGGTTTAAGTTGGTAAGGACCGGGAATGTATCGTCATGGCAAGTTCTGGAGTCGTAAGAACCAAGCGGCTATTCAAACAAGAAACGAAAGATGAGCATTTAGTTTAAAGATATGTATTTGTATGCTCAATAAAGGCTCAAAACTCACTTTTGTGGGAATGGGTTTTTATGTGATCAAGTATATATAATCAAATTTTAACTAAGCTTATCATGCCTTTTCATAATTTTCTTATGTTGGTTCTTTTTATCACGACGATATCGGTTGTAAATTCGTAAAAATATAACCTTTTTAGAACTTGAAATTCCCAAGTTAAACCTAGACAAGTAAAAAAAATGAAATTTTTTGAAAAAAATTGGGGTGATTAGCGGTTCCAATAGAGTTTTGTGTAAGGCTTGTATTTAGGACTTGCAAGATTCAAGGTTTTAGCACACCCCCCCCCCCCCCCCACTTAAATTACACATTGTCCTCAATGTGTCCCAAAAATAAGTTTTTAGGTTGATTGAATGCGTAAAATGTGTAAAAAGCAAAAAATTGGTGTTACTGGACACTGGACACGGCCCCGTGCCTGGTGGGCACGACCCCGTGTTCAGGTGCCAGTAACGAAAACTTACAGAAGGTGGACACGGGGGCGTGTTGGGTGGACACGTCCCCGTGTCTGTCAAAGTCTACAGAATTAAAACAAACAGCAGGTTCATGGGAGTGGGCACGGGGGCGTGTCGGCTGGCACGGCCCCGTGCGGACAATCTGCAAGGTTGAAAAACAGGTTTCTTTCTTCGGTTTTCCTGTCCCGGCTTTAGTAGTACTAATGTTTAGTACTCTAAACCTTGTATGTACCTGCTTAATCAATAAACACCATACCACACCATAACAAACATCCTAATTTTACCAAATTCAACATCCATGTCAAAGTTAAAAGAAAAATAAATGCAGAAAATAAAAGAAGTTAGGGAAAGTAAATTGTTCAACACTTGGCACGCAGGCCTCAAATTGTTCAAGATTAGAAAAGGTTAACATGGGAAATCACCAACCAACCGCTTCTTCCTCCGCTTCACCCGCCTAGTCCATGTCCTCATCATCATCATCATCATCGTCATCCCCTCCATGGCCCGCAATGTGGTCCCGGATATTTCCAATATCATCTTGGATATCGGATATGTTTCTCTCGATCGCCCCAACCCGGTGGTACGTGTTGCTTGCCATATTGTAGGTGTTCCTGGTGCACATGAGGTTTTCCTGCAACAAATCATGCAAACTTTGAAAGTTAGGAAAACCGCCTCCTGAGGAGGAGGATTGGCCCAGATCACCACGGGGCTGGTATTGATATTGATGATGTTGTGGAGCGTGGAGGACAAGTGCTTCTTGCGGGTTCCATGCATGACCTTGCATCCTTTGAAAGCTTACCGTCCCGTCTTCAGCCTCATAAATTAGGTTCATTGACCGGCAAATGTGTATATCCACCATACCCGACCATGGGCTTCTTTCAAATGACCTAGGTATGCGGGTGAAGTGCCTGAAGAGACGGTACACCCATCCCCCAAAGAAGATAGGGGTCGGTGCACTAGCAAGGCGATTATGATGCATGTTTCGGAGCATGAGGAACGGAACATCGAGCGGCCTGCGGTTGTGGATGCAGTGGAGGACAACCAAATCTCTTAACCCAACGACGCCACCGCTATCGTGTCTTTGACTAAGAGAGTAGCCGAGGAGCCTATGGATGTATCTGTAGAGCGGATCCCTCAACTTTGTACTCTTCGTGCTGCTCGGATTGTAATACCCTTCACCAATCTGAGCCCACGCAGCTTGGCGATCGTTTTCGTCTATCTCTCTCATCCCTCCGGTATTTTCCTCGTTTCCCGCGTCCTCTTCCGCATACAACCCGACAATCGATCCAAATTGTGCCATAGAGATCGAATACCTAGTTCCACCACATCGGAACGTTACCCCATCATTGTCGAATGGGTCGCACCTTGCGTTGAATGTGAAGGTGCTATAGAATTCCAAAGTGCATTCGTGGACGGAACGGAGTCGAGTTGTCAAAGCGACTCTTAGTGGTCCCGTGACAATGTTGTTGAAACGGTCGATTTGATTCACCATAGTTAATAGTTCCGTGCATGCTTGCCTCGGGTATTCCTCCGGCCTTGTTTGAAGTATCTCGTATCTAGCCCTAGCATCGAGCTCATTGGCGTTAAATCTTGTGAACTTCCTTGCCATCTGAAAGAATACACCAAAAGTTAGCACGAAACAGAAGTATTTTCGGACAAAACTGCAAACAGTGGGCTGGACACGACCCCGTGTCCAGGCGTCTGTTACTCAAAAATTTCATTTTTCGACCCGGTTTCGAAAACTTGAAAATTTTTGGTCCAATAGGTGCGGTTTCCCCCGAAAATGAAACCCTAAGTGCCGTTTTCCCAAAATAACCCGTTTACCCATTCAATTTTATCTTTTTTCGGTTCAAGAACAAGGGTTTGGGGTTTTTATGAGAAATCGGGTGAATCTATGAACAATATAAGTGGATTTACTTCCCATAACACTAATCTAACTAAATTCAAACAGATCTAAACAAAAATTTGAGGTTCGATCCGGATGAACTTCAAGAACCCTAGATTTTCCCCAAATTTTTGGTGTTTTAACTACATGCAAGTAACTAATCTAACTACTAAAAGTGATAGAATCATACCTTGATGTTGTTAGAGTGATAGGAGACGTCGAAAATCTGCGAAAAATCGCCTTGAACCAGAGCTTTTTCGAGGAAACGGGGCGTGTGGAATGTTGTAACTGTTATGAAAAAGGGGTTTTATCCCGTCTGCAGCGTGAACACGGCCCCGTGCCGAGCAGAGTTTTGAAAAGTTTTTTTTTTTAGTGCTCGTGTGAGTGCCCTTGTTTCCCATAAGCTTTGGTTAGAAAAGTTACCGCCTTAGATTTCGTCCCAATCGTTCGTAACTTACCAGGTATGATGTTGGTTTCATTCTTCCACCGTTTGAAGCGAGATCTCCTCCTCTTCATCCTCAATGAATCCTTGATAGAGTTTCAGCCGTTGGCCATTGACTTTGAATGGAGGCCCATTCTGAGATTTAATTTCTACTGCACCATGTGGGAAAATATGGGTGATGGAAAAAGGTCCTGACCACCTAGACTGGGCTCCTCATAGTAGGTGTATGAATTGGATGGTTGATATGAGTGATTATTTTGAACCGAGTGTGGGTTACGACAATTAGTGCAATAATTACTCCTATAATTATCCTCCTCATAGGTGTAGTTGTAACCTCCTGAGTATTGATCCATGAGGATCACTCAGCAGACCACAACCAAGTCTCGAGATCAGAAAACAAAAATAAAAACGGAAACAGAGGCTGGACTCAGCCCCGTGTTCAGTGGACACGACCCCGTGTTCAAGATCTGTATCTGGGCGTTTTAATTAAATTTACTGATTTCGTTGAGCACGGGGCGTGTTCAATGAGCACGGCCCGTGTTCAAGCTACTGTTACTGGGTGTTTTTATGAAAATGTGCAGCACGGCCCCGTGTTCAGCGAACACGGCCCAGTGTACAGGTTACTGTAAATGCAGAATTAAACTAAAATGCAGAAAAATGTGCGCGCGTTTTAAAAAGGTTTTGAAAAACTGATTAGGCCGTTGATTTTAAGCTTTCTTAAAATCCTTGTGTCCCCGGCAACGGCGCCAAAAACTTGATGTGCGTGAAGTGTTATATATATTAGGTGTATATTTTAAGCCCCTTTAACACTTTTTTAGTCAAGTTTTAAATTTATAAAACACGATATTTACTAACACTAGACACACATATGGGCAAGTGCACCCATCGTGAGCGTAGTATAGTGTTGGTAAGATACCGAGGTCGTCCAAGGACACAAGAGCTTTTAGTACCGGTTTATCCTCAACGTCTAATCAAATCAAAAAGTTTAGAAAAATATTTTAAGCTAAGAAAAATAAAAACTAATTAAAAATGCTGAAAATAAAAATAAAAGAAAAACAGATAGACAAGATGAATCACTTGGTTCCGACTCGTATCTAGTGTAACCTTTGATTATTTCCGCACTTTTGCACTTTTTAAGAGATTATTTTAGTTATTGTAGTAGGCCCCTCTTTTGAAGGTGACGTTACCCTCACCCCAGTAGTTTGAGTCAGCAAGGATACAATCCTAAAAGGGTGGATTATTGAAAGATAATTAATTAATTTATTAATGCAAATTATGGTAGGCCCCTCTTTTGGAGGTGACTTTACCCTCGACTAAGTATTCTGAGTCAGCAGGGATACAGTCCTAAATAGACGGGTTATAGTATTAATAGCAGTTAACTTATGAGGGGATCAAAGAGTTTGGACCCCCGCCATCCAATACCGTTAAGTATTGAAGGAGGTCCTACTAAATTTGACCCAGGTCCATTGCAGGACCTCTAAACGCTGAACAATGGCAAGACTCTTACCAAACCGTTCCCTTAACCCCCGACCAGGTAGCCAACATACCTCCATATAGACCGTGGAGATATGAATGGTGAAAATCTTTTATTTTATATAGACAGTAAAATAATGTCAAGACACCACAGACAAACGATAAGGAAGAATCACCTTCAACATAAGAAACTAGTTATTAAAGTCATTAATACAAAACCAAGTAAAAAGTGCGAAAAGATTAGAAATAAAAAGTATTACACTAGACACTTGTCTTCACCAAGTGATGTAAGAGACTTAGGCAAACATGGCCTTGATTGTCAAGAACTCTTACGATCAATCTTGGATCCCGAGACGACTCACACACTCTATGATGGACAATGGATGATGGTAGTGGATGATGGTGGTATGGTGGTGGTGGGTGGTGGGTGAAGTGTGAGAGAGGTGGTGTGCCAAGGGATCGTTTGAGCTTGAGCCAAGCACTCCTATTTATAGGCTGAACAGAAGCTCGGGCACGGCCCCGTGTCCAATGGGCACGGCCCCGTGTCCACATCCTTCTCTTTCTTTATTTAATGCAGCTTGTCTTATTAGTTGACCACACCCCCGTGTCCGCTGAGCACGACCCCGTGTGCAGAAGAATCTTTGTACTATGAAGATTTGCCTGGATTGTGCGAATCTTATAGTTGACCACGGCCCCGTGTCCGCTGATCACGGCCCCGTGGTGGGCAATAGAAGCTTCTACCACTTTGTCTTTTTTGCA
This sequence comes from Helianthus tuberosus, assembly GCA_030545235.1. Lineage (NCBI taxonomy): Eukaryota > Viridiplantae > Streptophyta > Magnoliopsida > Asterales > Asteraceae > Helianthus > Helianthus tuberosus. The sequence continues at coordinate 142,463,312 of CM060412.1, read as the reverse complement.
GACACTTGGGCACACCCCCGTGCTGGCTGAGCACGGGGCGTGTTCAGTCTTCTGTCCTCTTGTTTTGCTTGGGAAGATGCTGTCGTGGGGTCGGGCATGTCACATCTTGTTCCTTTTCTTGTATTTTTGTTAGATTTTGATGTCTTTTTGCTTCTTTTGTTAATTTGAGCTCATTTAATCCTGAAAATATAAAAGGAAGACAAAAGCACACTTTTTCCAACATTAGTACTAAAAAAGAGTTAGTTTTATGCCCAATTGATGTAATTTATATGTTGCATTTTGCACACATCACGCGCCCCGCGAGAAGACCAATATTCTAAATTTCTTGATTTTCGATATGGATTGGGGTTTCAAGGGTCCGGGTTTTTACTTATGGTTTGATTTGGGACATTTTTTACTATAATTATATTATAAAGAAAAAGGGAATAAAATAGTGAGAAAAGATAATGGACCCACTTTGTAACTTAATGGTTCAACTAGAAAGCCTCCTGGTATAATTTTTTGGGTATAATTTCTGAGCTATATAAAAATAAAATATATAATGCACTCGTGTTAAATATAATACCCCTAATTCAACCTTGTCCCAATGTCACGAGACAGAACCCCAACGAACTTAGTCAGGCAGAGCCTTGACATGTGTTATGGGGCTCAGATCAATCGGAAAGGGTAGTGGTGATCGGGAGTTAAAATATTTAAAACGGGACAGGGCTTTATTATTATTATAGTGTAAATAATAATAATAAAAAAATATATACATATGAATAGACAAGAAGGGAAATGGCGACATACAGGTAAATGAAATGAATTGAAATTTGAAGGGAAGGCATATCCTATTTATAGGAAACGCCAAAGACCTTATGGTCCAGCGGCACCCCGTGTTTCTTCCTTTGGGAGATGCCCGGGTTCGAATCTTGCTGCCTTCACCGGAAATACAGCAAGTCAGGGGGTTTTACGACTTAGGTCGGTTTCCTCCTGGAACGGTCTGGCGCCACCCCTCGAGCGTCAAACTAACAATGGACGGTTGTAATTCCGTCTGGGGGGTGTTTCACCCGGGCTATGAAGAGGCATGCCACTGAGCCCTTTCCCGCTGCCGCGTTCAAAAAAAAAAAAAAAAATTTATAGGAAACTCTAAGGTAATTGGAGCTTTACACGTACCACTGTTGAAAGACACGTAGGTGGTTATGCTACAGATATCCATCATTCGAACATGTAGCAATCTGCATTAAATTATTTTGGTCCACGTACATGTTACCTAACTTTCTAAATTGGAGTAAGTTTATAATTTTTTCTTTTTAATTATTATTTTATTTAATGTAAACGTATACTTATGTAACTTTATTTGATTTATATTTATTATATATATATATTATAATTAATTTAACTGCTTCACTTATTTGGCGCTTATAACTTATAAAATATAATGTTTTTATAAAATAATAAATATGTCATTCGAACCAGAATATTTGTGTCTATATTTTTTACCAAGTTCTATTAAAAACAGAGTAGGTTCAAATATAATGTATTTTTTTATAGTTTAATTATTATATGGTTTCTAGGCCCGTCTAGGAACTTCATATTTCTTAATAGTCAACTTACCCGTAGACTACCCGTCTAATAATATATGTTTTTATATACTTTTATTTTATTAGAAAGGTCACCCATATACAAGCTAATTAATTAATATAATATTTCAACCAACTATATAAAATAGTGTTTAAAACTATTTAGGTTGAATATTTAAAAATAAACTAGTTACTAGTTACTAGTAGTTAATAAATTTAATCAAACCTGTAATTCTTATATAAAAATAGGAATGTTACATCCTCCCCACCTTGTTTTAAATCTCGTCCTCGAGATTTGGGTTACGATATTTCTTTTAGACTTATGTCATATTTTAGTCAATAAAAACAATATTTAAGGTAGATGACACAGAATCAAATTTTGTGAATACGAGTTGTACAATAAGTAGGATTCAATGGTTCAACTGAATTAGTTCAAGAAATCAATGACAAACGAATGAGATGAAATGATATAATTTCCAAGGTGACTAGGTTAAAGCCAAAAGATATATGATCAATAGATATTTAAAATGAATGTGAAGGACTTTTAGAATCAATAAAATTCTTTGTTAAAAGAAAGCTTACTTTGATTGGCAATTTAGGAAGACTTAGAATCGACAGGTTCAAAATGAAATAAAAGCATGAAAATGATTTGTCAAATATTGAATTATGATATGAGAAAATCAATGTACTGAGATGAGTGAATTACAAGGATACACGAAAAGACAATAGAGTTAGTGTATTATTGTCTTAATACATAATTGTATTAAAACTTTTTGCGTCCTTACCTTAAGCGATGATCGTGAGATAATAGATTACGTCTAGACGATCGTGAAATCCTATAATATTGTTATAACCATATTTAGATATGTTAATAGTAACTATACGTATAAAAGTAAATTTGAAAATTTAAACATAAGTTTATCAAATATAAAATTTATTTTATGAAATTTTTTATCAAAATTTAACTTCTTCTTTTAAATTTTAATCAAATAATAATTGAAATTTTTATTAAAAGTTTTTTTTTGTTTTTTTTAAGATTAGAATAAGAATCCTTATAAACTTTTATGTGATACTATATTGATCTTATTTACTTTAGATAGTAATTTAAGTGTATGGTTGTAAAATAATAACATTTTTATAATATAAAAGAATTCTACTACACATGTAACTTTCATAAGCTGAATATAAGAAAATCAAAACAAAATTTAGTGTTATTATTATCCTTTTTAACATGAGCTACAAGTTTATACCAATAATGCAAGGTATCGTAATGATTTGAAATAGTTTAATAATTATGTTGTTTGAATAAATTCACCGTGTAATCAACTGAAAGCTTTTAATGAAAACTCTAGGGGTTTACGTCTCTGATCTGCATAACTCTTTTGTCGATCTTGATACATAATACTTCTATAAGTATTTAATAGTTTGTGGAATATTTAAAAAAGATGAACAATTACTTATAAGTATAAAATGTCTTGTCCATGAATACTTTAGACAGTTAGTTAGATAATTTTATTCGTCCCTCTAATTCTTGTATTGTTTTATGAAAATATGTTTTCTCCTTATAGTACAAAGTATATATATTTATTTATATATATATAAAAATATTTTTTTTACATATAATTTAAAATTTACTAAATAAGTATGATGACTTAATTTATATACATTAACTAGTCATTATCATGGTTGGATATTGGTTAGTGCTGCCTTGTTTAAGCATAGGTGATCAGTCCATGCCTAACTAAGGCTAGGCTACTCAATACCTGCCCCTGACAATAACCCTAGTACTTAAAAATAATACTAACACTATTACTATTAATTTATTATTAATTACCAATAATAAATAACTAAACATAAACTTAAATGAGAGTATACATCAAACGTAATTTTTATACATATATATAAAAATATAAATTATTCACCTCAATGGTTTAACAAGAAATTTTTTAAATATAGTAATACTATATTGTAAATTAAGTAATTACTTATGTAAGTTTCCATATATAATTTATATAATGTTTTTCGATTGAATATGATAAAGCAATAATTATCACGAAAGGCTCGATTGATGATGTAAGAACCATTAAGAGATACACTGGAATATGACATGAATTTGTGTATCATTATCTTAGCACACAATTGTGTTAAGATTGCTTTTATAGGATAAACCAACAAAGCAGATTTAATATAAATAAATAAATAATTAAATCCGTATATGATATGTACAAACGAGATTAGTGCAAGCTTTAATTTTGTGATAACGTCACCACAAGGTGATCATGATTAAAGAAATGATTTAATGAAGTCGAAGACCAAACAAGCATGTTATAGTTCAAGAAAATTGAAGTGCTTGTTGGGATTATTTCGAATATGATGGCTTCAATTCATCATATGGAACTTTGAATTGAATATGTAATGCGAGCAAGTCAAATAATTTGAACTTGATTTAAACAAAACAAGTTTTAATAAGAAAGTTCGGACATGGTCACAATAAAAACTATGTATGCCAAAGAAAATTAAGTTTTTTCAAGAAATTCATTGACTCGATATCAATGAGTCATTGTTTTGCAATAATGTGGTTCACAGTACAAAAAGCGGAATGATATTTGAGTTTGGATAAAATAACAAATCGGAATGAAGCCCTCCAGTGGTCTTCATGAATCAAATGAACCAAATGCATAACAAACAGTGCATGTGTAACGTGTGGATTTACCAAGAAATGAAATAGATCAATATTCACTATTATGAAAAAAATTCTCATAGTATGATGATCATTAGAGGAAGTAGAAACACGAAAGTCAACTCTTTATATGCAGAAGTCAGAATTTTAATGAAAGAAATATAAGAATTTTATCTGGATTTTCGTGTGATAACTGTTGTTAAATGACATTACCAGGGAATGTCAAATAAAATGAAATAGGGGAGTTGCAAAAGTATGTGACTTCTTTTGTAGTGCTAATAATTATGACTTTGATTAGACTGTGCACCGATGGTTGTGAAATATTGTTCCAACGTACCTCAACGAGATTTATGTTGTTTGTAGGATTTCGTGGCCAAGTGCTGCTTTTTGATTAGTAGTTCTTCTTCTGACAGAATTCACATTGGTGTCGTCGTGCCCAATTATATTTTCCAAAGGTCTTGCCTTGGAAATCGTGTGTGACATACTTTGACGTCTATGGTCGTAACATTTTAAGTTTCATGTGTTTTCTTGTGCATTAGCACAACTTTATATGCTTCTTACTTGTGTTAATAGTATATGGTAACTCATTGGTAATTCTTATACTTTTGATGGCGTCCCAATTTAAAGGGTTCCCATTGTTTATATTGTTGCTCGAGTTACGAGGCAGATAATCAAACGAAATAATGTTTGATATCGAAATTATAGATATATGCAAGAGATTCCTGATAAAGAAATCTAGATTTATTATTGACACATATGCTTGTGCTTTATTCCTAATTGACTTTTGGAATTTCTTATAGATATACGTATCTATATAATCATATATTTCACATGCTGTAATATACATACCTTTCATAAGGTTAATGTATTTATCAGATTCATATTTCCAAAAACCAGTCAAATATCTGGTCCTGATACTATTTAGGGAAATCTTGTCACTTGCTGACATATTATATACCTGCTTACCCGGTTCTAGCCGAAGAGGTACCCCGTTCTATCCGGACAAACTGGAGAGTCTGCTACACCATACCCAGTTTTGTCGGAGAAAATTTATATTTCCCATAAATAGTATTTTTCTTAAATCATGATTTGGAAAGTGCATTATGACTTTCAACAACGAATCAGGAAATTAATATTTACCTGACTGATCATATTCTAAAGTAGTATTAATAAATAAGAAATAACAGTGGTCAAGTGTTATTGTTTATTTATTATACTTGCAATGTTCTAGTTACCATTCCATCATACTTTATTTACATAAGTACTTAGCTTATCTTGAAGCTTATACTAAGGCATCTTTTCTTAAGTTCAAGTCTAAATACTATCCTGTGTGCTACCGGAAAATATCAAATTCCTAACTCTTCGTTTAAACTTAGGTATTATTACAACACCCAATTGCTTAAACAAGTGGCTTAGCTCTGATACCACCTTCTGTCACGATCCCCGACCCCACCCTGGATGGAATCGAAAGTCGCGAGCAGCTAAGTGGTACCGGTGGTTATTTTGAAAAGTAGTGCAACGGAAATTTTGTCAGAACCGTGAGTTAGGAAAAATATCAGAGTTTAGAAAACACCGGATTTTTATTTATTAAATAGATGGGATAAACCCATGTTTTACAAAGGTAGCTTTAATAAGGGATAAACCCAATTACATAAAACAATATTTCTTAATTTGATTTGATTAGATTAATAAAATAAGCCACTTCTTGAAGCCCTTCAGTGCCGTATCAAACTCTTACTCCAATCTACTGTAATTACCTGAAACGCGTTTTAAAAATATTTTGTCAGCAGGAAATACTGAGTGAGTTCATTCATTTTTATAAAATGACCCTCAGTTATAAATTACAGCATAAGAGCGATTACAATGGCTTTTATCTTATTGTTATATGGCGCCGTGTCACCTCCTGGTGACGATGGTCATACCACTATTGGGTCTGGTCACCCAAATAGTGATGATTATCACTGTTAGGGCTTAATTGCCTAACCTTTGTTAGGGCTTATTTGCCTAACCCCGTGAGATCACTGTTAGGGCTTATTTGCCTAACCTCTGTTAGGGCTTATTAGCCTAACACCGTGAGAAATTAGTAATGTGCACAATACCCCACTAGCCATTGATTAATGTGACACTCTGGTTTTTCCCGAGCAACCATCTTGTATTGAAATTGCGTGTACATAATATTAAATGAAAGTTGTGATTTATCTTGATGTGCTATGTGTCGATAATGTGTACGTATAATGTATAAGTTATGTATATATATATATATATATGAATAAGAGTATTGGTGAGCCGAGACCACCAAGACCCGACTCGAGACCACCCAGTCTCGAGTAACCCACATCGGTTGGGCTGCAATCCTTGAGCCCACTCGAAAACCCATTAGGGTGCACCTACTTGGGTTGTATATAACCTATGTTGATGGCCAACCTTGCCACTTTTCAATCATCATTCTTTCACACTCTCCTACACACACACTCTCTCTCTCACTAAAACCCTAGAACACCACCACAAACCTCCTCTCATCTTTCTCTCGGATTCAACCGGTGACAACAAGGACTCTCGGTTCAACTCAAGTTGACGTTGCCATTCCTATCGACGAGATTCATATTGACGACACGCTCCACTTCGTTGAAGAACCTGTTGAGGTCACGGATTGGAAAGTTAACAAGACCCGCCGGAGCAGTGTCAAACTCGTCAAAGTACGTTGGAATGCCAGACATGGTCCTGAATTTACCTGGGAACGTGAGGACCGGATGAGAGAGAAATACCCCCACTTATTTCCTAAGAACTCTGCATCTACAAGCAGGACTTAAATTTCGGGACGAAATTTATTTAACGGGGGGAGAATGTGACAACCCGCACTAAACCAGGTATCCGTACAACTTAATTAATGATTAATTACTGCTTAATTACTGTGCTTGTTGAAACTAGCTGATAAACTGCTACCTGCATACTGATACATGCACTTACTTGCATCATACTTTATTTGCTGTCACTACATTATTTACATACTGGACCCTAGTGACAAACATGATGCACATAAAGCACAGTAGCACTAAACGGATACACAGTGAACATGCTGATATAACCAGCATCAGGCAGACACTGCCTCTAAGGCCTGTTAAGAGCCTCAAATATTTTGGCTACACTGGTAGTGAGTGTAGGGATATAAGGGTTGTGGTACTGCGTCTCTAGGAATAAGATACACTGATTCGGATGTGCCTAAAACGTACTTTAAGTACCAAACACAGCACTTTAATAATTAATCCAGCTGCTAGCTGACTAGTAAAGTGCCAGAACATGAGAAAAATAACACTAGACACTTTCCAAAGTGTCAGGAATGAAATGTGTCACTAAAAATGTTAATAACGACACTTTAAAGCTTTCGTAACGCTTTAACGGATTACTATCCAACCGAACAACCGGACTTTACCCGGAACATGAAAATATTACTATTTTCACTATTTATATTTTTCTGAGCCAGTTAGGGTCCCTGGTTACCCTAACACCCGTCATAACACGCTATATATTACTAACGGAGTTTAATACTAAACTAACCTAACTAACCTAACTAAACTCCCTAACTATCTAGTTACAATCGAACTAGCCCCACCCCCCACCTTATGACCGTCCCCATGTATGGGGGACATGATGGTACAAAGTGGATTATTATATATTAGGGTGTTAAGTATCTAGAGGACACATTAACCATGGGATAATACACCTAAAATTTGCCTATAAGTACATGAGGTTACACATAAGAACTTTCACTCCACACAACTTACCAAAATTTTCTCTCCCTCTCTTCTCTAAGTCTCGGCCGAACCCCCCTATGATCACCCACCCACTTTCGACTTCCATCTTCATCATTCCAAGGTGATACACACTTCAAGGATCGCGTATTAGGAGCTTTGGTGCACTCGGAGCGCGAAGGACCTCTACCGTTAGCTTTTATCCACGCGATTTCCATCAAGAATCTTCCCTAGCTTAGAGCTAGAGGTATATCACTTAAAACTTGTTCTTGAACATATCTAAAGTGGTTAAAAGGGATTTTTTCGGTTAAATATCGTTAACTTATGTTTTGATGCATTAAAGTCTAGTAAAAACACTAAAATGGTGGTTAATAGCTCATAACTTGTGTAAAAGTTGTAGTATTTGGGATTTGTGATTTTTGAGACCCGATCTATGATGTGGTAGCTCGGATCACCGTTTAACCCGACTTTGTAAGATCATGGATCTTCACATAAGCTCGTTTTTGGTTACCACAAGGGTTAAAAGGCGAAACTCTACCACACAAGATACATGAACTTGTGTAGAAATATTTTACTTGTGTAAAAGTGATTTAACTTGTACAATAGTGTTTAAAACTAGCGGATCTACGTATCTGCAAGTGGTATTTTTGAAGAACCACACTTTAAAGAAATCATGTTTTCCAAAGGATAGATCTTACACTAATAAACATGATTTTACAGACCACAAGTGTGTAAACACTTGTGAAAACAAAAAGATCCGACAAAGGACTAGCTTTGTCACTTGTTACTAGAAGTTGTAAAGACGAATTTCTCTAAACACGAGGTTTTTACAAGATTAAAGCTACTTTATATAAAGATCTACATATATAAAGGGGATTTACACTATAGATTCGGAAAAATTGCAAGTTCATGCGATTATGCAATTTACATACTTGTCGACTAGTTTGATGTGTCGAAAATTGTTGGATTGAATAAAGAAGTTGTTGAAATGATTTGTTAAAAGAAAATGATACGCTTGAAAGCGTGGCCACCTCCAGTTACAGAGGAAACTCTGGCGAAATTTTCTAAAAACCTAACACTTAGAATTATTTACACAACAAGTGTTAGAACTATTTTTGACATATTCTCGAAATATAAATTTCGCCAGAACTTTAATTACTAAACATTCGGAGGTGGGATTTTCACAAAAATTAACGTGATAAATATATTTTGTCACAACACTGTTTATGAGTATTTTGTGAAAATACATAAATATTATTTTAGAGTAAAAATAATATTTACAAGCGTTGATGATTCCAAAACTTTGCGAACGCTTTCACTATGAATAAATAAGTTACACCGGTAATTACATTACCACACGATTGTTAAAACGTAACTTACGCACATGTATTGTATCCCCCATCCTTGGGATGGATTATAACTACCAAGTGTATACAGAACATAAACACGAAATAGTTGTCTAACTATTTCCCGAAAACTTAAACAATAAAGCTAAGGCACGGCCATCCGTCTAATAGAATTAGCACTTGTAGGTCGTTGCACAGCTTTCAGATTCGGAGACACTTGGTAGAGACGCACCGACTGTGAGTTCATGTCCCCCTTTTCTCTAACTGTTTTCAGTTTTCTTAACTGCGGGGGTGAAATACATGTTACTTTGTTTACAAGTACTATTATACACGGTATGATTAACGTAAGGAGGTTTTAGATCATGTGAATGGGTAGTTAGAACACCGAGGGACTCGAGCGGTAGATCTATCTGGGTGTAGCGAGCCCAGCTCTAGGTCCAACAGAACGGACCTCTCGGAGGACCAACAGAACGGACCTGGAGTGACTTGGTACCCAACGCAAAAATCGGCTAGGGTTGTGTCTACCTACTTGCATTTCACAACATGCTAATGGCCTTGCAAACCATTGGTGATCACAAGTCCTCTTACACTGCTACATACCAGGAAACTTTTATACTTACAAGTGTTTTACTTACTCACTTGCACATGAACTCGCTCAACATTATTGTTGATTTTTCAACTCACATGTATTTCAGGAAATTAACCGGATCTGGCGCGGTATGGAACGTTTTCCGCTGCACTTGTCATGGAGTCATCAGGGTTTAGGGGATGTGTCTCTTTCCTGGACAAGACACAGTCCTTAAACCACGTTTATGTTATGTTATAAGTTGTAATGTCTACTGAACAAGGTTATGGTTGTATGTTAAAACAATGGTATTGTGTTTGATTTTCAAAACTTAATGGATGACTTGCATGGTTTTTAATTCATATAGCTTGTTATGATTAAGCTATGGTATTAAGAAGTCACACCAAAATTAACCACGCTTCCGCAAAGCCAGGGTGTGACAGCTTGGTATCAGAGCTCTGATCATAGCGAACTAGGATTCTTTCTCGAGTCTAGACTATGATCACTAGGGCTCTCACGAAAACATTTTTCTGCATACCACTTAAGTCCAGATCCAAAACTTTTTACAAACAAATGTTGAGCACATTTTATTATTTATAGGCTCAGCTTGGAGGGCTGAGGATCGGTCTGGAGGATCGAGGTGATCGAAGTAGTTGAGCACATTTTATTATTTATAGGCTCAGCTTGGAGGGCTGAGGATCGGTCTGGAGGATCGAGGTGATCGAAGTAGTTGAGCACATTTTATTATTTATAGGCTCAGCTTGGAGGGCTGAGGATCGGTCTGGAGGATCGAGGTGATCGAAGTAGTTAAGCACGTTGGTTTGTTATAAGGCTCGGTCTGGAGGATCGAGGATTGGTCTAGGTGACCAAGGTAGTGGTCTAGCAAGGCTAGGAAGAGTAGGTTCAGTCATGACGACTGAATGCTCGGTCAAGGAGACCGAGGATCGATCTAAGTGATCAAGGTGGAGGATAGAGCAGTCTTATAGACTGGATGAAATTGGCTAGTAAGACTAGGAGATATACGTGATACCTTACTTGGTGACTATGTGATTAACTGATTATATGATTGATTATTATACGTATATGTGTTTGCGTTACAAACGTTATGCTTTCACCAAGTACTAGAAAGATGGACACTACGAATCCCATGGCCATAGTATCAGACGACATAGTTTCATCGAAGCACGAGGTGTACATTTTCGATACTACCGGCACAGACAATGACGACTTTCAGCCCTTTTGCGCCGCCTGAAGTCGTAGCAGAGTCTACTGATAGCCATCTTGTTGAGAGTTTGCCCCTTGCCGCTTATTCTGTTGATGATATGCCCTCCCGACGTGGCCTCTGACGACGATAACAATCTACTGGAGGAGGACCCATTCGAGGGCAGGGCCTTATTACTGCTGGTATTAGACTACTGCACGCGGACGCTCCTGTAGGGGAAACTCATGACCATTCCCCTATCCCAGACTCATTTGAGTTTCTGACATCCGCATCTTCGCACATACAGGGAATGCAGCACCACTTACACGACGCCGACCCTGATATGGCATCATCAGCTGCACCGGATCCCGCACACAGATTTGAGTTTGATCGCGATAATGAGGACAGTTCTGTTTTTCCGCTTGGTGATTGATCCAGACCATGACATTGAGTTCATGCACTTAGACCAGCCCTTGGGGGATCCTGTAGCCCTGTCGGCCCCTGTGTTTGTTGACCCAGTTGATTTTGAGATGGAGTTTTTGATTCGGAGCCGGCCGTGGCCCCTGAGCCAGGCGCTGCTCCTGACCCCGCATTGGAGCATGACCCTGTTCATGCCAATGCACCTACTGTTGCTCCTTGATTGATCATCTGCTTGGACGAGAGAAAATTTGGGGTAACTGTGCCAGACAATTTATTATTACGGGGGCCCACGTAATAACGATTTGTAGTGCACAGGAATCCTGGTGGACTCTGCGGGTCAAGCTAATGATAACCAATGCAGCAGGAAATAACTTATACACGAATGACCAAGGCGATGTAGCCTCGAGTTTATTCTATTACGAGCAACAAGCCAAATTGGCAAGCCTATGTGAAGGCTCAGAAATTTACTTCCCCACTCATACAGTGAGTATATTTGCGTGTGAAATTGGGTGATTACATGATGGCTTATGTTGCTATATACACCTCATAGACAATTGGAACATTGTCTAACACGCTTCACACCACTTCGACAAAAGGGGATGTCACCCAGGCATGACACAAACACCAGTACGTTGCCAAGGACAGAAGCCGAGCTGCAAGAACGCATCTCACCAATAAATGCACGACATGAAGCCCTCCACTCTAAGTATAACGATGGCATTACTGGAGATAACCCTCCAACTGGCTGCACCTATAAACAGTTCCTGAACTGCAAGCCTTTGAACTTTGATAAAACAGGAGGCACCGTTGCATTTGTTCGTTGGTCCGAAAAGACCAATTCCACTCTAAGAATGAGTAACTGTTCGCCCCAACAGAGTGTTACCTACATCTCGGGGATATTTCTAGATGGCACACTCTCTTAATGGAACCTCCAGGTTCAGACCCTTGGCACAGACGCTGCTTATACACTGAGCTGGGACGACCTCAAGGAAACGATTGAGAAGAAATGTTGTTTTAGGACTGAAATTCAGAAGCTTGACGTGGAGTCCTGGAAATTTGAGAATGGACGAACCAGAGACTCCTGAACATGTCCAGCGATCGCACGACTTGTCTAGGGTCGTCCCCTACTAAGTCATTGATGTCGTATAGTGGTGTACTTGTAAGCTCTACATTGTGGTCTCGAATTGAGGCAATACAATCGCAGTATTCTCATCACTTGTGATGATTCAATCTATTGTTTATGTCCCATAACATAAGATGTTATGTGATTGATTTGTTGATAGCATGAGATGTTATGTGTTGGTATTGTTGAATGCATACGTACGCTTCACTTGCTATGACCTAACCTATGTGAAACATCTTTTAGAAGATGCCGCCGAAACGCCCAACGCCAATGCCTACTAATGAGGCAGAGCTACAACAAGTCATTGCAGCTGCCATAGCACAGTACGCAGCATCTCAGCCAGGAGCGAGCGGAAGTGTTAACCAGGGCAACAACAATCCACCTCACGGTAATACCAAGCCATTTGGACCTACCATGAACTAGTTGGGGATTTTAGCGATGATGCTAATGCCAATCACATGTTTTAACATACGTGCAGGATGCACCTACAAGCAGTTTTTAGACTGCAAACCGGTCAACTTCGATGGCACAGGAGGTGCAGTTGCCTTTACCCGCTGGGCTGAGAAAACCGATTCTGTTTTACGCATGACTAATTGCGCAGAGGATCAGCAAGTCACATACATTTCAGGGCTATTCTTGGATGGAGCCCTCTCTTGGTGGAATCTGCAAGTACAGACTCTGGGCGAAGCTGCCGCCTACGCGCTGACTTGGGCCGAATTGAAAGAACTTATGCGCAGAAAGTACTGTTCTCGCGCGGAAATTCAGAAGTTGGAGACTGAATTTTGGCATTTAAAGATGGATGGACCAAAGGTTGCAGAATACGTCCAAAGGTTTCACGATTTATCTCAAGTGGTTCCTTACATGGTTACGCCAGAATACAAGCGAATCGAGCGCTTCATTTGGGGTTTGGCTCCCCAAATCATAAGTATGGTGACCTCTTCAGAGCCTGCGACAATTACCGAGGCGATTGATTTAAGCGTGGCTCTCACAGAAGAGGCCATTCGTCTAAACAGGTTTGGTGATGTTAAGGCAAAGGAGAAAGAGACTCATGTTGAGTCGTCAGGAAGTAACAAAAGAAAGTTTTCGAACTTCAAACAAAGTGTTAGCGGTGATGGTAAGAGAGGAGCACCAAACACGCCAGCTCAGGGTACGACTGGCAGTGGAAGGAAAGGAAGGGGATATATGGGCACCCAGCCCAAGTGTAATGCCTGCCAGCGTCACCATTCCGGTCAATGTGGGCTAAAAACATGTGAAGCATGTGGGAAACGTGGACACTCGAAGGATACTTGTTGGGTCCCTGCCGGTCGCGGAGGCTAGGGAGGATATGGAAATAGGAATGATAACCGTGGTGGAAACGGAAACCGCCCACAAGGAAACTACGGGGGTAACAAAAATCAAGGCAACAATGCTAACCAAGCGGGCGCAGTGAATCGTAATCAGGGGAATGATCAAGCTGGTGGTAATGGACAGAGGCTCGGATGTTATAACTGCGGGGAAATCGGGCATTTTAAGAAGAATTGCCCAACACTGAATCAAGCCCGTGGTAGAGTGTTCCAACTCGAAGCTAGGGAAGCACGCCAGGATCCAAATGTTGTTACTGGTACGTTCCCTATCAATCAACGCTATGCATCCGTTTTATTTGATACTGGTGCCGATTATAGCTTCGTATCGCTAGAATTTAAGAACATGCTTGGGTTAGCCGCTAATAAGTTAGACATTCCCTACTCGATCGAATTGGCTAATGGAAAGTTAGTTGAAGCCGACGAAGTAATCAGAGGCTGTGTTATAGAATTGGGAGAACGTGAGTTTACTTTGGATCTACTACCAGTCCAATTGGGAAGCTTCGACGTGGTGGTAGGAATGGATTGGTTATCCGGAAACAAGGCTGAGATAGTATGTCACGAGAAAGTTGTTCGTATCCCAATTGATGATGGTGAGACAATTGTGGTTCACGGAGAGAAGCGTGACACGCCGCTAAGATTTATCAGCTGCTTGAAAGCAAGGAAGTGTTTACAGAAAGGATGTGTTGCTTTTCTGGCACACATCGTGGATAAGAAGGCTGCTGAGCCAAGAATCGAAGACATCCCTGTCGTAAGGGAATATCCAGAAGTCTTCCCGGAAGACTTACCTGGACTGCCACCTCAGAGGCAAGTGGAGTTTCACATTGACTTAGTTCCAGGCGCCGCACCTGTGGCTAAGGCACCATACAGACTTGCTCCGTCTGAGATGCAGGAATTGTCAACGCAACTTCAAGAGTTGTTAGACAAGGGTTTTATCCGACCAAGCTTCTCGCCTTGGGGAGCTCCGGTCTTGTTTGTCAAGAAAAAGGACGGAAGTTTCCGCATGTGTATTGACTACAGAGAATTAAACAAGCTAACGATCAAGAATAGGTACCCTCTGCCAAGAATCGACGATCTGTTTGATCAACTTCAAGGTTCAAGCTTTTACTCTAAGATCGATCTTCGATCTGGATACCATCAATTAAGGATACAGGAGGAAAGTATCCCGAAAACACCCTTCCGAACTCGCTATGGACACTACGAGTTCCTCGTTATGCCATTTGGGTTGACAAACGCACCTGCGGTATTCATGGATCTAATGAATAGGGTTTGCAAGCCATACCTGGACAAGTTCGTGATTGTATTCATCGACGACATCTTGATTTACTCAAAGACGAAGGCTGAACACGAACAACATCTTAGAACCATATTGGAGCTGCTAAAGAAGGAACAGCTGTACGCCAAATTCTCCAAGTGCGAATTTTGGCTACGTGAAGTCCAGTTTCTTGGACATGTGGTTAATGGGGATGGAATTCATGTTGATCCCACAAAGATCGAGGCGATCAAGGATTGGGAAACGCCAAGGACGCCAACCGAGATTCGGCAATTCTTGGGTTTGGCTGGCTACTATCGAAGGTTCATCGAGGATTTCTCGAAAATCGCTCAACCTTTGACGCTCCTCACGCAGAAGGATAAGACGTTTGATTGGGGAATCAAACAGGAGGAAGCATTTCAGGTATTGAAGGATAAGCTTTGCAACGCGCCAATCTTAGCTCTACCAGAAGGTACTGATGACTTTGTGGTATACTGCGACGCATCGCGTCAGGGTTTGGGTTGTGTGTTGATGCAACGCCAAAAGGTCATTGCTTACGCATCACGCCAACTGAAAGTGCACGAAAAGAACTATACCACCCACGATTTGGAGCTTGGCGCAGTGGTTTTCGCTTTAAAGATCTGGAGACACTACCTGTATGGTACAAAGTGCACAATCTTCACAGATAACAAAAGCCTACAGCATATATTCAACCAGAAGGAGTTGAATATGAGGCAAAGACGATGGGTTGAGTTGCTAAACGACTACGACTGCGAGATAAAGTATCACCCAGGGAAGGCGAATGTGGTCGCCGATGCCCTAAGTCGTAAAGAAAGAATCAAGCCCATAAGGGTTAGAGCCTTGGAAATGGTCATACGAACCGATCTTTCCTTGCGCATTCGTACTGCACAAAAGGAAGCTCTCAAGGAGGGAAACCTTGAGGAAGAATATCTCCGTGGAATGGAAAAGCTTTTGGTACCAAACGAGGAAGGAACATTATGTTTTGAGAAAAGGATTTGGGTTCCTCTGTTTGGTGGATTAAGGGAAGTTATTTTCAACGAAGCGCACAAGTCACGGTACTCTATCCACCCTGGATCGGATAAGATGTACCAGGATCTCAAGGATTATTATTGGTGGCCTAGGATGAAAGGCGACGTTGCTGTTTACGTGAGCAAATGTTTAACGTGCGCTAAGGTCAAGGCAGAATACCAGAAGCCTTCGGGACTTCTGCAACAACCTGAGATTCCCAAGTGGAAATGGGAACAAATCTCAATGGATTTTGTTACAAAATTACCAAGAACGCCAAGAGGCCACGATATGATTTGGGTGATTGTTGACCGCCTAACAAAATCCGCACACTTTCTGCCAATCAAGGAGAAAGACAGTACTAGTAAACTTGCGGAAATTTACATGAGAGAGATCGTAGCACGTCATGGAGTACCACTCTCGATCATCTCTGATAGAGACGGAAGGTTTGTGTCAAGAATATGGCAATCTTTCCAAGAAGCCTTTGGCTCACAGTTGAATCTGAGCACTGCGTTCCATCCGCAAACTGACGGCCAGAGCGAGCGAACGATACAAACTTTGGAAGACATGCTGAGGGCATGTGTTATGGATTTGGGCGGTAGCTGGGATAAACACTTACCTTTGGTCGAATTTTCATACAACAACAGCTACCACACCAGTATTGGTGTCGCGCCATTTGAGGCCCTATACGGACGCAAGTGCCGATCACCACTATGTTGGTCTGACGCAGGTGATAGGCAGCTTGCTGGTCCCGAGATCGTCCAAGAGACGACAGACAAGATCGCGCAAATTCTTAAACGCATCGAAGCCGCTCGCCACAGACAAAAGGCCTACGCGGATCCAAACCGGAAGCATGTGGATTTCCAAGTTGGAGAAATGGTGTTATTGAAAGTTTCACCCTGGAAGGGGGTGGCACGCTTTGGAAAGCGTGGGAAGTTAAATCCGCGCTACATTGGTCCTTTCAGAATTCTGGAAATAATTGGGACAGTAGCATACAAGTTGGACCTACCTGCCGAACTAAATGGTGTTCACGATACATTTCATGTATCCAATCTAAAGAAAAGTCCAACTCAAGTTGACGTTGCCATTCCTATCGACGAGATTCATATTGACGACACGCTCCACTTCGTTGAAGAACCTGTTGAGGTCACGGATTGGAAAGTTAACAAGACCCGCCGGAGCAGTGTCAAACTCGTCAAAGTACGTTGGAATGCCAGACATGGTCCTGAATTTACCTGGGAACGTGAGGACCGGATGAGAGAGAAATACCCCCACTTATTTCCTAAGAACTCTGCATCTACAAGCAGGACTTAAATTTCGGGACGAAATTTATTTAACGGGGGGAGAATGTGACAACCCGCACTAAACCAGGTATCCGTACAACTTAATTAATGATTAATTACTGCTTAATTACTGTGCTTGTTGAAACTAGCTGATAAACTGCTACCTGCATACTGATACATGCACTTACTTGCATCATACTTTATTTGCTGTCACTACATTATTTACATACTGGACCCTAGTGACAAACATGATGCACATAAAGCACAGTAGCACTAAACGGATACACAGTGAACATGCTGATATAACCAGCATCAGGCAGACACTGCCTCTAAGGCCTGTTAAGAGCCTCAAATATTTTGGCTACACTGGTAGTGAGTGTAGGGATATAAGGGTTGTGGTACTGCGTCTCTAGGAATAAGATACACTGATTCGGATGTGCCTAAAACGTACTTTAAGTACCAAACACAGCACTTTAATAATTAATCCAGCTGCTAGCTGACTAGTAAAGTGCCAGAACATGAGAAAAATAACACTAGACACTTTCCAAAGTGTCAGGAATGAAATGTGTCACTAAAAATGTTAATAACGACACTTTAAAGCTTTCGTAACGCTTTAACGGATTACTATCCAACCGAACAACCGGACTTTACCCGGAACATGAAAATATTACTATTTTCACTATTTATATTTTTCTGAGCCAGTTAGGGTCCCTGGTTACCCTAACACCCGTCATAACACGCTATATATTACTAACGGAGTTTAATACTAAACTAACCTAACTAACCTAACTAAACTCCCTAACTATCTAGTTACAATCGAACTAGCCCCACCCCCCACCTTATGACCGTCCCCATGTATGGGGGACATGATGGTACAAAGTGGATTATTATATATTAGGGTGTTAAGTATCTAGAGGACACATTAACCATGGGATAATACACCTAAAATTTGCCTATAAGTACATGAGGTTACACATAAGAACTTTCACTCCACACAACTTACCAAAATTTTCTCTCCCTCTCTTCTCTAAGTCTCGGCCGAACCCCCCTATGATCACCCACCCACTTTCGACTTCCATCTTCATCATTCCAAGGTGATACACACTTCAAGGATCGCGTATTAGGAGCTTTGGTGCACTCGGAGCGCGAAGGACCTCTACCGTTAGCTTTTATCCACGCGATTTCCATCAAGAATCTTCCCTAGCTTAGAGCTAGAGGTATATCACTTAAAACTTGTTCTTGAACATATCTAAAGTGGTTAAAAGGGATTTTTTCGGTTAAATATCGTTAACTTATGTTTTGATGCATTAAAGTCTAGTAAAAACACTAAAATGGTGGTTAATAGCTCATAACTTGTGTAAAAGTTGTAGTATTTGGGATTTGTGATTTTTGAGACCCGATCTATGATGTGGTAGCTCGGATCACCGTTTAACCCGACTTTGTAAGATCATGGATCTTCACATAAGCTCGTTTTTGGTTACCACAAGGGTTAAAGGGCGAAACTCTACCACACAAGATACATGAACTTGTGTAGAAATATTTTACTTGTGTAAAAGTGATTTAACTTGTACAATAGTGTTTAAAACTAGCGGATCTACGTATCTGCAAGTGGTATTTTTGAAGAACCACACTTTAAAGAAATCATGTTTTCCAAAGGATAGATCTTACACTAATAAACATGATTTTACAGACCACAAGTGTGTAAACACTTGTGAAAACAAAAAGATCCGACAAAGGACTAGCTTTGTCACTTGTTACTAGAAGTTGTAAAGACGGATTTCTCTAAACACGAGGTTTTTACAAGATTAAAGCTACTTTATATAAAGATCTACATATATAAAGGGGATTTACACTATAGATTCGGAAAAATTGCAAGTTCATGCGATTATGCAATTTACATACTTGTCGACTAGTTTGATGTGTCGGAAATTGTTGGATTGAATAAAGAAGTTGTTGAAATGATTTGTTAAAAGAAAATGATACGCTTGAAAGCGTGGCCACCTCCAGTTACAGAGGAAACTCTGGCGAAATTTTCTAAAAACCTAACACTTAGAATTATTTACACAACAAGTGTTAGAACTATTTTTGACATATTCTCGAAATATAAATTTCGCCAGAACTTTAATTACTAAACATTCGGAGGTGGGATTTTCACAAAAATTAACGTGATAAATATATTTTGTCACAACACTGTTTATGAGTATTTTGTGAAAATACATAAATATTATTTTAGAGTAAAAATAATATTTACAAGCGTTGATGATTCCAAAACTTTGCGAACGCTTTCACTATGAATAAATAAGTTACACCGGTAATTACATTACCACACGATTGTTAAAACGTAACTTACGCACATGTATTGTATCCCCCATCCTTGGGATGGATTATAACTACCAAGTGTATACAGAACATAAACACGAAATAGTTGTCTAACTATTTCCCGAAAACTTAAACAATAAAGCTAAGGCACGACCATCCGTCTAATAGAATTAGCACTTGTAGGTCGTTGCACAGCTTTCAGATTCGGAGACACTTGGTAGAGACGCACCGACTGTGAGTTCATGTCCCCCTTTTCTCTAACTGTTTTCAGTTTTCTTAACTGCGGGGGTGAAATACATGTTACTTTGTTTACAAGTACTATTATACACGGTATGATTAACGTAAGGAGGTTTTAGATCATGTGAATGGGTAGTTAGAACACCGAGGGACTCGAGCGGTAGATCTATCTGGGTGTAGCGAGCCCAGCTCTAGGTCCAACAGAACGGACCTCTCGGAGGACCAACAGAACGGACCTGGAGTGACTTGGTACCCAACGCAAAAATCGGCTAGGGTTGTGTCTACCTACTTGCATTTCACAACATGCTAATGGCCTTGCAAACCATTGGTGATCACAAGTCCTCTTACACTGCTACATACCAGGAAACTTTTATACTTACAAGTGTTTTACTTACTCACTTGCACATGAACTCGCTCAACATTATTGTTGATTTTTCAACTCACATGTATTTCAGGAAATTAACCGGATCTGGCGCGGTATGGAACGTTTTCCGCTGCACTTGTCATGGAGTCATCAGGGTTTAGGGGATGTGTCTCTTTCCTGGACAAGACACAGTCCTTAAACCACGTTTATGTTATGTTATAAGTTGTAATGTCTACTGAACAAGGTTATGGTTGTATGTTAAAACAATGGTATTGTGTTTGATTTTCAAAACTTAATGGATGACTTGCATGGTTTTTAATTCATATAGCTTGTTATGATTAAGCTATGGTATTAAGAAGTCACACCAAAATTAACCACGCTTCCGCAAAGCCAGGGTGTGACAATAAAATGGTTGCGTGTTCTTCCTGATAAGATTTAACGGATGAAACAGTTTTAGAGGATGTTGAATTAGGCCTATCTCGATTATGAACATGATGAATGTGCTTGATGAACCGTATGAAGATCATTAAAAATATTTGAATATATGATGTTTGATCTGCTTTGATTTGGATTAGACAAGAAAACATGTTTGTATGAGTTAATTGGATAGTACACAATTTCATGAAATGGCAATCCTATTGGATAGTACAATTGGACAGGTTCTAGAAGGTTTCGGTCATCAGGTCGAGACCATCGAACTACAACTCGAGACCACATCGTGACAACTCGAGACATACTTCAGAGACTCGAGACCATCAAGGTCTCGACTCGAGACCGCATGATCTCGACTCGACACTGGATTCGAGACCTCTGAGGTTACGACTCATGCCAACACTACTCGAGACCAGAAGTCTATGACTCGAGACCTCCTGGTTGCGACTCGAGACCGTCTGTTCTCGAGTCGAGACCACCTGGCCTCGACTGGGCTGTTTATTTTCGTTATTGGGCCCAAGTGTATTAACTGTACATGCTTGTTACTGTTTAAGTGGGCTACGTGTTAACTGTTGCTGTTAAAGAATTTAGACGGGCCCAATGACTTAATGGATAATTATAGGTTGTGCATGCTATGTGATAGATACGTGTAGAATATACGTGACTTCTATATGCCCAAACCTGATCTATACTGGTAACCATGTTAGGACGTGGTGACCAACGTGTTTGACCAAGTAACTAATATGCCGAGCAACCCAAGGTGAGTTCACAACTATTAAAGCATGCGTTCCTGGTGGTTTTGGGAAACGGGAACTTAAACAACGCTATCCCCTCGTAAGGGATACAAACCTACTTTCTTCCCCTTAAATGGGACTCTTAGTTAATTATTGTTTATACGGAAATGCAACAAGCAACACTAAATGAAACTCTATCACTTAAGTCCCTACCATTTAATACCGATTAGTCACCGGGGCCTGGCGAACGGGTTATTAGTTAATAGCGCTATTTAGGTGTAACCAGCCTCACACCGACCCTTGTTACTGGGAACGGGAGTGAACTAATGTACTCTGGCAAACCGTCAATGATGATAGAACATTGACAAACGGGGCACTGCGGAAACGTACGGTTAAGTAAGTATTCGGTATTGGAAAAACAGTTTAGTCGCTTACTTATGGGGTAGCTCCCCATCGCATGTATAAACGGATAAATTAACTGGTGAAACAAGTTTTTGGTAATTAAAGACTGGACAACTCGTGAACTCGCCAACATTTTTGTTGATACCCTACTGCATGCTTTGCAGGTACCCAGTGACTCAGGAGCTTGCAGCTTGGGAATGTGTAGTGGTCGTCTAGCCCATGTGGTGGGTTTTAAATAATCTTGAACTATGAACTTTGTTTTGAAACTGTTTGGTTTATGCTTCCGCTGTTTACTTAAACTGTTATTTGAACTTAAACTTTTAAAACTTCAAACTATAATGTTTACTAACTATAGTGGTTGGTGAACATTTTTACTATTGACCAATGCTCAGTATAATTGGTGGCTGGATCCTGGTCAGTCACGCCTCCAAGCGGTGGTACTCCGCATGTGGATTTTGGGGGTGTGACAATTAAGATTACCACGAGTTACTCCCTGTAATTATAACATTTGAAAATAATTTGAGGTATTGTAAAACAGTTGATAAAAAGAGAATGATTCACATTATAAGCATGCAGATTCATACGGCAAAGTTTAGTCTACAGATAAGCCTTGATATATTGCAGATTTATACAGGCAGAGCTTAGCCTATTGATTAGCCTTGTAACCTAGTGCACACGAACTAGGTAAATAACTAATACAACATTTACGATAACTCACGAGATTAAAACCCTCACGACAAATGACAAAGTGCAATCACTTAAACATCCATCGGATTCACAATGAATGACAAAGTATTCCCCGAGTTCGGGTGATACTCAAACAACCTGTCGGAATCACGACTAAGGACAAAGTATAGCATTTAAACATCCTGTCGAATAGTTTCAATCGATCGGACATTGAATCGTAGCAGCGATCGAGTTAATACCCTGTATCGTAGCAGCGCCTAGCTACTTTGAAAGTGAAATTCGAGCAGAATTCTAAAGAATTTGAAAGTTTCGTCGACACAGAATGAAAGCCCCTGAGCTAGGCTATTTATAGCTGAAATTGGGTTCCCTCGCGGCCCGCGTAAGTCTCAGGCCAAACCTTACGCGGCCCGTGTAGGAGTGTGGATCATATCGAAAGTTGCTGAGTCACCGGTAGTTGCGACACGTGTGACGACACGTGGATCCGGATGCTTATCCGGTCAAACTGAAGGTTGACGCGGCCCGCGTAAGGTATGCTTAACCTTTACGCGCCCCGCGAGAAGACCAATATTCTAAATTTCTTGATTTTCGATCTGGATTGGGGTTTCAAGGGTCCGGGTTTTTACTTATGGTTTAATTTGGGACATTTTTTACTATAATTATATTATAAAGAAAAAGGGAATAAACTAGTGAGAAAAGAGAATGGACCCACTTTGTAACTTTAGGGTTCAACTAGAAAGCCTCCTGGTATAATTTCTGAGCTATATAAAAATAAAATATATAATGCACTCGTGTTAAATATAATACCCCTAATTCAACCTTGTCCCTATGTCACGAGACAGAACCCCAACGAACTTAGTCAGGCAGAGCCTTGACATGTGTTATGGGGCTCAGATCAATCGGAAAGGGTAGCGGTGATCGGGAGTTAAAATATTTAAAACGGGACAGGTCTTTATTATTATTATATTGTAAATAATAATAACAAAAATATATATATATATACATATGAATAGACAAGAAGGGAAATGGCGACATACAGGTAAATGAAATGAATTGAAATTTGAAGGGAAGGCATATCCTATTAATAGGAAACTCTAAGGTAATTGGAGCTTTACACGTATCACTGTTGAAAGACACGTAGGTGGTTATGCTACACATATAGGGCTGTAAACGAACCAAACGTTCGACGAACAGTTCGTGAATCGTTCGGCGGGAAGTTCGTTTGTGTTCGTTTGTTTATTAAACAAACGAACACAAACAAGAAATTTCATTCATTTAGTTTAATGAAAAAACATGAACGGAGGTCGTGTTCGTTTGTTTATGTTCGTGAACGTTCGTTAACGTGTTTGTTTGTGTTCGATAGTTCATTAGTGTTTTTAGTTTTTATATCTATTTAAATACTTCAAAATTCCGACAAATTAAATATCTAATAAGTGTCCGTGTATTATATATTCTGTTTATGAACGATTGTTTGTGTTCGTTTGTTTCCATTTGTGTTCATGAACATTAGTTTGTGCTCATTTGTGTTCGTCAACGTTCGTTTTTGTTTGTTGCCTAAAATTAACAAACGAACACGAACCATTTCATTTCCTTAACAAACGAACACGAACATAAAATCTCGTTTGATAAGTGTTCATGAATGGTTCGCAAACACATATATTTCTTAACAAACGAACACGAACAAGGTCTTGTTCGTGTTCGTTCGGTTCGTTTACAGCCCTATACACATATCCATCATTCGAACATGTAGCAATCTGCATTAAATTATTTTGGTCCACGTACATGTTACCTAACTTTCTAAATTGGAGTAAGTTTATAATTTTTTCTTTTTAATTATTATTTTATTTAATGTAAACGTATACTTATGTAACTTTATTTGATTTATATTTATTATATATATATATTATAATTAATTTAACTGCTTCACTTATTTGGCGCTTATAACTTATAAAATATAATGTTTTTAAAAAATAATAAATATGTCATTCGAACCAGAATATTTGTGTCTATATTTTGAACCAAGTTCTATTAAAAACAGAGTAGGTTCAAATATAATGTATTTTTTTATAGTTTAATTATTATATGGTTTCTAGGCCCGTCTAGGAACTTCATATTTCTTAATAGTCAACTTACCCGTAGACTACCCGTCTAATAATATAAGGTTTTATATACTTTTATTTTATTAGAAAGGTCACCCATATACAAGCTAATTAATTAATATAATTTTTCAACCAACTATATAAAATAGTGTTTAAAACTATTTAGGTTGAATATTTAAAAATAAACTAGTTACTAGTTACTAGTGGTTAATAAATTTAATCAAACCTGTAATTCTTATATAAAAATAGGAATGTTAAAAGGATACTGGTAAGAAACAGGCTGTCTGTTATAATAAGTGTCCACCTCTGATTTGGGAAGGGTATTCACCTAGAAAACCGAATGAGGAACAAGTAAAAAAGGCGGTCAATTTAAAGTTAGAGTCCGAGATAACCGATGTATTACCAGACAATATTGACGTCACGTTCACAGCGTCTGACACAGATCATGAGTCTGAATTAATAAAAAGAATGGTCGATCAGGTGTTGGATAGGGATGAGGAGTCAGAGTCGAAATCCGAGTCCGAAAGTTCGTGTCAGTTAGTCGGGAGTTCGAGTTCGTTCGAAAAGAGTTCGAGATCGTCGGGAAAACGGATGTATAGTAAAGAATTTTTGTTGTCAAAATCTAATTTGAATGATGAAACATTTGAAGTTGTATACACTTTGAATGATTCTGACAAATTATATTTTGATAAAGAGTTTCCAATAAGAAGTGTTCGATTTGAAAAGATCAAAAAGGTTTTCAAAATGACAGAAATTAATATTTCTAAAATAAAAGATCTTAATCTTTCTGAAAGACCTAAAAAATACACTTCAAGAGTTCAACAGCGTTTAAACAAGAAAAAGAATTACGGTTCCGGTTCTGATTTTCGAAAGAAATCAAACCGTAACGGTAATTTCAAAAGGAAAGGTTTAGGTTTTATTCTACCTGAAAATTATAAAAATGAGAAAATATCTAAAAATACAAAATTTGTTTCAGGAACAAGTTCGGAAGAGGAAGCAAAGAGCCCATTCTGGAGACAATCAAATCAATATTTTCTTGCTGAGAAGAAAAAGTATGGTGCTTATCAGAAAAGAGAAACAAGAACCTGTTTTAAATGCAATGAAGTTGGTCACATTGCATGGAACTGTCCAAAATCAACTAAGATAAAACAGGGAGTTTCTGGAAAACTGAAATAAGTTGTTGTTGATAAAGCTGAACCACCAACTGAGAAATTTAAAGTTTTCAAAAATTCAACATATGAAGTTGGTGAATGTTCTAAAAGTTTTTACAGGCGAAGTGTGAAGCTTGACAACCAGAAGTGGGTTGTTAAGAAGTCAAGTGTAAAATCTGGCGATGAATCTGATTCCACAAAATCAGAGGAGCCACAATTTGATGAGAGTGATGAAACTCAGTACCTTCAATGGATGATGAGAACTTTCCATCATTGAGGACTGAGAATTTTAAACAAAAGATTGAGAAGATTGAAATCTCAAATCAGTTTTATTCTGAGAAGGATAATTTTGAAGTTGAGAAAGCATTTAATGGAAATGTGAAGAAAATTTTCGGAAAGATGGTCGATGGGAAGGTTAAAGGGGTTAAAGACTTTTACGCTACAAAGAAAGCAACTTATATCCCAACTGAATCTGAATTGAAAACACCTAAGGCTGGTCAGGCTTGGGTGGACATTTTCTTTGCTTGAAAAACCTGACTTGCCGGAGATCCCAAGTTTGTAATCGTGGATCAGGAATCGGCATCATTCTTGTTATTTAAGATTTTGTGAAAGATTTTTAAATGTGTTTAGTTTTTACATGTGATGGACTATGCCGGAGCTTCCAGGTTGGTAAGTGTGAATCAGGAATCGGCATCTTTATTGGTAAAATGTATCTTTGTAGATGTGATATTCCTACAAGTGGTAATTCAAGGACATTAAATTGTACTTGACTTATCTTACAACTGGTACAAAGGTTTGTTTGTGCATACTTGCATTTGGTTAATCAAGGTCATTAAGTTGAACTTGATTGGACCATACTTAAAAGTGGTATTTTGATGGACAATATGATGAACCAAACCCCTAACCTACAAGTGGTAAAATTAACAAAACTTATTTTTCGGAAAAATCATTTTGGTAAAACAAACTTAAGTGTTTTGAAATCATAATGAGAAAATAGTTTTGTGAAAGGGGGAGTTCTGATTGTTTATGCCTAGTGGATGGCGAATTAATGCGATTTGATATCGGTTGTCAAGTTTTGTACAGTTTGTTTTCAAATTTCTGTAAATGTGTTTGCATTTTAGGGGGAGTAAATTTTTTTCAGAAAATTCAAAAACATTAAAAAATTTGAAAAAGACAAAAACATGATAAAATCAAAAACTGAGTTTTGGTGTCTAAGAAGAGGAAATGATAGTACATCTGTAGATAGTCACAGTATGCTAAAGAAATGTAATGTTTAAATAGCGTTAAACAGTCTCACTGATGATATGCCGATAGGTTTTTACACATTTAGTAAACTTTTTCGGGATATAAACATAAATTCAAACTTGCTTATTTCGTGGGGAACACTACTTGGATATATAGGTAACCCCTGAAATCTCGTTTGAAAGGTTCTTCTTTCTGATATACTAGGTCTTTATGCTCAGTGATATCTGGGGTATTATTCCGGGACTTCTGCTGAATGGAAGTTCTGACCTAGTCCTTGAATAATACTTTCTGCATTGCTTGAAATATAGCGCCACCCTCAGCATAAATGATAAGACAATAAAATTGCTAATCAATGCTGTTGTAAAAAAGATCCTCTAAAGGGGACACACCCAAAAGTCGAGTCATGATCTCTCTGCTGAACAGTAGTTCTGACCTGAGCTCTCATGATTCTTCATAATTTATTAACCCCTTACAGATATCATCTGCGGTATACTCACCTGTAAGACTGAATATTGGGATCTGGATACAGGAGTATATTCAAGAGGTGGGACACATGAATGAGTTTAAGTTCTTAAGACACCTAACTCATATCATGAATTAGTTGAAATTTGTGTGAAAATTTAAGTGGATCAGTATATCGGCAATCTAAGTGAATTGTTTAATTCTTAATGTGTAACTAAGCTCAACGGTACTTGTGACTTGTCATTAACTGATATGATCCTCTTGCACAAACTCATAAAAAATATTGTTTATAAATATTTTGTTACTGTATTTCATTTCATTACATTCAAAATTCCAAAAAGATTTTCGGTGTGTTTTAGCATAAACTTTTGAAAAACTCAAAAAGATTTTCGACAACTGATGTTGGAGAGCTTATTTTCAAAATTCCAAGTGCTAGACATGATGACCATGTTGTGAGGGGGAGTTTATGTTTTTAATCAAATGTGTTTTAAGCTAATTTACAAGTGGTTCATCAGGATTATCATTGATAAAATTTTCTGTTTGATTTGAGGGAGAGTTTGAGTTGATGTATACATGTTAATGTTTAAAAATTGTAAAATTTACTCTGAGGTAGAGATGGTGCAGGTTTGAGGAAAAGCTGGATGTGAGGCAGGTTGATCGATCCTGAGAAGCTTATGTTTGAAAAGCCAGGTTCCGATATTTGAGGACTCTGAAGACAAAGCATGAGCCAGGCAACGATCTTGAACCTGTGAACGCCAGACTACGATCCTGAAGCAAATGATGCTGATGAACTCAAGAAATACCAGCACATTGTTAGGGGGAGTCTGTTGATGTTGATTGGAAAGAAAAGCCCAAAGACTGATAGAGACTGAAGTTGCAAAGACTCGACATGTGAGACTCGTCAACATCTGAGGGGGAGTCTGTTAGTGCATACATCTGTCGACTTCGTCTTGTATCGAGTCTTAGTCTAGATATGTTAGATCAGGGCACGTAGTTCAGGAAAATAGAGTTTTAGAGTTGATTTCCCACGAAATGTTGATTTCCCACGAAATGAACATTGCACTTTCATGGGGAATCAGAATCTCTATAAATAGGCTAGTGACCATTTCATTTGGTGGTGAATCAGAATATTGTACCGAGGTGCTGCCGGTTTTCCTGTTGATTGTACAAGCTGTTAGATCAATACAAAAGCTGTTTAAATTGAATTACTAGCTGTTTCTACATCAGTTTCTTGTTTTCCGCACCTAAAACTGATTAAAACTCCTCTGATAGACTCATTCGGGTCCGTACACGATCCTACAATTCTAGATTCTGGAAAACCCAAAATTTCACAGCTAAAAACACGCCTTTAGTGAAAAGATATGTAAATTGATTTAATTGTCTAATGGGTTAAAGATTCAATAAAAAAGGAAATGACATCATATCAAACCCAAATATCATGTCATGATTTATCTTAAAAATGATTTTAAGGCTCATCCTTTGATAAATTTTATATCATAACCACTGAATATTTCAGATTTTATTTTTAAAAAATCGACAAAACATTTTTGTTCCTCATATTTCTTGATATTTTTTAGTTCCTAACGTTTTGCGTGCACCAAGCATATGTATACGTATTTGGAAAATAAAACTGACTTGCCTAGGCTAACAGGATCCTCTAGCTTCTCAATTCTCTTGTGATTTCTAAGTGTAATAGTAGCATGGTAATCCCAGATTTAAGCATCCCAACACCAGGACAATCCAAAAGTTTAACATGCTTGTTTAACTGTACTTCTTACATGGTTCTTGTTAGTCCAGGTGTGGCCCCAACGTTGACAACATGATATATCTTTAAACTATTAATGAGACGGCTCTTACCTACGCATTTGGCAGGCCCACTACACTGGCGGTGATTGATTTTTTAAGCTGTAATGGAAAAAAATTACAATTGACTGAAACTAACTATAACAGTTAAAATGTAACGATTGAAGGTAACCTTAACCAGCTTGAGATCAGGGAAAAAAATAAAAAATAAAACTATAGAAGGTAACCTTAACGAGCTTGAGAGAATCATAAAAAACATGACCAGATGAGGATCTGCTAGTCATCCCTTACCTAAAGTGATTATGTGATTTAAAGATTGAAAACACAGTAGTGAAAGGAGCAAAAAACACTCGCTTAGACCCAGCCCAGAGCAGCAATAACGCCATGCGTCCATCAAGGCTCACAAACACATATTCCAGTCAAATTCTAAAAAAAAAACTATTTGAACGGGTTTGAAACAAACTCACCCTTTGCGCCTTAAGTGCGCCTAGCACTTTCGACAACTATGACCGAGAAGCAGATAATCAAGTGTAGGGCTGACATATCGTGTATACCCGTACACGATAAGACACGATACGATAAGACACGATACACGAAATCCCATACACGAACATGACACGATAACTTATCGTGTACTTTTTTTCAAACACGAACACGAACATGACACGATATACACGAAAATTACCTGTTAATACCTGTTACCATGAGTATTCGGCTGTTATACACGAAAATTACTGTTAATACCTGTTAACACGAGCAAAAACACGAACACGACATGCTATCTGAGAGTTACAGATGGAGTTTAGGGTTTTATTTTTTTTAATTGAATGTGGAATGAAAATAGAAAGGAATTAAGGAACCCACACACACATGGTTGATGAGTTTTATTTAATTTAATTTCTTATCGTGTACTAACAGGTATTAACAGGTAATCAGGTATTTAACCTGTTTATACATGAAAATTAACAGGTAATCTTGTGTCTACCTGTTTGGTACACGATACCTGTTAACTTCGTGTAGGTTCGTGTCGTGTATTCGTGTAAAATTGCCGGCCCTAATCAAGTGCAATGCTATCTTTTAGTAGATAACACTCAATATAATTTGTTGATTATAAACTTTAACCTGACCCCTTACATTTTAAACCAACTTTTTACCGAAGAGATGTCCCCATGAGCACAAATGATAGATGGGAAGCTATTCAAGTTGTGAAATCTTAAAATGAAACGGGCTTGCTAGAATTGAAACATTTTAGACAGTTAAATTGTGGTGTGGGCCTATTGTAAGTGTTTATTTTTCTGAGTTGATCGGTACAGGAAACTACTTTGCTATGAAAGTGATGGATAAAGCATGTTCAGTGAGTAGAACAATTTACAAGCCTACGTGACTCGTTTTCTGTTAGTGTTGTAATATTAGTCATAAATCTGCAAAGAATACAACACGCCCTTTCTTTTTCTAGTTGCTTTTTCATCTTTATGCATATGGTCAAAATGTGACCTTAGTCGCTTATAGATATGTGTATGGTCAAAACCTGACATTAGTTGCTTATAAAGAATTGATCAAGTTTATATCAACGCATGCTAATCAAGTTTTGCTATTAAAAAAATCAAATTAAGGAAGTAAAAATTCACATAAACAAATCAAATCAAATCCAATGAAAAGATTAAGAAGCCATAAACATCATACCTTGATAGTAGCATGTACAAAGAAGATGATAATTTACTCCGATTGATAAACCCCACCAGTCTTCGCTTAGTATTCCATCAATTATCACTGCCACTTCTGCTCAACATCTTCCACATCAATCAAATCCACTCTATTTATCCTTTACAATCACAAATTCATCATATAAACACCCCTTTATAATCACAAATTCACCAAACAAATAGTCAGATTCTACTGCTAAGTATCTTATGATGATCAGTTATGTTTAAACATAATGGAAAACATGCAAATAATACCCGATACATCAAACAGGCCAGCAGAGAATCCAGTCAGAGACGCAGCCATGGAGTTCGACATAGTTGTTAGCTAGATTTGTTTCCCCTTTAGGATTTATGTTCATGATGGTAGTACCTAGTTCTTTATCGTAATAATGGAGAGAGAGGAGGAGGAGGCGATTTTGAGTGTGATGTTATGAATGTCTAACCCTAATCCCTCTCTAGTAATCTCCATATATACACCCAAGGGGAAACCCATTTAGTTAATAAGGGTAATGGGACCCATCAACAATTACCAACTAATTATATTATAGGTTTTAATATATTTTGATCCATATTATATAAATGATAATGATGGCTACTAGATTAAATACATATAAATAAAAATATTTAATCTTACATTATCCCACTTAGCCGAATAATCATTTATCATGAGCATTAGATAAGTTTGATCAGGAGTTAATACTCATTTTAGCTTTAAACCAAGAACCGTAGCAAAGAAATACAATCGTTGAATCATCATTCGACTCAGGACCCCCATTAATCATACTACAGCCTCAATTTAAAACCTTATAGTTATGATCAAAAAAAGTTAGCCCTTTAACATTTGATTTGTATTTACATTTGTCTATATGTTATTATACCGGCAGAACATATGTTAGAGACATACAAAACCAAACTGGTGAGGAAAATTAATTAATAGTTAGTCATTCATAGTACGATATGCAATTGTACATGGTCATCAATCAAAACTTGTCTCTTTTATGAGCTCTCTTAATGAGACTTATGGGTAATAGACCTTTAGTTATAGGATCCTTAAGCATATCATGAATGTATTCGATACAAAGATTTAGTTTTCTCAATTCGTTCATAAACGAATAATTAATTTCGTATCGAAATTTAATGCAGCACCTCTCGAACTGTTACTGTTAATGGAGACATGGTAGCTGATTTTATCACAACAAGTCTTCAATATAATTTATATTGAGTTAATAAACTTATGAGTCCACTGATAAATTTTCAACAACTTTTAGTGACTATTGCTTTGTGATCAACAACATATTATGTCGTTATGACTTAGATTGTTGATATCAGTCCATTATGACTTCTCCATGAGATAGGTTTTATCTGCTGACATAAGGATATACCCGAAATTATTTTTGTCATCTTTGAATATTACAAAGTTAGAGTAATCAACCAGTTTGTGAGTAATATCTAAACGAGTATAGACTTGAATCTCGATAAAACTTCTTAATTAATGAAGTATAAGGAAATAATCTCATTTACCATATTATCCTCTAAAGGAGAGCAGTATTGTTTGTTACATATGTAAGGACCCATTTAAGGTTAAACTTATGGAACGAAACTAATGTCCCATTGGGCCTATCTCGGTATGTTATGATATCTATCGCGTACGAGATATCCCTAATATCTATTATATCAAAGTGTGTGTTAACAATGCTTTGACTTATGTAGCATATACTTGTCAAAAGAATGTCATCTATATAAGGACAAGTTTATTTTAGTTGCTCTCACTCATTTTGAGGTAGGTACATTAATCCACTTGGTTCTTGATGAAAATAATTGTGTTAAGATTTCATCGCATTATGATGTTTGCATTAACCAATACATGGATTTTATCGGCTTATAGACAAACTGTTAACCTTAAGTTTAGAACTTTCAGATTGTTTTATGAACATGTAAATATGTCAGCCAGTTGTTAGGGAAAGTTGTTTTAATGTTCATCTAATTTAGCTCAAAACTATTATAAGCTACTAGAACAGTGATGATCCTAAAAGAAATCTTTTATAAGACAGGTAAGAAAGATTCTTTGATAATTGTTGGTACACTTTATGTGGACGCGACTCGGCTCGGTTCGACTCGGTTCGGTTCGACTTGATTTCGACTCGGTTAGGTCCGGCTCAAGTCCGACGTCACGACATTCCTCCGTCGTGCGCCCAGAGTTCGACACGCGAAGCACGGAGCGCCGCGAACCAAGACAAGGTGACACATCACCATGACATCATCTCTGTGATGTCATGATGATGTCATTGTGTTGAAATTTCAAAGATTATAACAGAAACTTGTCTTGGGCCGTAACTTTCACTTGGGCCGTGAAGACTTGTTTGTGGACTTTGTCAAATACTTGGGCTTCAACACACTCGACGAAACAAGAATGATTAATATTAATATGTATGTCGACGAAACAAGGTGTGTTTCGTCGACTTTGTTGTTTCGTCGTGGCCTTTATGCGTTTCGTCATGGTCTGTGTCTGTGTCTAGTATAAATAGCTCTCATAGTTTCTGTGTGAAACTTGGACGAGAGATGAGAGCTGTGAGACTTTGAGAGAGAGTCTGTAAACACTGTTTGTATCCGTTCTCGTCCCTAATCAATAGATATTGAATCTTTGGTTACGTGTGTGTTTTACACTTTGTTTGGTTTGCACCGTCACGGGGATTCCGCACCCGTTACCGTGTTTGTGATAAACAAGGATAGGTTTTCGTTATCGATCCACCGGAAAAACGGGACCTACAATAATTTATCTCTTCCAGAGTATAACCTTTGACAATCAATCATGCTTCTTCGTGTCTTAACGTTTATATCAAGATTTGGTTTAGTTATGAACACTCTTAGGTAATTCAATCAAATCCCAAACGTTATACGAACACATAAAATCTGTTTTACTAGAAAACAGTTTTATTCCATTTAGAAGATTGATTACGCTAATGGCTTAATTAGAGGAGATAGGATCAATAAACTTTTCCAAAATCCATTTCAACTTCAGTTAGGGAGGTTATGTAATCATCAAGGTTAGTAGCTTTTTAAACCAAGATGACCTCCTGAGTTGATTATTGGATTTATTAGAAGTTTTAGTTTTATGGATTAGCTCTTGGTTAGGTTGCTATCATTTTTAGAATTCTAAGTTTGTACGAGTTGGTGCAGTATGGTGTATAAGAAGTGTAATCAGAGTTAAATTCAGATTAAAATTTAATGACTCTCTTCCCCCCGCCTCTTGTATTCCTTGCAAGTCATGATAAGGACTTTGACTACTCCCACTGACCTTAGAAATCTTCAGGAACTCAGCATGCTTAGGGTCAATATTTAACGACCAACAGATTCTAATAGAGAAAAACAAATTAAGGACGTTAGTCGTTGTAGTTTCTCTTGTTGAGGATTATGTTAGTTTAGGTAAGAAATCTAAGTGTGCCCACAATTAAGAAACAATGAAACTTTTGTAAGAGTAGCATTAGATTTTAAGGAGACAAGTTTTGATGGAACAATGTCGAGATGGAGCAGTGTCTTGTATAAGAGGTGTAAATTGAAGTAATCTGAAGTTTTCACTCCCCCACCTCTTGCAACTATTGCAAGTTATTATTAAGACACTTAATGCTCCCACTGATCTTTGATATCTCTAGAAATGCTACAAGAGAAGTTTCAATGAGGTACTGACATTGGAACCTATCATATATATATATTAGACTTTATTTGATTTCCTTAATGTCCACATGTCATAAGAAACTTAGGGATATATTTAATAGAAATCTTATTAAGTATACATATGAATAGATTTCTTTTAAGTCTGTGACCCATATGAGACAATTTAGATACAAGTTGATAGTCTTTAATTGATAAATGAATTATATCTGAATATTCCATTTGGAATCAGTTCCACGAATGTCAATGAATAACTTATGGTGGACCTATACTTAAGCCAAGTAATTATTTAGGGCTTTTAACATCATGATTTAAAATCACTTAGAATGAGATATTAGATAAAAAAAACATCCTCGTTAACTATGTCATGATTTCTCATGAATTTCGGTTATAATGGATGAAATTTATAGGTCTCATTTTTCTTTTGTCAAATTCTCATTTGCATGATAACAAAAGTTGTGAAAGTGAAAGGTATCATCTAGTTTCATCTTATTAATGTTTCTATCCATATATTGAGAACAAATAAAATGAGAGTTGAAGGTAAGTGTGACTTTATGTTGGCTATGTAAACCTCACAACTGTCATAATATAGCTTTAGTATTGATACTAAATTCTGATTAATTTCCAGAATATGTAAGGTATCATAAAGCGTAATTAGAAGACAACTTTTCATGGTTCTTATAGCCTTAAGATTTAATTTTGTCACTAACTCTCATGTTAGTTATTTGTTGAACTCTAGTAAGGAAACATATATAACTAGAGTCAACTTATCATGTGTTAATTGGAATATTAAGATTAGCAGACTTAAATATCATTAGTAGGCGACTACCTAATTAATTCATCCAACTGTTCTTTTGAATTATGGATAGT
Organism: Helianthus tuberosus; assembly: GCA_030545235.1. NCBI lineage: Eukaryota > Viridiplantae > Streptophyta > Magnoliopsida > Asterales > Asteraceae > Helianthus > Helianthus tuberosus. Next base: position 142,427,591 of record CM060412.1, on the reverse strand, counting down.
CTCGTTGCTAATGCCTAGTCTAATGGCATAATTATGCAGTGAGATTCTCCTTTGAAGAACCATAGGGTTGGAATTTTGTACTTGTATTTTGACTATGGACCTTAGAAGTATCCTCTTTCAAAGGTTTTAGTGGTTGTAAGGTGAATAACATCTTATTTTCCAGTTTCTAACATTTCTTTCTATGTACATATGTTGCTTATCAACACCCTCATTTTCCTTTGGTACTTTTGAGTGTTATAGTTTATTTTTAATGCATCAAAATGTACAAGTAATGTACTGGAAAAAATGTACTTATTTCCATGTGTAAGCCCTTAATTTTATGGGTCATGGTATTGTACATTATAATGTATTCACATATACCACTTAACCTTATAGTAAAAAATTAGGGCAATTACATATATCCCCCCTACAAACTTCATAAATTACGTATATACCCAACTCAAAATTTAATTTACATATGTCCCCTCTTAAAAAGTGAAAAATATCAAATATACCCATTTTGATTTATTTTAATAAAATTATTTTAAAATTTTACTATTTTGCCCTTTTTACTAAAACTTAAAAACTTCTCTTGATCTTAAGAAACCTATAAACCCCAATTATCAGGTCCGTCAACACAATATCATGAACAATTTACGTTTCAAGATCAGAAATTTATCAACTAATCTACTCAGTAAAGAAGACGAATCAATTGTATAGTGATCTAGGACCAGATCTCAAGCCAATAATCAAGAAAATCTGAAATCAAAAAGTCAATAGCCAAAACGACAACACGAACGAAGATCAGTCATGCAACTCAATTCCCAAATCGTTTTCAACAACAACAAAAAAAGCAATTCGATTGACATCTGGAAAATCAAAGGAGATTCAATGACCGTTCCAAATTCCAAAACAAGTTGGAGAAAGCATTGACCTTGATTTCAAAATAGCCATAATATGTGTAAAAGACAGATCCAAAACCTAGAGGAAATGCAGAAAGCAAATCTATGGAAATCGTTAAAAAAACATGAAATTAATAAGGGAAATTGGTTTTTAATAAACCAACCTTTGCCAAATTGGTAATTAATAATCCCACCTACAGACTTGGTGTCTAATAATCCTACGTTTCATTATGTTGGTACTCAATAGACCTCCGTTAGTTTTTTTTAACTCAAGTTAGTTTTTAAGTTTTATTTATTACACAAACAGTCCCTGTAGTTATAATTTACTAGTTTTAAGTTTTATTTATTACACAAACAGTCCCTGTAGTTATAAAAAAATTCATAAAAATAAAAAAAAAATCAAAAAAATTCAAAAAAAATAAAAAAAATTCTAAAAAAATCAAAAAAAAATCAAAAAAATTCAAAAAAATTCTAAAAAAATCAAAAAAATTCTAAAAAAATAAAAAAAATCATAAAAATTCAAAAAAATCAAAAAAACTCTAAAAATCATACCGTTTCGACCCGGACCGTTTCGACCCGGACCGTTTCGACCCGTACCGTTTCGACCCGTACCGTTTCGACCCGGACCGTTTTCGACCCGGACCGTTTTCGACCCGTACCGTTTAGACCCGGACCGTTTCGACCCGGACCGTTTAGAACGCGTACCGTTTAGACCCGGACCGTTTTCGACGCGTACCGTTTAGACCCGGACCGTTTCGACGCGTACCGTTTAGACGCGGACCGTTTAGACCCGGACCGTTTCGACGCGTACCGTTTCGACGCGTACCACCACCACCACCACCGCACCGCCACCACCACCACAACCACAGCACCGCCACCACCACCACCACCACCGCACCGCCGCCACCACCACCACCACCACCGCACCGCCACCACCACCACCGGACCGTTTCGAAAACGGTGGTGGTGGTGGTGGCGGTGCTGTGGTGGTGGTGGTGGTGGTGCGGTGGCGGTGGTGGTGGTGGTGGTGGTGGCGGTGCGGTGGTGGTGGTGGTGGTGGTGGTGGTGCGGTGGCGGTGGTGGTGGCGGTGGTGGTGGTGGTGGTGGTGGTGCGGTGGCGGTGGTGGTGGTGGTGGTGGTGGTGGTGCGGTGGCGGTGGTGGTGGCGGTGGTGGTGGTGGTGGCGGTGGTGGTGGTGGTGGTGCGGTGGTGGTGGTGGTGGTGGTGGTGGCGGTGCGGTGGTGGTGGTGGTGGCGGTGCGGTGGTGGTGGTGGTGGTGGTGGTATGATTTTTAGAGTTTTTTTGAATTTTTTTGATTTTTTTAGAATTTTTTCGAATTATTTTGATTTTTTTAGAATTTTTTTGATTTTTTTAGAATTTTTTTGATTTTTTTTGAATTTTTTTGAATTTTTTTTATTTTTATGAATTTTTTTATAACTACAGGGACTGTTTGTGTAATAAATAAAACTTAAAACTAGTAAATTATAACTACAGGGACTGTTTGTGTAATAAATAAAACTTGAAAACTAACTTGAGTTAAAAAAAACTAACGGAGGTCTATTGAGTACCAACATAATGAAACGTAGGATTATTAGACACCAAGTCTGTAGGTGGGATTATTAATTACCAATTTGGCAAAGGTTGGTTTATTAAAAACCAATTTCACAATTAATAAAGGGAAATTGGAGGATCTGGTCCACATGTTAAATGCTTTGATGCAAGAGAAAAACAAAAAGGAAAGATGAATCACACTTTTATTCGTAGTATGCAGTTATAACAATGAGGGAGAGGGAGAGAGAGGTGGAGAGATGCTGGAGTGTTAAGTTATAAAAAGGGTATTTTTGTCATATAAGGTAATATTATAGAAGAAGGGGAAATGTGTAATTTAAATTTTGAATTGGGTATATATGTAATTAGGTTTTAAAATAAGGGGATATATGTAATTCCCCCTAAAAAATTTAAATGAAGGCATGCATCTTAGGAGTTCTTGTGATTATTCCACAGATAATAGATTAGCCTTAGGAAAAACTTAATCAGTAATAACTTTAGCGATAACATTTTGTTAGAGAGTTCTTGATTATCATAAAAGACATCATGTTCGATTTATCCTATTCATATGCTCTACTTTTCTTCTGTAGCACTTTTATCAGAAGAGAGCAATAAGATTATCGTGTCTTAATAGATAATCAAGGATTTAATTTACAAGTTAATTTTGTAGAAACTTTAAGAAAAGCAAAACACATTAGGTTTAGAAATTCGAGTAGATGAGATACTTATTTATAGAAAAAAGTTATAGTGAGTTAAGTTATGGGTACTAAAAAATAAGGCACACAAAAAATGATCATAAGATTAATGAAGGATCATTAATGTGAGGATCATTATTCGAAGAAGTTGTGACATGTCTATTACTAACATCAAAATAACAGACTCATTTGAAAATTCTACTTAAACGAAGACAAATCACATTTGGGCAGAAGTGTAATCATCTAAGCATGTGTGCAAAGTAATTGTGATAAATCAGCTTTGGCCAGAAAAGGAGACTATCACCTTAGTTATGCACTTGTTAAGTATGCTAGACATGAATGAATTAAATCAGCTTTGGCCAGAAATAAGACATTCACGTTTGTAATGCATAATTAACATAGCTTTTATAATACTTGAACAATAAATAGATGTATCAAATCACCTTTGGGCAGAAGTGATACATCAGAAGCTCATTCAAGTTAAGCTTTTGGTTTTGTGAAAATTATCTGATTCTGATTAATTAAGTATTTACAAAACCAATTATTTAATAACAGCTGATAAAGTAATGAGATTTCGAGAACATGTTAGATTTTGAGAACAGGTTAGTTTTCGAGAAAAACTTAGTTTTTCAAGAATCTTGTGTAAGTTTTCGAGTTTATGGTGATTTCGAGTTCCTTGTGAAATCTTGAAATCAGTTGAATTCCAGTTCATTTGAAATTTCGAGTGAGATTTCGACTTTGTTATGAAATCTCAAGTTCACTTGACTTTTCAAGTGGTTATAAGATTTCGAGTTCCCCATGGATTTCGAGTTCCTTATGAGATTTTGAGATCTCTGATTTCGAGTAGCCTTTTAATCTTGAAATTTTAATGAGATTTCGAGACCCTTAATGATTTCAAAATCTGATAAGATTTCGAATTCTAAGTGGGGTTTCGAGATCTACGGTGATTTCGAGTAGGCTTATGTGATTTCGAAAATAATAAGATTTCGAGTTTTAATTAGATTTCGAGTTCTATGTCATATTGAAATCTCTTATGGATCTCGAAATCTCTTATGGATCTCGAAAATTGTTCTCCAAAACTCGAACTCTTTTGATAGATAGATGTTAGTTGTGATAAGGGTGAAATTCGAAAACTAAGGGATTCTGGTATATCATGTTTCTTGTTTAAAAGATATTTTATATTTATCCAATGATTTCGAATAATATCTAATAATATTAACAGATTTTTCGAAATCTTAAGGGATAAAATTAATCAAAACACAGAAAAACAGCTTTTAATCCTGAATTCATTCCAAAATAAGGGAATATATTCGAATTTCACTAAGAATATGAAGAACCCTAATTTTAATAAAATTCAATACTGGAACCGAAATCTGAAATTTAAGATGCTAATACAGATTTCGAAAATTATTGTAAGATATGATGTGATTAAACATCCGTTTAGAACATAAAATCCATGAATAATAAGTTTAGTCGAATTTATTGTTCTTGAATTTTATCAGATTTTTAGAAAGTTTCTTTTCCAGATTTCAATTTCAGATTCATGGAAACAACCAGAACTGATTGAGCAACATATGCTCTGATACCAAATGATGATCAGTTCTATTTAAACATAATGGAAAACATGTAAATAATACCTGATACATCAAACAGGCCAGCAGAGAATCCAGTCAGAGACGCTGCCATGGAGTTCGACATAGTTGTCAGCTCGATCTGGTTCCCCTTTAGGATGTATGTTCATGATGGTAGTACCGAGTTCTTTAGGGTTGAAGAACTCGTAGTAATGGAGAGAGATGAGGAGGCGATTTTGAGTGTGATGTTATTAATGTCTAACCCTAATCACTCTCTAGTAATCTCCTTATATTCACCCAATGGGAAACCCAATTAGTTAATAAGGGTAATTGGGCCCATCAATAATTACCAACTAATTGTATTATAGGTTTTAATATATTTTTATCCATATTACATAAATGATAATGATGGCTACTAGATTACATACATATAAATAAAAATATTTAATCTTACATTAAATATAGTCGGCATTAGAGAACTTCCATTAACACATAATTTCACCAATTTAGTATAGTTCTCACGACACAAAAGACGAGTACAAACTGTAAGTTGTACTATCAAACAAATTACAATAAACAGAAACAAAAAACGGAAAAGTTAATCACACTTTTAAACTGAACGAGCAAAAAAATTTGAGACGATCTAACAATATTCAAATTCATCTGCTCAAATCGCCCCTCCGGCTACCGCCGATCAACCGGAGACCGTCAAAACCATCAATTTTAGCATAAAAGTTTGGTGACCACCATCCTTTGGGAGCGATTTGTTTCATGGTAGCAAGAAAAAAATAGGATGCCCGATCGAGTAAAGAGAGAAGAATCGCCGGCGACCAGTGGAATTTCTTCATAGTTTTAGTAGTTTTGAAGAGAGTGACTGAACCATTCATTGTCTTGGGTTATATTACAAATTTATTGAAAGGAAACTGAAGAAGGGGGCGATGTTTCAGAAGATGAATACACTGCGACGGGTGTGGGAGCCAAAGGTTTGGAAGAGAAAGAGAGAAAAAGTTACCTACTAGAAGAGCCTAGGAGTTTTAAAACTTTGGTGGAAATACAAATTCAGCCCCTCTAAAAAGGCTTCATTCTCTTGTACATGTTATAAAGTTTGTATGCACTATAAAATTACAATGCATAAATTATTTAGAATAACAATGAATTTAGACTCTTCACATGTCATCTTAATTATAGGTTACAAAGGTGCCGAAATCCCTAAAATGCCCCTAAAGCGTCTTAAATTTTTGAACAATGCACAAGTTTACCCCCTCTAAAATAGCTTGGCTCTCTTGTACATGTTGTTTCAAAATGTGTACACAATGTAAAATTGCCATAAGCGTAGAAAACCCAGTTTTCGTAATAAGATATTATTGATATAGATATAGATTATAGATATAGATAAGATATGTACATCACATTAACGTTCTTTTAACCTTCATTTAGATATCGTTATGTAAAAGTAATAAAAATCTGAAATAAGTTGCTTTTTAATGAATTGGTGCTATGTAGATGCTTTTTATTGAGTTGGTGCTATGTATATATTCATAAATACAACCACATAGATAAAATGCAACCTCTTTATGTAAATCGTAAAAGTCATAAAAATCTGAAATAAGATGCTTTATAATGAATTGGTTGTTAGATATTTATGTCCGGTTCGATAAGTCAACGCTACCGACCGGGTCTTGACCCGTAAGAGTTACACAGTGGGCAACGAACTAAAATCCACTTAACCTGTTTAACTGGTAATTACGAACTTATTACGGGTATTAACTGAGAGACGGGTACATGGACCGGGTGAGACAAGAACACTCCTCTCGCCACTTGTCATGCATGCATCCGTGTTGCGCCACTTGTCGCGCATGCAAAGAAGCCTGGCCACTTGTCGCACATGCAAAGAAGCCTGGCCACTTGTCGCACATGCATTATGCATGTCCGCCACTTGGCAAACATGCATAGACCTCCTTGTACTATTTATTTGAGGTTTTGGGTTTTGTTATGTTGTTGTTGTTGTTGCAAGAACTAAAAAAAACACTCTCAAAAGGAATACCCACAACTTGTCATCGGCCACCGCCACCGGTTCCGTCACGCCGCCGCTCGTCGCCGGCCACCGCCACCGGTCCCGCCGCTGCCGCCGCTCGCCGCCGGCCACCACCGCCGCTATACGGGTTCGCACTCGCATCACGTTAGTTCGTATCACTAGCACTTGTTCGTTGAACCTCAGTGTCTCAACTTGTTATTTACTAACCGAAGGTATATCTAAACCACCTATGGTTGGTGTTTTATTTCGTGTTTGCATCTCGGTGATCTTGTTCCATTGTAGATACACCTTGGTATAATAGTGTTCATATTATTTATGTATTGTTAACTACGCTTTCGTTGCCTTAAAAATGTGTGTGTATATATATATATATATATATATATTCAATAGTTAAAGTTCATTTAACTAACATGTATGCATGTATACATATTCATCAAAAGTGTTTTGACTAATCTTTGTAAGAAATAAATATATACATATATGAACCGGGTTCAAAAAAAATATTATACCTCGGATATCCCTTCAGTGGTATCAGAGCTGATGCTCACCACATGCAAGTCGAAACCGGTCTTTTTCACCGGAATAATAAGTCACAAACATTAACAGTCTAAAGTTTTTTATTTATTTCATTTTTGGGCAATTTAAATATTTTTGGTCATATGTTAATTGTTAATATTTGATTGACCAAAAATTGCCCAAACATACTTTTGGTTATGTTGAATATGTAAATCGGGCCCGACCTTGTGGTTGTGTTTATGTTTGGTTTTGTTCATATGGTTTTGGCCCATTTTGCGGCTTAAATTTGTAATAGACTATGTTATGGTTTTGGCCCATTTTGTGGTTCAAATTGGTAATAGATAGGGTTTTTGTCTTTGTTATATTTACTTGTTAAATATTGTTGATACGAAGACCCGAGGCAAACCCGAAGCAAAACCGAATGCCAAGAGAAGTCTTGGAGTTAGTGGGAGTCGCTCAAGACAACAAGATGCACTCAAGTCCATGTTGTGGTTTTTCTGTGTGTTGTGACCGTGACCCCTTTGATCTTGCTACTTGGCTCTAGCAAGATCATAATTATGCCCATATGATTTACATATTCATTTTTGCTATTATAGTTGCCTTTAATAAATGTTATTACACCTCAACCTAATATGAAAATGCATTCTTAAAAAAATGTTTTTTTAAGAAATGAAATCGAGTAAAAGCAAGTTCTAGCAACTTGCATTTTTTTATAACCACTAGAGTTTTAAAACATGTTTTTCTTACATCTTTAAAACTCATAAATTTAATAGTCTTGACTGTTAACTTTAATTGATTATTTCAAGTCGCGACAAACTTAGTTTTGTAGGTTATCTAAAACTAATTGTCCTGAGAGGTGAAAGGGTCCTTTTGGTTATGTCGCAAATTTAATATCTAAATTAACCGACTATAACGACCCTACTTGGTAAAAATTAAAATCAATTGTCTATGCCATCCTACTACTAGTAACACTTGGGGCATAATGCGAACCATCAGTGTTGGAGCCACAGCACGACACTTGGTGTCAAGTTTATCCTTCCAAGGTGCAAGGGTTTCGTCGACACATCCGACCCGTCCACATGTGACCGTTTTAGGACAACTATTACTTTTCTTCTTGTTTTACGTGCCCCAGCTGTCTCGAGAACAAAAGTGGCATAGATGAGGCCAAACGTATCAATGCAAGGACAATAGGTTATCCTCGCAGCCTCATAAACCCCGGGAGTTGTGCTTTTCTCACAACTGACAATCGTTGTCAGTTCGCTTGAACCTCTTTCTAATGTTGCGTGCTACAGCTGCCTTTAGAAAGAGCTTCTAACCGGATTCTCATTCCTTATCGTCTCACCTCACGAAATTAGGAGATATACATCGAAAATACTAATTAAAATCACTTTGCTTATATAACAAATGTCTAAAGAAAACAACTCCTTCATTTTCAAGTATATACTTGAAAAAGAAAAGAAAAAAATAGAATGACACCAGCTTTCTCGAATGGCACCGCAATCTGAGAACAGTTCTCAAGATGGAGAAAAAGCTATATATCTTAGATGGCCCAGTCCTTACCGAGCCTGAAAGTAACGCTACTACTGCTCGCAAGGCACTGGAAAAACATAACGAGGATGCCGTTGAGGTACCCTGCCTTATGAAAGCCACCATGTCTCCTAAACTTCAGAAGAACATGGAAGATAAGGATGCTTATGACATGATCCAGCAACTGAAAGGCATGTTCCAGAAACAAGCCCGACATGAGCGATATGACACCATGAAACAGCTCATAAGCTATAAAATGCTGGAAGGATCATGTATCAGTACTCATGTGCTTAAGATGAAATGATACATTGACCAGATGAACAAACTTGGTTATTCCACAAAAAGCAACCAAGTTCTAATGGTCAAGTTTGGTGGTGTTAAGAAGCCTAAAAGGAATCATAAGAGCAAAGGCAAGAGAAAAGTTGTTGTTGCTGCCAGAAATGCCACCAACAACAAGCATGTTGCAAAACCACACCCTGCTGAGGAGCGTCAGTGCTTTGAATGCAACCAAATGGGCACTAGAAGGGAAACTGCCCGCAGTATCTAGCCAAGCTAAAGACAAACAAGGCCAATAACATTGGCACTTCTTCTGATATTATCATTTATGTTATCAAACTTTTCACTGTTTCTAGCAACACATGGGTATTTGATACCGGATGTGGTTACCACATCGTTAGTGTCTTGCCTGAAAAGTGGAAGAAACTGAAACAAGGCCACATGGAACTCATAGTTGGTAATGAAAAGAGAGTTCCAGTTCTGGTAACTGGAACATTTTTGTTTTTCATGTTCTCCTTGCCTTATAGTTACTTTAAATAATTGTTTGTATGCACCTGGTTTGACCAGAAACATTATTTCAGTTTCTTCACTGTTTGAACAAGGATTCAAGTACGTTTTAATGGTTTTTCTATTTTAGTCTACTTAAATGATATCTTTTATTTTGAGGCTAAACCTCGAAATGGTATTTATGAGATTGATGTTCAAACATGTAATAACATATATCATCTTTCTAAGCGTAACAAAGCTGGTATGAATGAAACACATTTATGGCATTGCAGACTTGGCCACATAAGTAAGGCACGCATAAATGTGTAGATGCAAATGTCTACAGCCTTCGTCAAAGTATTGAGTCTTTTATGTAATTATGTTTGAACTTGTTTGTTTTGGTTTGTTATGTCTGCCTTCGTACGAAGGGTAGTTTAATAGGCTAGTTGGTTCGAAGTGAGACACTGCCTGGCTTCGTACGAAGGCCCTTGAGGTCTATAAATAGGGGCAATAGGTTCTCACCAATTGTAACTTTTGGCATTCTAATCCGAACTGCTGCCAAATATGGCTCTGTATTTTGCTAAATCATCAATGAGAACATGCTTTAACGATGAATGCTTGATCTTCATGTCTACTACACACACGGATTCCGCACGTAGCGTGTAGGTTTAATGAACCCGGTCAGAGCGCATTAGTCAAAGAGCGATCACGGTCCTCACAAAATGGCTCCAGTCCGAGGGGATTCTTGAATCCACTAGAGAGGACTCCTTTGATGATTGCGAATCTTGCTTAGCTGGCAAACTCACAAAGCACCCCTTTACCGATGTTGGTGAACGGGACCATGGTCTTCTAGGACTCATTCACACTGATGTACATGGCCCTTTCAGAACCATGACTAGAAACCATGACTAGAAAACCAGCTTGATAGAAAGATAAAAGTACTTCGATCAGATCGAGGTGGTGAATACCTCAGCTTTGAGTTTCTCAATCATCTGAAAGAGTGTGGAATAATTTCAGAACCCACTCCACCTGGCACACCCCAACTTAATGGCGTGAGTGAAAGGATAAATCAAACTCTACTAAATATGGTTCGATCGATGATGTGTAGAACTAACTTGTCTCACTCCTTTTGGGGTCATGCTCTTATGACCGCTGCCCGCATTGTTAATTTTGCTCCGACTAAAGGGAAACAAAAAAACCGCCATATGAGATATTGCATGGGCGCAAACTAGATTTGGAATACCTTAAAGTATGGGGATGTGATGCATACATCACAAGTGATTCTGATGATAAGTTCGATCCTCGAGGCGAAAAGGTTGTTTTCGTCGAATACTATAAAATAAGCGGATATTATTTCTACCATCCTGATGCAAATGTGATTTCCATCAAACGGAAAGGGACACTTTCTCGAGGAAGAACTTCTTAATCGAGGAACAGGAAATAATGTGGTTGATCTTGAAGAAATTCAAGAACCACAAACAACCGCTAATGTAGTCAGACCATCTGATCAAGAAGTAGTTGTTGCCAATGAATCAGACATAAACACAAGCGTTTGCAGAAGTAGTAGAATTTGCAAAGAATCTGATAGATATCTATGGAATCTAAAAGGTCCTGAAGTCTTATTAGTAGCTGAGTCTAATGACGAACCTGCTAACTACAAATCTGCAATCTTAGATCCGGAATCTGAGAAATGGCACAAGATGCAATCTATGCATGACAATCAAGTATGGGACTTGGTTGAGCTACCCCCCGAATCTCGGGCAGTAGGAAGCAAATGGATTTTCAAGAGAAAAACCGATATGCATGGAAATGTGCACACCTATAAAGCACGGCTAGTTGCGAAGGGTTTCACTCAAACTCAAAGTGTTGACTATGATGAGACCTTCTCGCCCGTTGCTATGATTAAATCAATCAGGATATTGCTTGCCAAAGTTGCGTAGTATGATTACGAAATATGGAAAATAGATGTCAAAACCACATTTCTTAATGGACATCTCTATGAAGATGTTTATACGGTTTGGCCTGAAGGTTTTGTCGATCCTAAGTATCCAACTGAGGTGTGCAAACTAAATAAGTCCATTTATGGACTCAAGTAAGCATCTCGTAGCTGGAATCTTCATTTTGACCTGAAGATCAAAGAGTTTAGTCTTGTCAAGAATGAAGATGAAGCTTGTGTTTACAGAATGGCTAGTGGGAGCACCATATCATTCATCATCCTGTATGTGGATGATATACTAATCATTGGAAATAACATCCCTATGCTTAACAAAGTTAAACACTATTTGGGATCTTGCTTCGCAATGACAGATCTTGGAGAAGCAGCTTACATTCTAGGAATGAAGATCTATAGGGATAGATCTAAGCAGCTTCTAAGGCTAAGTCAAAGAACGTACATAGACAAAACGATGAGACGCTTCAAGATGAAAACTCCAAGAAAGGAGATGTTCATATGACTAAAGGAACCGTGTTGAACAAATCGCAATCTCCTTCAACGGACATTGAAATTAAGCAAATGGAAGCAGTTCCATATGCTTCAGCGGTTGGTTCGATCATGTGTGTTATGCTATGTACTAGACTGGACGTCTCGTATGCTTTAAGCATGACCAGTCGTTTTCAACATAGTCCTGGCATTTCCCATTAGACTGCAGTAAAGAACATTCTGAGGTACTTGAGAAGAACTAGAGATATGTTCTTGGTGTTTGGAGGAGTGGTAGAGGAGCTCACTGTAAGGTGTTACACTGATACTAGCTTCCAAAGTGACCGAGATGATTCTCGCTCACAATTAAGATTCGTATTCACTCTCAATAGAGGAGCTGTCTGTTGGAAAAGCTCCAAACAGAGTGTTGTGGCGGATTCAGCCACCGAATCCGAATGTATAGCTACATCAGATGCTACAAAAGAATCTGCTTGGATGAAGTAGTTCATCAACGACCTCGATGTGGTTTCAAGTATTCAGAAACCAATCTAGGTGTTCTGTGATAACACATGAATCATTGTTCAAACCAAGGAGCCCAGATCACAGAGTTAAGCACATTCTAAGAAAGTTCCACTATATACGAGAAATACTGGAATGAGGAGACATCTTAATAAGAAAAATAGACACAGATCAAAACCTAGTAGACCCGTTCACTAAACCGATGACTCAGTACAAGCATGACCGACATGGGAATGCTATCGGTCTTAGATTGGCTAGCCATTTGTTTTGATTTAGTATTTGGATGTACGAACATTTAAACAATTGTAACTTTTGAATTCACCTTTGATTTACTGGTTAAATGCAAAGTTTGAATCTTACAGTTGTGTTCGATTTTGATACGTTTAATCCATGAATCTTGTATTCTAAATTATCCGTAGTCGGTCAGACTCGTGGGAACGACTCTGAATTAAGACTATTCTGATTTTGGACTCAAGGAGTTGACTTCCAAATTCACAGGCTTATTGTGAATGACGTTGGATGTAACTCGCATCAAATCATCTTCATGGGTCTTAGTCATAAGATGTTTTTTTATTTAGGAATACTCATTTAGTATCCTCTGACCTGAGATACATACTAGAACCTTCGTTTACTAAGGACTATTCTTTGATCAGTGTCAACCGCTGTCGCGTAACTGCCAATCATAAAGGCATTGGTTGGGAGTAGCTCTGAAGTTCAGTGGGAGTTGTATGTAGTCAAGATGGGATTCTGTACTCTTACATTATATGTAACAGTTAGACATCAGGGCGCCCTCGTTGATTCAAACTGGTGAAGTGTAAGGCCATACCCAAACTTACTGTGTGTTTGATTGGACCACTTTGATTCTTGAACGAGAACGATAATGATTGAACGCCATATGAGATTGAATCTAATCCATGTCTCATTGTTCAACTGATGTCTTTTACAGAAAGGATAGATGACAACGATTGCCATAAGTCTGTTGTCTTTAAGTAGCAAGCAGTTGCTGAGAGGAAGATACCTTGGTTAGTGACTTTAAAGTGTCATGACCTGTTGGGGGCAGCTATGTGTAGCTAGAGCACCGTTGGCTGTCTGTGTTGTGATCTTATCAAAGACCGTCCAAGTGGGAGCTGTTGGATATTTATGTCTGGTTCGATAAGTCAACGCTACCGACCAGGTCTTGACCCGTAAGAGTTACACCGTGGGCAAACAAACTAAAATCCACTTAACCTGTTTAACTAGTATTTACGAACTTATTGCGGGTATTAACTGAGAGACGGGTACATGGACCGGGTGAGACAAGAACACTCCTCTCGCCACTTATCATGCATGCATCCGTGTTTCGCCACTTGTCGCGCATGCAAAGAAGCATGGCCACTTGTCGCGCATGCAAAGAAGCCTGGCCACTTGTCGCACATGCATTATGCATGTCCGCCACTTGGCAAACATGCATAGACCTCCATATACTATTTAATTGAGGTTTTGGGTCTTGTTTTGTTGTTGTTGCAAGAACTAAAAAAAACACTCTCAAAAGGAATACCCACAACTCGCCGCCGGCCACCGCCACCGATTCCGTCATGATGCCGCTCGCCGCCGGCCGCCCCCACCGGTTCCGCCATTGTCGTCGCTTGCCGCCGGCCACCGCCGCCGCTATACGGGTTCGCACTCGCATCTCGTTAGTTCGCATCACTAGCACTTGTTCGTTGAACCTCGGTGTCTCAACTGGTTATTTACTAACTGAAGGTATATCTAAACCCTCTATGGTTGGTGTTTTATTTCGTGTTTGCATGTTGGTGATCTTGTTCCATTGCGGATACTCCTTGATATAATAGTGTTCATATTATTTATGTATTGTTATTTACGCTTCCGTTGCCTTAAAAATGTGTGTGTGTGTGTGTATATATATATATAGGGTGGGGTACTAGAGTGAACACTAATGTATTTGCGAACTGAGTGAACAAATCTTGGCCATTGATTTACACACGTGGATGGCTAGGATTTCATCATCAAATCGTAAAATACACTAGTGTATTTCATCATCAAATCCTAGCCATTGATCTACACACGTGTATGGCCAGGATTAATTCGCTCAGTTCGCAAACTACACTAGTGTTCACTCTTGAACCTAATCCTATATATATATATATATTTATATATAGGACAAAGATCCGTTAGGAACCACCCCTTATTGCGAGAACCAATGTGAACACAACCAAACATACCTAAAAATAGCTAAAAAACACACAAAAAAAGTTTTTTTTTTAATATTTTTTTATAAAAAATCGTTACTTTTAGTAGCAAAAAAAAAAAAAAAAAAAATTTAGTAGCGATTTTAACTTAAAAAATATTAATTTTTTTTTTGTGTGTTTGTTTGATTTTTTTAGTTTTTTTTTATTTTTTAGGTTTTTTTGGGGTTTAGTTTTTAGCATTTTAGCTTTGGGGGGAGGGGTGGAGGTTAGTTTTTTGGGGGGTTTTAGTTTTTAGCATTTAGCTTAGGGGGGGGGGGGGGGAGGGGTGGAGGTTAGTTTAGCTATTTTATATATAGAGTAGGGATCCTACGGAAAGTGTGTTTTTCATATAAAGTGTAAAAATTCATAAAACACAATAATTTCAGGCATAAAGCACACCTAAAACTCATAAATAATAGAATGAAGATTACTAAAACACCATATTCAAACTCTAATAGTCCATAAAAACTTCAAACACACCATCATAGAACTATGAATTTAAAACACAAAAGGCTAAACAACATAAAACACAATAATATTTGTCATTCCATAATCAGAGCCTTAACATCTAAAACATAACACAAAACCCACATACATGATGTTTTAGTAATCTTCATTATGTTATTTGTGGGTTTTTGGTGTGTTTTATGGTTATCATTATGGTGTTTTAAGACTTTTTACACTTTTTAGAAAATTTGGACTTTCTAGCCAACTCCTAGCCTATATATATATTCAATAGTTAAAGTTCATTTAACTAACATGTATGTATGGATGTATGTATGTATTCAAGTCTCTTAGAGGAGAGGTACCGGGTTCTAATCCTGGGAAGGGTGTAAAAGGGTGTATTTAGGTGTAGAGTTCCATTTAGCCGTTCAAAAAAAAAAAAAAACATATTCGTCAAAAGTGTTTTGACTAATCATTGTAAGAAATAAATATATACATATATGAACTGGGTTCAAAAAAAAAATATGATACCTCGGATATCCCTTCATATGTGATGGAACAAACATATACGTGCTTAAATAAACGAACATGAATGAATGCTCAGGAAAGATGCACGTGTTCATGTTTGTCCGTCTGATTAAATGAACAAAACCATGTTCGTTCGTTTATTAAATAAACAAACTTTTAGCTAAACCGTTTACCAACTGTTCACCGAGCCCGAAGATATGATACGCAATTTTCAAAAGCAACGTGTTGAAATATATTTATGAGAAAACAATTGGTTTTATATAGTCAAACTAATAACACCATGCTTTTATGTTCTATAAATAGCATGCATGTTGCACTCAAAATCCATATCCCCTGAATTTGTAGTCAATAACAAATATGGCTTCTAAGCTTGGCCTACTCTTTGGTATCCTTGTAATTGCAGTTTTGATGCAATTTCAAACGGTTATTGTTATTGCTCAACCACAAGTCCCGTGTTACTTTATATTTGGTGGCTCGTTGGTCGATAATGGCAATAACAATAGACTCGTGACGATACAAAAAGCTAACTACCCCCCTTATGGGATTGATTTTCCAGAAGGTCCCACCGGTAGATTCACCAATGGTCGTACCATCGCGGACCTCATCGGTATCTCTCTCTTTGATAATTAATTTTTTTAGACCAAGTCTTGTTCTTTTTTAAAGTATATAATATTTCCCTTTTCATTGTTTGGACAACAATTAACTTATCTTTTTAAGGGTAAATACTAAATACTAAAAATCACATGATATGATTAACGAGATAAGTTTGATTGGCTAAAAAACTCTACATGTTGATGTTACATTTCTTAGACTTATATTTTTTTTCTTTACAAGCAGACAGATGATACATTAACATGCTTTTTTTTTTTCTAAAAGCATATCATACATATGGACAATTGTTGTATTTTTATAAAGGATGATAACAAAATCCGTTGCTTGATTTCAGGTCAACTTTTAGGATTTTCTGAATTCATTCCACCGTATGCTACCGCAACTGACGAAGAGATCAGCACTGGCGTAAACTACGGTAGTGGTGGTGCTGGTATTAGACTTGAAACTGGAAGAAATCTGGTAAAATACACGGTCCTAATAACATTCATAGTGTATATGCTATAAGACCACCCGTAGTGATGGGTTTTTGGGCGTTTTATCCCAAAAAAACGGCCCTAAACGCCGGTATGACCGCCCAGGGGCGTTGTTAAAAAAAAAAAAAAAAAAGCCTGGAGTGCCCTTTAGGAGACCGCCCATGGCCCAAAGTTATGCAATTTTTAAAATTTTATTAAAAAAATACTACAGAAATTAAAACCCAATAATATTTACAACCTAATATTATTTTTAAACGCATTAAGCATTTTTTTAGAAAGAAAAAAAACTGACCTAATACCCAATAACCTATTTACTTTTTGGCCCATTCAAACCCATTTTATATTTAACCTAACAAACCCTATGTAGCCAAATTGAAACCCATGAATTTAGGGTCCAATTTTCAATTAAACCCATGAATTTAGAGATCTATTTTTTTTTCTAGTGGTATAGACCCCCGAATTCTCGTGGACAGCCCTGGTAACGTTTATACTATTTGTTCATGTTTATTTCTCCCAGGGTGATCGAATCAGCTTGGATAGACAACTACTTAATCATGCAACAATAGTCTCGCGGCTTAAGCTCCTACAACGCAACATCACATTTACAAATGAATACATAAAAAAGTGCATTTACTTGGTAAATATAGGAACCAATGATTATGTCAACAACTACTTGATGCCCCAAAGTTACCTCACCGGCCGCATATACACCCCTGATCAATTTGCAGCAATCCTCATTCGACAATACTCGCTACAACTAACTGTAAATATTCTGCTTGCCCTAATTTTCGAGTTTGTTTTTATTATCTTTTCAGGCTTGTAATTAACTTTTTTTTGTAACAAAATTTTGTTTACTTCGTATGACAGACTTTATACAATTTGGGAGCTAGGAAAGTTGCTGTGTTTGGTTTGGGTCCGATAGGGTGCACTCCTGCTGAGATTGCAAGGGTTGGCACTAATGGGAGACCATGTGTCGAGTCGATTAACAATATCACTATGTTGTTTAATGACAGACTTAGGCCTCTTATTGATGATCTCAACAATAATTTACCTGACGCAAGGTTCACTTTCGTCAACGTTTCAGGCATTGCTGCAAATCGACTAGGTAAAGTGTAACGAATTCTTATGTATAGTGGTGTTTCATTTTGATTCAAAACTCCCTTGTTTCTATTTTGTTGATTTTCATATATAATATTAGAATTACTAGCTTAGGAAATTACAAAAAAATAGACAGGTTTGACCCAAAAGTTTATAAAACATGTACACTTTTTTAGCCTTTTCCATAGTCGGCCAAACACTATGGAAAAGGCTAAAAAAGTGTACATGTTTTATAAACTTTTGGGTCAAACCTATCTATTTTTTGCAATTTGGACCAATCAGAATGCGCCAAGTTAGTTCGGACGGTTGAGGCGACTAGTACTTAGCCGGCGGCTAGGAGGTTTTTTTAGCGTTTAGCCAACAACTACAAGGCTTAGCCACCGCTTTTTTTGTTTAGCCAGCGGCTAAGTTAATTATTTGTAATCCCCCCATTAGTTTATTTCCTAATTATGCACATTGTACAAGTTTACTAAAATGTTTTTTTCTCTCCTTTGCTAGTCCTGCCAAATGTACCTTGTTGTCAAATACAATCCAATGGACTATGTGTTCCAAATTCAATCCCTTGCCCTAATAGGACTTCGACCGCTTGGTACGACGGTTTTCATCCGTCAGAAATTTCAAACAGACGTCTCGCAGCAATAGCATATACGGCGCGCTCTCCCTTGGATGTGTCTCCTAATGATATCAGTACTTTGGCTCGACTTTAAGATATAGAGATGTTGCATTAATAAAATAATGTTGTATGACTCTTCATATGGAAGATAAATAAGAAATAATGATGGCAATATTAATAAGATCTTAGTATGTGTTTTTATTTCCATTCAAGACATTCATAAACAAATTTTCCAAAACAATACTCATGTAACCAAAATAATACCAAAAATGAGCAACCAAAATTCGGGACTAACAAAACGTTCGCAACATAACCATTAGATAGCAAACGAAACAAAATTGGTCTCCAGACTCCAAATCAGTGACCAAAACTAAAGCAGTCGTAAAAATAGTCGTTAATCTTTAAAAAGTAAATAAAATAAATAAAAACTAGAAATCAATTCTTGTTGCAAAAATGCATGTGAACTATATTAACAAAAAAAAAAACACCGAAAATTCCCGTATTAGTGACCAAATGGAAATCGACACAAAATAGCCACCGAATATCATTCAGTTCGAACCTTTTTATTTACAGAAAATAAAAATAAAGTATTAAACTTGGTTGCAAATCGAACGTAACATCTATATAAAATAAAGTAAATAAAATGCTAGCTCCGTTGGTAATGAAAAGTAAAATCAAAATAAAATAAACTTATGTTAAATAAATTAGTATGAAAGAAATAGATAAAAACGATTTGAAAAAACTGCCGTACATTATGTTAAATAACTAGTGGGTGAGGATCAAATAGAAATTTTACTTTGACTAAGAAGTATAGAAAACAATAGAATTAGGACATGTGGCAAAATTTAAAATAAAGAGCAAGAGTATTTTAGTTAATCTTATCATTTTCTTCTTCCTTCTTCTACCCAGTAACATCAAAACCCACCATTTTCAACCATTTCTTCACATTCTATCTCAATAATCACTACATTATAATGCGATTTTCGTCACCAATCAATGATTCAAACACCCGATCAACGTGTTCTTCAGCTTTTTTGAAGAAAACTCTGTTTAATTTCATACAAAATCTCGTTTTTTCTGATGATTTTGAAGATAATCACTTGATCCATTCGATTCGATCTCTGATAAGTGTTTCAATCATTCAAATTTCGTCAATCGTTAAAGAAACCGACTTCGATCCATGTAAGAAATTCTTTAATTTCATTTTTATTATCTGGGTTTTTGATTTAGTCATTGCGTTTTACGATCTTGGCGGGGGTCCGGGGGCAGCGCCCCTGGTAACAGGGTCCCAGGGGCGGCAGCCCCTGGCGGGGTCCAAGGGGCAGAGCCCCTGGCTGGGGTTGAGCTGTAAATTGCCTCTGGAAAACTGCATTCGTATTAAATTGCTTTAATAAAAATGCATCAGAAAAGTTAATTTTCTGTAAATTGCCTCTGGAAAACTGCATTCGTAGACAGTTTTTGATCTTCTACTTTCTGGTTCAGACAATTCACAGACAAAACTATTGTCCAGGTTCAATGCGTTTTAAAGAGAACACTTTATTTGGTGTTTTTAGGCCATTGCGTTTTAGAACTAAGACATTTTTATGTGTTTTCTGGCTATTGCGTTTTAGAAAAACACATTTTTGAAGTGTTTTTAGTCATTGCGTTTGAGGTAAAACACATTTTTAGGTGTTTTCAATCCATTGCGTTTTAGAGAGAACATTTTTTTAGGCCATTGCGTTTTAGAAAGGAGACATTTTTAAGTGTTTTCGGGTCATTGCGTTTTATAAATAAGACATTTCTTTTGTGTTTTTTGTGCATTGCGTTTTAGGTAAAACACATTTTTATGTGTTTTCAGTCCATTGCGTTTTAGAAAGTACACTTTCTTTTGTGTTTTTAGGCTATTGCGTTTTAGAAATAAGACATTTCTTTGTGTTTTCTGGTCATTGCGTTTTACAAATAAGACATTTCTTTGTGTTTTTTGTGCATTGCGTTTTAGAAAAATGTCATTTTTTAGGTTTTTTTTTTCATTGCGTTTTACGCAACTGGGTTTTTTCCATTGCGTTTTACGCAACTGGTTTTTAAATTTTTTTTTCGGAAATATAGCAATAGTATAGTCGTTTTAAAGATAAAAAAGCGCTCGTTTTTTGTGCAATTTTTATAAAAAAATAATGTCGTATGAAAGAGTTATTAACGTTTAAAAAATGGGGGGAATTGGAGGAGAGAGAAACTATTGCCTTGGATTGACTAGAATGTCCCTAAACAAACCCATGTGCCTCTTTTCTTCCTTTCAATTTCTCTCATTTAATCTTAGCCCTTGATTAACTAAATGGATGGTCAAGATTACCTCCTAGCATTCTTAGCCAAATAAACTTCCTATTATATCCTAACCCAATAACTAGTATGAAAGAAATATATAAAAACGTACATTATATAACCTATAAAAAGGCTATGTCGGTGGGGGTCTTTTTTTATTTTTTTTTTCTTTTTTTTTTTTGTCTTTTCCTAGCAAATTTGAGTTTTGTTTTTTTTTTCTTTTTTTTTCTTAATTTACGTTTTCAGTCCTTATACTTTGTGTGTTGTTTCATAAATACCAACTTCTTTTGCAATTTACAGTTTTCATCAACTTTTTAACTTTACGTTTTTCCCCCTTCCACAAATTATTTGTGGTTTTGGCTTTTTACGTATTTTTTCCCATCTCTTGTGATATACGTTTTCGGCCCTTATGATTTGTTTGTTGTTTTTTAAATACCAAGTTCTTTTGTAATTTTCGGTTTCCGTCAACGTTTAAACTTTACGCTTTTACACCTTGCACAATTTTTTTTTCTTTCTTTTTTTTTTGTGGTTTTGTTTTTTTTTTTTTACTTATAACCTTTAATTTACAGCATTAACTCTTACAACCTCCTAACTTTCTAAATACTTTTTAATCAACTTTTACGTCTTTATTTTTATTTACGTGTCGCTATAAACTTAAGTTGACTAGCATTCACACACTGACAACCTTTTTACTTTGTAAATACTTTTCTAATCGATTTTCCTACTTGATGTAAGACATGTGTTAATATACTTTTGTATCGGATCAAAAATCGGGTCGTCCCGCCGCGAAGCGCGGGTGTAACACCCTAGTTAGGTTAAATAACTAGTATGAAAGAAGTAGATAAAAACGATTTGAAAAAACTGCTGTACAGCCTATCACAATATTTTATTTGAAAAGTAATAATATGAAAAAAAAACTAGTCGCAATAGTTTTTGAGGAATTCTATTCGCACACCAGCCAATCTATTTACACAATTTACTTTTTCAATACGGGTCATATAGGTTCAAAAGCCAAAAGTCAAATCTGCATGTGTTAGTCCTTGTCTGGCGGCTGGTTGGACCTATACGGGTCGTATAGGTCTATACGGATCGTATTGCATTGTTTTTTTACAAATTTTTGTATACATTTAATCATAGTTTTAACAAAGTTTAATAAAAGAATTCTTTTATTTTTTAAACAGAAAACATTTTAAAAAATTTATCATGTCGTATAGGTTTGATACATGTTTATTATACTATAATATCTATGCTATAATTGTATTATATACTACACTTTTTTACAATTTTTTGTATACATTTAATCATAGTTTTAAAAAAGTTTTAACAAAAGAATTCTTTAATTTTTTTAAACAAAAAACATTTTTAAAAAATTATCATGTCGTATAGGTTTGGTACATTTTTATTATACTATACTATCTATGTTATAACTGTATTATGTCGTATTATGTCTATACGGTGACATATTTATTAACTTTTGTATTGACTATTGATTGAATGAATATAATCACCAAAGTGTACAGAATATTTATAGATACAAAAATGACAACTATCACTGCAATCATTACTCCTAGATATATGCTTTCCATATGTACTTGGTCAATATTCCTGCTAATACCCTCCCTCAGTTTGAGCGGAAGTTGTGACAAACGGTCAAACTGGATCGGAAATTTTCAAATAATTGTCGTGATAGCCCTTTGGTGAAGATATCCACATACTGATAGGAAGAAGGCATATGCAAAACGCGGACCTGACCAAGACGCACTCTTTCTCGAACAAAATGAATATCCAACTCGACATGTTTAGTTCTCTGATGTTGTACTGGATTTTCTGAAAGATAAACAGCTGAAACATTGTCACAGTAGACAATAGTTTCCTGATGTATAGGAACATGGAGCTCTAGAAGGAGATTGCGCAGCCAAGTGGTTTCGGCAACAACATTAGCGACTCATCAGTATTCGGCTTCAGCGCTAGATCTAGAAACTGTGGGTTGGCACTTTGAGTACCATGACAAAAGATTGTTACCCATGTAGACACAGTAACCGGATGTAGATCGTCTGGAGTCTGGGCATCCGCCCCAGTCAGCATCAGAGTAGGCAATGAGAGATGAGCTGGGAGTGGAGGATAATCTTAATCCTAAATCAAGAGTGCCTTTAACATATCTCAGAATCCGCTTGAGAAAAGCAAAATGTGGCTCACGAGGGGCATGCATAAATAAACATACTTGTTGTACCACATAAGTGATGTCAGGACGAGTGAAGGTTAAGTACTGAAGTGCGCCTGCGAGACTACGGTACAAAGTGCCATCGGGAAGTGCGTCACCATCAGAAGCACTAAGTTTGGAGGACTTATCCACCGGTGTGGCATAGGGCTTGCAATCAGTCATATTAGCCCTATGGAGAATGTCGCAAGCATATTGAGACTGTGACATAAATAATCCATTAGAATCTCGTTGTACCGAAATACCCAAGAAATGATGCAAGGTGCCTAAGTCAGGCATAGCAAACTCCTTGGAAAGAAGCTGAATAATGGATTGAAGTAACTCGTTGGAAGAGGCTGTTAAAATAATGTCATCAACATATAATAAGAGATATGCAAGCTTATCACCATGACGATATATAAAAAGTGACGTATCACACAAACTCCCCCTGAAACCATGTAAGAGAATAAAGTTAGAAAAACGACTGAACCAGGCACGTGGTGCCTGCTTGAGTCCGTAGAGGGACTTCCGAAGTCGGTAAACATAATGGGGTTTAGTGTCATCGGTGAACCCCGGGGGTTGATTCATAAAAACTGTCTCCTGCAAGTCACCAATTAAAAAGGCATTTTTAACGTCCAGTTGGTTAATGGGCCATCCCTGGTAATGGCAATGGAGAGGACTGTCTGAATGGTAGCCTGTTTCACAACCGGACTGAAAGTATCTGTACAATCAATACCAACCATTTGTGACTTGTCATTCACAACAAGGCGAGCCTTATAGCGTTCTAGTGTTCCATCGGCCTTAAACTTGTGGCGGAAAATTCACATACACCGAATTACCGGGTGGGATGTAGGGCGAGGAACCAGTTCCCAAGTACCGTTGTCCATTAATGCTTTATACTCATTAAGCATGGCGTCTCGACAATTTGGGTCGGTTAAGGCTTTCACGTGGGAGGTGGGTAGTGAGGGAATAGATGTGGTGGTGGCCGTGTGGAGGTGATATTTGGGGTTGGGTTTGGTGATGCCGAGTTTGGCTCGGGTGGTCATGGGGTTGTGGCTAGTTGGTATCGGCTGGGAGGATGGAATCGGTTCTGGTTGAGGGTGAAGAAGTAGTGGTGAGGGTGGTTGGGACGGTGGGTTTGTGGTAGGTGGTGGGGTAGCCGGGTTAGGGGACGGTGGAGGTTTTTGTTATGGTGAGGCCGTGGGGTTGGATGTTGAGGGAAAGTTAAAGGTTTGTGAGGTAATTGGTTCATCATCAAGGAATTGGTATACGGTTTCGGGTAAATTTTGGGCAAAGGGAAATGTGTCCTCATCAAAGTTGACATGTCTAGATATGTGTACTTTGCCAATTGAAGGGTCAAGACAGCGGTAACCTCTAAAATCCGGGGGATAGCCAAGAAAGATGCACCGGTGTGAACGTGGGAGGAGTTTGTTAGGTTGGGTCGCGGACTCATTTGGATAACACGCACACCCGAACACCCGTAGGTGTTCATAGGTTAGGTGACAAAGGTATAAGGCGAAGGTTGGGGTGTTGTAGTTGAGACAGGTGGTGGGAAGAATATTGTGGAGGTAGGCGGCCGTGTGTAGGGCCTCTACCCAAAAGGTGGGGGGAATGTGTGCGTGAGTAAGAAGAGCACGGATGACATAATTGAGACGTCATATCATCCGCTCAGATCTACAATTTTGTGAGGATGTCTGAGGGCATGAGTAACGAAAGGTGAGACCGGTTGAATCTGCAAAACTTTGAAAGCGTGGTTGTCAAATTCACCACCGAGATCACATTGAAAGGCTTTTATATTTTTGTGAAATTGAGTTTGTATGAATTTGTGAAATTTAGCAAAGGTGACAAATGTTTCTGATTTAAACTTTAAGGGGTAGACCCAAACATAGTTTGAATAATTATTGACAAGTGCCATATAATATTTATAAGATGAATTACTTAAAACTGGAGAAGTCCATAGATCGCAATGGACAATATCAAAAGGTGCATATGTGAAGGAATTAGAAGCATTAAATGGTAGTCTTTTGCTATTGGATAAATGACATGAGTCACAAAAAGCAAAAGATGTCTTATTACATGGAAGATTAAAAGTACTTGAAAGAAATTTTAAAACTTGAGAGCCATGATGGCCTAGGCGATCATGCCATTTATTTGATGAAGCTGCCAAAAAAACTTGAGTTGGTGGAGTGAAGGGGTAAAGGTCACCGGTGTTGTCATGGCGCGAAAGAGGTTGTCTAGTCTTGAAGTCCTTCAAAGTAAAGCCATTATGATCAAATTCAACAGAAACAAGGTTATCACGGGTAAATTTACGAACAGAAATAAGGTTTTTGACAACGGTTGGGGCATATAAAATGTTTTTAAGTAAATAGGATTGGTTTTCAGTTTGGTGAAAGCCATTACTTGAGCCCAAAATTTGTAAAGATTGACCATTGCTAACAAGTATATTAGTATTAATAGAACTAGATAAAGGTGAACTGATTTTACCCTAATCCGCAGTGACGTGAGAAGAGGCACCCGTATCCATGTTCCATGCAGGGTCTGGTTGGTTCAGGGTGAGAGTCGCCAAGGCTGCACCAAGTTCAGTTGGTTGAAGCGGGTCCACAGGAGGGTTGGGGTAGGGTGCGGGTGCGGGTGGGCCAAATGGGAAAGAGTTGTTGGTTTGAGGCTATTGGGCCGTAAGCGTATAACAGTGGGCCTGGTTTGGATTCATGGCAGTAGGCTGTTGAGGATGAGTGATAGTGTTGTTGGGTTTGGTCCAAGTTGAGACCCATGGAGACTGGGTCAGGTAGGGACAGGCGGGTGGGCTTGGGTACTGATGCGTGTGAAGTGTCGTATATATTAGGTGTATATTTTAAGCCCTTTTTAACACTTATTTTAGCCAAGTTTTAAATTTATAAAACACGATATTTCACTAACACTAAACACACATATGGGCAAGTGCACCCATCGTTGAGTGTAGTATAGCGTTGGTAAGATACCGAGGTCGTCCAAGGACACAAGAGCTTTTAGTACCGGTTTATCCTCAACGTCTAATCAAAATAAAAAGTTTAGAAAAATGTTTTGAGCTAAGAAAAATAAAAACTAACTAAAATGCTGAAAATAAAAATAAAATAAAAACAGATAGACAAGATGAATCACTTGGTTCCGACTCGTATCTAGTATAACCTTTGATTATTTCCGCCCTTTTGCACATAATTAAGAGATTATCTTAGTTATTGTAGTAGGGCCCTCTTTTGAAGGTGACGTTACCCTCACCCCAGTAGTTTGAGTCAGCAAGGATACAATCCTAAAAGGGTGGATTATTGGAAGATAATGAATTAAGTTATTAATGCAGTATTGTGGTAGGCCCCGCTTTTGGCGGTGACGTTACCCTCGGCTAAGTAGTCTGAGTCAGCAGGGATACAGTCCTAAATAGCCGGGTTATAGTATTAATAGTAGTTAACTTATGAGGGGGTCAAAGAGTTTGGACCCCCGCCATCCAATACCGTGAAGTATTGAAGGAGGTCCTACTAAATTTGACCCAGGTCCATTGCAGGACCTCTAAACGCTGAACAATGGCAAGACCTTTACCAAACCGTTCCCTTAACCCCCGACCAGGTAGCCAACATACCTCCATATAGACCGTGGAGATATGAATGGTGAAAATCCTTTATTTTATATAGACAGTAAAATAATGCCAAGACACCACGGACAAACGATAAGGAAAGATCACCTTCAACATAAGCAACTAGTTATTAAAGTCATTAATACAAAACCAAATAAAAAGTGCAAAAGATTAGAAATAAAAAGTATTATACTAGACACTTTGTCTTCACCAAGTGATGTAAGAGACTTAGGCAAACATGGCCTTGATTGTCAAGAACTCTTACGATCAATCTTGGATCCCGAGACGACTCACACACTCTACGATGGACAATGGATGATGGTGGTGGATGATGGTGTTGTGATGGTGGTGGGTGGTGGATGAAGTGTGAGAGAGGTGGTGTGCCAAGGGATGAGTTGAAATGAATCCAAGCACTCCTATTTATAGGCTGAACAGAGAGCTGGGCACGGCCCCGTGCCCGTCTGACACTCTCTCTCCTCATTAATTGTAATTCGCAATTACAATAAATGCGCCTGCTGTACTTTCGACACGCCCCGTGTCCGCTGGGCAATAGAAGCTTCTATAGATTTGTCTTTTCTGCTGCTTCTTGGGCACGGCCCCGTGCTGGCTGAGCACGGGGCGTGTTCAGCCTTCTGTCTTCTCTATTTTGCTTTGGAAGGTGCCGTTGAGGGGTCGGGCAGTCCACTAGTGTTCCTTTCCTTGTATTTATGTTGGAATTAGCTGTCTTTTTGCTTCTTTTGTGTTTTTGAGCTCATTTAATCCTGAAAATACAAAAGGAAGACAAAAACACTCTTTTTCCAATATTAGTACTTAAAAAGGGTTAGTTTTATGCCTTAATTGATGTAATTTATATGTTGCATTTTGCACACATCAGGTACCAAGGGTAGGTGTTTGGCAGTGGGTTTTGGTTGTAGGGTGGGTTGTGAGGGTAAGGAGACGGGTAGTGTCGATATGTGTTGGTACGCCCACGACCATGACCATGATAGGAGGTCCGACCGCGGCCACGGCCACGAGGGTTGGAATGGTTTTGGTATTGGTCAAAGGATTGGGACGACTTGTAGGAGGGTGGTGGGGTGGGTTGATTATTGGACGGGTATTGGTTGTGGGCCGATTGTTGAGGGGTGTTGGTGGGAGGTCCAGTGGGGGCGGCTAGGGCAGTTTGTTGGCGGGCTTGTTGGCGCCGTTGTTCCCGTTCAACCATGTCGCGGACATCATCCCATGAGGTGTTAGAGTGATTAATAAAGGACATGGTAGTATCATACTCCACGGGGAGACCTTGAATCATTTGAAGGACTAGTCGGGACTCCGTGACCGGTTGGTTCACGTCGGCCAACTGATCAGCAATGTCTTTGAGTTTTTATAAATAATCGTTCAACGAGGCACAAGAAGCAAGGGTGGTATTAGTAAAGGCCGAGAGGAGACACGAGCACGGGAGTTTTTGTTATTATAAAAGATGGATTGAAGCTTATTCCAAGCTTTCTGGGCAGTGGTTTCGTCTTCGAGAATGCGGACAAGGAGACCATTCGATAAAGTGGCATAAATCCACTGCAAAACAATGGAATCAACCTTGACCCATAGGTCATAATCGGGGTCAGATTCAGCCAGAGGACCCGAGCCGTCGATGTGTTGTAGAACGTCTACCCTTTGGCATGGAGTTTGAAGAGCTTGACCCATGCCGAGCACGTAACTTTCTCGTCGTCAAGGGTGCGGATCTTGTTCTGGATGTTTATGACGGAATAAACCGGGTGCATTTTCGGGGGTATCTTGTTTGTCAGCCATGTCGCCGGGGAAGAAGGGACTGATCGGAAAAATATTGAACAGAAAAAAAGAAAACTGATCGGAGAAGAAGAAGGTGGACAACGGACTTTAGGATTATTAGTTGATGAAACACTGGTTAACACCTATGGTGAACTAGCTGGGTCGTCTCTTCTGTGGGTTCAATCTCCTTTCTTACTCGCCAAATGACGGGTCCTGCAAAACAGCAACACCGTTAGCTCGTTAAGAGGGGAATATGGGGGTTTCCCTCTTAACCGGGCTCCGGCGTGAGAATAAGTATTGTTCTGAGGAATAAAACAGTGTGTGTTAAGAGTGAGAGCGTAGAGAGTCGAATGGAATTAACCTGAATGATGAAGGGTCATATTTATAGCTGGAGGGTGAAAGAGGGAGGAGCAACCTTGCCAGCTGCTACAGGGCGCCAGCTGTCTGACCAAATGGAATATCCTCTTGGTCCCCTCTGTTGTGGTCAGGGTGGTGGTACACGTGGCGCGCCTATATTCGTCTATGCTGGAAACATCGTACTGCTACTGTCGGTCTGCTCCTGGATTTGCTGCAGGCCTACATGGCGCTTGATGAATGGTGACACGTGTTGTCCTTTCTGTCATAGGGAGCATCTTTAGTGCCATCATGACGTCTTCTAGAAGCTTCTGGATTCGTTTTCTGATGTAGGCGCCGTGTAGGATGAAAAAGTGGTGTGGTCCTTGCCATGTAGGCAAAGAATTGGGACCATACCTCTTCAAGTCCCCCCTGTCCAGTGTGCCTTCTAGTTGAGTTGATCGTCTAGGACGGATTCTGGACTTATAAGGGTAGTGGTTATTGACCTTCTTGAAATACATGTTTCCTACTTTGCGCAGTTGAGCCAAGTGGTCGCATGGCGCATGCCGTACAGTGGTGATTATGCAAAAATGAGCCGAGTGGATGCGTGGCGCATGGCGTACGAATGGGATTTTGTGGAGTTGGGCCAACTGGACGCGTGGCGCATGGCATGCTGGTAACTTTGCAAAGTTTCCAACTGGGTGCATGGCGCATGGCGTGTTGGTAACTTTGCAAAGTTGAGCCAACTGGACGCGTGGCGCGTGGCGCATGGCGTGTTGCTAACTTTACAAAGTTGAGCCCACTGGACGCGTGGCGCATGGCGTGTTGGTAACGTTGCAAAGTTGAGCTAACTGGACGCTCGGAGCATGGCGTGATGGTACTTCCTTCTTAAAGAAGTTTCCTTTCTTGGGATGAAGACAACTGATGTGACTGTCTGATGTCCCTGTTTTGTCGGAGGTGAACAGGCGCCTTTTCAGTGGTGTCAGTTACTTTCCATCATGGTGTCAGACGTGTGCTGCCCCCGCTCCCGAAAAAGGAGGTGACAGTTTCTCTCTCTGTTGACGTGTCCTCCTCCTGTTGGGTGACGTTCTGAGTTCCTGACGGCCCACTACCCATCGCATTAAATGCGATGGGTATAAATATATGGCGGTTCTCTCCTTTTTCTTCACTTTTCAAAATTTGAACACCAGTTTCTTCCCGTACTTCTCTACTTTCTTCTTCTTCTAAGATCATTCATATTTCCTCTCTTCCTCTTCTTGCAATATGTCTTCTAGAGCCAATCCTCTGGTTCAGAAGAGGAAGTATAAGGGTAGGAATCCTCCCGGTCCAGATCGAGCGACGATAAATTGGAAAGAAGAAGAGTTCCAAAATTTGGTTAGGGATATGGGTTTTCTTTCTGAGTGAGGTGCTCAGTTTCCGACCCCAAACTCTATCACCTTGGATACACCCCCATGTTATATTGCGTTATATGCGGCCTTCTTCCGGGAGGGTAATTTCCGGCTCCCTATGACGAAGTTTACTGCCGATGTCTTGACGAATTATGGGCTTCATATTTCTCAAATCAACGCGTTGGGACTTCCTCGTGTTACCCATTTTGAATTTATCTGCAGGGCCAACCGTGTTGAGCCAACCTTTGAGATGTTCAATGCTTTTTACAGCATGACCTACACTGGTGGTTTTTACTCCTTTAACTCCCGGACCGGTGGTGTTATCCCTTGTAGTTCGAACCCCCCAAAAAGCCTACATAATTGGAAACAGAAGTTCTTTTACATTCGCCGTGGTGTTATTCCGGTAGACATGCATTATCGAGCAGAAGGTGAAGGGATCCCTAAGGTAGATGTGACTGTGGATTTTGCTCAGCAAGAGTGGTATAAGAAGTTGACGCACAAAGCCACTTCTATTTCTCAACTTGAGGAGAGAGCGTTGGTTGGTGCCGGTATGAGCATGCTGTGGGTCCCGAAGAACCCTCTGGGTGTTCCTGTTTATGGTTATCAAGGCAAACATATGTAATCTTTCTTATTTGTTTGTGTTTTCCTCTTGTTTTGTTGTATTCTTCCTCATGTCTTTGTATTTCGCAGTTGGATACAGTTTGTTGAACGTTCTTGACCCGAAGGCCGGTGGTGCCATGGTTGAAGCGGTTCAAGCGGAGGGGACACCGACGTGGCTGGACCAAATCCGCAACTGTTTTTTGAACTTACTAGCGAGAGCTTTGCCGCCTATGCCAACGCTATTTTAGGTGGAGATGGTGAAGATGATGTTGATGACGCTACTGACCCCACTCGGGAGGAAGTTATTGTCCTTTCGAGTGAGGGTTCTGACCGATCTCTTGAAGACCTAACCCCTCATTCCCCGCGTGCAGGTCCGGAGCAAGGGGTTGCGCACGATCCCGTTAATGAACCAGTTGATGTTGAAGTTCCGGTTGAGACTGCTGAATAGTTGGAAACCCGGAGAAAGACAAAGGTGGACAAGTCAGAGGGGAAGGAGAAGAGGGCTGAGGAAAAAGCCACTGAATAAGCGACCCTCTACCCTTCCTATCCTAGATTATGTTGTCATTTCTGATACACTATCTGGTTTAGGGGCCGGAGAGAAACGCAGTGGGCCCGATCCTGACGACGGCGCCACCTTAACGGAGATGATGAAGAAGAAAGCTCTTGAAGATAAGAAATGGAAACTTGATGAGCAGGCTGCTGCTATGCTTGCATCGAAAAGAGCTAAACTCCAGAAGGAAGCTCCTCCTGCTCTTTCTGAATCTGAGATTGATATGGGAGTTTTCGCTGCGAAGCATGGGAACTTGCTGGAAAAAATATTCGTGGCTTCTGGTTCCCGTGGTACAAGATTTTTTCATTTATCTTTTCTAGTTGCCATTTTCCTTACTTCTTTCTGACTATCTTGTTTGTTTTGGAACAGGTGCTAAGCCGGGTAAGACTTCGCGCAAGGTTGATGTTTCAAAGATTACACCTCCCGCTTCTCCACCTTCTAGGGCTATTTACTTATCCCCCCTCGTGATGATTTGGGTGAGAAGAAAAAACAGGATGAAGTCGAGGTTGAACAGGTTTGTGAAGGTGGTGTTGGTGGTGCGGGTGGTGTTGGTGGTGATGGCCGAGGTAAAGGTGTTGAGACCGAGGCAGAGTCTAGTAAAGCTACCCCTCGCCATACCATCTATACCAGGCGTCCACCAGGTTCTGGAGGTGGTGCTACTTCGGGAGTACCCCAGAGTCGTGAGTTTGAAAATATCCAAGCTGGATCCTGGGATACTCATAACCCAGCATGTGATGATCTGCTGCATGCTCCTCGCTGGAATTTAACTCAGGGATCCCGGATGAATGATCATGATAACTGCCGAGAGTTCTTCTCCTTGTCCCCCCCCCCTGCTGAGAGGTTATTTCAGAAAAGGCGCAACCGGTTTGATCTCTTGGACGATCATATTCATGCCGAGGTCAACTTTTTTGCTACCTCCCAGGAGATTGTTCGAGAATGGAAGCTGATGGGGGAGGAGACTCTTGAGTTTGAGAATGATAAAAAAGCATTTGCTGAAGAAAGGGAGAAGTTCAATGCTGAGAGGAAGGGTTTGTTATGGAGGGTGTCTAATGCTGAGCAAAAACTTGTTCAAGAGAAACTGGTTAACTCCAACAAGCAGAAAGATTGGGAGGCCGCTTGTGAACGTACCAATATGGAGTTACAAGCACAGCGTGAAGCGATTATCAGGATGTCTGGTGAGAAACGCAAGATCAGTGAAGAAGCTGAGCAGGAGCGTGTTGCGTCCCAGAAGAGGGAAGAAGAATGTTGATGCACGAATGTCTAAAGCCTGCGTCTTAGTCTTAGTTGATCAATGTATAGAGTCTAGATGTGTTTATTATGTATTGTATAGGGGGTTAAAGTGTAAAAGTTAGGTTTTCATGTTTAGATTTCGCTTATATGAACATTGTGACACATGAGCGAAATCCCAAGAAGCTGATTTCGCTCATATGGACATGCCATAAAAGCGAAACCTCACCCCTATAAATACCCAAGTTGTTTTCTCATTTTGTAACTTCATGTCCAGTGTGTAGCCGAACTGCTGCCCGTGTATTTCTTGAAGAATTAATGAGAAAACTAGTTTAAAGTGATCTGCTTCTGTTTCTACACCTTTCTTGCTTTGATTCATGCCGATTATGTATTTTCGCTGCATTTTCGGTAGTTGCTAGCTCGAATTGACTCAATTGACTGTCAAATACGGTCCTACAATTGGTATCAGAGCCAGTTGTGAGCTAGTTGACCCGAATCAAAGCCTTTTTCAAGCACTTTTTGAGTTTCTGGACTTTCCGACGGACAAAATGGACTGAAATTTGAGTATAGAGTGTAAAATTGACTAATAACAAACCCTTGAGATTTTCAGAACTAAAATCAGCTTAAAAGTGATACAAAATGGCTCGTGAATAGGTTCCGCTTATATGTCATCTTGAGAGGTTTCGCTTTTACGGCATTAGAAACCAGAGGTTTCGCTCGTATTGTTTTGCTCATAGTGACATTTCAGGGGTTTCGCTCGTAGGTTTCGCTCCAAGTGTTAGTGTTGAGGTTTCGCTCCTAAGGTTTCGCTTATAGAGTCATTTTTGGGTTTCGCTTATAGGGTTTCGCTCATAGGTCATTACTTGGTTCCGCTTTTATGAACAACTAAGTGGTTTCGCTTATACATACATGTAGAATCTGTTTTCGCTTATTTGACCTGTTTTTGAGTTAAAGTCATGGTTTGAGCGTTTAGTCCATTTCGTACGTGATCGAGTGTTGGAAACTCAGTCTGTGTTAAAAGTTTTTCGATAAAAACAACCTGTTAATCAAAAAGTTAAACATTTTTCGAAATTTGTCACTAAAAATGGAACATCAAGATTTTTATAACTTGTTTGCGGGAAGCGGTTTGACGGCTACGCAGAGTTCAGCAAGTATTATTCAGAACGTTAATATGGAAAATGAATTGGGAACAATGCAAAAACCACCCAAATTGATGAACTTAGATGAATTCTCAAGTTGGTCTGGAAGATTTAGAAACTGGGTTCAGGCTAACCACTTTGAAAGCTGGATGAAGGTTGAGGCACCATATACTCCACCGGTAGATGCTTGAAATCAACCGAAAACGATTGGAAGTTTGACGCAAACAGAGCAGAATGATTTTAAAGCAGAGAAAAAGATGATTAGCATTCTTGAGCAAGCAATCAAGGAGGATATTTTGGTGTTGCTGCAACACGATGATAATGCTTATTCTATTTGGGAGGCATTGAAATTAAAATTTAAAGGAAGTGAATCCATGCTCAAGAACAAAAAGGCATTGTTAAAGAAAGAATTCGACATTTTCACTTACATGAAAGGTGAAACCACAAAAAGTTTGATTGATAGGTATTGCCATTTAGTATTGGAGTTGAAGAGATTGGAAATTACCAAGACAAATGAAGAATTAATCAACAAATTGGCAGATGCATTGCCATATGATGAGTGGGGTACTTATCTGATGATGTTGAAAAACACTCAAGGATTTGGTAATCTGAATCTTAGTGGTTTCATAGAAAAAATTGAAGCTCACGAGCTGGAATTGCTGAAAATCAAGAAAATGAACTCAGCGAGTGTGCAGCAAGATGTGTCTCTGTATTACAAAGGCAACCCTTTAGTTTCAACCAATCAAAGCCCAAAAATACAGACAGGGTTCATTGCTGATAACACTTCAAGTGTTTCTTCAAACACTCCTCAATCCGGAAATTTTTCACCATTCTCGAACTTTGAACCAAATGTCAAAGCTCAGGAACAGCCTTCACCTCAAAGCTCAACAGGATCAAATCATCAGGCGTATGTTTCTGGGGTTCAGTGCAATATTGCGGTAAACATAAAGAATGGAAATGAGATCACGGAAAAAGCCGCAAAACAGCACATAGCAATGCTTGCTTCCGTTCTTGAGGCTTATGAGGGCTTAGTGATGTATTGCAAAATACATCTTTTATTCGTGTAAAGTTTGTATAGTTTTCATTACATTTAGTTTTGTTTTTCGTTAGAATGTGCATGCTATTGATTAAATCGTGTTTCGCAGGTCTTGATGCTTAAATATGCGAGAAACCGAGTAAAACGAGTCAAAATATTGGAAAGTCAAGTCTTGGAGCATGTTAGAAAGGTTGAGGGGTTGAAATAGAGTTAAAGAGCTGAAAAATCACTCTCTGGCACCCCGTGAGAAGTTTCTGGCACCCGGCGAGAGTCTGAAGGTAGTACATGAGCTGAAAAACAAGGTGGCACCCCACCACCCATTCCTTCAGTGGGTGGCGGCCAGCCAGAAGCCTGCTGGCGATTTTTGTTATGGAAAGGCATATAAATACAATCTTAAACTTGAAAAGAAACCCTAATTCGATCTTGGGACTTCTTAGACGACTTATTGAGCATTCTTGGAGCGTTTTTGGAGATCTTGAAGCATAGGAATCATCGATACGAGTTCGAGGAAGAAGACTTGAAGATCTAATCGGGTTTTCTAGTTCTTTATTCTTAATTTTTCTTACGAAACTTGTTATCATGAATTCTTTGTTGAATATCTTTGGATTGTTTTCACGTTTTAGTATGCTTAGCTAAATTTATAAACCACCTAGACTTGATGAATGGATTAATATAAAGTTTTTACCGGTTTTTATTATTGCATGATTGTTATGGGTGATTGTGTTTAGTAAGAGGTTTGATTTAATGATTTGATGTGTTTGCGTACTTTGAATTGGTTTATTATTATTACTTGCTTCATATGATTCTTAGTGACGGTCTATATCACAACGTAGAGTCATATTAGGGTTTAGGGTTTCGGTGAGTGTCTATATCACGTTAGAAAACCTTCACTCTTTAGGGAGAATTGCGTAATAACCCCTAGAAGTAGTTGATAATAATTTGCTAAGTCTTAGTGTTCTACTAGTCCTAATACCTGGGAAGTGAGGGGCTATTGGTAGGTCTTACCCGGCGAATTGCTTTAGATAGGCCTTGGGAAAGGTTATGTCTTGGTTTACCTGTCGGTCTTATTAGTCTATCAAGTCAAATTAATTTCTTCAAACTACCCTAGATCTAGGATTGGGAAAGAATAGGTCAACATTAGGGTACTTACACAATAATTAGACAACTGGGAAGAAGTCTAATAACCGGTAGGATTAACGGCCTAGGTAGCTCCACAGGTTTCTCCTTGAGAAGGGTCGAGGGGCCTCGTTGGTTCTTAATAGGTTTAGTATTATAAGATCCCGGTTCCATAACTCATGCATTTAACTTAATTGGTAATTTCTTAAAAACAATCCAGGATTTTTGTCTAGGTGGTCCCGTTCTCATATAAGTAAAAGTCCACAGTCTTAATTCGTCTTTAGTCTAGTTTTAGTTTAATTTAATAGTTTAATATAGATTTCCTAGATTTTCCGTAACCCCCCCCCCCAAACAAATAAACAAGTTAAGTCGTGTCTGTCAGTATCTAGTCAGAGTCTAGTCTACGTGATAAATAGAGTCATGTGGTTCGATATCCGGACTTCCTAGGTTATACTACATTGATCGGTACACTTGCCGATTGTGTGGTTTTAGGTCGAGTCTAGAATTAAAGCTTTTCGTGTCTAGCTTAGAGAGTCTAATTTAGTTAATTTTTATAGTCTGTTTAGCACACATCAAGTTTTTGGCGCCGTTGCCGGGGACTCTTGGTAATTGCGTTCATTAGCTTTGATAGATTTACTTTTACAAATACGTGCTACGTGTTTACTTTGTTTTGTGTCTTTTCTTTTTATCTTGAGTCGTAGTAACTATTCTTTGCTTTTCTTGTGTTCGGGTTTTTGCTCGTAGTGGATGCCACATCTGCGATCGCACGGACCACCACCACCAGTCAAGCAGTCATCATCTCAACTGGGCGAAGGCCCACAGGTTACTTCTACATCTTCATCTCGTTTCCCCGATTTCGATTCCACCCCGTTACCCACCCCACCTCCTACACCACCACCTTCGCCAAACCATTCACCTAAAACCTCACCTAAGGTTTCCCCACCCAATAGCCCTACTTCTAGTACCTCTAGCAACCCAGAAAACTTATAACAAATGGCCAACCCTAGGCAAACCGTCCATCAGCAAGCCACTCAGGATTTCACCGGCCTTGCTTCACCCATCACCGTCCCACCCATAGTTAATGACAATTCATGGCAGATTCCATCGTATGCCATGCAGGCTATCACCAATACCATCCAATTCCATGGCCGAGACGATGAGGACGCCCCGGCCCACATAAATCGTTTCTCTCGTATGCTAGCTACCTTTAACCTTCACGGTGCACCCAACGATGCCACCTACCTACAGCTTTTCCCATTCTCCTTAGCCGGCTGTGCGGCTACTTGGTTGGACTCTCAACCAACCGGTACCTTTACCACTTGGGCGGGGCTTCGTCAAGCCTTTTTGAACAAGTATTTCCCGCCCGCAAAAGCCTCACGTCTTAGGGACCAAATCCACTCCTTCCGCATGGAGCCCGATGAGCCTTACTACCTTGCTTGGGAGCGTTTCCAAAACCTTTGTGCTCGCTGCTCCCAGCAAGGTCTTTCAGATTGGGCTTTATGTGAGAAATTCTATAACGGTCTTACCCAAGAGACTAGAGATAGGTTCGATACCAATGCGGGGGGGCATATGATGGGTATTCTTACTGTTGCTGAGTGTTTAGAGCGTTTTGAGGCATTTGCCCAGTCTCAATCTCAATCGGGAGCCGATCAGAGGTCTCAAAGTGGTAATTCAAATACCACTACTAGTGCACCCGCCCGAGGGGTGAACCATGTCACCATGGACCCTAGTTTAGCCTCTGTTTTGGAAAACATAACTTGAGAGCTTAAGGAGATTAGAGCTAAGGTTGATAAGTGTGAGTTTTGTCGAGGTGGTCACGATACGAGTGCGTGTCTTTTGCTAGTTGGTGAAGAGCAAGTTGATTTCGTAGGAGGAGGTTTCGGTAGAGGTCAATCTAGTGGGTTTGGTAACAATAATCTTGGCTCGGGTTGGCGAAATAATAATAATAATTTTAATAATAATAACAATTTTCGCTCAAATGGACCTCCTGGTTTTCAAATAGCTCAAAATCCAAATAGGGGTCTAGGTTCACTCTTTAGTGGGAGTTCAAATGGGCAGGTCAAGGATGGGGGATCAAATAATCAGGTTCAAACAGGTCAAGGTTCAAGTTTCGATTTAGGGGGTAGCATGGAAAGAATGGAGTCCATGATGAGTCAACTAATTGTTAGGGATCAAAGTACCCAAAAGAAACTTAGTGAACATGACCTCATGCTTAAGAATCACCAAGCTGCGGTCCAAGACCTTTCAAGGGTTGTGGGTGATATGTCTAGGAAGTTAGATGAAAGATTACCCGGTCAGTTTGCAGCTAACACCCAACCTAACCCGAATGCTCATGTAAAAGCCATTACCACTCGTAGTGGCAAAACCGTAGGGAACCCTAGTGTTGAAGAGAGAGAGGTTGATGAGGATGGAGATATAATAGATGAAGTGATTGAGATGGAGGCTCCCGGCAAAGTGCAAAAGAGGCTAAGCCCAGCAAGTACCGCACAGCCCGGTGAGTCTCAAAGTGAGAAGGAAGTTGAGAAAAAGCCCATAGACGTTAGACCTTCACCCTATGTGAATCATGCGTATGTTCCGTTTCCCTCGCGTCTTAAGAATCAAAAATACTCACGAGAATACGGGCAGTTCTTAGATATCTTCAAGCAATTGAAGATTAATCTTCCGTTTATCGAGGCTCTCCAATCGATGCCTAAATACGCAAAATTCTTGAAGGACCTTCTTAGGAATAAGGAGAAGTTAGGGGAGTTGTCGAATGTCCCATTGCATGGAGGGTGTTCAGCCATTGTCTCAAATAAGCTTCCTGAAAAGCTTACCGATCCCGGTGTTTTTACCATTCCTTGTCTATTCAGTAGTAATACAAACACTAGAGCCTTAGCCGACCTAGGTGCTAGCATCAATTTGATGCCCTTTTCGCTTTACGAGAAGCTAGACTTAGGCGAGCTTTCACCTACTCGAATGACATTGTCCTTAGCTGATAGGTCCGTGAAACACCCGAGGGGAATAGTTGAGAATTTGCTTGTTAAGGTGGATAAGTTTGTTTTTCCGGCCGATTTCGTTATTCTTGACATGGAAGCCGATGAAAACGTACCGTTAATTTTAGGACGCCCGTTCTTGAACACCGCTAAAGCTCTCATAGATGTCTCTTTAGGCACCATCACACTTAGAGCGGGCGAGGAATCGGTAGTTTATAACGTTATGGATTCGAGAGGGTCGAGTGATAAAGTGGAGGCGGTATCGTTAGTGGGGGAGTGTGAGAAGGACGTGAGAGATGAGAAGAAGGTGATAAGTGATCCGAGTCTAGAGAAGGTGATAGGACTCAAGTGTGGGGATCCACCGGATAGAAAATTAGAGGAATTAGAATCGAGAATGGTGCGTTTAGAATCTAAGCTAGAGATACTAAGCAAAGCTCAGTTTGGGGAGAGATTTCGATATGACGAGTCTAGATTCAAACCGCCAGATGAGGAGTTGAGAGGTTATGAGAGAGATAAGGGTGTTTGGGTTGATTCGGGCAATAAGTATAATGGTGCTACAGCCTGTGAGTGTGTGTTTGGAGGTGAACTGCATCTCTATGATCCCCCATAAGTATGTGAGAAGTTGTTACTCATTTGTAGAGTCTGTACCGTTTGTATCTTAGTTATTTAATTTTTCGTATTTTTTTGTAGCTAACAGTTGTTTTTCGTAGTTTTTCGGGTCCTTGTTTGTGTTTTGAGTCATTTGCAGGAGTACATTACTGAGGATTTGCAGGAAATTGCGAGAGAAATAAAGTTCCAGGTAAGTTTTACACTTAGAAAAATTTTAAGGTTGAACTTGATGGGTTTGAAAAAAAACAAACATAAAAAAAA
Source organism: Helianthus tuberosus (assembly GCA_030545235.1). NCBI lineage: Eukaryota > Viridiplantae > Streptophyta > Magnoliopsida > Asterales > Asteraceae > Helianthus > Helianthus tuberosus. The sequence goes on along the minus strand of CM060412.1, from coordinate 142,388,044 downwards.
AAAAATTCTAAGGCAAGGCAGCAAGAACTTTAATCAATATTTGTTGAAAATGCCACTGGCGGGCCGCCACCCACCTCAAACTTTTCTGGTGGGGCGCCAGAGGCCACATCTGCAGATCACAAACACCAAAGTTATTTTTTCGGAAATTTGTAACGTGGTGGCGGCCGCCACCTACCTCACCCTTTAGTCACGGGCCGCCAGAAAACATATCTCAGCCACAATTCATTCAAACTAGTTTAATACCCCGCGTGCGTTGCGGCGCGCTAAATCAAATCGTTCAGTTTGATAACATAACACGATCTATGGAAAAAATTACATGGCTTAGATCAAATCAAATCAGACTCAAAAAATCGGTAATAACCTGCTTCGCAACGGGTTTCATTAAGTATCATTCGATTTGCTAATAAAATTAATTGACACAACTAATTAACATATATCAACATAAATAATAAAATTGACATAATTGGTCGAAAATCCCCGTTGCCATTGGAGCTGGAAACTATCAACAGCGCCGCCATTCCCGGTTATCAATCTGCCGATGCATGCAGTGGTTCCAACTCAGATCTGTTAACAACGCCAAAGAAACAGCCACTTGAAAATCCATTAGCAAGCAGAATGAAAGCGTCCACCATACAAATTAAAGGGCTTTAATCTTTGATTCACAACCAATAACTGCATTAAACAATAACTTTTGCTAAATTTAAATGGTGAAATTGTCTGCTTGATGGGAAAAAACAAACCTCCAACTTTAGCAGATATTCATGGAGTTGTGTGCAATCTTTTTTACATCTATAAACTGTGGGTTGGTTTCATGTTGTCACGGTGGAACTCTCATCCACCACACCATCACCACGGGTCTGACCTGAAGGTGTAAATTCCTATAATAGTCAGTCTTGTACCAGCTATAGATGTGTCCATCCACCACACCATCACCACGGGTCTGACCCGAAGGTGTAAATTCCTATAATAGTCGGTCTTGTACCAGCCATAGATGTGTGTACAAAATGCCTGTCTACGTATAAAAGCATGTTCCTTGGTAGCTCCGAATCAATAAAAAGTTAAACATGCCCATTTACTTTAGTCCCATCCTTACCTAGACAGCTTGTCTTCTTTCTTACTAAAGTATAAATCTAGCCTACAATAATTCACATTCAAATGATAATACAATACCTTTTGGTGCAACATATTTTTCTTGGAAGATTGCACGCTTCTTTGTTGTTTCCGCACTGGTTCGCATAAGTCTAGTTGAACAATATATCCCATTTATTTCAGTCAATGCACAGTTTCTTTCAATTTCATTGCATGTTTAAGAAAAAATTATCCCATCGATCGACCCGTTTTATTCAATAAATGTTTTAATATCTTGGGTACTTCTCATAGCATTATAACCGTTTGACATAAATTCAAATAAAGAGGTAAAACAGGTTCAAGCCAATGACCTGTTGGTTGTAAAATTACAATCTAATGTAAACCCATCACTTCATCAGAAAGACACTAATAAAATTGAACCCTTTTAAGTGGAAACAGGTCGGTGTAAAGATGAATGTTTCGCTGGATTTTGTAAAGTATTCTATATAACCGAAGGTTATCAGAATATTGGTTTACCTTTATGCGCCCAGCTCTTACTGGAGTTCAAAGACCACCTCCAAAGCCAACTGATAAAAAATACAGGAAAAAGTAATGAGTTGCAAACAAAAGAGATCATTTACATTTAAAGAAAAAAACTAAAATCTTAGAAGTAAAGGCATGACATGGAGTTACAGTAAGTTGTATTACGAACTAACCAAATATTATAGAGCCCCTAATTAAATTGACAAATAAAAAAGTTTTGGTTTGTATTCACACACGACACACCCTTTACTCATGTCTCTTTGTGTCACTATGCGATGAATGATATTACTAACATCACTTATCTACAATATTGATTCAAATTTTCAATTTTCAATCAATATACGCAGATAAATAAACAAAGAAATAAATAGAACTCCCCAAAGGGGAAATACAAAAAATTTATAAACCACATCCATAATCCGTGACCAGATCTACAAACATATCGATTTATTAAGCAAACAAAAGAGGAAACCGTTTGACGGAGACATGGAAAGTGGGCTTGATGCGGCGGATACATGGGCACTGGGCTTTGAACTCAGGAAATCAGCGGTGGCGATGGTTCTACAAAGCAATCCAACGACCTCTATCTCAAAAAATTACTTAAAAGCCGCATTATATACATAAAGACATTTTTAGAACTAAAAAATAAAATAATAGAATGTATTAAAAATATAAGTTTTGGCCAGATCAACATAAGCTTCAAATTATACAAAAGTCCTTGGAGGTGGTAAAATTAGCATCAGTATTCATCATCAAATCAAAAGGATGAAATTTACATAAAAAAAAACCCATTAATGAAAACCCCTATGCATCTCTCATCTCATGTCGTATCATCTTATCCAAAAAGGAAAAGAAAAAAGCTTTGTTTTTTCTACAAAGAATTGAAGTAATCAAACTACATCTACATTGTTAAGCTATCAAGAATCACCATCACTACCTCAAAAAGCCTTGCTACTAACACTGTATGAGTTTTACTAAGATTTCTATAAATTAAAAATTAAAACCCCAATCACCTATCATACTTTAAACCCTAAAATCTCCTGTCTAATCTCAAATTAAATACATAGGTGATCCAATTACAGATAACAATTACCTGAAACAGAATAGTGAGGCGTGCGAGAGAAGCCATACATGTTTTGCAAAGAGCTCCGGCAATATCTCCGGATAGAAGTTGCGATATCGTGCCAATCTTCACGGACTGTGGATGACGTGGCAGAGGAGTCGGCGACACCGCTGCCTCTACCGGCTGCAGCTTTTGCAGAAACCTCACAACAAATTTGCCATCCACGATTCTTGTGTGGACCGTTACAGTCCTCGTTAGGTCTTCCTCCTCTGCCTCTCTCCATCTCGTCACCGTCGCTGCCGTCGAAGGCATGGCAGCAGCCTACTCCGTCTCTCCCATCTCTTCTCCAATCCCTCTCTCTGGATCTCGGAATCTAGAATGTGTGAGTAGGTGGCGGGCAATTTGGGGAAGCATGACCCCTTAACACGTGTGTAAAAAGAAACGTGTCAATACCATCACATGCCACCAAGCTACTCACTTGCTCACTGTGGTCCAATGAAAACGTGCCAGACTTGGCTAGCATTGTTCATTCCATTGCTCTATTATTATATTAAGATAAGGGGGGTGTTTGGGATTCCTTCTCAAAAAGGACTTTTGAGCTCAAAAGGACTTATTAACCTACTAAAAGTGAAAAGGAATCTCAAACATGCACTAGAAAAGGACTTATATATCTAAAAGGAATCCCAAACACTTTGTGAAAAGGACTTGTATGCAGTTTTTTGCCTTCAAGAAGGAGAAGTCAATAAGTAAGAATTTCTTACTTATTGCTTCTCAAAGGTACTTTTGAGTGAAAAGGAATCCCAAACATGCCCAAGATTCCAAAATATCACTTTTCAACCCACTTTCTTCTCCACTGTTCGCCGTATAACCCTAATCTACCACCACTCACCGCTTACACCTCCTTGACCACCTAAAAATCCTTCACCACTTCTCTCTACACCCGCCGACACCCTTCTTGGACCTTCTTCACCACCGAAAACCTCCATTATTCCATAACTTCTCACCTGTTACACATCCCACACTCACCTGTTACAGATCCAACAAGACTCAAACAAGTGACATCGACTTCTATTGTGGAGTCGACTTCTATTGTTACAGATCCATCACCTGTTACATCGACGTCTATTGTGGAGTCCAAGCACAACCCGAAAATCTTTCAATCTCTTCTTATTTCTCGCATCTCCAAGGTATGTATCTTGCAAATTTTTGTACTTCGAGTCTAGTATTGTCCGTTTTTACTTAGTTTAATCATAGTTAGGGTTAGGTCTTGTTTTAGTCAGTTTGTAAGTTTTCTGTGTCGAATCATGTGGTCGGTTCCATCGAGTGTCTTGTGTCAAGACCGGGTCGAGTAGGTCCTGTCAAGTGGTCAGTTTTGGGTGTGTCGGTTCGGTGGAATCATGTCTCGGGTCTTTTAGTTAGTCGAGTCATCTGAGGGTTTTGAAGTCAAGTTTGGTGTGTCTTAGTGTCATTGTCGAGTCCGTAATTATAAGTCCAGGTCAGAGACGTTATAGTTACTTGAGGATTGTTAGAGGGTACGGGCGGTTCGGGTTGGTTTGATTTGAGTTGTTTTGGATATTGCGGGCATATTTGATATAGGCGTAGTAAAGCTTATTTGTGGGGAAACGGGGCGCGCGTTTTTCATTTAAAAATGGTTTCTTTTCGCAATTTGCGACCCGTTATCCGTGCATCCACACATTGATTTTTGGTAGGCACTTGGGTTTACTTGAGGGCAAGTAAAGTGCCGGGAGGAGGTATAGTTGTAAGTTTTGTATTTTTCGTCGAGTTTAGGTCGAGTTGAGTTTTGCGTCTTTAGGGTCCTTTGTGTCGTTTTAAGTGTGTTTCGAGTCTTGCTGGTGTCGTGTAGTGTCGATATGCTCACTTGATATTCAAGCCACTTCGCTCGTACTCAATCTCCATTCGGGTGGAGTCGGTTTGTAATTGTGTTGCATAAAGTCACTTGTTTTCAAACAACGGCCGCGAACGAAATGCTATACGGCCGTTGTTTGAATGTACAGTATTATATAAAAAAAATAAAAAAAAACTCAAAAATAACAAAAATAGTTTGTGTTTACTGACTGTTCACCTGTTTTTGCGCGTTTTTGAACTATTTTTACAGGATGTCAGGTGAAGGTTCCTTGTTAGGCACAAAACGCAGGCGAGGTGTTCCACAAGATCTCAGGGGGCTGCTTAGGAGCAGCCGGCTGATTTACCACTGAGAGTGGTCAGTTATCGTGGAGCAGGGTTTGAGATGAGGAGTAGATGGTGTGGTTCGAGGATGATGCAGCAGTGATCGAGCATATCTTTTTGTTATATTTTTCTTTTATGCTGTTTTCATCATATCTTGGTCTGTACTAATATTTTAAACAGGTTGGATGGGTTTGGGGTTGGTTGATACACTTGTGGATGGTTGTTGAACGTGATATTATATATTATGTCTAGTTTGTTTGGTATGAGTGGTTGATTGTTTAGGTTGATGTTTGTAGCCGCTTTCGTTCGCGTGTCCGAGGTTAGGAGTTGTTTGCTGAGCGCGTATCGAATTGGAGGGCTTATGTGGAAACGACTGGCGCTTTGACAGTCTCACATACTCAGCTAAGTCGTTTCCCTTTTTGTTGTATATTTTTTATTTATTTCGTTCGCACTTTTTCTTTTTTTAGGTAGATGTTGAGTCGTATTTTCGTTCTTGCATTAGGGACAATGCAATCTCTAAGTGTGGGGATGAGATACTTGTAAATATTTGAGTCGTAAATATGAAAAAACACAAAAAAAATTTAAAAATTGAAAAATCCAAAAAAATTGAAAAAATAGAAAATGTCTTTCGAATAAAAAAAAGAAGTTTGCAATTAAAGCGGAAAGTGATAGAAAACATGAATTTTTGCTCGGGTTCGAATAATAATAATATGAGATTATAATAAATTGAGCTTGCGTCTAGTTTGGGATATGTGGATAGGCCCGGGTTTGGTTTTAAGTCCCTTTGAGTTAATATACCTTAATTGTCGGTCTGCTAGTGGGTTTTCGCCTGGGAAATATGGGAAATCAAAACTGCCGATAATAGTATAAGGGGCACCGTTATAAGTTAAAACTGTTAGAGTTTGTGATCTTGCGAGAAAAAAAAATAGAATAAAAAGTGAGCTAGAAACTAAATGAAAGTAACACAGGTCTATGTAATCCGAGTTGGGGATAGCGACTCTACAGCCGGAATGCCTCTGGGATGTGTGAAATCGAATTGCCGATTAAAAGTACCGAAACCTAAGTAATCTGTGGTTGGGGATAGCGACTCTACAGCCGGAATACCTCTTGGTTAGGGAAAGCATCGTCTAGACTCACGAGAGAAAAAAAAAAGCAAAAAGCAAAGCAAAAATAGAAAAAAAAAAAAGAAAAAAAAAGAAAAAAAAAAGTTGATTGTAAACTCTCTTGGTTTTGATATAAGACGGTTAGGAATTGGTCCAGTGATCGTTCCTTTAGTCCTATAAGCTTGAGGTGGGAGTAGGTGGACCGTAAATTCTGGTGTGAGACCCTAGGTGGATTGACCGCACTTAAATTAAAATCACATGATAAGGGCTTAGGATTGGATTTGGGTTTAAAGTGGACAAGTATATTCGCAATCGCGGCTAACGTAAGTCTTGGTTTTAATTAAATATACCTATGCTTTTGACCCGAGTGATTATTTGTCTCTGATTCCGTTGCATAATTCTTTTTCGAGGACGAAAAAAGAGTAAGTGTGGGGATGTTTGATGTATTGCAAAATACATCTTTTATTTGTGTAAAGTTTGTATAGTTTTCATTACATTTAGTTTTGTTTTTCGTTAGAATGTGCATGCTATTGATTAAATCGTGTTTCGCAGCTCTTGATGCTTAAATATGCGAGAAACCGAGTAAAACGAGTCAAAATATTGGAAAGTCAAGTCTTGGAGCATGTTAGAAAGGTTGAGGGGTTGAAATAGAGTTAAAGAGCTGAAAAATCACTCTCTGGCACCCCGTGAGAAGTTTCTGGCACCCGGCGAGAGTCTGAAGGTAGTACATGAGCTGAAAAACAAGGTGGCACCCTACCACCCATTCCTTCAGTGGGTGGCGGCCAGCCAGAAGCCTGCTGGCGATTTTTGTTATGGAAAGGCATATAAATACAATCTTAAACTTGAAAAGAAACCCTAATTCGATCTTGGGACTTCTTAGACGACTTATTGAGCATTCTTGGAGCGTTTTTGGAGATCTTGAAGCATAGGAATCATCGATACGAGTTCGAGGAAGAAGACTTGAAGATCTAATCGGGTTTTCTAGTTCTTTATTCTTAATTTTTCTTACGAAACTTGTTATCATGAATTCTTTGTTGAATATCTTTGGATTGTTTTCACGTTTTAGTATGCTTAGCTAAATTTATAAACCACCTAGACTTGATGAATGGATTAATATAAAGTTTTTACCGGTTTTTATTATTGCATGATTGTTATGGGTGATTGTGTTTAGTAAGAGGTTTGATTTAATGATTTGATGTGTTTGCGTACTTTGAATTGGTTTATTATTATTACTTGCTTCATATGATTCTTAGTGACGGTCTATATCACAACGTAGAGTCATATTAGGGTTTAGGGTTTCGGTGAGTGTCTATATCACGTTAGAAAACCTTCACTCTTTAGGGAGAATTGCGCAATAACCCCTAGAAGTAGTTGATAATAATTTGCTAAGTCTTAGTGTTCTACTAGTCCTAATACCTGGGAAGTGAGGGGCTATTGGTAGGTCTTACCCGGCGAATTGCTTTAGATAGGCCTTGGGAAAGGTTATGTCTTGGTTTACCTGTCGGTCTTATTAGTCTATCAAGTCAAATTAATTTCTTCAAACTACCCTAGATCTAGGATTGGGAAAGAATAGGTCAACATTAGGGTACTTACACAATAATTAGACAACTGGGAAGAAGTCTAATAACCGGTAGGATTAACGGCCTAGGTAGCTCCACAGGTTTCTCCTTGAGAAGGGTCGAGGGGCCTCGTTGGTTCTTAATAGGTTTAGTATTATAAGATCCCGGTTCCATAACTCATGCATTTAACTTAATTGGTAATTTCTTAAAAACAATCCAAGATTTTTGTCTAGGTGGTCCCGTTCTCATATAAGTAAAAGTCCACAGTCTTAATTCGTCTTTAGTCTAGTTTTAGTTTAATTTAATAGTTTAATATAGATTTCCTAGATTTTCCGTAACCCCCCCCCCCCCCAAACAAATAAACAAGTTAAGTCGTGTCTGTCAGTATCTAGTCAGAGTTTAGTCTACGTGATAAATAGAGTCCTGTGGTTCGATATCCGGACTTCCTAGGTTATACTACATTGATCGGTACACTTGCCGATTGTGTGGTTTTAGGTCGAGTCTAGAATTAAAGCTTTTCGTGTCTAGCTTAGAGAGTCTAATTTAGTTAATTTTTATAGTCTGTCTAGCACACATCACTTAGTAGCAGGGAGAATTGGTAATCCTGACATGACGAAGGAGGATTACGACCAAATCGATCCCGAAGAACTTGAACTGATTGACATCGAATGGGGCATGGCTAGTCTGGTGAGAAGAGCACAGCGCTTCATGGAAATCACTGGCAGAAACAGCCTTTCTGGACCCGATCAGAAGTTAGGGTTCGATAAGTCGAAAGTTACTTGTTTTAAATGTAAAGAACGTGGTCACTTCAAACGAGAATGTCCCAACCGTGAAGTAAACAATCATCAAAACCCGTTCACCAACGACTACTACAGGCAAGCGATTTATCACCGACCAAATCAACAGCAAACTATTCAAAGGCCACAAATTGAGAATAAACCGGAAAACGCGCTGATTGTGAATCAAGACGATGAGAAGATAGCTGCAGGTTTCAGCTGGGATAAATATATCCTCGGTAGCGATGGACAGGCAATGATGGCTGAAGTTGTTGAAATTTCTGAGATGGTGTCTGAACTGGAAACAGTTACTGAAGATGTTTCTGTAGTTGTTGAAGAGGTTTCTGCTGAAAAGGCGGACAATTTTGAAGAAATAGCTGCTGAAGTGTATTATTATTATTCTGAGCAGGAGGTTTTGGGAAGTTTAATGAAACCTGTATTGCCTCCTAACATTTCTGAATCTTTTGCAGGTTACTTTGAAGAACCAAGGACCGGATCATGTCCAAGGTTTGAAGAGAAGAAAGAAGTAATTGAAGAGTTGATAGATGTGTCGAAAGAAATGACTGGAGAAGCATTGAAGGACATAGCTGATAAGGCTCTCATGGCGAAACTGAGAGAGGTAGACACAGAACTTGTGAAACCCGAGTCTGTCGGTACTGAGTCAGTTCAAAAGGAGTCGGATAAGGAGTCGGGAATTGAGGAGACCAAAACTAAGACAGTGTCTGAGTCTGAGTCCAAATATGTTGGTAAATAGGAAGTGAAAACTGCTCATGAAGCAGAAATTGTTGAGAAAGTGGATTCAATATCTGAAACACCATGCCAAAAGTGTTTACAACCGTGCATGGAGTGTCTTGAAAAAGACACTAAGTTTCAGGAATTGAAAGAACATGCTGACATGTTAAAATTTGATCTAGGACAAGTCAAAGAAGCATATGATACACTAGCCAGATCAGTTAAAATGATTAAAGAAGAAAGTGTTGAAAATGATAAAGCCACAAAACTAGCAAAAGCAACACTTTTTTATAAACAAGTGGAAGTTAATTTTCATATTGACATAATCGCATCCTTAAAGAAAGAATTGGAATTGACTAAAATTGAAAATGAGCGAATTGATAAGAAATTGATGAGCTATGTTGCATCGTCCTATGTTCTTGAACAAATTGTTCCACAACAGCTCAATGCTGCATCGGTTTTTAACAGTGTTCCACCCCCAATGTGGAATCATTATACTCAAAAGTATCCAGATGGGGTGGAAGCTGCATTCAATCTCAAACTGAGGACAATTGAGGATGAGTTGCCAGAGAGCATAGATGTTACATTCTCTGCGTCTGACACAGACAGCGAGTCACAGGTCATCAAGACTGTTGTTGATCAGGTGTTAGATGAAGAGAGTGATAACTCTGATGTTGAAGTTATGAAATCTCATTCTGAGAAGTCTGTTACTGATTCTGAAGATGAGGGTAACTTTTTAGATTGTTTCATACCGAAATCAGACAAGAGTACGAATGATGATCCGATTATGGTGGTTTACACTATGATTGGAACGGACAAGCTTTATTCTGATTTCGAGTATCCTCTTCAGAATGTTAAGATTGAAAATGTCGAGAAAGTTTTCAAATTGGTTGAAATGGACATTAACGTGGTAAACAACAAAGAATTTTTTTCGAAACCTAAAAAGTCATTTGTTACATCATGTGTCACTAAACGATAATTTTGAAAATTAAAAGGTTTAAAATTTGATTGCAAAGTGTTAAGTTTAGTTGTTTGGATTCTTTATATAGTCAAATCTTTATAGGATTGTGAAAGAACCAGATCATCAATTCTGGACATTTAAAATGTTTATTCTTATAAATGTTTGAGGTTTGCAGGTAAAATTTCCAGATTAAGATCCCGATAGCAGAGTCTTAGGGGGAGTCTGAAGTCGAGTTTGGTGCAAAAGGAAGCTTGTTGCTGGTAATCCAGATGTCGATTCCAAAAGCACAGAAGATTGATGAAAGGGGGAGCCTACGAAAGAGAAAGAAAAGCTTAGGAAGTTGCTGAAAAAGCCTAAGTCTAGAGAAGGAAAGTTCAAGTAACTCTGAAGACCCAAAGATAAGACTGAAGACTCCGGCTGTATCCAAGGGGGAGTTTGTTGATGCACGAATGTCTAAAGCCTGCGTCTTAGTCTTAGTTGATCAATGTATAGGGTCTAGATGTGTTTATTATGTATTGTATAGGGGGTTAAAGTGTAAAAGTTAGGTTTTCATGTTTAGATTTCGCTTATATGAACATTGTGACACATGAGCGAAATCCCAAGAAGCTGATTTCGCTCATATGGACATGCCATAAAAGCGAAACCTCACCCCTATAAATACCCAAGTTGTTTTCTCATTTTCTAACTTCATGTCCAGTGTGTAGCCGAACTGCTACCCGTGTATTTCTTGAAGAATTAATGAGAAAACTAGTTTAAAGTGATCTGCTTCTGTTTCTACACCTTTCTTGCTTTGATTCATGTCGATTATGTATTTCTGCTGCATTTTCGGTAGTTGCTAGCTCGAATTGACTCAATTGACTGTCAAATACGGTCCTACAAAGAATATCTCCAACGCATAGCTAATTTGAAAAAGTTTGCTGAGGAAAAGGTTGCTGAGTGCAAGGCTTCTGAACTTCTTGCTGAGGAGGTGTCTGCCGATTGCAAGTGGTTGCTTTCACGCGCGGTGTCTCTGGTAACTTCCTTTGTATATGTGTGCTTTCGATTTGTGTTTATTATTCTTCTTATGTTTCTGTGTACTTCTTGCAGATTTCTGAACGTATTGTAAAATCTCATGAGCTTGCCAACTACATGTTTGAGTTGGGTCAAGCGACGTATAATAGCGGGCGGAAGGACGGTTACAGCGAGAGTAGGGCTGCAGCTGCCAATAATGAGAAGGATTATCATTTCGAGTTGTACAAGGAAGATTGTGGTGCTGCCTATGCTGCAAAACGTCGCGATTATGAATTTGTTGAGTTTGGCATTGTGAGAGCTGTTGACAAGTTATCCCGGAGGGCTAACGATGTTGAAGTTTTGAAAAAAGCTCTTTGTGATGAAGATCGCGAGGCCGGAGGCGCTGGTACCAGCCATCAGGGATGAAGATTTCCAGCATGCGCGCCGTGTAAGGGCTTTGATAGCCTTGTAATCATTCTCACAATTTCGTAAACAATTTACTTTGCTTTCTGAGCAATTTGCTCGTAGTTGTTATGTCTGTCGGTAATTATGGTACATTTGATATATTACATGTTAATTTTTGGCTTAACCTCTTTTGTTTGTCCTGAATTTTTCTATCGTTACAATATGTTCATGTGTAATTACTTTGATTAGGTATCACGAATGAATGATGGCGCTGACAGGTTGTGTTGTGTTAATTACAACGTATATTCTGCCGTTTAAGCGCTTAGGTTGATTTGTGTATACGAAGTGATCGAGTTACAGGTTATTGTGTTGACCCAGATGTCTTCGGCTTTGGGGGTCTTACAATGTTTGTTTACCATGTATTCGATGCTTTCGTGTTTATGTGGGCACGAAGTATTTATCTGGCGTTTTTTAGGCTTTGGTTGTGTTTTTGACCCGGTTGTGCACTTGGTTGTGACAAGCCTTGGAGGTCTACAACGTTTCCTAAGTTCGAGCCATTGATGTTTTCATGTATGCCCAAAGTAATACATGCAGTTGTGATAAAAAATTCGCATGAGAAGAGATAGCCAAACACTTCTTGTATTAGTGCTAAATGTGTTGGCGCGCAGCCATTACAAGTACATAGAAAAAACTTCGACTGTTTACATGTAGCATCTTTTTAACTGCTGAGCATTCCAGGTTCTTGGGACCTCTTTGTTGTCCAGGGTGCGTAGTTTATACGCCCCTTTTCCAAGGACTTCATTTACAACATAAGGCCATTCCCACTTGGGAGCTAATTTTCCGGGTTTTTCGGCATTGGACGCCTCATTGTCCCTTAGGACGTAATCTCCGGGGTTGAACGTGCAAATTCGGACCTTGGAGTTATAATACTTCTCCAGTTTGGTTTTGTATTTCGCTTCATTAATTGCCGCCATCTCTCTTCTTTCTTCTAGGAGGTCAGGGTCCAACCTCCTTTCTTCTTCATTGTTGATCATGTTCATGGAGAGCATTCTTGGCGACGGTAGTCCGATCTCTGCTGGTATCACGGCCTCGGACCCATATACTAAACTGAACGGTGTTTCTCTGTTGCTTGTTTTTGGCATCGTCCTATGGGCCCATAATATGCTGGGTAGTTTGTCAACCCATCATCTTCTTTGTGTTCCCAACCGTGCCTTGATACCGTCTACAATGCTCTTGTTGACGGCTTCGACCTGACCATTCCCCTGCGGGTGCGCGACTGAGGAGAAGGTATGCTCTATGTGTAGCTCTTTGAACCAGCGTTGAAGATCTTCTGCAGCAAAATTTGTTCCGTTATCGGTGATGATTCTTAGAGGCAGCCCGAATCTGCAGATTATCTGTTCCCAGATGAAACGCCGCACTACGGTAGATGTGGTTGACGCCAGCGCCTTCACTTCCACCCATTTTGTGAAATACTCTACCGCGACTATGATAAATTTCACCGCTCCCGGGGCTTCTGGAAAAGGACCAACCATATCTATCCCCCATTGTTGAAACGACCACGCCGTTGTTACGGGGACTAGTTCATTTTTGGGGCGCATCGTTTTCGGAGTATGTCTCTGGCACCCGCTGCATTTCCTCAAAACCTTCACTGAGTCTAGATGCATTCCAGGCTAGTAGTATCCGGCATTCATCACTTTCGCTACCACTATTCTCGGACCGGCATGAATGCCACAGATTCCCTCATGTACTTCTCGGATCAGGTAGTTCGCATCTTCTGGGTCGACGCATCTCAACAACGGCCCTAGGTATGATTTTCGGTACAGGATTCCATCAACCATCTGGTAGTGCTCGGCCTTGTATTGAACTTTCCTTACTTCGGCTTTGTTTTCCGGTAATATTCCGGACTGGAGATACATGATTATGGGATTCATCCAATATGTCGTTCCCAACTGAATAACGCTCACTTGCCTCAGCGGTACCGATGGATTGCTCAGAACTTCGATGCGCACATCCTTTGCCAAGTGCTGGAAACTGGTGGATGCTAGCTTACTTAGTGCATCTGCTGGTTTATTCTCGATTCGATTGATATGGTGCACCTTGTAAGAATTGAAGTTCTGCAGCAATGCTTTCGCTTGGTCTAGGTATAACGCCATTACGTCTCCTTTGGCATCGTACTGGCCGTTAATCTGCCCAGCTACTAACATGGAGCCACATGCGCCTCTATGTGTTTGACTCCCATCTTGATCGCCAACCTCAGACCGGCAAGAAAGGCTTCGTATTCGGCTTCATTGTTCATGCTCTTGAAGTCTAACCGGATGGCATACGTGAATTCGTGTTTTTCTGGACTTACCAGCCTAAGTCCTGCGCCTGCGCCGTCCTCGTTAGATGTACCATCTGTATACAGTAGCCATGGTTCTTCCAAACGTTGCCTTTCAGCTCTTTCCATTGCCTTACACTCCCTGTCTTTGTGATCGGGCACTTCCGCCATGAAATCAGCCAACACCTGGCCCTTAATTGCTGGTCTTGGACTGAAAACCACATTATGTCCTCCCAGTTCTATAGCCCACTTCTCTAATCTTCCAGAAATCTCGGGTTTCGCAAGGATGTTACCGATGTTGTAATTTGTTAAGACATGCATGACATGATTGGCGAAATATCTGCGCAACCGCCTTGATGCATGAATTAGTGCCAGCACTAGTTTTTCCATTATAGCATACCTTGTTTCCAGATCATTAAGAGTGCGAGACACATAATAAACTGGTGTCTGTATGCCTTGTCGGTCTACGAGCAGAACTGCTCCGACTGCTTTATCAGATGCTGACAGGTACATCACTAAGGGTTCTCCTTTCAGTGGCGCCGTCAGTGTTGGCAGTCTTATTAGGCAGTCTTTCATTTCACAGAACGCCTGTTCGGCTTCCGAAGTCCACTGGAACTGACTTTTCTTCATGCAATTGCGGAGTGTCTTGATAAATGGGAAAGATTTGGCTGCGTGGTTGGCCAGGAAGCGGTTGAGCGCTGCTAACCGTCCAGCCAATTTCTGCATGTCTTTGATGGTCGACGGTGAAGGCATTCTCTCGATCGCTTGCACCTTTTCAGGATTGACTTTAAACCCATCCTTTGTGACGATGAAACCCAGGAACTTACCTTCTTCCATGCCGAAGGAACATTTCGATGGGTTTAACTTGATACTTACACCGCGCAGTGTGTCGAACGTTTTTTGGATGTTCATCAGCATCATACTTTCCTCTTTGCGCATGATGACCAAATCATCCATGTACACCTCGATGTATTTGCCGATGGCATCGCTGAATGTTTCATTCATTAGTCTTTGATAAGTTGCACCTGCATTCTTCAAACTAAAAGGCATTTTTGTATAGCAGTATAGCCCTGCTGGTGTGTGAAATGCAGTCTTGTCTTCATCTTGCACAGCCATCTGCACTTGGTGGTATCCCTTATAACAATCAAGGAAGCATTTCCACCTAAACGTTGCTAAGGAGTCAATCTTTTCGTTAATCTCTGGTAAAGCATAACAATCGCGCGGGCATGCTTTATTTAAGTCCTTGTAATCCACACACATCCTCCATCCGCCATTTCCTTTGGGGACCATGACTGGGCTTGCCACCCAGGTTTGATACCGGACTTCTCGGATGATACCAGCATTTAACAACTCTGTTACTTGCTCTTGCATCGCCTCGTGCTTTATGTCTCCCAGATGACGCTTGGCATGTACCACCGGTTTGGCACTCTCTGAGACGTTTAATCTGTGTTCTGCTATGTGCCGTGGGACACCCACCATGTCGGCTGGTGTCCAGGCGAACACGCCCATGTTTTCAAATAACAGCTTTTTCAGCGCGGCGCGCGTGAGATTGGACATTGCAGGTCCCAGAGTGACCGTTTGCTATGGGTATTTGTTGTTCAGCACCCATTTTTCTGCTTCTGCGCATGGCGCGGATTTGCTAGCCTTTGCTGGCCTGATTTCATCAGTTGCCAAAACTTCTTTGCTTGCGTAGATTATTGCTACCCCTGTCTCTGTTGGGAATCCCAGAGCTGAATGCGGTGCAGAGCAAATCATACTAAAATCTCCCTGGGATTCCCTTCCCAACAGGATATCATGTCTTGAATGCGCGGGTAGTACCATGAACGTGACTTCCTCCGTTCTTGAATTTCTTCCGTCTGAGAGTAGCACCGGGAACGATATCTGGCCTAGAGGAAAAACGGCTTCGTTGCTAAAACCGGTCAATGGGTAATCTACCGGTTCCAAGCGCGCTTTGTCCTCTTGGTCGAATTGATTGAAGCATTGTTCGTAGATGATATCTGCGGTGTTCCCTGTGTCAATGAAAATGTAGTCGGTTTGGTAATGACCGATTACACCGGATATGACTATTGGTCTTCTTTCTCTTGGACCTCCTCTCACTATGGGGAAAACAACTTGTCTCTCGCGCCAATAGTCGTCTTGTGTGCGTTTGTTATAGTTCTTTCTTGGCCTTCGTGGACCTCCTTGGACCATGTGAGTTTCTAATTTTCGAAGTTTCTTGTTTTCTGGCCCTTCTTCTCTTCGCTGAATTTGGCGGTTATCGCGCTTTCCGCCTTTCACCAGATGGGTGAGTCTTCCATCTCTTAGGGCTCTTTCTATCTCTTGCTTTAAGCTGAAACAATCATCGGTCAGGTGACCTGTGTCCTTGTGGAATTCGCAGAAAATATTAGGGTCTTGTCCCCTTTTGTTTCGCATCTGTAAAGGAGGTTTGAAATGGTGATTTTATGTTGACAAGACCTCGGAAGGGGTCTTTGTTAAGGGTGTCCACTGTTTTTCTCTGTTCTCCCTTTTGACCTCCTTGCGATGAGCAATCTGGTTAATTGTATTGCGCACGTCTTCTCTTACTAGGCTTCTTTCTCTGTAACCAGATGTTTTCCATGATGGGCCTTTGCCTTTTTGTTGCGCCGATCGTTGTGGTTGTAACTGTATTGACGGTTGTCGTCACCGGTCAATTGTTTGTCAGTGCGCGCAATTGTTTTTGCTGCCTCAATGAAGGTTTCCCAATCTTTGGGGCCTCCATCTCTTCCTTTCAATCGTTTGATCAAGTCGTCGCGCTTTACTGCCCTCATAAAATGTGCGCGCATCATCTTCTCGCCTACATCACCGATTTCCAGACATTCTTTGTTATACCTGGTGATGAAATCTTCCACGCTTTCATGGTCTTTCCTCCATATATTCAGACAATCGGCTGGATCTCTAGTGTGCCTGCGCTGTTGAGAGAAGTGCGCGAGGAACTTGTCTCGAAAATCGATCCATGACTTAATTCTTCCTGCTGGCAGGCTGTCAAACCAGACGCACGCCGCGCCGACAAAGGTTTGTGCGAAAAGATGACACCAAGTTGGTAAGTTCCAGCCGCCTGTTAGTCCTGCGTCGTTGAAGACTTGGAGGTGGTCGTCGGGATCTGTTAAGCCGTTGTATTTGCCTACATTGTGTGGTAATTTTGTCTTGTCGATATCGTCTGTTGCAATCTCTTTGATGAACTTTGAGTTTTCAGCTATGCCATCTGGGCGATAGCTCAGTGTGTAATCATGTTCTGCTTTCGGATTGTACCCCGCGCGCTTGCGGGGTACGTACGCCTCGTGTTCTGGTGGTAACCTACTGAATATTGTGCTTTCTTTGTACGTCAGATCGTCCTCTTCCTTATAACTGTCCCATTCATCGTTTATATTGCGCGGGCCTAAACGACTTTGCACTGGTTTTCTTTGTTGGTGAGAGTACTGCACATAATTGCTTTCCGTTTCACCGTAGGTATCACGCGTGTCGTACGTGCTTTGCCTCCTTACGTTTGGTATGGGTGCTTTTTCATGATTTAAATTCCTCGCATTGGCCTGCTGAGGCATGTGGGTGCTCGGAGGCCTTTGCGGTGGGGTAACAAAGGCGGACTGGTTGGCTTGTGCTTGCAGCAAAGCTTGTTGTGCGCTGAGTTGTGTATAAACAAGGTTTATGGACGCCATTTGTTCGGCATACCAGGAAGCCAGAGTTTTTCCTTCGGGTAGCCCTAAAAGTACAGAGACTTTCAGTTGTGTTTGGTCTGATGGAGCTGAAGGGCTAGCTCCATGGCTTGGTGTTTGCACTAATGGGGGTGTTTGATGGACTACCCCGGGTGGAGATTGGAAAGTGGCTCCGTTTGTGGTTTGGGTGATGACCCTAGGCGGAGGCTGGAAAGTGGCTCCATTTGTAGTTTGACTGACAACTCTGGATGCGCTTCCAAAGATATCAGGTAAATCGTTGTTCATCTGCCCTTCCTGGATGGTTTCGTTCCTCTGGCCTCTTTGGAGGTGCGCGATGTCCGAAATGAGTTCAAAGGAAGAAACTTCTCCATCCACTTGGCGGGAAGGGTTTGGTTCAGTCATTTTGAAGAGTTTTTTGAACAAAAAGGAGATGAAAGTGGTTTGCAGAAATTGCGGTGGGCGCCAATGATGAAACATTGGTTAACACCTATGGCGAACTAGCTGGGTCGTCTCTTCTGTGGGTTCAATCTCCTTTCTTACTCGCCAAATGACGGGTCTTGCAAAACAGCAACACCGTTAGCTCGTTAAGAGGGGAATATGGGGGTTTCCCTCTTAACCGGGCTCCGGCGTGAGAATAAGTACTGTTCTGAGGAGTAAAAGAGTGTGTATTAAGAGTGAGAGCGTAGAGAGTCGAATGGAATTAACCTGAATGATGAAGGGTCCTATTTATAGCCGGAGGGTGAAAGAGGGAGGAGCAACCTTGCCAGCTGCTACAGGGCGCCAGCTGTCCGACCAAAGGGAATATCCTCTTGGTCCCCTCTGCTGTGGTCAGGGTGGTGGTACACGTGGCACGCCTATATTCGTATATGCTAGAAACATCGTACTGCTGCTGTCGGTCTGCTCCTGGATTTGCTGCAGGCCTACATGGCGCTTGATGAATGGTGACACGTGTTGTCCTTTCTGTCAGAGGGAGCATCTTTAGTGCCATCATGACGTCTTCCAGAAGCTTCTAGAAGCTTCTGGATTCGTTTTCTGATGTAGGCGCCATGTAGGCCTATACGTTGCATATTGAGGGTGTCGATTTAATCTCCCAAGGTGTGCCAATAATATCGACACCCTCAATATGCATCGTATAGGCCTATACGATGCGTATTGAGGTGGGTTCAAACTTCTATGTCTGTCAAAGGCTGCCAATGTCCCCTACAAAAAAATAATACGCATGGTATAGGCCTATACGATGCGTATTAAAGATGTCGATTTAATTTTTTTTTATTTTTGCAAGGTAGCTTCATGTCATGCGGTAGCTTTCCGTCACGTGAACGAAGAAGCAGCACTTTGGACATTTGTCGGTATTCAAACATTTAGAAAACATTATTTGAGAATACCCCTGAATTTATCGAAGCTGTAGAATGAGATCCTCCACTGTTGGGTTATCATCTTTCAACCCTATTTTTCCTAAATTTATCGATTCTGCATTTCAACAGGGATGTAATGCAATAATTGCTCTCAATTGAATAGACCGATACTTGCTTCATAGGACTCACTTGAATCGTCTCAAATTTAAAAACAGTATGTTTAGCATCTGTGCCTGCAATTGGAATTATGTTCCACAAATTGGAAACCACATATTTGCTTCAAGATTTACGTCTGATGTTCATGTTTGATCACATTTGAATTCATCTGCGGCAGTCCACTGATTATCTTCCCCTGTGTCTGCACCGTGATCTTCATATTCTTGGTTCAATACCAACTCCTCTTTAGTAATGTTTATTTGAGAACCTGGTTCAGATACACAACGGTCCTCCAATTCCAGATCAGCAAGCAAATACACAACGGTTCTCCAATTCCAGATCAGTAATGTAAGGAGAAGCGTTGAGATAACAGACATCCATCAAGCTCAAAAAGAAAACTTTTGTTTCCCATAGTCACAAACGATTGCGGTTTTTAAGATCTGTGGTCGGTCTCGGGTGGGCATAAGACCCGTGGGCCCTATTGTCGGATCTGTGACTCCATGGAAGATGTGATTAAGGTAAGTGTGCCAATTATGTGTCATAAAACGGAACATAATCCCAGTTTGTCTAAAGAAGCGCTTTTATCATGTGTCATATTAGAGTAGTATGAGTCTGAGTCCATTGTTATTCGTGTCGGGTTTGTATTTCCCCGTGTCTGCACCGTGATCTTCATATTCTTGGTTCAATACCAACTCATCTTTAGTAGTGTTTGTTTGAGAACCTGATTCAGATACACAACGGTTCTCCAATTCCAGATCAGCAAGCAAATACACAAAGGTTGGGTTTGTATTTCCCATAGCCACCGTTTCCGTAGTACAAAACGGTTGCGGTTTGCACATTCAATCTTCATTGCTTCATTAAAATTAAAAAGGCGGTCTCTTTGCTTCGTCCACTAGAACTATTTGTGTATGCATTCTTTGCTTCGATTGCTATAACAGGATGGATGTGACACACACACAGATAGATAATATCTGATTGTTTCAGTTTTTTTCCGACTGTTTTAGTTATGTTTCAATAAATAATATCTGATTGAGAAGCACTAAATTAACAACGGTTCTCCAATTCCAGATCAGTATTGTAAGGAGAAGCGTTGAGATAACGGACATCCATCAAGCTCAAAAAGAAAACTTGCGTTTCCCGTAGTCATAAACGATTGCCGTTTGTATTTCGCATAGCCACCATTTCCGTGGTAAAAAATGGTTGCGGTTTGCAGATTCAATCTTCATTGCTTCATTAAAATTAAGGAAAAATGCTTGCTGAAGTTTCGTCTTCTATGATGATCCGAAACATTCCGAATAACTACACAAAGATTTGTTGCGTACAGATTATTGAAAAAATTTGTTGAAATCGAAGAAAAGAGTAAAAAAGATGAATTGAGGCGTGCATTTGGAACAAAAAGTCCAACAATCCGTTCATTATTTGTTGTTGTCTAAACTATGAATGCACGCAACGAATTTGACAACTGTGATAGCTTATTAAAAGTATAAATCACCTCCAATCATTGTCTAGTCAAATCACACACTATAAAGTTTAAACTTATCGTGTGTTGCAGTTTGGAAAGATGACAGAATAGAGATCTGAATAACAAACTGTGGAGAACTTGTTTGCGTTATCCATCAACATAAGCTAAAATACTCTAAAATACGAAAAAATACGCTAAAATACGCTGGAATACGATAAAAACATTAAAATACGTTAAGATACGCTAAAATACGCTAAAATACGTTAAAATACGCTAAAATACGATAAAATACATGAAACTACGTTAAAATACGCCGAAATACGTAAAAATACTGTAGAATAGGTTAAAATAAGCTAAAATACGCTCAAATATGTCAAAAATACTATTAAATACGCAACAATATGTTAGAATACGTCAAAATACGCAAAAATACTTAAAAATGCGCGACTAACGATATTTCCACACACGTATACATATAACACGTCACTATGGAGTACAAGTGGATTTCAAACAAAACTGTACGTAATCATAGAATACGATATTCGCACGCAACCGAACGGCACCGAAACGACTTATGTTGAAGGTATACGTCATAACACGACAAAATATGCGAAAGTTTGGCAAAAAACGACACGTATACGTGTCGAACCGAGGGATACACGATAAAACTAAATTTGAAATCATGCCATATACGATCGTATAGGCCTATGTCGTATCGTATACCGGCTTAATACGAATCGTATAGGCCTATACGACACGTATTAAACTTTGAATTTTCTCAATAATACCCCTGAATTTATCAGAAAAACAGGGGTATTTCAGTAAATTCATCGTTTAATACGCATCGTATAGGCCTATACGATGCGTATTAAATTATAAATTTCTAAAAAATGTGTTTCAAATCAAGGGTTCCATCATTACAACCACTTATTTTCAACGGGGATGTAATGCAATGATTCCTCTCAATTGAATAGACAGACACTTGCTTCATAGGACTCACTTGAATCGTCTCAAAAGTACTGAACAACAGAAATAACAGCTTCGGTTTCATCAGCTGCATCGTTTACCGTGGAATCATTATGGGTTGAGAAGAATCATTGCATTACATCCCCGTTGAGAAAATATGGGTTGAAAACATATTTAATTATGAATAAACATATAACACGAACCCATTTTGACCCTAACCAGTTTTGACCCATGACCCGACCCATTTGCCAGGTCTAAGGGAAACAAATAAATTAATAATTAATAAATTATGTTATAATCAAACAAATAGGTCAATAGGATAACATCATTTTGATGTTTGTTTTTAATTCTATTTTCTAAACAGATAAAGTAAATACTCTAAACGACCATATTTTTTATTTGGTTAACTTAGTGTGTATACGATGTGTATGCTTGTTTCATTTTCTTGAACGAGTTGCATGGACATATCACATATGTACGTATGTTCGATAATGTCTATTTGTGCAAAGTTAAATGTTTAGAACTTTGATGTATAGACCTTTGCAAGTTGAATTGAAACTTACATGTTTGAAACTTTTATTTTGTCTAGAAATTATGCCTCCGGTTCTCAAATACAAATACATATCCAGTAGTCAAAAACGTAAAAATGAGAACCTAGATGAGGACAAAAGAAAGTTGATCGAAACATTCTTACTGAGTTACATTGTTAGCCCTTTTGATGCTTTAAACAATATCAAGCGGTTTGGTCATTTTCCTAATGCTATAATGCATATAAAGTGCTTTTGACAATTCCGGTAACAGTGACATCGGCAGAAAGAAGTTTTTCAAAATTGAAGTTGTTGAAGACTTATTTACGATCGACGATGTCGCAAGAAAGACTTAACAGATTGGCGATGATATCTATTGAAAACGAAATATTAGAAGGTATGGAATATAAAGACTTGATCGAGAGTTTTGCTTACAAAAACGCTAAGAGAGTCGCACGACTCGCTTAAGTAAGTTCGATCATTGTGTTACACTACTTTTGTTTTGTTTATTTTATAACAATTATCGTCATATTGTGGTTTCTTGATATATAAGGATTAGGCCCAAATTTTTTGTCTTGCCGAGGGCCAAAAGATTTTTATCATTCTCGGGGATGGTCCTGATGATGAAGATGTTAGCTACATGAACATTTTAGGCTTTTGATTTTGACCACAAAACTTTTTGTTTTTTATAGGATTGCCACATAAGTTTGACCTTTTTTTAACTCACGTTCACAACTTTTAGTATTGATACTTATATCCCAAAAACTTTTTAAAAACTTTGTAAATTATCATTTGACCCCCTCGAAGTTTACGTGCTTATTTTAGACCAATTTTTTTTTGTTTTTTTATAGGATTGCCACATAAGTTTGACCTTTTTTAATTTCAACTTCACAGCTTTTAGTATTGATACTTGCATCCCTTTAACTTTCTAAAAACTTTGTAAATGTCATTTGACCCCCTCGAGTTTTACTACTTATTTTCATGTACCTGTTAGTATAAATTCAAGTTGTTTATTTTTCGACGTATTTTTTTCTTCTAAAAATTGAGTCATGTCAAAGTGCTTATTTTTACGGACGTATTAAATTGTTGTACGTTTTAACGTAAATTTTGTTGGGAAATGAGTAACGTCATTTGTAATTTGTTTTTATGAGACGGTATAAACTCGAGTAATTTTACATTTAATGAGTCATGTCAAATATATTATGTTTCCTTGCTTATATTAATTAAAGTTTTCGGTTGGTCTATGTTTTGACATTTATTTACATATTAGACTACTTACATCCATGACCTTTTTCATGGGTGGGTTGATAGGTGTAAGAAAAAGTAATGAGAAAATTATTTTTTAATTTGCAAAGCTCTCGACCTAGCCTCTATTGCGACTTAGGTTGCAACTCCTCCACTTTTGTCTTTTTACACATGTACTCTTTGTATTGGTTGATTATTATTTAATAAAACTTATTATCTAAATATTTAACATCATTATCTGATTCAATAAAAGAAAGGAACATTTCCCTGATCTTCGCTTTCGAAGATGTTGTCAGTGCTTAGTGCAACATTCCCCAGATATTCGCTTTCGAATTCAAAGATTTAATGGATATACATAATACTCTTCAGTTTGGAAAGAAACTGAAAAAGATTATACTTAGGTTGGTAATTATTTCGTGTTATTTGGAAAGGTCGGAACGAGTTGGTCTTCAATCAGATCAGAAGAAGCCCGCAGGAAATTATGATAGAGATTAAGTCAAGAGGATTTGGATGGGTTAAAAATAGATCGTCATGTAATTATATTAGTTGGAATGAGTGGTGTAAATATCTCATGTATTTGTTGTAATTTTGCCCTTTGTACGTTTGGGTTGGGGGTATTGTTTTGTTTGACCTTTTGCCCGTTTGGGTCGGAGATGTGTTTTATTGAAGTTTTGTTTAAAAAAAAGAACAAAATTTGTGATTGTTTTTCTTTACTAAAAATTAGTTTTACCTTAAAGTTTGTTTTTTCAATAACTTATAATGTTTTAGTGTTTAAAAATAAAAATAAAAACACATTCTTGTTGTATCTAACATTATTAAACACGAATTTTTGTTTATAGCATTATCTTATTTGTCATTATTTCACATTCTATTGGCTCGTTAGATTTTATAAAATGAATTAAAATCTAAATCATATTTATTTAGTAAAAAACATGATATAGGTTGGGTTGTTAATGGGTGTGAAAGTTTGGATTGGGTTGGGTTGGGTTGGGTTG
Source organism: Helianthus tuberosus (assembly GCA_030545235.1). Lineage (NCBI taxonomy): Eukaryota > Viridiplantae > Streptophyta > Magnoliopsida > Asterales > Asteraceae > Helianthus > Helianthus tuberosus. Next base: position 142,363,966 of record CM060412.1, on the reverse strand, counting down.
TGTAGGTGGAAGAGAAAGAAATTAATTTTTTTTATTAAAGGTTGGGTTGGGATAGGTTGTGAATGTGGATAGTCTCAGTATATCTTCAAGTTGGTTTACGTTTCGATGTAATGACATTATGACCCTCTCGAGTTTACATGCTTATTTTTATGTACGTGTCGATATAAATTCAAGTTGGTTTATGTTTTGATATAATTTATTTCAAAATGAGTCATGTCAAATATAATACGTTTTTTTGCTTATCTTTATAGACGTTTTCCAGTTTGGTCTACATTATGATCGATAAGCTATTGCAAAAGAATCCATTCGTTCAAATCACATTAAAAAAACTAACCCCGCAACACGGGGAATCGATTCTAGTTATTATAAACAACCTCGTTTTCTAAAAACACCAACAAGTTGTAAGGATCACCATATGCACCATCTTCCTATGCATCAGAACCTTGTTCAAAGTTTTATGAAGCTCAAAGAAATCTAGGATAGAGAATGCAAAAATAGGAGGGATGTTACACCAAGTGTTCACCAAATGCCAAATGATGTTCAACCATCCAACATGTAGTGAGAAAATCCCACTCAATCCAGGCTCCTCATTACAAAACTGACACAGACCTGGATTTATAATGATGTTCCTTTTAGAAAGATCATCCACAACTGGTAGACGACCCATTTTGGCTCTCCATCTAAAAATATTCACTTTAACCGGATCCCACCTACAGAATGGGAATAAAACTCTTTAATCGCATAAACATTCACTTCTTTGTTCAGAGATATACACTTAAAGGTGGAGAGTTTAATGATGCATACAATTTATCAAAACATTCTTTCAACATCTAATCCAATCTTTTAGCATGCAAATCATATAATCATAATGTATTCTACCCTGCTCATAGTTTTAGGTGTGTGTATACAGACACATCTAGTGACGGATTCATAATTTTTTCCGTATGGGTTCACTATTTTGGGTGGTCAAATTTACTTACACAACCATGAGCTAGAATTTTTGGGTCGGGTTGCGTAGCCGAACATAATAAAACCAAACTTTCATATCAAATTTTTATTAGCATTAGCTTTAAAATTCAAGATTCAAAAAAAAAAAAAAAAAATTAAAAACTAAAATCGCTAAAGACATAAAGTTCATGTCAAATAATTATCATATAAAAACCACAAATCATAAGTAATAAGTTCATATCAAATTTCATCATAAATTTGAGTATTGAGTTAGAAACAAAATATGAAAGAAAGTTTTCCTCATTATATCAATCCAAGCGGACCCACCCAGGTCTCACACCCCAACCGATGGCGGAAACATCGGAGTGAGACGAATCGAGATTGTTCGAGACTTCATAACGTACTAATTGTGACAATAATTTAAGTAAACAATATGTCATTCCATACTAAACCGAAGTACATTGTCTTGAAACGAAAATATAATATTTTGCAACTTGAACATAAATAAACAAAAGAAATACATAACATAAAGATTGAGTGTGTTTCTAATCCATCCTAAGTAGATTCGCGTGTATCAAGCTAGTTTCCTGTAACATGTATTAAAGTATCCGCCAACACAAATAGGTCGGTGAGTATACAAGTTTGGTCTTACATAGAATATAATAAAAGGTTCTCAAATCCAACATGACAATTCGTATTCTAAGTTAAACTACATACTAGCATGCACAACCTAAGTGTCAAACCAAAAATTCCACGAGCGTAATCTTGTCAACAAGTGAACAAGACTGTTATGATTGAGTGCTTAACATAGACCACGAAAATGGGCGGTGTGCTACTCCTATAGCGCTATACATGTTAAGGTAGGCTAGCAAAGTTAGTGACAAGTAATGAATATCTAGCATGGATAACCTAAGCATAACAAATAGTATGTTTGGTGGATTAAGTGATTTCATAAGTTTGATTGTGTGCATAAGTGAGTTTGTTTATTTTTATACATGTGACACCCCAAAAAGTGATTAAAACGTAAAAGGGGTTTCGAGTATACTCTGTTGGAAGTTATTATTGGAAGTTAATGAGTGTGAATGAAAGTCTCAAACTGGTAAGACACTTTGTCCCACATTGGTGTGGGAACAAAGTGAATGGTTGGTTATAAGGTGAAACATTTACCAAACCATTGTAGACTTATGACATGTTTTACCACAAGTCCTACCCGCGGGCGTGCAGGGGGCGGTGCAAAAATTAAGTTTTAGAACTGGAATTTGATTGAACTCGTGCGTGCCCGCACATCCTGGGGACACGAATGCAGCTCCGAAAACCCGAGCCCGCGTGAGGCATTTTTGCACTCGAGACTCATAACTGATTTGTTTTTTGAGTTTAAAACTGAAATGATTATTCAGTATTGATGATCATTATTTTCTTTCAGTTTTTAAACTGTCATCATTATGACTGTTATTATGATCATTATTTGTCAGTTTTAACTGATGCACTAATGACCATTATACCTGTTTAATTCGCTGCAATGATGAGGATAAATCAGTTATGTTTTCTGGCAATAAAACCAAACCTCACGAGTCAGTTTGAAATACACCAACGACAGCTCCTTCTTTCTCAATCTCAGTCTCTGCAGCATCATCTCCTTTTTCTTTTCAGGCAAGTGTTCAAGTCCGGCAGTGTGTTGTTGCTGCTTCGAACCGACGTACCCTAGGAACAGACCGCGAATCTGTTTAAGGGAATTGTGTCAAACACCAGCCCGGTTCACTGTTACTGTTACTGTTACTGTTTCTTTTTCTGCTTTCCATTTTTTCTGTTTCAGATTCGAGTTCATATCAACAGGTTACTAACATACTCACGGTCTGCAAAGCTTCCACAAACGTGACTTGATGTGATTTAAAGATTTGGACACCAAAGTTACCCTACAATGGGGAAAACGAAGGTGTGTGAGTTCGTGGAATTTGATGATGGATTTGGATTCGGGATTTTAGTTAATAGAAAGCATGCATATAAGAAAATTACAACGTGTCTAGACACTCAATTGGACACTAAGTTTTTGTGTGTTTTCATGGGTACCAAGTCACCCATTAGAATCCAATTTATGGAATCAAAAACCTAGATGATATCTACCAAAAATCATAACATTTAACTATGATTTGGTTAATATTATGGTTCGGTTGGTATAATATATGTATATATATTTAGTTATTAGTCCAATGTTAGGTTAGTCAAACATGGTCATGTAAAGGTAGGATTAAAATCCCTTAACCTTGTGGGTTCACCATAACACAAATCATGGAGATTCGGATGGTCGTGAATGAATAATAAGAACAAAATGAAATCCTCTAATTCATCAAGACAACCAAGTGAGTTAAACTAGACGAGTGCATTTCAAACATAGATAGTGTTTGAATACTTGGTGTAGTTTGTTCACGTTGTTTACTTGAAAGTTGTTTAGTGACTTGGATGGTGTGAAAGTATGTTGATTAACTAAGTAATCTAGTAAGGTAGGTGGAGTCAAAGTTATGGAAATGATGTTCCAATGCTCACGTTGATATCGTACCATACCAAGCACTTCCGATACCGATACCCATTTTTGACGATTTTCGATCTCATCCCTACATCAGGGCCGTTCCTATGTTTTTGGAGGCCCTAAGCGAACTACAAAGTAGAGGTCCTTTTGCAAAATTATCATTTTCAACATATTTAGTAACAAAACCCACCTTCTTTACCCGGGCTTGGGACATGCAATGAAAAAAAAATTATAACTAGCATAGTTAAAAAAAAAAATTAAAGTTACATGTTTTTATGGATATATATGTTCAAATAAAAAATATTTTTCTAGCTTTAATTGAGGCAAATTGTTTGATGAAATTATCGTAATCAAGTTATTCTAAAAAAACTTTTTTGATTGATATAATAGCTAATGATTGTAGGTCTTTCAATTTGGGTAATCGACTAATGGACTGTTTCAATTGCAAGCCTTTTTAGTGGGCTGTTCAGTGTATTATCTTGTAATAACTCAGGCTAGTATAAAGAAAGCACACCAAATTTTGGAGGCCTTTTAATTTGGGTGGCCCTAGACCTGGGCCTAGGGTCTGAAGCCCTTTGGACCGACCCTGCCCTACATTCTTCCCTATCTTATTAGTTTCAATCCATGATCACTGAGTTAGAGATGTTAATTGAACCTGTTAGTATGTTTCCCTCCAAGATCACATTGTACTTATATTAGTTTACCTTTAAATGGTGCTAGTCAAAGGTGTCACGTTTATTTTGCAACATAACACACAAAGTATGAAAATTGCCGTACACATTAGGATTAGGAATTTTTTTCTATCTTCAATAACCTAGTATAAATTAGGGGTGCTAAACGGGTCAGGTTATTTGGTTCAACCCGACCTGAACCCGAAAATCGTATTATACATATGAACCCAAACACGACCTAAAAATTCCGTAGGTTGACACGAACATGACCCGTTCAAACCGAATTTTATTATTTAAAAAAAATTCTGAAATTAATATATTAAAATAAAAAAATTACTTAAGAAACACAAATGTGTATAATACAATTATGTTTAAATTATAAAATCTTATATTAATTTCTGTTTTTAAGTTATAATTATGACATAATATACACACCTCATTTAATTTATGACGTAAAACATATTGTAAAAAAAATATAATATAATATAATATAAATGTGTTAAACGAGTCAACCCGTTAACCTAAACGGGTTCGCATGTTCAACCTGAAACTGATCCGAAGCCGTTTAGATTAAACCTAAACCCGCAAATTTCGTTTTAGCTTCGTGTCAGAAATTAACAACCCTCGTGTAAATAAAGAATTGGTGCAATGAAAAGAAAAAAGCTTAGGGGTACAATCGGAAAAAGTGGATATTAACCATCCAGTCATTATCCTACTTCCATTCTCACTTTCTTTCTTTCTTCAATGGCGGCTGCTTCATGTTCTTGTTCAACCTTGACTCTCCACCCACAATTCTCTCAATCCCTGAAACCCCTTTCTTTATCATCATTTCAGCAATCGAATCTATCAATCAATTTAGTCAAATCTAATCGCAACCTCAAGAATCAGGTACCCTCATCTCTTTCATTTCACTTTTCTGTTTATGCCGATTATAAGAACAACTCTAAAATTGCTCGATACGCTAGGAGTGTTCAAAAAATGTTTCAATGTAAAATTAGGGCATTTCATGATGATGGTTCTGTGATTATGGGTTCTTATCAGTCGTCTACTAGGGTTTTGGGGGTGGATTTTAGAACAAAGTAGTTGCTAATGGTGAATTATCTATCTTAAGTTGCAATGCACACTAGTTGTTAGATGAAATGTGTGTCGCTTTTGAGTATCTTATATCTAAAGACTTCAGTCTGTAACAGTTGTGAACAAATTTCAAATTATATGTATAGAAATTAAAACAACCCTTTAGTATCAGTATTTTGCATTTGGAAAAGAAAAAAACCCAAAAAACAGGCATAGCGAAACTCAAACCCGTCAACTTTAGGTTAGAAAACAAAGGATTTAACACTACACCAGACTTGGTCTTTTTACTATGTGTTCCGTCTAATTGCAAAATTTAACATACCGTCTCCACCAAAATTTTTAAAAACATTGGGGTACCCGACCCACACCGCCTCTGCATGTAGGAAGCATACATTATGAGAGGTTTACTATGTTTTGTTACTTTTATTTTATAGGGATTTGTTGTCCAAGCGGCGTGGACGCGAAGATCACGAAGCGAAGCAGAAAAACGCCCCAACAAGAAATCATGGAAACAGAGGACGGATATGTACATGAGACCATTTCAACTAAACATTTTCTTTTCCAAAAGATTCATCCATGCAAAAGTGATGCACAGAGGTACTAGCAAAGTGATATCGGTTGCCACCACAAATGCAAAGGATTTAAGGAACACGTTGCCTTCGCTCATAGATAACGAGGCTTGTAGAGTCATCGGGAGGTTGATAGCCGAGAGATCAAAGGAAGCCGACGTGTATGCAGTGGCTTTTGAAGCAAAAAAGAATGAACGGATTGAAGGGAGGCTGGCAATCGTTCTTGATACTATTAAGGATAATGGTATTATTTTTGTATGAGCTTTTAGTAAATAAGACAGTTGGCATAATTGTTGTTCGAATTCTTGATGTCGGAAAGTTTAGTGTATCTTTTTTGGCATTTTTACAACTAAGTAGACATGGCAAAACGAGCAGGTTTAATAACGCATAATTTTGTTAGTGCAAGATGCGCCGAGTAATTTGTCATTTTTAGTTATGCGCTGTTGACTTAAAAAGCTTTTTTGTCCATTCATTTTATGTAGAGTCAAAAGTTCTCTAATTAAACTATTTCGCGGGTTAATGGGTCGACGAAATTTTACATAAACTCGAACACAACAGCAACCCGAACACGACCCACTTGGTCGACGTGAAAATGAACCTGCTTAATCAGAGCTTTCTGAACATTCAAGAATATAAGATACTACCTTAACAAAAAGATACCTTTTAAAACAAGTGTATAATAATAAACAGGTCAACCATAAACCCGAAACCTGTTTAGCTAAACGTATGACTCAGAAACACCTATATTAAACCCAAACCTACGAATTTCATATTAGACTCACACGGTACAGAAAATTGACACTCCCTTTGAAGAAAAGCAAATATTACTCGAGATATTTGACTCGTGACTAGGATCAAAGGGTCAACTTCAAATCTCAAGTATTATAAAATAATCAATGATAATAATGTTACTATTCGTTGTGCAAGCATATGATACATATAAAATTTGTTCAATCTATATAACATCTGATGATTCGTATAACCTTAAACTAACTCACCATGATCGGTCTCGTGGTACATTGATGCATCACCATATCAACCAAACTGCAAATCACAGAAGATGCAATAATTTCTGTTAGTAAATTAAAAATAAATAAATAAACTGTGGAAGATTAAATGCGAAAATGGCCTTAATATTACACTTGAGTTCATTCAAATTTGCTCATGCTAGGCTCAACTTGGTTAGGGACCCACATAACGTTCAACACATATCCAGTTTTAAGTAAAGAACCACGAGGAGTCGAAAATTGCAATAATCATTTGCAAGCAATATATGTAGCAGGAGAAATAAAAAGAGATGGTTATGCGGTTGCATAACATTTAAAACAGTAAGCAGAAGTTATCATGCGGTTCTTGTAGCTTTGAACTTAATTTTGATTTTGTATTGAGAGAAAAAGAGAGGGTTATGCGGCTACATAACCGCTTTCGTATTACATTTGAAGCATTAAGCATGTGTGATTATGCAGTTCTTGTAGTTCCCTACTTAATATTAATTTTGTATTAAACTCCCACAACATTATTGAATATATACCATCAAGCATCAATGGCATACTTTACCTTATCATCTAATAGGGGCGAAAACAGCCTTTACCGCTTCAAAGACTTCTCCGGCGGGCTTACCAGCATCAATCTAAGACAAAATATGATCGGTTACCAATTATCATACAACCATAAACGACAACTTAAGTAACAAATAACCAAGGAAACTTGTATTTTTATTACCTTTTTTACCTTCCCCTTAGAGTTGTAATAGTTGATAACATCGAGACTAGATTCCAAAAAAACTTTGAAACGCTTCCTTATTGTGTCGATGTTATCATCTACTCTCCCCTTCATAACTCAAATAAGTTAAAATCAGTTATCACTCTTTACTTGATGATTTTCAACAAATGGATAAACAAGTCATATGCCAAAGTCAAACCTGGTTGCGGGTCAACAGGCGCCTCTCCATCTCTTCCTCAGAACAATCAAAGAAAAGAACAAACTCGGGTTCAATTCCAGTCTACATAAACCAAAGAGTAAAATGCACGGATAGTCCCTATGGTTTTGCAAAGTTTCACCTATAGTCCCCAGATTTTGGAAATTACACTCCTAGTCCCTGTGGTTTGACAGTTTGTTACGCTGATAGTCCCTGGAGTGGATGTGGGTTAGTTTTCTCAGTTAAGTTGGTGTGAAATGACTATAATACCCTTACTTTTATTAAAATATAAGAAAAATTACCCCATGCCACCATTACCCCACAACCCCAATCTGCAAACCACCACCGTGACTACAACCATACCACCACCAACATCCCGTCTTCGTCACCGCTACACCGATCTGGAAAATACCTTCCGACATCTGAAAATACCCCGATCTGGAAAATACCCCAATCTGGAAAATACCTTCCGACATCTGAAACACATGGTACCTTCTTGGGTGATCTAGAGAGAGAAACAAGGTTAGAAACTGTGTGGGAAAGAAGGATAAATAAAGGAGTCAACCGGAGGTGAAGCCCGGCAAAACGACGGCGGATCTCCACTGCAATTGCAGATCGATGAATGTTGGGTATGTTTCCAGCGACAATTTGGTCTCCGGCGTGAGTCCGACATTAATCGGTCCTTGCATGTGATAAATACTCATCGGATCTATGGTCGCGGAGACGAGATACCGGCTGCAACCGATGGATAAGGTAAGAACATGTTGTTTTATGTTTGTTTTGAGAAGGGGACACCAGCCACTGGAAGAGGGGTTTTAAATTGAGAAATCTAATGTTGGATCTTGATTATTAGTGTGAGAAAAATCTCCATGATGAGATTTTGAGGGTAAATGTGTTCCGATGAACGATGAAGGAGATGAAACGAGAGTTTTCACTATTGATGAACTCTTGGTAACTTATGCGTCTCTTTATCTCTCGCTCTAATCGATCTGGGATGGAGGTGGGAGTTCAGGTGGCGGAGATGTTGATGTTGGTGGAGTTGCAGGTGGTGGCGGCTGGTGGTAAGTGGTGGCGGCTGATGGTAAGTGGTGGAGGCAGGTGGTGGTATATACATACATATATGTTTTATATATTTAAATACTTGATTTGTTTATTTTATTTTATATTAAGGGTATTATAGTCATTTCACACCAACTTAACTGAGAAAACTAACCCACATCCACTCCAGGGACTATCAGCGTAACAAACTGTCAAACCACAGGGACTAGGAGTGTAATTTCCAAAATCTGGGGACTATAGGTGAAACTTTGCAAAACCACAGGGACTATCCGTGCATTTTACTCTAAACCAAAATATTCAAATTTCAATGCCAAATGATTACATGAAATAAAAAAACAAAGAGTAAAATGCCTTTTTCTTCCCCTCAGGTTTCGCCAGTTTTGTGACTTTCGTCCAATTGTTTATTTTTTCGCATCTGGATCCAAAAGCGCATCTGGATCCAAAAGAGCATCTGGATCCAAAAGGTTTGAAATTTTGCCATTTTCATCCGGCTCGTTAACTCCATCCATTTTTCTCCATTAAGTCAGGGGTATCTTCGTCTTTAAGTTAACAACCCTTTGGATAATAGTCGCAAAACTGGCCAAACCTCATGGACGAAAATGGCATTTTACTCTAAGACAAATTATATGAACACAGAACTCACAATTGACTCAAAGGCTGCCCGGTTTTCCTCATTACGAGGAAACCCGTCAATTAGAAATTTGTCATTCTCGTTTTCCAACATCGCCTTTTCAAGAAGCTTAATCGTTATTTCTGAAGGAACAATCACTCCTTCAGACATCATGTTCTCAATCATGGTCCTATAAGCCACTTAGAATAAAGACAGTTACAAAGAAACTAATATTCACGATATAAAAAGATAACTAACGTACCCGTTTTTAGACCCGGATTGTGCTTCGGCCCGGAGAAGATCTCCAGCACTGAGATGGGTATACCCGAAGTGTTCTACAATATTTGCACATTGTGTACCCTTACCACTGCCCGGGCCTCCTGCTCGTGAAGTAAGATAAGTAACGATGAGATGCGGTTTCGTTTTTCATTGTGTAAGTTAGGGGTAAGCAAAAAAAAAAAAAGAAACGATTTATTTAAAAATCAGACTGAAATAACTGCCCAAACTAATAACGGACAAAACTGGCTTTGCTTTTTTAAACCGAAAATTACGGTTTAGGTTCGGTTATACCCCGTTCCAAAAACAGAACCACACCGAACTAGAGGTGCACATTTTGGTTAATTTGGGTAACCGGTTCGGTTAACCGGTTTAGGCGGTTATTTTCTCATTTTTGCTTTAACCGGTTATTACTTTAACTGGTTCAGTTATTCACTTAAACCGGTTGTTTAAAAAAAACCACGTTTTCGGTTTTTTCCCCGGTTAACCTAATGTAGTTATGGAAGCGATCAAATGGCACAAGAAACAATTGATAATCGAATGATCATAACGAACCAAAAGGTTCAAGAACGAAGTTCTTATAATATTAAAATCAATCAAAAATTACTTTAAAATAATAACCCTAGACCCTAATTTATAACTAAGACTCACAACACTAATAGAAAAAAAAACTAAACGAGATTAATTAGGAAATTCGAAATTTAACAAAATAAAAGATAATCTTGATGCGCCGCATCATAACCGGTTAAAAATAACCGATTAATAACCAGTTACTATTCTGGATATCTATAACCACGAACCGGTGGTTAATATTAACTAGGAACAAGTTAATAACCGGTTTCGGTTAACAAACTGGTTTTTTTGTGCACCTCTACGCCGAACTTGTTTGAATGTTTGTTACTGGACTCATCACCCAAATTCATTAATTCGGGCCAAAAGTTTGAGACCCAAATTCATTAGTAAGTGGTTAACAAAAACTTTAGGCCAAAAGTTTTTAGACGAACTCATTATTTTGGGCTAATCTTTTTGAGGTCCAAACACTATAAACTCAAATGTAAAACCGACCCATTACCAAACCAAACCCATACATAGAAACGAAAAACCAAAACCGATCAATTTCCTAAAGCCAAAATTTCGGTTTTGGTTCAGTTTGAGCCCAAAACCGACTCATGCATACCCCTATTCTAAGTTACTAAAAGTTATTTTAGACCTTTCGGATAAAACGTTGCAAATGTTATGAGGAAACGATGTTATTAGTATGATCTTTTCTCTAAACATGATTAGTTGGATCTATAAACTTTGAATAAAAATACTCACCTAGGACAAACACAATTTTGGGATTCTTTTCACTAAGAGTAGTTTTGTTTCCTTCCTGCAATCAAATATCAATATTAATTTAGCTTCTTATTAAATAAATATCCCAAGGTAAACTAAAGCTGAGAAAACAATGACACTATATAGCTACCATATTTGCAGCATCAACACTAGTCCCCATGAATCCACACTAGAGCGTGTTTAACTTAATCCTGCACCCAGAACAGGAAAATATAATCAACTGCTGCCAAATTTTGATCATATTTGCTGGAAATGATCAATACTTATGCCTTCTCTAATCATCAAATTCAAATAAACGAGACGACTTTTCTAGTTAACAAAGGTAAACGAGCTCAACCAAATCACTAGACTGAAAAACTATAGACTGAGTACATGACAATGATATATACATACAAGACTGTAACTAACTCTCATGTAACTAACTAACTAACTCACATGTAACTAACTCTATATAATCTAATATGCCCCCTCAAGCTAAACGAGGAGCATCCACGTGAAGCTTGGACTACAGACTGTCAAACCGAACACTAGACAATCCTTTGGTCAAAATATCTACAATCTGAAGTGTAGTGGAAACATACCGAACATGTAAAATGCCTGTCAAAACCATGTCACGAATAAAATGCAAGTCAATCTCCAAGTGTTTGGTGCTTACCATAGCACAAATTCTCAAGGGTAAACCACAAATCTAACACAAATTCTCAAGGGTAGACAGTCAAATCCAATCTGCAAATGCTTACCATGTTGGATCAAATCAAGCAAATTTCTAGTCACTACTACATTCTCTACAATAATAAACATTCTAATCATATACAAATTCATCGTACCATGTGAAAGTTTGTGTTCTAAAATATGAGCATTGACTGATTTCTGCTTCAAACTTGCACAGTATCTAAACCTATTTTCACAAATTATAACAAATATAACTAATCTCACTCAATACATAACCAATTTTTAAGTATAGAACTGCATAAACAACTGATGTAACCGCGCTATCGGGCCACTAATTACACCAAAACCGGTTAAACGCACCGTGATTAACACTCCTATTAAGTATTAACCAAAGCACATGAACAAATTCTGAAGTTGTAACATATTATCAAAAAGACATAAAACTTTATAAACTTCTCCATATCCATTAACAAGTTTCTACTTTCATGAAGATCAAGGGTCAACAGATGACAGTCAATAAAATCATAGTACGGATCATGAATTACGATTTTAAAATGATCAAACACATGTAAGGTCCTGAAGAATTTAACAACTGTGATGAAACAGATTACGTTTCAGAATATGACGCAACAGATGAATCTTACCGATTCGAAAGAAGACGTTGATGAAATTGGACGAGAGATATGACGACAAAATTGTGAATTTTCAAGGATTTTGTAACACCGTTGCTTCCTTCCTTGAAATAGCTCTCGGGTCGGTCCGTACTTTCGGATCTTAGTCACTTTTTTGTTATTGATGATATTAATCGAATGGGTTGTGACGGGACCCGGTGAAAATTCAGTCAGTATAACGATAATATTAACCAAAACGATATTTAAACTAGGTTATCACCCGGGAACTTCCGGGTAGAAAAATTTGATTTACATTAATTATAACTTTATAAATAAAATAAATATAAACAGAGTGATATATTATTGTTAACGGTAAATAACTGATAACTTGATAATATTATTTTTTTCGATGATTAGTCTCCAACCTTACAGTGTCGGTCCAACTATTTTAGAGGCCCAAAGCAAAGGAAAAAAACTGGGGCTCTACTGAGAAATGGTCCAATTTGTCAGGAGTAAGCGGATCAAAACGTATCAAATATGTCACAAATAAATGGATGGGTCAAACAATGATAATTTCAGAGTATAAAAGGAACGTTTTAGTGACAACTTAATTTAAACAAATGATACATTAAGACATAATGTTCTAATCTTACCATTATCAAAAATTAAGTGGTAACAAAACAAGAGACCTGGCTAACCAGCAGAGAGCTAAAACTAAATAAAGAATATTACATCATGCTTCTTGCAGTTGTTGAATAAACAAACGTAGGATTGCAATTTTGATTTTGAATGGGTTTGGTAACTAAAGGGCCCGGATGTTAAAGAAATATGGAGGGCTTCCCAAGGGCCAATGTCTGAAATTCCGAAACCTAAAAAACACTAGCAGTGGGATTCGAAACCACGTTGAAAACAGACAACAAAACCTTAACCGGTGTACCATGAACATAATGTTTTGATTTACTGATAAGTTCATTTAATATATAATATATAAAACATTTAAAAATTTGGAGGCCCTATTTTTTGGGTGGCCATAGGCCCAAGCCTTACCTGGTTCTTCTATTGGGCCGGCCCTGCAACCTTAACAACTTTTCTTTGCTCAATTTGACTGGTCCAGATATCATCCTCTGCATTGAAACGATCTCAAGTTACTTGCCTTACAAAAAAGGTATAAGAATGGAGTACACATAGAAAGAAAATAAACCTCATAAAGGAAACACAAATTCTTCCATGTTTACCATCACATGTAGGGCTGGTAATTTTACACGAATACACGACACAAACCTACACGAAGTTAACAGGTATCGTGTATGGCCTTAACAGGTATCGTGTACCAAACAGGTAGACACGAGATTACCTGTTAATTTCTTGTATAAACAGGTTAAATACCTGTTTACCTGTTAATACCCGTTAGTACACGATAAGAAATTAAATTAAATAAAACTCATCAGCCATGTGCGTGTGGGTTCCTTAATTCCTTTCTATTTTCATTCCTCATTCAACTAAAAAAAATAAAACCCTAAACTCCCTCTGTAACTCTCAGATAGCATGTCGTGTTCGCGTTTTTGTTCGTGTTAAAAGGTAATTTTCGTGTATAATAGTCGAACAGTCGTGTTAACAGGTATTAACAGGTAATTTTCGTGTATATCATGTCGTGTTCGTGTTTGAAAAAAAAGGACACGATAAGTTATCGTGTCGTGTTCGTGTATGGGATTTCGTGTATCGTGTCTTGTCTTGTCGTGTCTTATCGTGTACGGGTATACACGATATGCCCGCCCTAATCACATGTACAGAATGATTCATAATAAGCAATAAAAAGAATATCTAAAACATCAAATTGTCTTCAATCAGCATCTCTTCAGCCCATAAAGTGAAAAAATCCATCTCGTGTGAAAACAGTCAAAGCATTACTAAAATAATTTATCAACTTTCCCATTCTACCCATTATTATACTTCATCAAATAAAGTGCATTAATTGCACATTCCTCTTAACTGTATGAATTTCGTAGGGGTAAAATTAGCATCGAACAGTTTAAAATGTATCAATGAAAACATATAAATTTACCATGCTTTCAGGATAAGTGGCAGACAATAAACTCTCAATAACAGACAATAATATGTTTTCCAGCCCATCAGAAATCAACTTCAGCACCCATGGGCGGCTCTTTAGGTGTGCGGGGAGGACTTCCGCACAAGACCCGTTTTTTCGAGGGGCACGGGATTTAAAAAAAAATCGATATATATATGTTATTTAAAAAAAAAAAAATTGTACACACATGACAAATCCAATATAGAGGCCCATTATCAAAAGATTTGGTTTTTTATAATTTATCCAACTTAACAATAGGTTTATTGGGCCCAATCCATTATTAAAATGATTAAAAACAAAAAAAAAAAGAAATAGGCACGATTTGGAAACTGGACAGTCGGCAGCAAGATAATCGAAGGATTAGGGACGATTTGGAAATTCGCAAGATAATCGAAGGATTAGGGACGATTTGGAAATTCGCAGCACTGCAGCAGGAAACTTCCGAATTCTGATTGAAAACATGTAATGACCCGAAACCGAATTCTGAATTCTGATTACATGTTCTTCTATGACAGCACCATCTCCTTCATAGAAGAACATGTAATGACCCGAAACCATGAGAACTGATGCGTGTCGAGTGTGATATGTTTTTAGTTATATTTTTAGCCCTTTTTAACACTTTAGTCAAGTTTTAAATTTATAAAACACGATATTCTACTAACACTAAACACATATATGGGCAAGTGCACCCATCGTGAGCGTAGTATAGCGTTGGTAAGATACCGAGGTCGTCCAAGGACACAAGAGCTTTTAGTACCGGTTTATCCTCAACGTCTAATCAAATCAAAAGTTTAGAAAAATGTTTTAAACATGAAAAATAAAAACTAAAAATGCTGAAAATAAAAATAAAAATAAAACAGATAGACAAGATGAATCACTTGGATCCGACTCGCCTTTAGTGTAACCTTTGATGATTTTCGCACTTTTGCACTTTTGCACTTTTTAAAAGATTATCTTAGTTATAGTAGTATGCCCCTCTTTTGAAGGTGACGTTACCCTCAACCCAGTAGTTTGAGTCAGCAAGGATACAATCCTAAAGGGTCGGAATATTGAAAGATAATTAATTAAGTTATTAATGCGTAATGTGGTAGGCCCCTCTTTTGAAGGCGACGTTACCCTCGGCTAAGTGGTTTGAGTCAGCAGGGATACAATCCCAAGTAGCCGGATTAAAGTATTAATAGTAGTTTACATATGAGGGGATCAAGCTATTCGTACCCCCACCATCAAATACCAGTGGGTATTGAAGGAGGTCCTAGTAAGCTTGACCAAGGTCCTTGCAGGATCTATACACTGAACAAGGCAAGAACCTTACCAAACCATTCCCTTAACCCCCCGACCAGGTAGCCAACATATCTCTATATAGACCGTAGAGATATGAATGGCGTAAATCTTTTATTTTATATAGACAGTAAAATAACGCCAAGACACTACGGACAAATGATAAGGAAGTTTCACCTTCAACATAAGAAACTAGTTATTAAAGTCATTAATACAAAACCAAATAAAAAGTGCTAAAAGATTAAAAATCAAAAGTATTACACTAAATGTTCGTCTTCACCAAGTGATGTAAGAGACTTAGGCAAACATGGCCTTTGATTGTCAAGAACTCTTATGATCAATCTTGGATCCCGAGACTACTACACACACTCTATGATGGATGATGGATGATGGATGATGGTGGTGGATATGGGTGTTGTGATGGTGGTGAAGTGTGGGTGAAGTGGGAGAGAGATAGTTTGCCAAGAGATGCTTTTGAAGTGAACCAAGCACCTCTATTTATAGCCTACACAGAAGCCCGGACACGGCCCCGTGTTCATCCTCTTTCTCTTTCTTCATTAATTACAATTTGTCTGCATTAGCTCCACACGCCCTCGTGTCCGCTGGGCACGGCTCCGTGTGCAGAAGCGTATCTGTACTATCAAGATTTGCAAGATTCTGCGAATCTTAGCGTTGACCACGAACCCGTGTTGAGCTGGGCACGTCCCCGTGCTGGGAATAGAAGCTTCTACAACTTTGTCTTTTCTGCAGACACCTGACCGCGCCCCCGTGTCCGCTAGGCACGGGGCCATGTTGAGCTGGGCACGCCCCGTGTTGAGCTGGGCACATCCCCATGCTCAGTTGGGCACAACCCCATTGTGACAACCCAAGTTTTCAAGGTCTTTCCTCGACACGTTACTTGTTACAAACTCTGTTTTTGGTAATTTGTTTGTGTGTGTGTTGTATTATGGATTGGTTAATTAATATAAACTTAATTTAAACTAGTAAACTCTTGCAAGTTAAAACCATATATGATGAAACACTAGTGTTTCGCCACATATCTTACTCGACGAAACATGGGTGTTTCGCCGGAGGAATGTTTCGCCGCATGGGCCTTTGGCCCAGATGAGGCCCAGCTGACTGTTCGATTATATATACATTCACAAGGTTACGAAACACTTTTTAGCAAACCCTAACCTACTCTTGGGAGTGCGACGACAGTTCTTTTCTTTGTAACCTCTTCCCTCTTGCGAAGTCTATTCCCTGTGACCAAACCGTTCGATCTCGTGGTTAGTGCACCATCTTTATCATTAGATTGTTTGCTATGCATTGTTTGATGATTGTTATGTGTTGTCTGTGATCTATTGTGAATGTAGGGGTTTGTATTAGAAATCATAATCATGTGTTGTGATAATTAGGGCCTTGATATCTTAACGTTTAAGCCGATAGATTGGAACACGTATGATACAGATTCGATGTCTTGTATTTAGTCATGCTTACTGTTTGGTTGATGAATCTATTGCCATATGCATATGATCTTATCCGTGCATACAATTACTGAATGATCGAGATCCGTGACATTAAGCGCGATGGTTGTTTAGGGTTGTTCATGATTAGGTAATGTCACACCCCGAAATTATCAGAGCTGGTGTGACTGGAATGGTATCTTCATTGCACAGCGGAAACAAATAGCTAAGACTTTTTAGAAAATGAACGCCCACTAAGTACTCGACTCTTCATGGTTCTCCTATTCCAACCGCGCCATGATTTCTGAAAAGTAACCTGGGAAAGAAACATGAGAAAATTCAACATAAAGTTGAGCGAGTTCATAGTTTGTATGTAAAAGATTTGAAATAAATCTTTTTGAATAACCAGTTTT
Source organism: Helianthus tuberosus (assembly GCA_030545235.1). NCBI lineage: Eukaryota > Viridiplantae > Streptophyta > Magnoliopsida > Asterales > Asteraceae > Helianthus > Helianthus tuberosus. The sequence goes on along the minus strand of CM060412.1, from coordinate 142,346,477 downwards.
TGAAGTATTGTTGAGAAAACGAATTTAAAATCATTTTCTTGCCAAGTTATATGGAAATTTTGTATTTGTAACGCATTATGTTCGTAAAACCATGTATTTGTAAACTCTCGTATTTGTAATGTTCGTATAACCGTTAATGCCCACCCTGACTTTGACTCCATGCCCGCATAATTCTATGCTTTGAATTTGTATAAAACATGGTATGTAATTTGTAAAACCCCGGTATAAAAGCAACAAGGAAAAAGAGATCACCAATGGGTTGCAAAGCCAATGGTATGTGTGAAATGGTGCAGGAAGTACTCAAACCTAGCAAATTTGTACCGGGCTTCCGGCTAGAAGACATAGTCACCTCATGGTCCATCCCGCGGACTCATGGGTGGGGCTCGCTACACCCAAATAGATCTATCACTCATGTCCCTCGGTCCTACAACGAGGATTAATGGCCTTAAGTGTTGTACCCACCACTCACATGATCTAAGTGTACCCTTCCTTAGCTAACCATACCAATTGTATTGTAAGAAATTCTTTTGTAACATATATTTTACCCCAGTCTCTCAGACCAACTCCCCAGTCTCTCAGACTGAATTACCCAGCTAGTCTCTCAGACTAACTCCCCAGTCTCTCAGACTGAATTACCCAGCTAGTCTCTCAGACTAACTCCCCAGTCTCTCAGACTGAATTACCCAGCTAGTCTCTCAGACTAACTCCCTAGTCCCAATATTATCACCAGACGATCCCATCCCTAGTCATGAAAATCATTCACATTTCGATAATACGCATTTGTTTTGTAAAAACCGGTATATTTAGTATGATCCATTCGTAAACCATTTGAGTTCCTCGAAATCCATTCGTAACATGATTTAGAAAATATGAGTTTTCGTTTGTTCAAAACCTTGTATGTTCTTGCAAAACGTGCTTTGTCTAAAATATGCAGTCTTTGTTCATCGAGAACTTTGTGTGTTTTCTGCAAAACGTGCATGTCTTTCCACCCCGAAAACATTTATAAAAATGTAAAACCGTAAAAAGGTGGGGTTATGAACTCACCTGGATTTCCATGTGCAAAGCTAGCTAAATACGACTTCGTGGTGTCGTTACCAAGACGTGGCTTGCTAGTGTGCATTCTACAATATTCCTAACACGGAATATCTTATAAGTTTCTAAATAAAAGCGGTAACTAGTCTACGTGTCACCGAGCTCTACCGAATCGTTAGTCGAATGATTCAACGGTAAGTAGTTAACTTATCGGAAATGATTAGGTCATATTTGATAAGTATCATTTATTGTCGATAATAACCAATAAGTCTTGAAAAGACGTGATTCTCGAGAGATTTAAAAATAAATAAATATTTATATAAAAATATATAAATATATCGTTGTGATTGCGTTAGCCGTCTCGAGTAGTCGTACGTGTACAAAAAGAATATTTATATGAAAATATCATATAACAAACTCGTATCATATATTGCGTTTTGTATGTATTCGTCAAAGTATGCGTGTATGCCGTTTCGCCGTTTGAAATGAGCATAAAAAGTTATATTCATTTTACAAAAGTATTATCGAGTTGTTTGTGGATGAAAATAAATATCTAATTATATTTATTTTATAAATGAATTCGACTTGTTTGAGTCGGAAATAAGTATATAGCTATACTTATTTATAAAAAAAGATTTGTTTTGTACGATATTGGAAATAAATATATATAAACTATATTTATTTTTATAAAACGAATTCGTATCGTTTGATATTTGAAATAATACGTAAACTATATTCAAGTTTACAAAAGAGCCTTCGTTTTGTTTGATGTTCGAAATAAATGTATAAACCATATTTATTTGTAATAACGAATTCGGTTTATCGTCGTTTTAAACAATATAAGTAATTATATTGATTTTTATAAAAGGTTTGTAGAATTTCCAAGTTTTAAAATAAATATAATAACTATATTTATTTGTTTTAAATAATTTCCGAATAGTCGTTGCTTTCGAAAGTTGTAAAGTGTCGTTGAAAGTAATACTCTTTGTGTTTGTTTTTATAAAAGTCGTTGGACTTGGATGGTTCTTGTTTTACACTAATAACACATTTTGTTTTCGGGTTTTCTCGAAAAACGGGCAGAGTTTCCTCTGTTTTTGGACGCCCCCGACAACACAAGTTGTCGTTATTTTATCAAAATTCAATCAAATTCAATCAATATCAATCCAACAATTATTCGATCAAGATATATTACTTACGCCAAATGTGTTAAAATTTAAACTGTAATATAGTTGATCGGTTTGAGCTCGTTCACGAAATAAATAAAAACTTAATAATTAACGTGAATAATTATTCGTGCCGTGAAATCTTTACCATCTCTCGCGTGTCGATATGCCGAACTTGCTGACTGAGTTGACCGGGTCAACTGAGTTGACTCGGTTGACCGAGTTGACCGAACCGAATCTGACCCGAACCGACTGATCCGAACCGCACCGTTGACCGTCTTGACCACTCTGACCAACTTTGACTGGATGTGACTGAACCCAAACCTAGCTGTGAATCTGACCGAGACCCGAACTGAACCAAAGCTGAAGCAAAATCTGGCCCGTAACATGACCCGAAATAAAACCCGACCCGTATCTGAATCATCTGGCTCGAAACCCACTTCAAGAACCCGAACTAAAACCAAATCAGAATCAACTTACCCGTAGCTAAACCCGAGGCATCCCGAACCCGATTCTGAAGCCAAACCAAACTCGAAACAAACCAAAATTCGAACCTGCTGGATCTGACCGGGGTTTGCCGGAAATAACAACCACCGCCGTCGCCGGCTCTGCTCCCGCCGGGAGCGGCGGCGACGCTTCCTTTTCGTCGTTCCTTCTCTCTCTCTCTCATCTCGATCTCTTCCCTCTCTCTGTCTCTCTCTCTGTGTCGCACCGCCACACCACCACCGGACGGTGGTGGTGGTGCTCCGTTATGTAGATCGAAGAAGGGGGGCTGTGATGTTTACTTACCGGAGAAGACAAGAGGCGCCAGATTTCCGATCTCCGGTCACGATGACGAGGGGGAGAGGGGATGAGAGATCGAAGGGGGGGGGGGGGGGGGGGGGGTTTGGCTCATGATATGTCTGTTTGTATATGTAATAGAGAAGAGTGATAATATAGAGATGAGAAGATCAGGAAATTATGTAGGAAGTGTGATGTTCTTTGTGTGTGTATTGTGTCTACTAAAAAATAAAGGGGGTAGTTCCTTTTTATAGATGATGAGATCTTATAAGATCTTGTGTACTCCAATATTGATCTCAACAATCTTTTGTAAAGATTTGTTTATATTTTAGAGATCCTAATAGGATTTTGTAAATCTTATATAGATTCTAATATATTATGTGTAGGTTTTGGCTTGTGGGTTTTGGGCTTGGGCCTAAGGCCCACAAGCTCAACCCCCGTGTTTAAGAGGCCCGTGATTCCTACGAGACGCGTTTTTAAAACCGAAATCACCGTAGCTTAATAAAATAATATTTCAGAGTTAAAACGTGTCATAATAATTTCGATATCCATCGTAGTCGCGTTCGTGCGTTGATAACAGTAATAATCGCGCAAAATTACATCATTGCCGTATTTAATCCGTTTTTCGAGCCGGTTTCAACTACGATTGCTTAAATTTAATTACGAAGCTAATATATCATAAAAATTTAATATTTGTCGGCGTTGTCAGTATTCTGTTCGGTTTCAATCCGTTGTCGCTTATCGTTCAGCAGATTTTTCCGTAAACCACCGTTCACGTCCTGTAAAGTTGGTTAGCCGTTTCTAGGCACTCCAAGGCCTAATTAAGTCAATCTTCGTCTTAATCACTATTTATTATCGCGTTAATTGCCTGTTAATTACGTAATTAAGGGCCGTAAATCACCGGTTGTCACATTCTCCCCCTGTTACAGAAATTTCGTCCTCAAAATTTAGACTACGTTAACTCCTTAGAGTTTCGTTATGCGTAAGTAAATACGAACAATGTCAAAGGAAACGAGACATACTGATACAGTCACCAGTGTGACCAAGTTAACAGGGGTCCAATAAAAGAGGAATTTCGACCAATCGAATTCCGTATGAACGTTTACAATATGTAAATGAGTTCTAAAAGCAATAACATCCACTGGATGAACTTAGAATCAACAAATTCAAATGTACTAGTTTGCATTAAATGCTCGATCGTGATCAGCACAAGCTGCAAGTTATACCGACGCCACAAGGTGTCGTAGTGAATGAAACAATTCAAATAAAGCGGTGATCGAACAAGTATCACCTGTGTTTTGCAGTCAATTGAAAGGGCAATGAAGTAAATCTGAACGTTTGTTTCAAGCAAAAATCAAAAGATTTTCAATTGAAGATGGAACATCAAAGAAATACTGTTTTCGATCGAAGATGAAGAAGCAATAAATATCGCGAAACATTCGATCGATAATGAAAGAACTGTTAGGAGGTACACCGGAATATGAAATGAATTTTTGTGTACCCCTGTCTTATCACACGATTGTGTTAAGACTGTTGTAATGTGATAAATCAAAGCGGATTTAATCTAAATCAATAAATAAATAATTAAATCCGTGACTTCTGGATACGAGAGGTGCACTTCCTTGGCCACATTGTTAATGAATCGGGGATACACGTAGATCCTGCTAAGATTGATGCTATCAGAAGTTGGGCGGCACCAAAGACTCCTTCGGAGGTGCAACAATTTCTTGGTCTCGCTGGATACTATCGCAGTTTTATCAAAGACTTCTCGAAGATCGCTCAACCTCTTACCTCGTTGACATAGAAAGGCATTGTATACTCTTGGGGAGCGAAGCAAGAAGAGGCTTTCCAGTTGTTAAAACAAAAACTCTGCAGTGCATCGATTTTGTCTCTACCTGAAGGTACAGAAGATTTTGTGGTATATTGTGATGCTTCCATACAGGGTCTCGGTTGCGTGCTAATGCAACGCAACAATGTGATAGCTTATGCTTCTCAACAACTGAAGGTTCATGAGAAGAATTACACGACCCACGACTTGGAGTTAGGGGTCGTGGTTTTCGCGTTGAAAATCTGGAGGCACTATCTGTACGGTACCAAATGCACTATCTACACCGATCACAGGAGCCTTCAGCATATTTTTCGACCAGAAGGAATTGAATATACGACAACGTCGCTGGGTGGAACTCCTAAACGATTACGATTGTGCCATCAAGTATTATCCAGGCAAGGCTAACGTTGTAGCCGACGCCCTTAGTCGGAAGGAAACGAAACCCAAACGTGTACGAACTTTACAGCTCACGATTCACTCGAATCTACCTGATCAGATCCGTGCTGCTCAAACTGAAGCGCTGAAAGAAGAAAACTATGAAGCTGAGTATTTACGTGGCATGGAAAAGCGACTGGTAAAGAGATCTGATGGTATTCTCTATTGCATGGAACAAATATGGATCCCTTTGTAAGGAAATCTTAGGGAACTTGTGATGGACGAAGCGCACAAGTCTCGATACTCTGTCCATCCGGGTTCGGATAAGATGTATCAGGACCTCAAAGTTTTGTATTGGTGGCCGAAGATGAAAGCTCACATCGCGACTTATGTGGGTAAGTGTATAACTTGTGCTAAGGTCAAAGTGGAATATCAGAAACCGTTTGGATTGCTTCAACAACCAGAGATACCCATGTGGAAATGGGAACAAATCGCAATGGATTTTGTCGCAGGTTTACCGAGAACTCAAAACGGAAACGATACCATTTGGGTAATCGTCGATCGTCTCATGAAGTCAACGCATTTTCTAGCAATCAAGGAAACGGATAAGTTCTCGCAGCTAGCTGCTGTCTATCGTAAGGAAGTGGTTTCTAGGCACGGAGTGCCGACATCTATTATTTTTTATCGTGACCCGCGTTTCATCTCGGATTTGTGGCAGTCGATGCACAAATCATTCGACTCGCGTCTCGATATGAGCACTGCTTATCATCCACAGACGGATGGTCAAAGTGAACGAACCATCCAGACACTAGAAGACATGATGCGGGCGTGCGTGATTGATTTTGGCAAGGGTTCGGAGAAACACTTGCCTTTGATAGAGTTTTCTTACAACAATAGCTACCATACCAGCATCCAGGCAGCTCCGTTCGAAGCATTGTATGGACGAAAGTGTCGATCACCTCTCTGTTGGGCTGAGGTGGGTGACAGTCAGGTCACAGGCCCTGAACTTGTGTTGGAAACTTCAGAAAAGATCGTTCAGAACAGGAATCGGATGGCAGCAGCGCGCGACCATCAGAAAAGCTACGCTGATAAGCATAGGAAACCTTTGGAGTTCGCAGTTGGTGATCGTGTTATGTTGAAGGTCTCACCTTGGAAGGGTGTGGTGCATTTTGGAAAACGCGGCAAGCTTAACCCTCGTTATGTCGGGCCATTCAAAATTCTGGAGCGAATTGGTAAAGTGGCCTACAAGCTAGAGTTACCTGCTGAGTTGGGTAACGTTCATGATGTTTTCCACGTGTCGCAACTAAAGAAGTGTTTGTCTGATGAAACGCTTGTGGTACCGTTTCAAGAACTGAGAATTGACGACAAGTTGTAGTTTGTTGAAGAACCAATAGAAATTATGGATTGGGAAGTCAAGGTCCGCAAGCATAGTCGAATCCCGATCGTGAGGGTTCGTTGGAACTCTAGACGTGGACCGGAGTTCACATGGGAACGCGAGGATCAGATAAGCTCAAGTACCCACATTTATTCCCAGAAGACAAGTCCAAGTCTGGCAAACCTAAGTCTGGCACAACTAGTGAATTTCGGGACGAAATTCCCATTCAACTTGGGGATGATGTGGCACCCGCAGAAAATACACCGTCCTCCTGACTTGACGTCGTGCATTTGTGGATTGCTTATCAAATTTCGGGACGAAATTTCTTTCAAGTTGGGGATGATGTGACAACCCAAGTTTTCAAGGTCTTTCCTCGACACGTTACTTGTTACAAACTCTGTTTTTGGTAATTTGTTTGCGTGTGTGTTGTATTATGGATTGGTTAATTAATATAAACTTAATTTAAACTAGTAAACTCTTGCAAGTTAAAACCATATATGATGAAACACTAGTGTTTCGCCACATATCTTACTCGACGAAAGATGGGTGTTTCGCCGGAGGAATGTTTCGCCGCATGGGCCTTTGGCCCAGATGATGCCCAGCTGACTGTTCGATTATATATACATGCACAAGGTTACGAAACACTTTTTAACAAACCCTAACCTACTCTTGGTAGTGCGATGGCAGTTCTTTTCTTTGTAACCTCTTCCCTCTTGCGAAGTCTATTCCCTGTGACCAAACCGTTCGATCTCGTGGTTAGTGCACAATCTTTATTATTAGATTGTTTGCTATGCATTGTTTGATGATTGTTATGTGTTGTCTATGATCTATTGTGAATAATTGTTTGATAATACTGTTTGATAATAATATAAACATTGACTGAGGAAACATAATTGTATGAGTAGCACACTTAACTATTGAGTACTGTTATAAATCATACATGTGAACTGTGGGATTGTACGGATTTGAACAACTGTTATGTGCTATTTGGTGATTGTTGCTTGAACGCACACTCTGATTATAATATACACGTGAACCATGCGAATGTAAACTGATTTCGTAAACATGAATACCGTAGGCTGTGACTGTTTAAGTGTGAACAAGTAACTTAACAAACCGAGCAAACTAAGGTGAGTTCACTGCTCTTTTTCCAAGCATGAGTCCCGGGGAGGGACATCTGGTAATCGTTCCGGGGAGGAACGCCGGGTTATTGGGATGTTGGTTATTACACTCATTTCTATCGATAAGTCCCCTTACATCTACTGATTAGTTGCCGGGGAGGCAACGGGGTTATTAATTGATAGCGCAATTAGGTTTGGCACCCTCACACCGTACCGGGGAGGACGATCGTGAACTAATTACCTTAACCACTTGACCAATGTGTGATAGAGCATTGGGGATTGGGCAAATAAATCTAGATCCATCTGCGGTAATCGAGTTAATAACAACATCAAATCATTGGATCGTCTTATACTTATATCTGGTAACTAAAACGTGTTAACAAACTTTGAACTCACCAGCGTCGTCTGACACACTTGTCTGCATGCTTGCAGGTCGTTAGATTCTTCATTGTGGACTTGCTATCTGGGAGTGTTGGAGTGGTCATGGATCGAAACTCTTGGATACTTGTTACATTGGTTTTGAACACTTGTTTTGAAATAGTTAATTAACAATTTACTATATGCTTCCGCTGAACGTTTACTTTGGTTTTAACTGTAACACCCTGTGTTCCCAGAAGTCAAAGTCAAAGTCAAGGTCAAAGTCAATGACCGATCGCGCGACTTGACTTGTAATCAACTTCTACTTTGTGTTTATTTTAATTGTATTATGTGGAGTACTTATCAATAATCGCAGTAATCGATGTGTATTTATCGCTATTAATCGACTTATGACTGTGAACAATAGGAAGTAACAATGCGATAAAGTTAACTAAACGCTAATCAATCTAATGCTAATCGAATCGACATCGAATCGCAACTCGAATCGCAGGTTTTGGATATTGTTTTATGTGTGTGTGTTAATTATGTGTTACTTATGCATGTTTGTTTTGGTCAAAAATTACCGAAGCAATTTAGTGATCAAATTAGTAATGTGAGGTAGAGTGCTAGAAAGTGTATAGAAAATATGCTTGTTGAGTTATTTAGAAAATCAGTATTCAGGATACGGCTCAGGATATTGAGCTGTATCTGCGATCAAACAATGAACGAACAATGAGAAAAAAGTAAAGGAAATGACACGAGATGTACGAGGAAAGCCCTTGATCAATCTAGATCGCCGGCATAAAACCTCGGGAGCTGACAATCGCAGCTGCCTTGTTCTTCTTATTGCTTTAAACTTCAGGATACAGTGCAGGATATAGACCAGATCGCTAAGTGTTACAATGCCTTCGTATGAAAGTAAGAATTGCTCGAGAGCAAGTGTTAGAGTGTAGCGAGTGTGATTGTGATGTCCTATTTGATCTGGTATACCCACCTATTTATAGTAATGAATTACAAACAATAATCCCTACAAATATGGGGTACTTCGAATATTCCATTATGAACGTTATTGACCGAGTAATACGGCTTCAACGTCTTCATTTGAACGACTTGGACCGAGTCTTCCGCGGAATGAGTCTTATGAACGTTGCCAGCTTCCAACCCACGTACCTGCACATAATCCATTAGTAATCCTGAGGATACCATTCAGGATATTACCAATATCCTGAATCAGCATCCCGGATGTAAACAGATACTACATAACCAAGATATAAACCAAGATATATTCCAGGATATAGGGGTTCAGAATTTCACCCATAACAATTGTCCCCAAAAATGTTACCGTTTGATATCCTGCACTAACGGTTACATTTTTCACGGTGGCCGAGGTAATTAAGAGATAAGACCATTGATGTGACAGCTTTCAACCACCCGGCCTATATTTACTCATCATGCCCTATATCTTCTCATCCTCATCTTCTTTTTTAACCACAATCGACAAGAAAAAGGTAATATTCTCTCCCTCATCTTCATATTCATCTTTTAACTTTCTCCGGCGAGAATTCAGGCGACCAAATGCCTAGGCAAACGAGGTCCAGTTCAGGCGACTCGGCTCCCACATTCATCCAACAGAATCTTCTCCAAGAACCGGAGAACGAAACATGCACCTTTGACAGTGCTCATTTATCAGCTTTGAAATCCTCCGGTATCTTTCCGGAAGGAACTATATTCCGACCCTTTGATAGAGAAATCCGGTCAGATATGGTTTCCAACGAGTGGATTTGTTTCAATGCTTTCCCCTTTACCTTAGGGTTACGATTCCCCTTTCCGGACTTCATCACCGAGTTTTTTAATATCACCAAAATTTCTTTCAGCCAAACCATGCCAATGCTCTGGCGTGTTTTTGTCTGTTCTTGACCAAATCAAGAGAAACCACATACCTGACCTTTCTGTCCATGATCTCACTTTAGCCTACAAGCTTAGATGCCATGGCTCATCTAGATTCCTATTTTATTCTACTTCCGGTGATCCATTGATACTTCGTGCCACCAGGAACGAGGATGGTTGGCAATCCAAGTTTTTCTTCGTAAAAAGGGATTCAATCCCTGGTGGAACGGATTATCCGATGAGATGGTTAAGAAAGGGTAGGACTTAGGGTTTAAGAATGATCCTGTCTCTTATCCTGTCTCATATCCTCAGCTAATGAATTTTATTTCTTCTGTTTTTGTATGCAGCTGATTTCAGAAAGATCGCACCTCCCCTTGCTGATTCTCAAAAAAGGATAGACGCCATCAGACTGCTTTCAGAAACAGAGAGAAGTTTTAATCCGTCTCCACCAACTCCAAGCCCTCTTTCAAGCGCAAACATGTCTGGTAAGAACCCTGCAAGATATCCTGCACACATATGTTTTTTATTTGCTATTCTTAGGAGAGATTTAGAAATTTACTCCCTGTGTGCAGATTCCAGCAAAGTCCCAGTCTATCTAGACCTTGATGAACTTGACAACTATCCAACTCCAGCCACAGTCAAGAAGGAAACTCCTGCTGCTACTAGATCCAAACCACTCCCAGCTCCCAAGGCCAATCCAAGAACCCGTGCTTCCACAGCGAAAAAGAGGAAGGGTCTTGAAGTTAGTGCTCCAGGCTCAGAAGGGTTCTCCTATGACGAACTCAGCTTCTCCGATTCCTTAGAGCCAATGACATCCTTCCTTAACAAGGTAATATTCTGACGCATATCCTTCATGTATATCCTGCACATATATCCTGCACGTATATCCTAACAGGATATCCTGGTAGGATATCTTGGTCAACATATATTCTAATTTTATACCTGTAATTGACGTGCAGGGCCTCCAGCATTTGCTCCACTTGTACAACGACGCTTGCGGTACCGTGGCACTCCATGAAGCCAGGATCAAACAGCTCGAAAGCACCGTTGCTGACCAAGGTGCCATTGCTGAAGCAAAGACTCGGCACTACGAAAGCCTGCTGAAGAAGGTCACCCAAGACGCTGAGGTCAAGCTTGCCACCGTTCAAATGGATCATGATCAGGCCTTGATCAATTTCCGGGAGGGAATCAAGGCTTCTGCTATCATCTCCCTGTTACAAGCACGCATCAAGATGGCCTACGAGGCCAAGGAGACAGGCCTTGTTTGTCCATCTTGGCCAGTTGAATCCTGGGTGGCCAAGTTAAAGGAGCTCGGAGGCAAAGCTGTGCCGTTTCCTGCTGAAGCCGGTGAGTCTTCTAAGTCAGCAGAGGTGGTGGTCCAGGCCGGAGACAAGAAGGATGCTGGAGCTGATGCTGGGATGGACATAGGTCAGGATGCTGCGCAGGATGTTGGTCAGGATGCTGGTGCGGAGAAGTCTGAGAAGGTTGGAGGAGATGCCGCTGTGTGAGGGCATTTAGGTGGGCGATGACGGATATACGTGCCAAGGCCAGAGCCCACCTTTTTGAATTTGAATGTTGGTTTGTAGTCCCATAAACAATTTACTTTTCTGCACTTTACTTTCCCGCATCTGAACAATTTACATTTCCTGCATGCTTTTTGAACAATACAACAGTTGAAGGTGGATGGGTCTCGGTTTGAGATGAAGCCTTCAACTGTTGGGCAAATATGGTAATGAACTATTAGTGCTCTTAGTGGATGGGCCTTGTTTTGAGGTGAAACTAAGAGCACATCTTTTGGCATGTTAATAATATAACTTCTCTTTTGACCTTATTACTGTTGTCATTGCTATGAAAATCGTAGTTGTAAAAATTGTTTGGTTTGTACACTTTTAGAAATATATTATAGATGTATCCTGAAAGGTATCCTGAAAGATATCTTGATAAGGATATTAAAATATCACCTATAAATTGTCCAAATAAAAAGGAGAGATCATACCAGAGATTCTTACAGAACCAATTTTAATCCTCCATTATAAGTTTTGTCCCCAGTGCATACTTGTGAACTTGGATCCATTCTTTGAACAGTATAATGTATGTCCCCTGTGTTTGACACAGAAACGCAAATGCATTTATATCTTGCCTTAAGTAAATTCCGCATACCCTGGGGCAAAACCCCTGATATCCTGAAATGAATCTTTAGCATACTTGGGATAGACCCTCAATACCCTGGGGATAAACCCTAAATTTCATGCGCTACAGGCGAGAGTGTACAAACTCCAATTCTTAGAAAGGTGAAAACCTTTAAACCTTTGAGAGTATGAAAATACTCTTTCGTGAGAGAGGGTGATCAATCCTCATATACCTTTAGGATCCAGGATATAGCCAATAGTAACGAAATTGTCAGCCACTTTTACATGAACTGGTCCCGTTACCTTGAACTATACCTAGATAACTTGCGCTCCAGGCGAGGTGTTTAAACCCAATTCGAAAGAAAGGTGAATACCTTTAAACCTTTGAAGGGACCAAGATCCCTTAAACGTGAGAGAGGGGGCCAATCCTCTAATCTTTCGACTTATCCTGAGCATATATCCTGGAGCTATATCCTGAAACATATCCTGCAAAACAATTGTAAACTAAGCAAGCTAACACCCCTCCGATGCTTAAGTCAGTATTGGGTTCAATAAACAAATATATTTAAAGACAGAATACATACCATTCCGAGATAGAAAATAAATTCTACTCTTACTTGAAATAGAGCTTCAAATGTATTGCATTCCAGGATCTTGGTAGCATATCCCCTTCTAGATTCCTGAGTCGATATGCTCCTTTCCCTGCTTCTGACTCGACTTCATAAGGTCCTTCCCATTTCGGAGCTAGCTTGCTATCGGCACGATTAGTGGTATTTTAAAAAGCCTTTCTTAGCACCCAATCACCAACTCGAAATCTTCTAGTCCTTATGTTCTTATTATATGCTCTGGATATTCTTTGCTGATATGCTGCTATCCTTAGCCTTGCTGCATCTCTTTTTTCGTCTATAGTATCCAAATCCTGACATAAGACTTCAGGATTCTGTTCAGGATCCTGCAGCATAGATCTTGCAGTAGGTATCGTCATTTCTGTTGGAATCATCGCCTCCGCTCCAAATACCAAGGAAAACGGGGTTTGGCCGGTTGCATTCTTTACCGTTGTCCTATCAGCCCACAAAACAAAGGGTAACTCTTCCGCCCATCTTCCTTTTTTAGCCCCAAGTCTCTTCTTTAAGTTATTGACTATTATCTTGTTTGAAGATTCAGCCTGTCCATTCGCTTGAGGATGTACTGGAGTAGATGTGATCATTTTAATTCCCCAAGTTTTGCAAAAGTCAGTAGTCCTTTTGCTTATAAACTGGGACCCATTATCACAAATGATCTCAGCTGGTACTCCAAACCTAGTCAGGATATTCCTCTTTATGAAGGATACTACTTCTTGGTCTCTAACTTGGACAAATGCTTCAGCCTCAACCCACTTGGAGAAATAATCTGTCATAGCTAACATAAAGACTTTTCCTCCTGGAGCTTTTGGTAACTTCCCTACTATATCCATCCCCCACTTCATGAATGGCCAAGGGGAAACTACAGGATATAATGGTTCAGCTGGTTGATGTAGTATGTTACTATGTCTTTGACATGCATCACATCTTCGAGCATATTCTGCAGCATCTTTCCTCATCGTCGGCCAATAATATCCTGTCCTTAATACTTTCGAGAACAATGATCTGCCCCCGGTGTGATTACCACAATCCCCTTCATGTATATCCTGAAGTACTTCCTTGGCTTCAAGATCCTCCAAGCATCTTAAATACGGTCCTGCAAGAGATTTCTTGTATAAAACGTCATTTATAATAGTGAATCGTGATACCTTCATCCTAAACGCCTTAGGATTTTCACTTCCGGGGATGTGTCCTTCTTTGAGATATTTCACAATTGGAGCCGTCCAGGATTTAGGATCCTCTTTAGGATATTCCGCCCCAGGATCCTGAATACCCGCTACTTCTTTATCCTGAGGATTAGTTTCAGGATATAAGACATGTAATACTGGTATTTGGGTCCCTTTCGGTATCCTGATTGATGATCCCAGATTTGCTAAGGCATCCGCTTCAGCATTATCCTCTCTGGGTACCTGTTCAAGTGTAAAAACATCGAAATATCCTGCTAATTTTTTGAGAATATCAAGATATCCTATTAATTTCTCAACCTTAACTGCATAGGATCCATTAAAATGGTTAGTAATTAACAAAGAATCAACATATACTTGTAAATTTTTGATACCCATGCTCTTAGCCAACTCTAATCCTGCGATTAAAGCCTCATATTCTGCTTCATTATTGGTAGCAGGAAATTCACACCTAATAGCCTGGGGTAATATGTCCCCCTGTGGCGATTTTAGTAGTATTCCTAATCCTACCCCTCTTATATTAGATGCACCATCAGTATATAATGTCCAGGATCCTGAGGATTCTCCTAACTGTTGAACTTCTAGGTCTACCTCATCCTGAATGTCACTACTAAAATCAGCCACAAAGTCAGCTAAAGCCTGAGACTTTATGGCATTCCTAGGTTCATATACTAAATCATAGGCACTTAACTTTACTGACCACTTAGCCATTCTGTTGGACCGTTCTACGACCTTAAACCGTCAGTTAAGGCAGTTCATCTTTGCGTACGAAGGCGGAATCAACGTAAACAAAGTCATAACAGCTATTATCCTTTTAATCTTTCTTTACTGATTGATATTCGTGCTTGTACAACGTTTTCTGATACAAATCCGGCAGCACTTCGTGTTTCACACAATGACCATCTCTACCAAATGAACAACACAACAACCTATTTATAGACCTGAGATTTCGCTTGAGATAGCTTGAAGCGAAATCATATGTTGTTGATTTCGCTTGAACTGATTTCAAGCGAAATCTTCAAGTAAATCTATTACAAACCCTAATTTAACCCAAGACTTGATTATGACGTAATCAACAGACATTTAGTGCACCAACAGACTCCCCCTTGGATGTTGATGAAGTCTTTGGCTTCAAGTCTTTGTCTTTATCAATCTTCAAACATTAAACTTCAATCTTCCCTTTGACTGTTGATCCAGACTCCCCCTTTCACAGACTCCCCCTCTCAATATGCTAGAATCTGAGAAATCTGGTTCAAGCTTTGACAATTAGCTTCCGTTGGGAATAATGAAGTCCAAACCTGTTTCTCAACCAACAAACATTACAATTCTATCTTTTCAACAATAAATCACAAACTCAATCAGTTTTAGAAATCCACTCAAGTATTCAGGTCCAAGTTAATGACCCTGATCACTTGATTAATCTACCAAGTCCAAATTAATGACCTTGGTTGATCTTTTGACGAATCAATACTGATTTTAAAACAACAATTTCAAACATTTTCCGAAAATAACAAGTATCAAGTTAATGAACTTATTTTTGACTTTTCAAACAATTCAAACTTCATCAAAGTAAGCTCTTCTCATTCTTCAGTCCAGAATCTCTCGCATCTGCTTCAATCAACTAAGAATCCAACAATCAACTCTCCACTTTGGTTTGTCAGAAAATAAAGCAGAAATAAAATCTTTTTGGATTTTATCAAAGTGATCTAAACTAAGAAATGAAATACAGAAAATTTAAATTGCAGAAAGTAAACAAAGTAAACTATTTACAAACATATTTTTGGTAAGCGTGTCAGGGAATCATATCAGCTTTTCAGACAAATCACAAGTACCGTTAAGCTTCAGTTCATACTCAGACTTAAACAATTCACCTTGATTGTCGATATACTGATCCATCTTAAATTCTCACACAAATTTCAATTTACTCAGGATACGATTTAGATGAATTATGAACTTAGCTCATTCATGTGTCCCACCTCTTGAATATACTCCCGTATCCAGAATCCCAATAATCAGTCTTACAGGTGAGTATACTACAATGATATCTGTATATAATTTAGGTATGCGAGGGCCGAGAGATCTCAGGTCGATACTTCCGTATACGCAGAGAGATATCAGCTTCGACTTTTCGGTATGTCCCCTTTAGAGGATCTTTTTGCTTACAACAGCAGCGACTATCAATTTTATTGTTTCATCGGCATGCTGAGGGTTTAATGCTGTGTTTCAAGCATTGCAGCAAGTATTAGCCAAGGACTAGGTCAGAACTACCGTTCAGCAGAAGTCCCGGAATAATACCCCAGACATCATTGAGTATAAAGACCTACTATATCAGATTAAGAGACCTTTCAAACGAGATTTCAGGGGTTACCTATATATCCAAGTAGTGTTCCCCACGAATTCACAAGTTTGAAATTTAGGTTTATATCCCGAATAATTCTACTAAATGTGCGAAAACCTATCGACACATCATCAGTAAGATTGTTTAACTCATTTATACTTTACAAATCTTTACCATACTGTAATCGTCTAGCCGATGTACTATCATTTTCCCTATATACACAAGCTCTTTTTAAGATTTTATCATGTTTTTGTATTTTTGCATTTTTTACTGTTTTTGTATTTTCTGAAAACATAACTATGTACAAATATCTACTCCCCCTAAATACCAAAACAAGTAAAAAATCGACAAACCATTGCAGATTGTTTCTCGTCTTCATCCGCAACAGTACTCTCATCAACGCCCACAATTCCATCCGACACCGAAAGAAGCTTCATACCATTCAGTTTTAACAAATATTTAAACCGATTTTTATCAAAAGCTTTGGTATGTAAATCAGCTTTCTGTTCGTCAGTGTGGATTTTCTCAATTCGTATCAACTTTTTCTCAAAGCAATCACGAATAAAGTGATGACGAATTTCTATGTGTTTAGTTTTAGCGTGATGTACTGGATTTTTTGTTATATTTATTGCGGCCTCATTATCAACAAAAAGAGGTGTGTTAAGAAACTGCAAACCGTAGTCGCGCATCTGTTGCTGTATCCACAAGATCTGAGAGCAGCAACTGCTAGCAGAAACATACTCCGCTTCACATGTAGATAACGCCACAGACGTTTGTTTCTTACACTGCCAGGTAACCAATCTAGGACCAAAGAACTGGCATCCTGCAGTTGTTGATTTTGAATTGACTTTGCAGCATCCGAAATCCGAATCGGAATACCCTTCGAGCATAAAGTCGCCTTTCCTAGGATACCACAACCCCAATGAAGGAGTTCCTTTCAGGTAGCACAATATCCTCTTCACAATGATCATATGCGATGCTCTCGGGTTAGACTGAAATCTTGCTGCGAGGCACGTTGGATACATTATATCAGGACGTGAAGCAGTTAGGTACATTAAAGAACCTATCATGGAACGGTAAAATGTTTCATCAGCCCTGTCTCCGGTGAGATCTGGGTGAATCCCATGATTTGTTGCAAGTGGGGTAGCACTGATGAATGAAAATTCCCTCAGGAAGTTGTTCAACTTGTAATCCCAGAAAGAATTTCATCTCCCCCATTGATGACATTTCAAACTTTTGCTTCATCACTGATTCAAAATCTTTGCATAGATTTTCATTTGTCGACCCAAAGATTATATCGTCCACATAAATATGAACTATCAGAAGATGACCATCGACTTCTTTAGTGAAGAGAGTGGCATCCACTTTTCCACGAATGAACTTGTTGGCTAGTAGGTGTTGAGACAAAGTCTCGTACCAAGCTCTCGGGGCCTGGTGTAAACCATACAGCGCTTTGTCCAATAAGTAGACTTTGTTTTTGTGGATTGGATCGGTGAAGCCCGGTGGCTGACCGACATAAACCTCCTCTTTAACCTTCCCATAGAGAAACGCCGATTTAACATCCAACTGATAAACTTTGAAGTTCTTCCAAGACGCAAATGCTAGGAAAATTCTGATTGCCTCTAGTCGTGCTACAGGAGCATAGACTTCGGTAAAATCAATTCCCTCCTGTTGACTAAAGCCCTGAACAACGAGTCGAGCTTTGTTCCTTACAACAACTCCTCTATCGTCCCTCTTGCACTTGAACACCCACTTGGTGTTAATCTTTCTCTGACCATCCGGCAAATCAACTAACTTCCACACTCCCAATTTCTCGAATTGACTAAGTTCCTCCTGCATTGCATTGACCCAAGAGTCTTCAGTAAGCGCCTCTTTGTAAGTTCTTGGCTCAACCTGCGAGATAAAACAACTCAAAGAAAATTCAGTTTGCAAAGGAGCAACTTTTGTATAAAAACATGTAAGCCCTTTATCAATCTGATTTCGAGTGCGAACGCCTTTCTGCAATTCTCCTATGATCAACTCTTCTGGATGATATGAAAAAGTTCGCGGCATCATTTCACTTGGAACATCTACATTTCCCTCCAGATTAGTAACATTCTGCTCTGCATCTTGTTCACCAACTTAGTTTGTTTGACTTGAAATCTGAATTTGCTCCCCCTCAGAATCTGAATTTGAATCACCATGATCAAATACTGGCATGTTTTCAGTTTCTAGATTATCATTCTGAACCGACTGATTATCTTGAGCAACTTCATTCTGTTGGACATCATCATGTTCACCAGCATTACTTGGACCTGCTTCATCGTCATTTGAAGTTTCCCGTGATCTCCTTGAATACTCAGCTGAGAACCTTAGCTGTGACTCATATTCACGCAAAATATCCAACTCATCAAAGAAATCTTCATCTTCCTCTGATTCTTCTCTCATGTCAAACGAATCCCAAAGTTTGTCATAATGATAACGCCATGAATCACCAGGATTCTGCGGCGGCATAGTATAACCTTGACATTCAACATTTGCAGCTTCAATAATCCGCTTCTCATTTGGAACGAAGACACGTCGCATCGGATTTGCATAACCAACAAAAATTCCCTCAATGCACTTCGGACCAAACTTTCCAAAAGGCTCTATAACCGTACAGGGTTACCCGAACGGTTCTAGATACTTCAAATTCAGTTTGCGGTTATTGATTAGCTCAAAGCATGTTTTGTTGAACTTCTTGACAGTGAGAACCCTGTTGAGCGTATAGCATGCGGCGGAAACAGCTTCAGCCCAAAAATTGATTGGTAACTTTGAATCTGCGAGCATAGTTCTAGCCGTCTCGATTAGTGTCCGGTTTTTGCGTTCTGCGACTCCATTCTGCTGCGGAGTGTACGGAGCACTAAACTCATGCAAAATACCTCTTTCATCACAAAATTCTTCCATCTTGCTGTTCTTGAATTCAGTACCATTATCACTTAGAATTTTCTTAATACGCCTTTGGTACAAATTCTCAATCTTCCTGAACAGCCCCATCAAACTGTCAAATGTTTCATCTTTCGTCTTCAAGAAAGAAACCCACGAAAATCTGGAATAATCATCAGTAACGACCAAACAATATTTATCTCCTGTAATACTCTTGACATTCACCGGACCAAACAAATCCATGTGAAGTCTTTCCAGAGGTCTCGAAACTGAATTGACTTGCTTTGCTTTGTAGGGTGTGACTTTTTCTTCTGCTTGCCTTTGATGCAACTAATGCACTCCCCTTCCAGATGAAAACCTTTGATATTAACTCCCAATACCAAATCATTGTGCACCAAGTGATTCATCTTCCTTAGGTGAATATGCCCTATCTTTCGGTGCCACAATCTTGATTCTTTCTCAGTTGCTCTAGACACAAAACAATGTGCTTGACCAGTAGTTGTAGTTGCTACAGACATATCTAACACATATAAATCATTCACTCTAGGTGCCCTCATGATAATCCATTCTTCAGGGATAACAAAACCAGGTTTCAAAATCAAACATTCTTTATCAGTGAAGTGAGTAGTATACTGATTGTCACAAATCTGCGAGATACTAAGCAGATTGTTCTCCAGCTCAGTGATGTAATTAACTCTCTCAAACGTTACAATCCCATTGGATAACGTTCCTTCACCAACAATTCTACCACCTTCATGACCTGCAAATCCCACATAACCACCATTGATATTCTTCACATCATACAGTAATGCAGTCTTTCCTGTCATATGTCGAGATGCGCCACTATCCATGATCCATCTTGAAATGGCTCTTGGAAGATCCTGCACATACCACAAGTTGATTTCAAAACATTTCAATAAAGATGCCGATTCATGCTTCGCGATCCAGGAAGCTCCGGCAATTCAAACTGCTTATTCGAACATGGTGTCCACCCAGGCCTCATTAGCCTTAGGTGTAACCTTGACTCTCGCAATTTGAATTTTGAAATTTTCAGCCTTCAAAGGTGGAAAATTTGCATCATAATCAACTGAAATTGATTCTTCAGCCTTTTTCACTTCAGAAGTTGAAATTTTCATTTCAGTTTTTGGTTTCCAAACTTGTTGAGATAATGCAACCTGTTTATAAAACTTGTCGTTTTTAGTTACCACTTTCTTTACAGGTTCATTTTTCATTTTGATGTTGTTATTTTTCACACTCTTTTTCTTAACAACGATTGGTGCTTTACCCTTCACATCAACTTTCTTCTGTTGGATCTTCACATTTTCAGTCTTAGGCTTGGAGTTGGTGCAATTTCTTGCAATGTGACCAACTTTGTTACATCTAAAACATGTACGAGTATCAACAACTCGACTTGTGCCTTCAGACTGATAATGTGAAGCTCTTTTCTCAAAGAACTCTTTATTTGATTTTGAAAAAAATTCATTTTCCTCATCAGAAAGTGAACTTGAACTGTTCACAAACACCTTCTTTTCAGCAAACTTTTTGTTTTGAAAACTCTTTTTCTGATAACTCTTACCATCCCTATAACCACCCGACCAATTGTTTCGATTGTTATTATAAAAACGTGGTGGAACAACAGGCTTTTTGTAATAAGCTTTATCTTTCTCAAAATTCATTTGCCTTTTTGTTTGACATAAACTGTTCAATTCTGACAACTCAACTTCAACTAACTTGAAAACAT
The DNA here is from genome assembly GCA_030545235.1 of Helianthus tuberosus. Lineage (NCBI taxonomy): Eukaryota > Viridiplantae > Streptophyta > Magnoliopsida > Asterales > Asteraceae > Helianthus > Helianthus tuberosus. The sequence continues at coordinate 142,325,643 of CM060412.1, read as the reverse complement.
TTGTCAACTTTTTCACATTAACATTCTCAATTGGAAACTCAGAATCCGAATACAACTTATCAGATCCAGCCATCTTGTACATCACAAGACCCGGTTCATCACTTAAGTTGTTTTTGGACTTTGATTTCTGAATGTATTTGTCCAAGAAACATCCATCATCTTCAGCTGAATCAGACATTAAAACACTTTCAGCTGTGCTCTTAACAATCTCTGTCTGAACACTATCATCAGATGATGTAGAAAAAGTAACATCAATGTTCTCCGGAAGTTTAACTTCACTCTCTTCCTCAATTTCTACCAACCCAGATTGCTTTTTCGTGTAGTTATCAAGAACAGGTGGTGGAACTTGATGAAACCCCACCCCAGTTCCATCACAATATACATCTTCGCCCGCTTTGTCTTTCCCGATGGGTTTGGGAATAATATGTTGCAAAACAAAGCTTGCGGAGCTGTAACTGTTAAGCTTCAACTGGATTCGCTCGTTTTCGATTACAGCCTCTTGAACTTTAAGTTTCAATTTAGCGATTTCATCCAGTTGTTGATTGATTGATTCTTCTTTGACTCTAAGCACTGCTCTTAGATGTTCATTTTCTTTAAAAGTTTTACCATTTCGATCATCACAATCTTTCAATGTGCTTTTTAGTTTTTCAAATTTTACAGAAATCTGACGGTTTTCAAGAATCAACTTTTCATTTTCTTGTTTAATTTTGTCATGATCAATTTTATCATTTTCAATTTGTTTAGTTAATTCTCTTATCCGTTCTGTTGAAGCTTTAACTGTTTTGTCACGATCAAGAATCTGATTCTCAACGCTTCTGACCTTAGCTGTCAGATCATCAACTTTCTTCCCGTTGAGATACGTGACTGTGCTACAAAATTTGCACTCTTTGTTGCAATTTTTGCAATCAGCATTTCCATCAATTTTCTTACCTGACACTTTTGTTGACACAGCTGAACTGACCTGGCTTTTTGACTCAGAAACGAAGTTAGAGTCTACCTCAAGTGCCTTAGCAGCTAGCACTTTGTCAGCCATTCTTCCAAGATTTTCAACAGTTAACTCCTGCGTTGTGTCAATAACTCCAGTATCAATATTCTTTGCTTTCTCGATCTCTTCTTTCTCTTTTCTCTCTTTCTCTTTCTCTTCTTCTTTCATTTTCTCGGTTGGAGTTCCCCACCATTTGTGTTGCCAGTACTCATCATCTTCTTTGTATTGCTGGATTATGGCTTCGATATCAAGTGTACTATCATCAATTGCAATATTTCCATACTCATCAAGATAGCACTCTCTATCTGGATCCCATCTATTGGCTCTCCTTGCTTCCAGAAAAATACCAGATATTCTAATGATTTTGTTTTCAGCAATCATTTTTCTGTATTGATATTTTTGCTCTTCAGTTCGATCGTCTTTCCACGGAATAGGATCGTCATTTCTCGCCATGAATGCGTAACCAACCGCATCTTCTTCCGGTAGAACCTCTTGACTCCAATCATAACCCTCATCATCATAAATCACCGCAAGAGCTCTAGATTTCTCTCTGTTGTCTTCAACCTGCTTCAATCTAGGCGGCTCAGATTTATTCTGGTGATAAATCGCCTTCTTGTAGTAATCATCTCTGAAAGGATTCTCCGACTCATCAGCATAAGCATTTCGGCATTCTCGTTTGAAGTGACCCTTCTGCTTACACTTGAAGCATGTCACTTTGGATTTATCGAACCCCAGCTTAGTAGATGCACCACCAATTGTTTTTCTTCCGGTAATTTCCATGAATCTTTGTGCTCGACGAACAGCACTTGCCATAGCCCAACGAATATCGATCAGTTCCATTTCCTCCGGATCAATCTGATCGTAATCTTCTTTCGTCAGATTTGTGTTGCCTATCTTCCCAGCTACTAACCCTTCATACGATTCCAACACAGATGCTAGAAAGATCATTTGCTGCTTGGCCGACTCTTCATCAAAATTCTGAGCATTCTTCAAGTCTATTGCGATGTTGCATTGAAAACGATTCTTTGCATCAGAATAACTTCCAGAAGATGAAGATCCACTGTGATAACCACTGTGACTTCCACTGCTTTGAGTATTTTGACTTTCTTTGCCAGCTGTCGACACATTCTCAGCAGAAAACGCAGTTTTTGGAGAAGTTGCTTTTGGCATCATGCTCTTTGGATAATACAAATCCAAATTCTGCTGGTAAGATGAGTGATTGACTTTGTATGTCTTCTTCAACTCCAACTCATGACTCTCGAGTTTCTCAATCAGCAAATCTAATGTCAACTTTTCTGGTTCTTTGATAGTATTCTTCAGCATCAGCGCATAATATCTCCAATCCATCTCGTCAGGTAACGAATCGAACAATTTGTCGATAAGATCTTCTTCAGGAATGTTGATATCATGTCTTACTAATTCCAGCTTCAGATGACCGAACCTTTCTATCATTTTACACACTGACTCATTCTTAAGACAACCAAACAGATCAAACTCTTTCCTAAGAAGTTTCTTTTTGTTTTTTATGATTTCAGTACTACCTAAACATTTCTTTTCTAACTTTTCCCAAAGATCTTTTGCGTTTGAATAATCGATCAATGAGATTATGTCTTCCCGGACTGACTGAAATAACAATGCCACACACTTTTGTTCAGCTACAAATGATTCAATCTCCTCGGCTGCTCTTAAAGTTTCACCATGTTTCTTTCCATTGGCATAACCGTTTTTTAGACTTTTCCAGCTAGGAAATGCGAATGCCATCAACCAATCTTCAAACTTTCTGGACCACCGACTATACTCCTCAATAGCCATTAGCTTCGGAGGTTTATTGAACGTTCCGAAAGCACTTTCCGATTCCCAAGCTTCCTTTTTCTTCTCTTTTGGCGGGTTATCATTCACATTGCTTGACGAAGTATCATTGTTCCCGGAATCTCCAGCGAATGCATACATATCACTAAACGGGTTCATGAAAATATCATCCATTGTGAACGTACCTGAAAAACCAGTCAAACACTTAGAAAATTTTTAGGTTTTGAAAAATCAGCAAGTTCAAGCGAAATTCCTTGAAATGAAATGACTTCAAGCGAAATCAGCACTATATAACTGTTCAAGCGAAATCTGATCCAAGCTATGTTTCAAGCGAAATCCAATAATACAATTTCGCTTCAAACAGTTTCAAGCGAAAACTAAAACCAGCTTTGATTCAAGCGAAATCTGCTAACAATTCTGATTCAAGCGAAAACCACAAGATCAGTTTCGCTTCAACTGATTTCAAGCGAAATCCGAAATAACAAGTCCACTATTCAAGCGAAATCCTTAACAACTCAATTTCGCTTGAACTACTCAAGCGAAATAGTCCAAATATCAAGTGAAATTTTCTGTTTTTCAAGCGAAATCTATCTTAACCTACGAACTCTTTCAAGCGAAAACCTGTTTTAGGTCATTTTTAACATGTTTTAGTCTGAATTTTAGTCCGAATCTTTGTAGGCTTTGTTAAAACACTGTTTTACACAATATACTCGAAAATCAGACCATTTCGACCGTTGGAACTTGTTCAGATCTGAAAAATATAAAAAGAAATGAGTAGAAAGAAGAGAATCCGCTGCTATGGTATGAACTCCTGGTCCTGAGCTCTGATACCACTTGTTGGACCGTTCTACGACCTTAAACCGTCAGTTAAGGCAGTTCATCTTTGCGTACGAAGGCGGAATCAACGTAAACAAAGTCATAACAGCTATTATCCTTTTAATCTTTCTTTACTGATTGATATTCGTGCTTGTACAACGTTTTCTGATACAAATCCGGCAGCACTTCGTGTTTCACACAATGACCATCTCTACCAAATGAACAACACAACAACCTATTTATAGACCTGAGATTTCGCTTGAGATAGCTTGAAGCGAAATCATATGTTGTTGATTTCGCTTGAACTGATTTCAAGCGAAATCTTCAAGTAAATCTATTACAAACCCTAATTTAACCCAAGACTTGATTATGACATAATCAACAGACATTTAGTGCACCAACACATTCTACCCGACATTTCCGGTTTCCTAAGTACATTTTTGACAGGATAATTTGTTTTAACGTGTATCCTATGTGTCTCAAAGTAGTGTCTAAGTTTTGTTGATGCCATAACTAATGCTAGTATTAATTTTTCTAAATGAGAGTACCTAGTTTCAGCATCTAACAAACTTTTACTAACATAATAAACAGGATATTGCTGACCTTCATGGTCTTTTATGAGAACGGCACTTACAGCATTCCCTGATACAGCAAGGTACAGGGATAGTGGTTCACCATTTTCAGGTTTCATCAACAGAGGTGCGGTTGAGAGATATCGTTTCAAATCCTGTAGGGCTGCTTCATGCTTCTCACCCCACTCGAATTTTTTGTTCTTCTTCAGGATATCATAAAAATCTTTGCATTTTTCTGAAGATCTTGAGATAAATCTATTCAATGCTGCCACTCGCCCTGTTAATCGTTGAACATCCTTCATATTTGAGGGTGATTTAATATCCAAGATGGCTTTAATCTGCTCCGGGCTTGCTTCTATTCCTCTTTTGGTCACCATATATCCTAGGAATTTTCCTGCTCCTACTCCAAAATGGCACTTAGCAGGATTCAGCTTCATGTTATACTGATCCAGGATATCAAACGCTCCTTTAATATCCTGGAGGTGATCTTGAGCTTTCTTTGACTTTACCACCATATCCTCGATGTACACCTCCATGGTGTCCCCCAGTTTGTCTTTGAACATCATGTTTACCAATCTTTGGTATGTTGCACCTGCATTTTTCAAACCAAAAGGCATAGCTGTATAACAATAAATACCTGTTGGTGTCATGAAGGCAGTATCCTCCTGGTCAGAAGGCTCCATTTGGATCTGTTGAAATCCTGAGGATGCGTCCATGAAAGTCAGCATTTCATGCCCGGCAGTGGCATCTACCATTGCATCAATGTGGGGAAGAGGAAATGGGTCTTTAGGACAAGCTTTGTTCAAGTCTGTGTAATCTACACACACTCTCCATTTCCCGTTTTTCTTCTGTACCACAACCACGTTTGCTAGCCACCTTGGGAACTTAACCTCTCTGATCATCCTGGACTTCAATAATCTCTCAACTTCCTCTTGAATAATCATATTCCGCTCAGGAGCAAACTTCCTTCTTTTTTGTTGCACAGGCTTGAATGATTTATCAATTCCAAGCTTGTGAGTGATAATATCTTTGGATATGCCGGTCATATCCTCATACTTCCATGCAAATGTTGACATCCTGGATTTTAAAAAGTTAATTAATTGCTCTTCAATATCCTGAGGGATATTGGTTCCCACGAGCACCGAAATATCGGGATTATCCTGGTCTAGGATAATTTTCTTCACATCCTGCTCCGAATCTTCCACGATATCCTGGGCCCGCGTCTTTAATTGCTATGCTGCACTAGGTTTGGTTGAGGATTTCATCGAGGATGAGTAGCATTCTTTCGCCTCCTGCTGATCACTATCAACTTTGACAACTCTAGACGTGGACCGGAGTTCACATGGGAACGCGAGGATCAGATAAGCTCAAGTACCCACATCTATTCCCAGACGACAAGTCCAAGTCTGGCAAACCTAAGTCTGGCACAACTAGTGAATTTCGGGACGAAATTCCCATTCAACTTGGGGATGATGTGGCACCCGCAGAAAATACACCGTCCTCCTGACTTGACGTCGTGCATTTGTGGATTGCTTATCAAATTTCGGGATGAAATTTCTTTCAAGTTGGGGATGATGTGACAACCCAAGTTTTCAAGGTCTTTCCTCGACACGTTACTTGTTACAAACTCTGTTTTTGGTAATTTGTTTGCGTGTGTGTTGTATTATGGATTGGTTAATTAATATAAACTTAATTTAAACTAGTAAACTCTTGCAAGTTAAAACCATATATGATGAAACACTAGTGTTTCGCCACATATCTTACTCGACGAAAGATGGGTGTTTCGCCGGAGGAATGTTTCGCCGCATGGGCCTTTGGCCCAGATGATGCCCAGCTGACTGTTCGATTATATATACATGCACAAGGTTACGAAACACTTTTTAACAAACCCTAACCTACTCTTGGGAGTGCGATGGCAGTTCTTTTCTTTGTAACCTCTTCCCTCTTGCGAAGTCTATTCCCTGTGACCAAACCGTTCGATCTAGTGGTTAGTGCACCATCTTTATTATTAGATTGTTTGCTATGCATTGTTTGATGATTGTTATGTGTTGTCTATGATCTATTGTGAATAATTGTTTGATAATACTGTTTGATAATAATATAAACATTGACTGAGGAAACATAATTGTATGAGTAGCACACTTAACTATTGAGTACTGTTATAAATCATACATGTGAACTGTGGGATTGTACGGATTTGAACAACTGTTATGTGCTATTTGGTGATTGTTGCTTGAACGCACACTCTGATTATAATATACACGTGAACCATGCGAATGTAAACTGATTTCGTAAACATGAATACCGTAGGCTGTGACTGTTTAAGTGTGAACAAGTAACTTAACAAACCGAGCAAACTAAGGTGAGTTCACTGCTCTTTTTCCAAGCATGAGTCCCGGGGAGGGACATCTGGTAATCGTTCCGGGGAGGAACGCCGGGTTATTGGGATGTTGGTTATTACACTCATTTCTATCGATAAGTCCCCTTACATCTACTGATTAGTTGCCGGGGAGGCAACGGGGTTATTAATTGATAGCGCAATTAGGTTTGGCACCCTCACACCGTACCGGGGAGGACGATCGTGAACTAATTACCTTAACCACTTGACCAATGTGTGATAGAGCATTGGGGATTGGGCAAATAAATCTAGATCCATCTGCGGTAATCGAGTTAATAACAACATCAAATCATTGGATCGTCTTATACTTATATCTGGTAACTAAAACGTGTTAACAAACTTTGAACTCACCAGCGTCGTCTGACACACTTGTCTGCATGCTTGCAGGTCGTTAGATTCTTCATTGTGGACTTGCTATCTGGGAGTGTTGGAGTGGTTATGGATCGAAACTCTTGGATACTTGTTACATTGGTTTTGAACACTTGTTTTGAAATAGTTAATTAACAATTTACTATATGCTTCCGCTGAACGTTTACTTTGGTTTTAACTGTAACACCCTGTGTTCCCAGAAGTCAAAGTCAAAGTCAAGGTCAAAGTCAATGACCGATCGCGCGACTTGACTTGTAATCAACTTCTACTTTGTGTTTATTTTAATTGTATTATGTGGAGTACTTATCAATAATCGCAGTAATCGATGTGTATTTATCGCTATTAATCGACTTATGACTGTGAACAATAGGAAGTAACAATGCGATAAAGTTAACTAAACGCTAATCAATCTAATGCTAATCGAATCGACATCGAATCGCAGGTTTTGGATATTGTTTTATGTGTGTGTGTTAATTATGTGTTACTTATGCATGTTTGTTTTGGTCAAAAATTACCGAAGCAATTTAGTGATCAAATTAGTAATGTGAGGTAGAGTGCTAGAAAGTGTATAAAAAATATGCTTGTTGAGTTATTTAGAAAATCAGTATTCAGGATACGGCTCAGGATATTGAGCTGTATCTGCGATCAAACTGTGACAACTCGAATTTCCGGCATTCTCTATTCGCATTAATGCACGTTGACTTTGACTGTTTAGTTGTTGACCTGTTTGACTTCGTAACTGTACACTTTGTGATATGATAAAATGTAGTGTACTTGCATGGTTATGTGTAATATGATAGCTTGCATACTGTTTGAAAAACTTAGACTCGTAAACCATAAAACAACTCTACGAAACAAGTGAGATTCGCCAAGTTTGACCTCGACGAAACAGGTCAGTTTCGTCAACAATCTTCTCGACGAAACAGGCTGTTTCGCCGAGCCCAGTTTCGCCAAAAGCCCAGTACGGCCCAGAATGTTATTTCGCGAATATTTACGTGAAACGGGTTCAGTTTCACATCCTAAGCAATCAGAAAAACCCTAGAACACTCTCCCTTCTGTGCGACGACCACAACCATCGTTCACCATCATACCTAGCTCTCGAATCCTTGTTCATTCATCTCGAATCGGTTAATGTGTGTTTGTAAATCGATTCTATGTTTCTGTATTATATAGATTCTTGCTGGTGCATATGATTTATGTGTGTTACTGCTGTGATGAGAGTATGACGGTGATGATATAGATTTTGATGTGTATGATATGATATAGTAGGATATATAAATGATATGCGAAACTTATGCTCGGTTCTGAATGTTGTTTATATGGCCTGATTCTGATTACATTAGTATCTTGATAGGGATTGATGTGATGATGTTGTATGTTATTTGATATGCTACACACATAAACTAGGGTTTATGCTAGACAATGATTCTTGGATGGTTGATTTATGATGATTCGATTTGCACATTGATCTTCATATGATTTCTGCTATTGATGACGGCTGCTAGAATGATTAGGGTTTATGTGTTACTCGCATCTGTTGTAACTGATGTCTGCGAAACTGAACTGTCCGACGAAACAGGACTCTCGGCGAAACAGAATGTGTTTCGCCAAGAGTCATCGACGAATTAGAATCCTGTTTCGCCAACTTATGTGTTTCGTCAATTTGTGTTTCGCCGAAAGTGTGTTTCGCCAACTTATGTGTTTCGCCATTATGTGTGTTTCGCCGAACAGTTAATCTGCACAGTAACTTGAGTTAATTCTGTTAAGTGATAACTGGAATAACTAACTGCTGTTAGATGTCAAACATGACTAGTATGGTTATGATTACGTGTTACCTGATTATACGTGAACCACTTGAACACAAACTGATTTTTTTATATACGTGCATACTTTAGGACGTGATTGATTTACTTTGAGCACATACTTAGCATACCGAGCAAACCAAGGTGAGTTCACACAAGCCAAGGCATGGGGTTCCCGGGTGGGAATGGGGATTTGATGATTTACTGTACATACATAGATGCTAGAACCTACTGCTAGACTAGTAACACTTATTGAACGATCTTCGCACACCTGCCAAGGATTGGCCGCGATATTATGACTGACTTCGCACACCTGCCATATGATGGCCGCGAACTAAATTTACAAATCTTCGCACACCTGCCTGGAGAGGCCGCGATACAAATAAACCTAGTCTAGAACACTTGGGAAAAACATTCCCCAATATCTTCGCACACCTGCCGGGAAGGCCGCGATGGGAACTAATACGATACATTGTAACGAACGAATAAACTACTACTCACGCTATACTATTACTGAACTATTAACTGTGAACTCGCTCAACTAGTTGTTGACTCTCTCTTACATGCCTTGCAGGACCTTAGGTACTTATGGAGCTTGCACAGGGAGGAGCAGGTCGTTGTGGGACATGGATCGATGATGCCATGTTATCTATCTAAACATTTGAATTTACTATTTACATTGGGTTTACATACTTATGCTTCCGCTACACACTTGTTGATGTTTGGTTTTTTTTAAAAAAAAAAAAAAAAAACACCTTTCGTATTGATGAATGATTTTTGGTATTTACTTATATGTTCAATATGATTGGTGGCTTGATCCTGGTCAGTCACGCCTCCAAGCGGTGATACTCCGCGTGTGGATTTTGGGGGTGTGACAGATTGGTATCAGAGCCATTGGTTATAGAGAACTTGGTTTTAATAAAGGGAAAACGATTTTGTTAAAACCAGACTATAACCAGAACAGTGCTCTCAACGATCCACAACGACGCTTCGCTCCACGTGCAAGGCTCAACACCATAGGTATTACTATTCATGTTACATTACCTACATGCTAGAACTACATAGAACTTTGCTCGTGGTATGCCTAGAGTACAGAACCCACTATATGCTATTACTTGAGAACACTTGTGTGCTTACTCTCTTCTGTCATCGCACTATTCGCGAACCTATCTCACTTACGTTATCTTTACTATGAAGATCATGTCTGCACGTATCAACATGACCCAGGACCAGTTGACGGCCCTCATTAACGAACGAGTTACTGCGGCAGTTGCAGCCGCACAAGCAGGAGGTATACCCTGCAGTTACAACTCACACTAGGATCCTTAGATCCTACATTCCTAAATCAAATCTCGTGTTTAAACTTGTCCTAATTCTTATACACAACAGGTCAAGCACCTGTTTGCACTTTCAAGACTTTCATGGACTGTCGTCCAACCACTTTCAGCGGCACTGAAGGAGCCGTAGGTCTCCTACACTGGTTTGAAAAGATAGAGTCTGTGTTTGAGATGTGTGAATGCCCTGAGGCACGCAGGGTGAAATATGCTACCGGTACCCTCGAGGGTTTAGCCCTCACATGGTGGAAAGCTCAGGTCCAAATACTGGGGTTGGTTGCTGCTAACGCCACCCCATGGAACAATTTCAAAGAGATGATCAAGGAAGAATACTGCAGTCGAGATGATATTCATAAGCTGGAAGTCGAGTTTTTCAACCTCAAGATGACGGGGTCTGAGATTGAAGCGTATACCAAAAGATCGAATGAGCTTGCGTTACTGTGTCCTACTCTGGTGGACAAACGTATCGAACTATATCTTAAGGGTCTGGTGCCAGAGATCCAAAGTCACGTGACTTCAGCAAATCATGCCACTTACCAGCAGGTTGTTCAGTTGGCTCACCGTCTCACTGATCAGGCGGTGGAGCAAAACAGGTTGCCTAAACGCATCAACGCTACTGCTACCGCTACCACTTCAGTTACTCCTGCTACTCCCAGCGACAATAAGAGGAAATGGGAGGGGGATTCTAGCAAAGGCTCAGCTACTGTTCAGTCTCAAGCTCAGCAACGCAAAACAAATGACTACCAGAGTCCGAATCAGCAATCATCAGGTAGTCAAGGGCAGAGTGGCTATCGGGGAATTCACCCATGGTGTAGAAGGTGCAACAAACACCACAGCGGAAGATGTCGCAGGGAACAGTGTCAAAGATGTCTTAAGACGGGTCACGAGGCTAAAGATTGCAGGAGTTCTCGACCTGCGAATCAGAACCAGCAACAACAACCACCTGCTCCACGAAACCAGCCTCAGCAGCAGCAGCATGGAAACAGGGGATGCTACCAGTGTGGGGCTGAAGGTCATTACAAGCGGGATTGCCCTCAGTTAAACCAGAACCAGAACAATAACAACAACAACAACAATCAGGGCAACGGGAACAACAACAACGGTGGGAACAATAACAACAATGGTGCTAGAGGCCGTATGTTTGTGATCGGGCAGGGTGATGCAAGGAATGATCCCAACGTAGTTATGGGTAAGTTTCTTCTAGACGACTTTTATGTTACTGTACTATTTGATTCTGGTGCGGATACAAGTTACATGTCTTTAAAAGTTAGTGAAATGCTAAAACGTGCACCAACTCTCCTAAACACCAAGCATGTCGTAGAGTTAGCTAACGGTAAAAGTTTAGAAGCCACACACATAGTTAAAGGGTGTAATCTTATTCTCGCTGGTCAGACTTTCTCCATCGATCTCATCCCTATAACCCTGGGTAGCTTTGACGTCGTCATTGGCATGGATTGGTTATCTCAACAACAAGCGGAGATCTTATGCAAAGAAAAGGTTATTCGCATTCCTCGTTCTGGCAAGGAACCTCTCGAAGTTCAAGGCGACAAGAGTGGTGTCGTGAGTGGTATTATCTCCTTTTTGAAGGCTCAGAAGTGTTTACGCAAGGGGCACACTGCTATATTGGCACTCGTTACAGATACCTCGAAGAAAGAGAAAAAGATTGAAGATATTCCTGTAGTACGTGACTTTCCTCAAGTGTTCCCTGAGGAATTACCTGGGTTACCGCCTCATCGTCAAGTCGAATTCCAGATCGAGCTCGCTCCAGGAGCAGCACCCATAGCTCGAGCACCTTATCGTCTAGCTCCAACTGAATTGGAAGAACTGTCAAAGCAGCTACAAGAACTCTTGGAAAAGGGTTTTATACGTCCTAGCTCTTCGCCTTGGGGAGCTCCAGTGTTATTCGTGAAGAAGAAAGACGGTACGTTCAGGATGTGTATAGACTACCGCGAACTCAACAAGGTGAAGATCAAGAATCGTTATCCTCTTCCGCGCATAGATGATTTATTTGACCAGCTGCAAGGGTCGAGCTACTACTCCAAAATAGACTTAAGGTCAGGATATCACCAGCTGAGAGTCCGGGATGAGGACGTCTCTAAAACAGCATTTAGAACTCGCTACGGCCACTACGAGTTTATGGTCATGCCATTCGGGCTAACGAACGCGCCTGCCGTATTCATGGATCTTATGAACAGGGTGTGCAAACCCTATCTCGACAAGTTCGTCATTGTTTTCATCGACGACATCCTGATTTATTCGAAGAGTCAGGAGGAACACGAGCAGCACTTACGACTTATACTGGAACTTCTACGAACGGAACAGCTATACGCTAAGTTTTCCAAATGTGACTTCTGGCTTCGTGAAGTCCACTTCTTAGGCCACGTGGTAAACAAAGATGGGATCCATGTCGATCCATCCAAGGTAGATTCGATCAAGAATTGGCCTGCGCCTCGTACACCAACGGAAATACGTCAATTCTTAGGGTTGGCAGGTTACTACAGAAGGTTCATCAAAGACTTCTCAAAGATTGCTCAGCCGCTTACACTACTGACACAGAAAGGTGTTGTTTACCGTTGGAGTAATGCACAGGAAACAGCATTCCAACACTTAAAGGATAGACTCTGTAGCGCACCTATCCTCTCATTGCCTGAAGGCACGGAAGATTTCGTAGTCTACTGCGACGCATCTATCCAAGGTCTTGGATGTGTATTGATGCAAAGGGATAAAGTCATTGCTTATGCTTCACGCCAACTTAAGATTCACGAGCGGAATTACACAACACACGATTTAGAGCTGGGAGCGGTTGTTTTTGCACTTAAGATATGGCGACACTACCTGTACGACACCAAATGTGCTATCTACACTGACCATAGAAGCCTTGAACATATCTTCAAGCAGAAAGAGCTGAATATGCGACAGCGACGATGGGTTGAACTGTTAAATGACTACGAATGCTCAATCAGGTATCACCCAGGCAAAGCCAACGTTGTGGCTGACGCCCTTAGTCGAAAAGACACTGCGCCTAAGCGCGTACGAGCTCTACAACTCACTATACAGTCTCGTCTTCCTTCCCAGATACGAGATGCTCAGGTAGAAGCATTGAAACCAGAAAATGTCAGGGCTGAAGCCCTACGTGGCTCAAGACAACGTTTAGAACAGAAGGAAGATGGTGCTTACTACGTTACAGGACGCATTTGGGTTCCACTTTATGGCAACTTACGTGAGCTAGTGATGGATGAAGCTCATAAGTCTCGCTACTCGGTACATCCAGGTGCGGATAAAATGTACCACGACATCAAAACTACATATTGGTGGCCTAGCATGAAGGCCCACATAGCCACATACGTTAGTAAATGCTTGACTTGTGCGAGAGTCAAGGCAGAATATCAGAAACCGTCAGGGCCACTCCAACAACCTGAGATACCACAATGGAAATGGGAGCAACTTTCCATGGATTTTGTTACTGGCTTACCTAGATCTCAGCGCGGAAATGATACTATTTGGGTGATCGTGGATTGACTCACAAAGTCTGCTCACTTCTTGGCTATCAAAGAAACAGACAAGTTCTCTACCTTAGCAGACATCTACTTAAAAGAAGTGGTCTCAAGGCACGGGGTGCCCACCTCCATCATCTCTGATCGTGACGCACGTTTTACTTCAGAATTGTGGCAAGCAATGCATAAATCTTTTGGCTCTCGTTTAGATATGAGCACGGCGTATCATCCTCAGACCGATGGGCAGTCTGAGCGCACTATTCAAACTCTAGAAGACATGCTTCGGGCGTGCGTAATTGATTTTGGCAATGGTTGGGAGAAACATCTGCCACTGGTGGAATTTTCATACAATAACAGCTACCACACCAGCATTAAAGCTGCACCATTCGAGGCATTGTACGGGCGTAAGTGCCGGTCACCTCTCTGTTGGGCAGAGGTGGGGGAAAGTCAAATCACAGGTCCAGAAATGGTAGTTGATACTACTGAAAAGATTGCACAAATACGACAACGCATGGCGGCAGCTCGTGACCGTCAGAAAGTATACGCTGATAAAGACAGGAAACTACTCGAATTCCAGGTTGGGGATCGAGCGCTACTTAAAGTTTCACCCTGGAAGGGTGTGGTTCGTTTTGGCAAACGCGGCAAACTAAATCCACGATATGTTGGACCTTTCGAGGTTATTGAGAAAATAGGCAAAGTGGCTTACAGATTGAACTTACCACCTGAACTCAGTGCAGTTCACAACGTCTTTCACGTGTCGAATCTGAAGAAGTGTACGTCAGATGAGACCCACATAGTTCCCTTAAAGGAACTCACTATCGACGAGCGGTTGCACTTCGTCGAGGAACCTGTTGAAATCACGGACCGGGATGTTAAGGTCCTCAAGAACACGAGAATCCCTCTTGTACGAGTTCGTTGGAACTCCCGCCGCGGCCCAGAGTTCACCTGGGAGCGTGAAGATCAAATGGAACTCAAATATCCCCAGTTATTCAGAAACCAAACAACTACTACTGAGACTGAAGCTACCGATGCAGAATTTCGGGACGAAATTCCAAATCAACGGGGGGATAATGTGACACCCCAAGAAAACCAGTAATCTTCGCAAACCTGCTCAGGGAGCCGCGATACGATACAGGTAAACAACGTCACACTACTAGCTTCCTCAGTAACTGCATGCTAAATTTCGGGACGAAATTTCTTTCAAGTTGGGGATAATGTGACAACTCGAATTTCCGGCATTCTCTATTCGCATTAATGCACGTTGACTTTGACTGTTTAGTTGTTGACCTGTTTGACTTCGTAACTGTACACTTTGTGATATGATAAAATGTAGTGTACTTGCATGGTTATGTGTAATATGATAGCTTGCATACTGTTTGAAAAACTTAGACTTGTAAACCATAAAACAACTCTACGAAACAAGTGAGATTCGCCAAGTTTGACCTCGACGAAACAGGTCAGTTTCGTCAACAATCTTCTCGACGAAACAGGCTGTTTCGCCGAGCCCAGTTTCGCCAAAAGCCCAGTACGGCCCAGAATGTTATTTCGCGAATATTTACGTGAAACGGGTTCAGTTTCACATCCTAAGCAATCAGAAAAACCCTAGAACACTCTCCCTTCTGTGCGACGACCACAACCATCGTTCACCATCATACCTAGCTCTCGAATCCTTGTTCATTCATCTCGAATCGGTTAGTGTGTGTTTGTTAATCGATTCTATGTTTCTGTATTATATAGATTCTTGCTGGTGCATATGATTTATGTGTGTTACTGCTGTGATGAGAGTATGATGGTGATGATATAGATTTTGATGTGTATGATATGATATAGTAGGATATATAAATGATATGCGAAACTTATGCTCGGTTCTGAATGTTGTTTATATGGCCTGATTCTGATTACATTAGTATCTTGATAGGGATTGATGTGATGATGTTGTATGTTATTTGATATGCTACACACATAAACTAGGGTTTATGCTAGACAATGATTCTTGGATGGTTGATTTATGATGATTCGATTTGCACATTGATCTTCATATGATTTCTGCTATTGATGACGACTGCTAGAATGATTAGGGTTTATGTGTTACTCGCATCTGTTGTAACTGATGTCTGCGAAACTGAACTGTCCGACGAAACAGGACTCTCGGCGAAACAGAATGTGTTTCGCCAAGAGTCATCGACGAATTAGAATCCTGTTTCGCCAACTTATGTGTTTCGTCAATTTGTGTTTCGCCGAAAGTGTGTTTCGCCAACTTATGTGTTTCGCCATTATGTGTGTTTCGCCGAACAGTTAATCTGCACAGTAACTTGAGTTAATTCTGTTAAGTGATAACTGGAATAACTAACTACTGTTAGATGTCAAACATGACTAGTATGGTTATGATTACGTGTTACCTGATTATACGTGAACCACTTGAACACAAACTGATTTTTTTATATACGTGCATACTTTAGGACGTGATTGATTTACTTTGAGCACATACTTAGCATACCGAGCAAACCAAGGTGAGTTCACACAAGCCAAGGCATGGGGTTCCCTGGTGGGAATGGGGATTTGATGATTTACTGTACATACATAGATGCTAGAACCTACTGCTAGACTAGTAACACTTATTGAACGATCTTCGCACACCTGCCAAGGATTGGCCGCGATATTATGACTGACTTCGCACACCTGCCATATGATGGCCGCGAACTAAATTTACAAATCTTCGCACACCTGCCTGGAGAGGCCGCGATACAAATAAACCTAGTCTAGAACACTTGGGAAAAACATTCCCCAATATATTCGCACACCTGCCGGGAAGGCCGCGATGGGAACTAATACGATACATTGTAACGAACGAATAAACTACTACTCACGCTATACTATTACTGAACTATTAACTGTGAACTCGCTCAACTAGTTGTTGACTCTCTCTTACATGCCTTGCAGGACCTTAGGTACTTATGGAGCTTGCACAGGGAGGAGCAGGTCGTTGTGGGACATGGATCGATGATGCCATGTTATCTATCTAAACATTTGAATTTACTATTTACATTGGGTTTACATACTTATGCTTCCGCTACACACTTGTTGATGTTTGGTTTTTTTTAAAAAAAAAAAAAAAAAACACCTTTCGTATTGATGAATGATTTTTGGTATTTACTTATATGTTCAATATGATTGGTGGCTTGATCCTGGTCAGTCACGCCTCCAAGCGGTGATACTCCGCGTGTGGATTTTGGGGGTGTGACACAAACAATGAACGAACAATGAGCAAAAAGTAAAGGAAATGACACGAGATGTACGAGGAAAGCCCTTGATCAATCTAGATCGCCGGCATAAAACCTCGGGAGCTGACAATCGCAGCTGCCTTGTTCTTCTTATTGCTTTAAACTTCAGGATACAGTGCAGGATATAGACCAGATCGCTAAGTGTTACAATGCCTTCGTATGAAAGTAAGAATTGCTCGAGAGCAAGTGTTAGAGTGTAGCGAGTGTGATTGTGATGCCCTATTTGATCTGGTATACCCACCTATTTATAGTAATGAATTACAAACAATAATCCCTACAAATATGGGGTACTTCGAATATTCCATTATGAACGTTATTGACCGAGTAATACGGCTTCAACGTCTTTATTTGAACGACTTGGACCGAGTCTTCCGCGGAATGAGTCTTATGAACGTTGCCAGCTTCCAACCCACGTACCTGCACATAATCCATTAGTAATCCTGAGGATACCATTCAGGATATTACCAATATCCTGAATCAGCATCCCGGATGTAAACAGATACTACATAACCAAGATATAAACCAAGATATATTCCAGGATATAGGGGTTCAGAATTTCACCCATAACAATTGTCCCAAAAAATGTTACCGTTTGATATCCTGCACTAACGGTTACATTTTTCACGGTGGCCGAGGTAATTAAGAGATAAGACCATTGATGTGACAGCTTTCAACCACCCGGCCTATATTTACTCATCATGCCCTATATCTTCTCATCCTCATCTTCTTTTTTAACCACAATCGACAAGAAAAAGGTAATATTCTCTCCCTCATCTTCATATTCATCTTTTAACTTTCTCCGGCGAGAATTCAGGCGACCAAATGCCTAGGCAAACGAGGTCCAGTTCAGGCGACTCGGCTCCCACATTCATCCAACAGAATCTTCTCCAAGAACCGGAGAACGAAACATGCACCTTTGACAGTGCTCATTTATCAGCTTTGAAATCCTCCGGTATCTTTCCGGAAGGAACTATATTCCGACCCTATGATAGAGAAATCCGGTCAGATATGGTTTCCAACGAGTGGATTTGTTTCAATGCTTTCCCCTTTACCTTAGGGTTACGATTCCCCTTTCCGGACTTCAACACCGAGTTTTTTAATATCACCAAAATTTCTTTCAGCCAAACCATGCCAATGCTCTGGCGTGTTTTTGTCTGTTCTTGACCAAATCAAGAGAAACCACATACCTGACCTTTCTGTCCATGATCTCACTTTAGCCTACAAGCTTAGATGCCATGGCTCATCTAGATTCCTATTTTATTCTACTTCCGGTGATCCATTGATACTTCGTGCCACCAGGAACGAGGATGGTTGGCAATCCAAGTTTTTCTTCGTAAAAAGGGATTCAATCCCTGGTGGAACGGATTATCCGATGAGATGGTTAAGAAAGGGTAGGACTTAGGGTTTAAGAATGATCCTGTCTCTTATCCTGTCTCATATCCTCAGCTAATGAATTTTATTTCTTCTGTTTTTGTATGCAGCTGATTTCAGAAAGATCGCACCTCCCCTTGCTGATTCTCAAAAAAGGATAGACGCCATCAGACTGCTTTCAGAAACAGAGAGAAGTTTTAATCCGTCTCCACCAACTCCAAGCCCTCTTTCAAGCGCAAACATGTCTGGTAAGAACCCTGCAAGATATCCTGCACACATATGTTTTTTATTTGCTATTCTTAGGAGAGATTTAGAAATTTACTCCCTGTGTGCAGATTCCAGCAAAGTCCCAGTCTATCTAGACCTTGATGAACTTGACAGCTATCCAACTCCAGCCACAGTCAAGAAGGAAACTCCTGCTGCTACTAGATCCAAACCACTCCCAGCTCCCAAGGCCAATCCAAGAACCCGTGCTTCCACAGCGAAAAAGAGGAAGGGTCTTGAAGTTAGTGCTCCAGGCTCAGAAGGGTTCTCCTATGACGAACTCAGCTTCTCCGATTCCTTAGAGCCAATGACATCCTTCCTTAACAAGGTAATATTCTGACGCATATCCTTCATGTATATCCTGCACGTATATCCTAACAGGATATCCTGGTAGGATATCTTGGTCAACATATATTCTAATTTTATACCTGTAATTGACGTGCAGGGCCTCCAGCATTTGCTCCACTTGTACAACGACGCTTGCGGTACCGTGGCACTCCATGAAGCCAGGATCAAACAGCTCGAAAGCACCGTTGCTGACCAAGGTGCCATTGCTGAAGCAAAGACTCGGCACTACGAAAGCCTGCTGAAGAAGGTCACCCAAGACGCTGAGGTCAAGCTTGCCACCGTTCAAATGGATCATGATCAGGCCTTGATCAATTTCCGGGAGGGAATCAAGGCTTCTGCTATCATCTCCCTGTTACAAGCACGCATCAAGATGGCCTACGAGGCCAAGGAGACAGGCCTTGTTTGTCCATCTTGGCCAGTTGAATCCTGGGTGGACAAGTTAAAGGAGTTCGGAGGCAAAGCTGTGCCGTTTCCTGCTGAAGCCGGTGAGTCTTCTAAGTCAGCAGAGGTGGTGGTCCAGGCCGGAGACAAGAAGGATGCTGGAGCTGATGCTGGGATGGACATAGGTCAGGATGCTGCGCAGGATGTTGGTCAGGATGCTGGTGCGGAGAAGTCTGAGAAGGTTGGAGGAGATGCCGCTGTGTGAGGGCATTTAGGTGGGCGATGACGGATATACGTGCCAAGGCCAGAGCCCACCTTTTTGAATTTGAATGTTGGTTTGTAGTCCCATAAACAATTTACTTTTCTGCACTTTACTTTCCCGCATCTGAACAATTTACATTTCCTGCATGCTTTTTGAACAATACAACAATTGAAGGTGGATGGGTCTCGGTTTGAGATGAAGCCTTCAACTGTTGGGCAAATATGGTAATGAACTATTAGTGCTCTTAGTGGATGGGCCTTGTTTTGAGGTGAAACTAAGAGCACATCTTTTGGCATGTTAATAATATAACTTCTCTTTTGACCTTATTACTGTTGTCATTGCTATGAAAATCGTAGTTGTAAAAATTGTTTGGTTTGTACACTTTTAGAAATATATTATAGATGTATCCTGAAAGGTATCCTGAAAGATATCTTGATAAGGATATTAAAATATCACCTATAAATTGTCCAAATAAAAAGGAGAGATCATACCAGAGATTCTTACAGAACCAATTTTAATCCTCCATTATAAGTTTTGTCCCCAGTGCATACTTGTGAACTTGGATCCATTCTTTGAACAGTATAATGTATGTCCCCTGTGTTTGACACAGAAACGCAAATGCATTTATATCTTGCCTTAAGTAAATTCCGCATACCCTGGGGCAAAACCCCGGATATCCTGAAATGAATCTTTAGCATACTTGGGATAGACCCTCAATACCCTGGGGATAAACCCTAAATTTCATGCGCTACAGGCGAGAGTGTACAAACTCCAATTCTTAGAAAGGTGAAAACCTTTAAACCTTTGAGAGTATGAAAATACTCTTTCGTGAGAGAGGGTGATCAATCCTCATATACCTTTAGGATCCAGGATATAGCCAACAGTAACGAAATTGTCAGCCACTTTTACATGAACTGGTCCCGTTACCTTGAACTATACCTAGATAACTTGCGCTCCAGGCGAGGTGTTTAAACCCAATTCGAAAGAAAGGTGAATACCTTTAAACCTTTGAAGGGACCAGGATCCCTTAAACGTGAGAGAGGGGGCCAATCCTCTAATCTTTCGACTTATCCTGAGCATATATCCTGGAGCTATATCCTGAAACATATCCTGCAAAACAATTGTAAACTAAGGTGGGTGTTAGCTTGGCTAACACCCCTCCGATGCTTAAGTCAGTATTGGGTTCAATAAACAAATATATTTAAAGACAGAATACATACCATTCCGAGATAGAAAATAAATTCTACTCTTACTTGAAATAGAGCTTCAAATGTATTGCATTCCAGGATCTTGGTAGCATATCCCCTTCCAGATTCCTGAGTCGATATGCTCCTTTCCCTGCTTCTGACTCGACTTCATAAGGTCCTTCCCATTTCGGAGCTAGCTTGCTATCGGCAGGATTAGTGGTATTTTAAAAAGCCTTTCTTAGCACCCAATCACCAACTCGAAATCTTCTAGTCCTTATGTTCTTATTATATGCTCTGGATATTCTTTGCTGATATGCTGCTATCCTTAGCCTTGCTGCATCTCTTTTTTCGTCTATAGTATCCAAATCCTGACATAAGACTTCAGGATTCTGTTCAGGATCCTGCAGCATAGATCTTGCAGTAGGTATCGTCATTTCTGTTGGAATCATCGCCTCCGCTCCAAATACCAAGGAAAACGGGGTTTGGCCGGTTGCATTCTTTACCGTTGTCCTATCAGCCCACAAAACAAAGGGTAACTCTTCCGCCCATCTTCCTTTTTTAGCCCCAAGTCTCTTCTTTAAGTTATTGACTATTATCTTGTTTGAAGATTCAGCCTGTCCATTCGCTTGAGGATGTACTGGAGTAGATGTGATCATTTTAATTCCCCAAGTTTTGCAAAAGTCAGTAGTCCTTTTGCTTATAAACTGGGACCCATTATCACAAATGATCTCAGCTGGTACTCCAAACCTAGTCAGGATATTCCTCTTTATGAAGGATACTACTTCTTGGTCTCTAACTTGGACAAATGCTTCAGCCTCAACCCACTTGGAGAAATAATCTGTCATAGCTAACATAAAGACTTTTCCTCCTGGAGCTTTTGGTAACTTCCCTACTATATCCATCCCCCACTTCATGAATGGCCAAGGGGAAACTACAGGATATAATGGTTCAGCTGGTTGATGTAGTATGTTACTATGTCTTTGACATGCATCACATCTTCGAGCATATTCTGCAGCATCTTTCCTCATCGTCGGCCAATAATATCCTGTCCTTAATACTTTCGAGAACAATGATCTGCCCCCGGTGTGATTACCACAATCCCCTTCATGTATATCCTGAAGTACTTCCTTGGCTTCAAGATCCTCCAAGCATCTTAAATACGGTCCTGCAAGAGATTTCTTGTATAAAACGTCATTTATAATAGTGAATCGTGATACCTTCATCCTAAACGCCTTAGGATTTTCACTTCCGGGGATGTGTCCTTCTTTGAGATATTTCACAATTGGAGCCGTCCAGGATTTAGGATCCTCTTTAGGATATTCCGCCCCAGGATCCTGAATACCCGCTACTTCTTTATCCTGAGGATTAGTTGCAGGATATAAGACATGTAATACTGGTATTTGGGTCCCTTCCGGTATCCTGATTGATGATCCCAGATTTGCTAAGGCATCCGCTTCAGCATTATCCTCTCTGGGTACCTGTTCAAGTGTAAAAACATCGAAATATCCTGCTAATTTTTTGAGAATATCAAGATATCCTATTAATTTCTCAACCTTAACTGCATAGGATCCATTAAAATGGTTAGTAATTAACAAAGAATCAACATATACTTGTAAATTTTTGATACCCATGCTCTTAGCCAACTCTAATCCTGCGATTAAAGCCTCATATTCTGCTTCATTATTGGTAGCAGGAAATTCACACCTAATAGCCTGGGGTAATATGTCCCCCTGTGGCGATTTTAGTAGTATTCCTAATCCTACTCCTCTTATATTAGATGCACCATCAGTATATAATGTCCAGGATCCTGAGGATTCTCCTAACTGTTGAACTTCTAGGTCTACCTCATCCTGAATGTCACTACTAAAATCAGCCACAAAGTCAGCTAAAGCCTGAGACTTTATGGCATTCCTAGGTTCATATACTAAATCATAGGCACTTAACTTTACTGACCACTTAGCCATTCTGTTGGACCGTTCTACGACCTTAAACCGTCAGTTAAGGCAGTTCATCTTTGCGTACGAAGGCGGAATCAACGTAAACAAAGTCATAACAGCTATTATCCTTTTAATCTTTCTTTACTGATTGATATTCGTGCTTGTACAACGTTTTCTGATACAAATCTGGCAGCACTTCGTGTTTCACACAATGACCATCTCTACCAAATGAACAACACAACAACCTATTTATAGACCTGAGATTTCGCTTGAGATAGCTTGAAGCGAAATCATATGTTGTTGATTTCGCTTGAACTGATTTCAAGCGAAATCTTCAAGTAAATCTATTACAAACCCTAATTTAACCCAAGACTTGATTATGACGTAATCAACAGACATTTAGTGCACCAACAGACTCCCCCTTGGATGTTGATGAAGTCTTTGGCTTCAAGTCTTTGTCTTTATCAATCTTCAAACATTAAACTTCAATCTTCCCTTTGACTGTTGATCCAGACTCCCCCTTTCACAGACTCCCCCTCTCAATATGCTAGAATCTGAGAAATCTGGTTCAAGCTTTGACAATTAGCTTCCGTTGGGAATAATGAAGTCCAAACCTGTTTCTCAACCAACAAACATTACAATTCTATCTTTTCAACAATAAATCACAAACTCAATCAGTTTTAGAAATCCACTCAAGTATTCAGGTCCAAGTTAATGA
This sequence comes from Helianthus tuberosus, assembly GCA_030545235.1. Lineage (NCBI taxonomy): Eukaryota > Viridiplantae > Streptophyta > Magnoliopsida > Asterales > Asteraceae > Helianthus > Helianthus tuberosus. Next base: position 142,302,315 of record CM060412.1, on the reverse strand, counting down.
CCCTGATCACTTGATTAATCTACCAAGTCCAAATTAATGACCTTGGTTGATCTTTTGACGAATCAATACTGATTTTAAAACAACAATTTCAAACATTTTCCGAAAATAACAAGTATCAAGTTAATGAACTTATTTTTGACTTTTCAAACAATTCAAACTTCATCAAAGTAAGCTCTTCTCATTCTTCAGTCCAGAATCTCTCGCATCTGCTTCAATCAACTAAGAATCCAACAATCAACTCTCCACTTTGGTTTGTCAGAAAATAAAGCAGAAATAAAATCTTTTTGGATTTTATCAAAGTGATCTAAACTAAGAAATGAAATACAGAAAATTTAAATTGCAGAAAGTAAACAAAGTAAACTATTTACAAACATATTTTTGGTAAGCGTGTCAGGGAATCATATCAGCTTTTCAGACAAATCACAAGTACCGTTAAGCTTCAGTTCATACTCAGACTTAAACAATTCACCTTGATTGTCGATATACTGATCCATCTTAAATTCTCACACAAATTTCAATTTACTCAGGATACGATTTAGATGAATTATGAACTTAGCTCATTCATGTGTCCCACCTCTTGAATATACTCCCGTATCCAGAATCCCAATAATCAGTCTTACAGGTGAGTATACTACAATGATATCTGTATATAATTTAGGTATGCGAGGGCCGAGAGATCTCAGGTCGATACTTCCGTATACGCAGAGAGATATCAGCTTCGACTTTTCGGTATGTCCCCTTTAGAGGATCTTTTTGCTTACAACAGTAGCGACTATCAATTTTATTGTTTCATCGGCATGCTGAGGGTTTAATGCTGTGTTTCAAGCATTGCAGCAAGTATTAGCCAAGGACTAGGTCAGAACTACCGTTCAGCAGAAGTCCCGGAATAATACCCCAGACATCATTGAGTATAAAGACCTAGTATATCAGATTAAGAGACCTTTCAAACGAGATTTCAGGGGTTACCTATATATCCAAGTAGTGTTCCCCACGAATTCACAAGTTTGAAATTTAGGTTTATATCCCGAATAATTCTACTAAATGTGCGAAAACCTATCGACACATCATCAGTAAGATTGTTTAACTCATTTATACTTTACAAATCTTTAGCATACTGTAATCGTCTAGCCGATGTACTATCATTTTCCCTATATACACAAGCTCTTTTTAAGATTTTATCATGTTTTTGTATTTTTGCATTTTTTACTGTTTTTGTATTTTCTGAAAACATAACTATGTACAAATATCTACTCCCCCTAAATACCAAAACAAGTAAAAAATCGACAAACCATTGCAGATTGTTTCTCGTCTTCATCCGCAACAGTACTCTCATCAACGCCCACAATTCCATCCGACACCGAAAGAAGCTTCATACCATTCAGTTTTAACAAATATTTAAACCGATTTTTATCAAAAGCTTTGGTATGTAAATCAGCTTTCTGTTCGTCAGTGTGGATTTTCTCAATTCGTATCAACTTTTTCTCAAAGCAATCACGAATAAAGTGATGACGAATTTCTATGTGTTTAGTTTTAGCATGATGTACTGGATTTTTTGTTATATTTATTGCGGCCTCATTATCAACAAAAAGAGGTGTTTTAAGAAACTACAAACCGTAGTCGCGCATCTGTTGCTGTATCCACAAGATCTGAGAGCAGCAACTGCTAGCAGAAACATACTCCGCTTCACATGTAGATAACGCCACAGACGTTTGTTTCTTACACTGCCAGGTAACCAATCTAGGACTAAAGAACTGGCATCCTGCAGTTGTTGATTTTGAATTGACTTTGCAGCATCCGAAATCCGAATCGGAATACCCTTCGAGCGTAAAGTCGCCTTTCCTAGGATACCACAACCCCAATGAAGGAGTTCCTTTCAGGTAGCGCAATATCCTCTTCACAATGATCATATGCGATGCTCTCGGGTTAGACTGAAATCTTGCTGCGAGGCACGTTGGATACATTATATCAGGACGTGAAGCAGTTAGGTACATTAAAGAACCTATCATGGAACGGTAAAATGTTTCATCAGCCCTGTCTCCGGTGAGATCTGGGTGAATCCCATGATTTGTTGCAAGTGGGGTAGCACTGATGAATGAAAATTCCCTCAGGAAGTTGTTCAACTTGTAATCCCAGAAAGAATTTCATCTCCCCCATTGATGACATTTCAAACTTTTGCTTCATCACTGATTCAAAATCTTTGCATAGATTTTCATTTGTCGACCCAAAGATTATATCGTCCACATAAATCTGAACTATCAGAAGATGACCATCGACTTCTTTAGTGAAGAGAGTGGCATCCACTTTTCCACGAATGAACTTGTTGGCTAGTAGGTGTTGAGACAAAGTCTCGTACCAAGCTCTCGGGGCCTGGTGTAAACCATACAGCGCTTTGTCCAATAAGTAGACTTTGTTTTTGTGGATTGGATCGGTGAAGCCCGGTGGCTGACCGACATAAACCTCCTCTTTAACCTTCCCATAGAGAAACGCCGATTTAACATCCAACTGATAAACTTTGAAGTTCTTCCAAGACGCAAATGCTAGGAAAATTCTGATTGCCTCTAGTCGTGCTATAGGAGCATAGACTTCGGTAAAATCAATTCCCTCCTGTTGACTAAAGCCCTGAACAACGAGTCGAGCTTTGTTCCTTACAACAACTCCTCTATCGTCCCTCTTTCACTTGAACACCCACTTGGTGTTAATCTTTCTCTGACCATCCGGCAAATCAACTAACTTCCACACTCCCAATTTCTCGAATTGACTAAGTTCCTCCTGCATTGCATTGACCCAAGAGTCTTCAGTAAGCGCCTCTTTGTAAGTTCTTGGCTCAACCTGCGAGATAAAACAACTCAAAGAAAATTCAGTTTGCAAAGGAGCAACTTTTGTATAAAAACATGTAAGCCCTTTATCAATCTGATTTCGAGTGCGAACGCCTTTCTGCAATTCTCCTATGATCAACTCTTCTGGATGATATGAAAAAGTTCGCGGCATCACTTCACTTGGAACATCTACATTTCCCTCCAGATTAGTAACATTCTGCTCTGCATCTTGTTCACCAACTTGGTTTGTTTGACTTGAAATCTGAATTTGCTCCCCCTCAGAATCTGAATTTGAATCACCATGATCAAATACTGGCATGTTTTCAGTTTCTAGATTATCATTCTGAACCGACTGATTATCTTGAGCAACTTCATTCTGTTGGACATCATCATGTTCACCAGCATTACTTGGACCTGCTTCATCGTCATTTGAAGTTTCCCGTGATCTCCTTGAATACTCAGCTAAGAACCTTAGCTGTGACTCATATTCACGCAAAATATCCAACTCATCAAAGAAATCTTCATCTTCCTCTGATTCTTCTCTCATGTCAAACGAATCCCAAAGTTTGTCATAATGATAACGCCATGAATCACCAGGATTCTGCGGCGGCATAGTATAACCTTGACATTCAACATTTGCAGCTTCAATAATCCGCTTCTCACTTGGAATGAAGACACGTCGCATCGGATTTGCATAACCAACAAAAATTCCCTCAATGCACTTCGGACCAAACTTTCCAAAAGGCTCTATAACCGTACAGGGTGACCCGAACGGTTCTAGATACTTCAAATTCGGTTTGCGGTTATTGATTAGCTCAAAGCATGTTTTGTTGAACTTCTTGACAGTGAGAACCCTGTTGAGCGTATAGCATGCGGCGGAAACAGCTTCAGCCCAAAAATTGATTGGTAACTTTGAATCTGCGAGCATAGTTCTAGCCGTCTCGATTAGTGTCCGGTTTTTGTGTTCTGCGACTCCATTCTGCTGCGGAGTGTACGGAGCACTAAACTCATGCAAAATACCTCTTTCATCACAAAATTCTTCCATCTTGCTGTTCTTGAATTCAGTACCATTATCACTTTGAATTTTCTTAATACGCCTTTGGTACAAATTCTCAATCTTCCTGAACAGCTCCATCAAACTGTCAAATGTTTCATCTTTCGTCTTCAAGAAAGAAACCCACGAAAATCTGGAATAATCATCAGTCACGACCAAACAATATTTATCTCCTGTAATACTCTTGACATTCACCGGACCAAACAAATCCATGTGAAGTCTTTCCAGAGGTCTCGAAACTGAATTGACTTGCTTTGTAGGGTGTGACTTTTTCTTCTGCTTGCCTTTGATGCAACTAATGCACTCCCCTTCCAGATGAAAACCTTTGATATTAACTCCCAATACCAAATCATTGTGCACCAAGTGATTCATCTTCCTTAGGTGAATATGCCCCATCTTTCGGTGCCACAATCTTGATTCTTTCTCAGTTGCTCTAGACACAAAACAATGTGCTTGACCAGTAGTTGTAGTTGCTACAGACATATCTAACACATATAAATCATTCACTCTAGGTGCCCTCATGATAATCCATTCTTCAGGGATAACAAAACCAGGTTTCAAAATCAAACATTCTTTATCAGTGAAGTGAGTAGTATACTGATTGTCACAAATCTGTGAGATACTAAGCAGATTGTTCTCCAGCTCAGTGATGTAATTAACTCTCTCAAACGTTACAATCCCATTGGATAACGTTCTTTCACCAACAATTCTACCACCTTCATGACCTGCAAATCCCACATAACCACCATTGATATTCTTCACATCATACAGTAATGCAGTCTTTCCTGTCATATGTCGAGATGCGCCACTATCCATGATCCATCTTGAAATGGCTCTTGGAAGATCCTGCACATACCACAAGTTGATTTCAAAACATTTCAATAAAGATGCCGATTCATGCTTCGCGATCCAGGAAGCTCCGGCAATTCAAACTGCTTATTCGAACATGGTGTCCACCCAGGCCTCATTAGCCTTAGGTGTAACCTTGACTCTCGCAATTTGAATTTTGAAATTTTCAGCCTTCAAAGGTGGAAAATTTGCATCATAATCAACTGAAATTGATTCTTCAGCCTTTTTCACTTCAGAAGTTGAAATTTTCATTTCAGTTTTTGGTTTCCAAACTTGTTGAGATAATGCAACCTGTTTATAAAACTTGTCGTTTTTAGTTACCACTTTCTTTACAGGTTCATTTTTCATTTTGATGTTGTTATTTTTCACACTCTTTTTCTTAACAACGATTGGTGCTTTACCCTTCACATCAACTTTCTTCTGTTGGATCTTCACATTTTCAGTCTTAGGCTTGGAGTTGGTGCAATTTCTTGCAATGTGACCAACTTTGTTACATCTAAAACATGTACGAGTATCAACAACTCGACTTGTGCCTTCAGACTGATAATGGAAGCTCTTTTCTCAAAGAACTCTTTATTTGATTTTGAAAAAAATTCATTTTCCTCATCAGAAAGTGAACTTGAACTGTTTACAAACACCTTCTTTTCAACAAACCTTTTGTTTTGAAAACTCTTTTTCTGATAACTCTTACCATCCCTATAACCACCCGACCAATTGTTTCGATTGTTATTATAAAAACGTGGTGGAACAACAGGCTTTTTGTAATAAGCTTTATCTTTCTCAAAATTCATTTGCCTTTTTGTTTGACATAAACTGTTCACTTCTGACAACTCAACTTCAACTAACTTGAAAACATTTGTCAACTTTTTCACATTAACATTCTCAATTGGAAACTCAGAATCCAAATACAACTTATCAGATCCAGCCATCTTGTACATCACAAGACCCGGTTCATCACTTAAGTTGTTTTTGGACTTTGATTTCGAATGTATTTGTCCAAGAAACATCCATCATCTTCAGCTGAATCAGACATTAAAACACTTTCAGCTGTGCTCTTAACAATCTCTGTCTGAACACTATCATCAGATGATGTAGAAAAAGTAACATCAATGTTCTCCGGAAGTTTAACTTCACTCTCTTCCTCAATTTCTACCAACCCAGATTGCTTTTTCGTGTAGTTATCAAGAACAGGTGGTGGAACTTGATGAAACCCCACCCCAGTTCCATCACAATATACATCTTCGCCCGCTTTGTCTTTCCCGATGGGTTTGGGAATAATATGTTGCAAAACAAAGCTTGCGGAGCTGTAACTGTTAAGCTTCAACTGGATTCGCTCGTTTTCGATTACAGCCTCTTGAACTTTAAGTTTCAATTTAGCGATTTCATCTAGTTGTTGATTGATTGATTCTTCTTTGACTCTAAGCACTGCTCTTAGATGTTCATTTTCTTTAAAAGTTTTACCATTTCGATCATCACAATCTTTCAATGTGCTTTTTAGTTTTTCAAAATTTTCAGAAATCTGACGGTTTTCAAGAATCAACTTTTCATTTTCTTGTTTAATTTTATCATGATCAATTTTATCATTTTCAATTTGTTTAGTTAATTCTCTTATCCGTTCTGTTGAAGCTTTAACTGTTTTGTCACGATCAAGAATCTGATTCTCAACGCTTCTGACCTTAGCTGTCAGATCATCAACTTTCTTCCCGTTGAGATACGTGACTGTGCTACAAAATTTGCACTCTTTGTTGCAATTTTTGCAATCAGCATTTCCATCAATTTTCTTACCTGACACATTTGTTGACACAGCTGAACTGACCTGGCTTTTTGACTCAGAAACGAAGTTAGAGTCTACCTCAAGTGCCTTAGCAGCTAGCACTTTGTCAGCCATTCTTCTAAGATTTTCAACAGTCAACTCCTGCGTTGTGTCAATAACTCCAGTATCAATCTTCTTTGCTTTCTCGATCTCTTCTTTCTCTTTTCTCTCTTTCTCTTTCTCTTCTTCTTTCATTTTCTCGGTTGGAGTTCCCCACCATTTGTGTTGCCAGTACTCATCATCTTCTTTGTATTGCTGGATTATGGCTTCGATATCAAGTGTACTATCATCAATTGCAATATTTCCATACTCATCAAGATAGCACTCTCTATCTGGATCCCATCTATTAGCTCTCCTTGCTTCCAGAAAAATACCAGATATTCTAATGATTTTGTTTTTAGCAATCATTTTTCTGTATTGATATTTTTGCTCTTCAGTTCGATCGTCTTTCCACGGAATAGGATCGTCATTTCTCGCCATGAATGCGTAACCAACCGCATCTTCTTCCGGTAGAACCTCTTGACTCCAATCATAACCCTCATCATCATAAATCACCGCAAGAGCTCTAGATTTCTCTCTGTTGTCTTCAACCTGCTTCAATCTAGGCGGCTCAGATTTATTCTGGTGATAAATCGCCTTCTTGTAGTAATCATCTCTGAAAGGATTCTCCGACTCATCAGCATAAGCATTTCGGCATTCTCGTTTGAAGTGACCCTTCTGCTTACACTTGAAGCATGTCACTTTGGATTTATCGAACCCCAGCTTAGTAGAAGCACCACCAATTGTTTTTCTTCCGGTAATTTCCATGAATCTTTGTGCTCGACGAACAACACTTGCCATAGCCCAACGAATATCGATCAGTTCCATTTCCTCCGGATCAATCTGATCGTAATCTTCTTTCGTCAGATTTGTGTTGCCTATCTTCCCAGCTACTAACCCTTCATACGATTCCAACACAGATGCTAGAAAGATCATTTGCTGCTTGGCCGACTCTTCATCAAAATTCTGAGCATTCTTCAAGTCTATTGCGATGTTGCATTGAAAACGATTCTTTGCATCAGAATAACTTCCAGAAGATGAAGATCCACTGTGATAACCACTGTGACTTCCACTGCTTTGAGTATTTTGACTTTCTTTGCCAGCTGTCGACACATTCTCAGCAGAAAACGCAGTTTTTGGAGAAGTTGCTTTTGGCATCATGCTCTTTGGATAATACAAATCCAAATTCTGCTGGTAAGATGAGTGATTGACTTTGTATGTCTTCTTCAACTCCAACTCATGACTCTCGAGTTTCTCAATCAGCAAATCTAATGTCAACTTTTCTGGTTCTTTGATAGTATTCTTCAGCATCAGCGCATAATATCTCCAATCCATCTCGTCAGGTAACGAATCGAACAATTTGTCGATAAGATCTTCTTCAGGAATGTTGATATCATGTCTTACTAATTCCAGCTTCAGATGACCGAACCTTTCTATCATTTTACACACTGACTCATTCTTAAGACAACCAAACAGATCAAACTCTTTCCTAAGAAGTTTCTTTTTGTTTTTTATGATTTCAGTACTACCTAAACATTTCTTTTCTAACTTTTCCCAAAGATCTTTTGCGTTTGAATAATCGATCAATGAGATTATGTCTTCCCGGACTGACTGAAATAACAATGCCACACACTTTTGTTCAGCTACAAATGATTCAATCTCCTCGGCTGCTCTTAAAGTTTCACCATGTTTCTTTCCATTGGCATAACCGTTTTTTAGACTTTTCCAGCTAGGAAATGCGAATGCCATCAACCAATCTTCAAACTTTCTGGACCACCGACTATACTCCTCAATAGCCATTAGCTTCGGAGGTTTATTGAACGTTCCGAAAGCACTTTCCGATTCCCAAGCTTCCTTTTTCTTCTCTTTTGGCGGGTTATCATTCACATTGCTTGACGAAGTATCATTGTTCCCAGAATCTCCAGCGAATGCACACATATCACTAAACGGGTTCATGAAAATATCATCCATTGTGAACGTACCTGAAAAATCAGTCAAACACTTAGAAAATTTTTAGGTTTTGAAAAATCAGCAAGTTCAAGCGAAATTCCTTGAAATGAAATGCCTTCAACCGAAATCAGCACTATATAACTGTTCAAGCAAAATCTGATCCAAGCTATGTTTCAAGCGAAATCCAATAATACAATTTCGCTTCAAACAGTTTCAAGCGAAAACTAAAACCAGCTTTGATTCAAGCGAAATTTGCTAACAATTCTGATTCAAGCGAAAACCACAAGATCAGTTTCGCTTCAACTGATTTCAAGCGAAATCCGAAATAACAAGTCCACTATTCAAGCGAAATCCTTAACAACTCAATTTCGCTTGAACTACTCAAGCGAAATAGTCCAAATATCAAGTGAAATTTTCTGTTTTTCAAGCGAAATCTATCTTAACCTACGAACTCTTTCAAGCGAAAACCTGTTTTAGGTCATTTTTAACATGTTTTAGTCTGAATTTTAGTCCGAATCTTTGTAGGCTTTGTTAAAACACTGTTTTACACAATATACTTGAAAATCAGACCATTTCGACCGTTGGAACTTGTTCAGATCTGAAAAAAATAAAAAGAAATGAGTAGAAAGAAGAGAATCCGCTGCTATGGTATGAACTCCTGGTCCTGAGCTCTGATACCACTTGTTGGACCATTCTACGACCTTAAACCGTCAGTTAAGGCAGTTCATCTTTGCGTACGAAGGCGGAATCAACGTAAACAAAGTCATAACAGCTATTATCCTTTTAATCTTTCTTTACTGATTGATATTCGTGCTTGTACAACGTTTTCTGATACAAATCCGGCAGCACTTCGTGTTTCACACAATCACCATCTCTACCAAATGAACAACACAACAACCTATTTATAGACCTGAGATTTCGCTTGAGATAGCTTGAAGCGAAATCATATGTTGTTGATTTCGCTTGAACTGATTTCAAGCGAAATCTTCAAGTAAATCTATTACAAACCCTAATTTAACCCAAGACTTGATTATGACGTAATCAACAGACATTTAGTGCACCAACACATTCTACCCGACATTTCCGGTTTCCTAAGTACATTTTTGACAGGATAATTTGTTTTAACGTGTATCCTATGTGTCTCAAAGTAGTGTCTAAGTTTTGTTGATGCCATAACTAATGCTAGTATTAATTTTTCTAAATGAGAGTACCTAGTTTCAGCATCTAACAAAATTTTACTAACATAATAAACAGGATATTGCTGACCTTCATGGTCTTTTATGAGAACGGCACTTACAGCATTCCCTGATACAGCAAGGTACAGGGATAGTGGTTCACCATTTTCAGGTTTCATCAACAGAGGTGCGGTTGAGAGATATCATTTCAAATCCTGTAGGGCTGCTTCATGCTTCTCACCCCACTCGAATTTTTTGTTCTTCTTCAGGATATCATAAAAATCTTTGCATTTTTCTAAAGATCTTGAGATAAATCTATTCAATGCTGCCACTCGCCCTGTTAATCGTTGAACATCCTTCATATTTGAGGGTGATTTAATATCCAAGATGGCTTTAATCTGCTCCGGGCTTGCTTCTATTCCTCTTTTGGTCACCATATATCCTAGGAATTTTCCTGCTCCTACTCCAAAATGGCACTTAGCAGGATTCAGCTTCATGTTATACTGATCCAGGATATCAAACGCTCCTTTAATATCCTGGAGGTGATCTTGAGCTTTCTTTGACTTTACCACCATATCCTCGATGTACACCTCCATGGTGTCCCCCAGTTTGTCTTTGAACATCATGTTTACCAATCTTTGGTATGTTGCACCTGCATTTTTCAAACCAAAAGGCATAGCTGTATAACAATAAATACCTGTTGGTGTCATGAAGGCAGTATCCTCCTGGTCAGAAGGCTCCATTTGGATCTGTTGAAATCCTGAGGATGCGTCCATGAAAGTCAGCATTTCATGCCCGGCAGTGGCATCTACCATTGCATCAATGTGGGGAAGAGGAAATGGGTCTTTAGGACAAGCTTTGTTCAAGTCTGTGTAATCTACACACACTCTCCATTTCCCGTTTTTCTTCTGTACCACAACCACGTTTGCTAGACACCTTGGGAACTTAACCTCTCTGATCATCCTGGACTTCAATAATCTCTCAACTTCCTCTTGAATAATCATATTCCGCTCAGGAGCAAACTTCCTTCTTTTTTGTTGCACAGGCTTGAATGATTTATCAATTCCAAGCTTGTGAGTGATAATATCTTTGGATATGCCGGTCATATCCTCATGCTTCCATGCAAACGTTGACATCCTGCATTTTAAAAAGTTAATTAATTGCTCTTCAATATCCTGAGGGATATTGGTTCCCACGAGCACCGAAATATCGGGATTATCCTGGTCTAGGATAATTTTCTTCACATCCTGCTCCGAATCTTCCACGATATCCTGGGCCCGCGTCTTTAATTGCTATGCTGCACTAGGTTTGGTTGAGGATTTCATCGAGGATGAGTAGCATTCTTTCGCCTCCTGCTGATCACTATCAACTTTGACAACTCCCCAAGGGGTAGGTATCTTGATGCATTGGTGATATGTTGATGGCACAGCCTTCATATCGTGAATCCACGGTCTTCCCAGTATGATGTTATAGCAGGATATAGAATCCATCACACAGAAACGTTGTATCGAGTTGACTCCTTCAACGTACACTGGCAACTTTATCTCTCCCACTGTGTTTCTAGCCTCTCCGCTGAACCCAACAAGCACGGTAGACTTTGAAGTGATATCCATTGGAGATACATTCATTCTTTTCAACGTCTCTAGTTGGATTATGTTGACGGAGCTGCCATTATCAACCAATATCCTGCGTACAAAATGGTTAGCCACATATAACGTTATTACCAGAGCATCATGGTGAGGATCCTGGACAGTATCCCTGTCATCAGCATCAAATGTGATCACTTTGTCAGTTGTGAGTGTAGTCATCCTGACAGGTTTATCTCCCCTTTCGGCCTTAGCTTCTTTTGCATGCCTCTTTGCTGCCGAATACGAAGTCCCACAAATGTCGGATCCTCCCGAAATGAAGTTGATTATCTTAGCATCCGCGGGAGGTGATGCTGCTCGCTCAGGATCCTTCTCAGTATCCTGACCCTTATTCTTCTTTCTTCCTAAGAGATCTTTCAAATATCCCTTGCTTAGAAGATAGCTTATTTCTTTCCTTAGAGCGATGCAATCCTTAGTCATATGTCCGAAATCTTCGTGGAAAGCACACCATTTTGATTTGTCTTTCCAATCGGCTTTTTGTTGATTCTTTCGAGGCTATCTAGCCTTGTCCCCTAGACCCTGCATGGCATACATCAATTCAGGAATGTTAACAGAAAAGCAATATTCAGATAATTCAGGATACTCTTCAGGATCTTCATCTTCGACAGCATTCACTCTCTTGTTTTCATTTCTACCATATGGCTTAGGCCGATATGACTTGAATGAGGATTCTGACTTCCTGTTAGTTGACTCATAAGTGTTGGATGAGTTCATCCTTTCTTGCATCTTTCTGTCATCCTCCAACCGAATATATCTTAAGGCCCTGTTCCGAGCTTCATCCAAGTTCCTGCATGGGTTCATTACAAGGTCTTGATAAAATTGAGAATCTTTTTGCAGCCCCATCTTGAAAGCTTGCACAGCTGTTGCAACATCAAGATGAGGAATGTCTAGTGATTCCCGGCTGAACTTGTTCACATAATCCCTAAGGGATTCCTGAGGCCCCTGTGTTATCCTGTAGAGATCACTTGTTAATTTTTCAAAGCTTCTACTACAAGAAAACTGACTATTAAATAAATTTACTAAGTGAGCAAAAGATGTAATCGAATGTGAAGGAACATTCAAAAGCCATTTCAGGGCTGATCCTGTCAAGGTTGAACCAAAACCCTTGCACAAGCATGCTTCCTTGAGATCCGGAGGGATAGGGTTAATCTCCATCCTTTCCCTATACTGAGCAATATGCTCCTCAGGATCCGTTGTTCCGTCGTAAAGCTTCATGTTGGGGGTTTGGAACCTCTTTGGGATCTCAGCATCACAGATAGGATATGCAAAACGAGATATCTTGTGGCTGTCTTGAGACACTTCCGGGATCGGCTGGACCACCTCGGGTACACTTGATATCATGTCCTTCAACTTCTGCAGTTCCCTGGTAAGTGCTGATGTCACACCTGTATCCTGCAAAGATCCACTATTGTTAGTAGTATGGGTATTATTATTATTTGGCACGTTACCCGTTGGAGGATTTTGCCCATATCCTGAAGCATATCCTGAGCTCCTTATGGTCGACATCCTGACCGAGGAGGGTATTTCAGGAGTATGATTCTGAGGAAGGCTGGGCACAATATTCCCCCTGTTATCCTCAGTATACACAGCTGAACTGAAGTTCAACGTTCTGGGGTGTAATGGAGTGACAATATCCTCAGCAGATCTGCTCGAGCCGGACTTCAGGAGTTGTATTTCCCTTAAAAGCATTTGGTTTGTTTCCTGTTGCTGCCTCATTTGTTCCTGCACACTTCCAAATAAGGTTAAAATTTCATCGTTAGAAGCTAAAACAGGAGCAGATTCCTGAACACTGCGGGTAGGGATAATATCCTGAGGTCGTGTAGAGGCTGGCATCCTTGGAGGAGGTGGTGGAAGCACCGGACCGGTAGTAGCAGAAGTCATAGCAGACACAGTAGAGGAACTCATGTTTGATCTTGAGCCCATTATGGACAATGTGGCAAAAAGTTTTGAAAATAGAAAACCGATTAGCGATTTGACAAAAATTTTTAGTAAAGAGAGCACCACTTGCCCCACGGTGGGCGCCAAATTGTTTTGGTCAAAAATTACCGAAGCAATTTAGTGATCAAATTAGTAATGTGAGGTAGAGTGCTAGAAAGTGTATAGAAAATATGCTTGTTGAGTTATTTAGAAAATCAGTATTCAGGATACGGCTCAGGATATTGAGCTGTATCTGCGATCAAACAATGAACGAACAATGAGCAAAAAGTAAAGGAAATGACACGAGATGTACGAGGAAAGCCCTTGATCAATCTAGATCGCCGGCATAAAACCTCGGGAGCTGACAATCGCAGCTGCCTTGTTCTTCTTATTGCTTTAAACTTCAGGATACAGTGCAGGATATAGACCAGATCGCTAAGTGTTACAATGCCTTCGTATGAAAGTAAGAATTGCTCGAGAGCAAGTGTTAGAGTGTAGCGAGTGTGATTGTGATGTCCTATTTGATCTGGTATACCCACCTATTTATAGTAATGAATTACAAACAATAATCCCTACAAATATGGGGTACTTCGAATATTCCATTATGAACGTTATTGACCGAGTAATACGGCTTCAACGTCTTCATTTGAACGACTTGGACCGAGTCTTCCGCGGAATGAGTCTTATGAACGTTGCCAGCTTCCAACCCACGTACCTGCACATAATCCATTAGTAATCCTGAGGATACCATTCAGGATATTACCAATATCCTGAATCAGCATCCCGGATGTAAACAGATACTACATAACCAAGATATAAACCAAGATATATTCCAGGATATAGGGGTTCAGAATTTCACCCATAACAATATTTACTTATGTTTTGTGGTGATTAATCAAAACGCAATCGCAACCCAATCGCAATCAAATCGCAAACGCTAATCGAAAGATGTATAGGATGATTGTATGTTAGATATAGTAGTTGGGATTAAAAGTAATTTAATGGGTAACTCTATCGTATCGCTCGTTCAAATCGCATCGCAACGCTCAACACGCGAATCGAAACGACAAAACTCGTCACGCCACACACTAGGATCGAGTGGCCAACCGATCGAACTGCTATCCGATCGAGTTATCACCCGATCGGGCTGCCACCCGATCAGACCAGCCACCCGATCGACCAGCCATTTCCATTTTGGGAAACCCTATAAATACCCCCTATGTTACCTCATTTAGTGGTGACATCTCCTTTACTCGAACCAGTCGCTCTCAAGCTCCTTTCTCTCGATTTCTCTCGATTCTTGTAAGTTATACGTGACTCGATGAATGCCTGTTTGTTATGTTTACACATAGATTGCTGTCTACCTGCCTTAGCAACGATAGTACTATAGTTTAGACTCAGCACCTGTTCACTCAGGGGTTGTTAAGGACCATTACTCACATGATCGTAGTGGCGAATATGTGTTGCGAACTGCCTTACGCAGTCAACCCGTAGTCATTGGTATTGATAGGATCTTTGTCGATAACTTACGTGCTTCACATTACACGTTGTACATGCTGGTTATGCATAAACGATTTCGAACTCTATTATACTATCAAACTTGTATGCTCACCTTTACACTATGTGTATTGACTTTTACTTTTACGTATGTAACAGGTGCTTAAGATGCTAGGATGCTTGGTTTGCTGTGTGATGAAATTGAGGCTAGGAAAGAGTCTAGAAATAAACAATAACATGAAATCTGAGTTGTCGGAACAATTACTTGTTTTTGAGATATTTGGTCTGTAATAACTTGTTTGCTTAATATGTTACGGTATGGGACGTAATGCTAAATATTCGGTAATGATAGTTGTTATGGATTTTTCATGAACAATCTGTTTCGCTCAGCGTCGCGCCCCGATGATTCCGCCATCGGTTGGGGTGTGACAGATTGGTATCAGAGCCATAACTATAGGGAACTAGGAAAGACACGACCTAGTCCGGGTTGTTGTCTTAGAATCGACCTAGACTATAGACTAAGTACCCAATGCGACCCCTGTTTGTGTGAACTCTATTGCTTATGCAATTCTAGGGACACCAGTATGAATTGGGACAACTCGCACAAAGTGAGTTAGTTCGCTTGAGTGAAACACCTCGTATGAAGTAGGTCACGTTGCCCGAGTTGTGTACTTCGTACAAAGTATTCCAGCTCAACCTCCAAACGCTCGACAATCTTTCCTAAGATTGTCAAGCTGTTTTAGCCCTTCCTAAGGCTATCGCACGGACAACTTTCAACACAATCGAGTAATTCGATCTGGAATAGGTGTGAAAACCGCAAACTCTCAATTGGATCGCTCGTTCGACACACAATTTTTACTTTTAAACGAGAATTTGCGTTGAATCAGGAGTGAAATGCGTACTTCGACGCAAATTTTCCCCTTTTCTTCATCAAAAAACAGGGAACATCGTCGTTAAGTTAAGGGTGAAACCCGAATCTTGATGACTTATTCCGCTCTATATTTTGGATTTTCAATATCCTTACCAAAGTCTCGATACACTCCAACGACTTTAGTCACACCATGTCTGGAAAGATGCGTTCCGTTTGCCCAAAATCGAGGCAAGAGCACAGTCCTAAAGGCCTAGTGTGCACTTACGAGTCCTTGAGAATAGTTGAAACACTTTGGGCAGTCAAGTCACTCTGGGTGTGTAGACATGTTCGAAAAACCCGAGACAATCTATCTTCGATTTCATGTGTTTCGATTTGACATTCTTTGCTTTTACGTGGTTTTAAATGTTATTTGTTAGCGTTTTGAGGTAAACAGTACAGTGGTACTGATGGTTTTGATTACTCGCTTCTCGCTCCACCTAAACACACACAACTCACATCACGTTAACAAATCGCTTGACATGCTACTCGCAACCACCAAATCGCTAATCGTTACTCGCACTCGCAACTCTCGATCACGAACGTCGCTATGAAAGATAGGTGAATCTGTGCAATATATGTAGGTGAATACGTGCAAAATATAGGCTATGTGGATCATGTGCTTCTGTGCTTATATGGGTTATGTGCTTACGTGCCTCTGTGTGTTATGTGCCTACTTGATTATTTGTGGTTATGTGTTCCTGAACGTGATACACATATAAGTAGTGTTGAGGGGGATAATAGACTATGCTAGACGTAATCGAAATTGTGTTTGAGTCCTATGACGATGCCTGCTGCAGACAATGTCATCATCTGGATCACACCTTTCTCGGGCTGCTAGACACAAACAAGCTGACAAGCGACTCGCTTCACTCGTCGTAAGTCAAGTTGTCAAAGTGATTCCGCAGATCTTTAGCGAGATAAACGAAAATGCTAGCAAATCGTCCGAAGAATCCAGGACTGAATCCCCTAAAGCTGCTTTTAGCTTCAAGCAGTTCAAAGCTTGCGGACCAAAGGAATTTACTCGGACAGAAGGGCCTACGGCTATGTTCCAATGGTTCAATTCTATCGAAGTCACCCTGCGCCAAAGTGGCTGTCCAGAAGACCTCCGTACAATCAATGTTACCGGCGTCTTCCAATCCCGCGCTCTTGAATGGTGGACGGCTGAGAGAAACAAGCGAGGAAACGATGCGGCTTTCGGATTGTCTTCGGATGAGTTGAAGAACCTTATGATGAAATAGTTCTGCCCTCCCCATGAACTCCAAAAGCTCAAGGATGAATTCTGGCACATCAAGCAGGATGGCGCAGATAACGGTGGTTTAACTGCCCGCTTCAAGCAGCTCAGTCTTATCTGTCCAGGTCAAGTGACAACTCCTGAGATTACAATCAAGAAGTATATTCGAGCTCTGCCGGATTGTGTCGTAGATTTTGTGCAAGCTTCCAAACCAGCAACAATCGAAGAAGTTTACCTGCTTGCCGCCGAAATCAACGACAAACGGGTTAAGTTTTGCTACTGGGATAAAGCCACCAAGAATCTACACCAAGCTTCCACCGCACCAACCGTTGAAACCGCCGCCACTCCTCAGCCTTCAAAGGCCTCACATAGCAAGAGGAATAGCAACAACAACTCCAGCAACAAGAACTGTGCGATCACTGCTGCACCAATTCAAGCCGTACCAGCTCAACAACAACAGCGTCAAGTAGCGGCGCCTATGGCGAATGCACCGCTTGCTAAGCGTGCATATACCGGGCCACACCCACTCTGCCCTACTTGCACCTATCATCTTCCAGCTGGTATCGCATGTCGGTTTTGTGCTCTTTGCAACATGTACGACCATTTCACCACCAACTGCCGTGCTCATCAAGCTCCAGCTCAAGCTCAAGCTCTGCTCTACCCGCTCCACAAGGACAGCAAGCAGCTCATGCACCCGCTGCTCACGCACGAGCTTGCTTTGCGTGTGGTGATCCCAACCACTTCGCAATTGTCTGCCCCAACAGAGTGGTCAAACAAGAGCCACAACAGCAGCAGCAGCAGCAGCCACACCGCAGCAACAATCACAGCAGCAACAACAACAGCAGCAGCAGCCAGCTCAACAAGCAGCCCGCGGGTGGGTCTTCTACATCAACGCCCGTCAGGCTCAGGCAGACAACAACGTGGTCAATGGTACACTTCTCGTAAATGGTATTTATGCTTTGTGTTTATTTGATACTGGAGCCGATAACTGTTTTGTGTCATTTGAATTCGAAAAGCTCCTAAATCGTAAGCGCGCTAACCTCCCAACGACCTTCGACGTAGAAGTAGCAACTGGAAGAACCGTCACCGTCAGTTCTGTTTTACGTAACTGTACTCTCGATCTCAACGGTCACATTTTCCCGATTAACCTCATACCGATGCAACTCGGTAGCTTTGATATCATAGTAGGTATAGATTTCCTTCGGGAAAACCATGCTGAAATCGTTTGTTTTGACAAGATGATTCGATTCTCACTCGCTAATGGTGATCAACTATGTGTTTATGGTGAAGTCGCTTCGAAGAAACTCCAACTCATGTCGTGTGTCCAGGCTAGCAAGTATCTCAGCAAGGAATACTAAGCTTTCTTGACACACATTGTAACAGCGGAGAAAAAGGAAGTTAAGGAGGTAGGCCAGGTACCTGTTGTTTGTGATTATCCCAACGTATTCCCTGAAGATCTTCCAAGATTACCTCCCACTCATGATATCGATTTTTTAATCGACCTTATTCCTGGAGCAAATTCCGTTGCTAGAGCTCCTTATCGACTCGCACCTTCTGAAATGCGCGAACTCTCAAGTTAGCTCCAGGAACTACTTGATAAAGGCTTAATTCGCCCAAGCACCTCTCCTTGGGGCGCACCTGTCCTTTTCGTCAAAAAGAAGGACGGATCGTTCCAGATGTGCATCGACTACAAGGAGTTGAATAAGCTGACTATCAAGAATCGATACCCCTTGCCCCGAATCTACGACTTATTTGATCAGTTAAAAGGTGCTACGTGTTTTTCTAAGATCGACCTATGCTCAGGCTATCACCAGTCGCATTCAAGAGGAGGATATACCCAAGACCGCTTTTCGCACTCGTTACGGCCACTATGAGTTCGTTGTTATGCCTTTTGGTCTAACTAACGCACCCGCGGTTTTCATGGATCTGATAAATCGCGTGTGTAAACCTTTTCTCGACCGCTTCGTCATCGTGTTCATCGATGATATCCTGATCTATTCCAAGTCGAAAACCGAACACGCGCAGCATCTACATTTGGTTCTCGAGCTACTCCAAGGGAATCGACTCTATGCCAAGTTCTCCAAATGTGAATTCTGGATAGAGGAGGTTCAATTCCTTGGTCACATTGTCAATAGTCAAGGTATTCATGTCGACCCCGCGAAGATCGAAGCTTTCAAGAGTTGGGTTACGCCTAAGAACCCGTCTAAAGTCCGTTCCTTTCTCGGATTAGCGGGCTATTATCGCCGATTCATCAAAGGTTTCTCTAAAATCATTGTGCCGCTTACTGCTCTCACACATAAAGACAAGCCTTTTGTTTGGGGAACTGGACAAGAGACTGCTTTTCAAACCCTCAAGAACATTTTTTGCAATGCTCCCGTCCTCACGCTACCTGATGGAAACGATGACTTCATAGTCTATTGCGATGCTTTGAACCTTGGTCTCGGTTGTGTCCTTATGCAGCGAGACAAGGTTATCACTTACGCGTCTCTTCAGCTCAAGATCCACGAGAAGAACTATACAACCCATGACCTCGAGCTAGGCGCGGTTTTTTTTTGCGTTGAAGATTTGGTGACACTACCTTTATGGTACCAAGTGTACGATCTTCACCGATCATAGGAGCCTACAACATATCTTTGACCAGAAGGAACTTAATATGCGTCAACGCCGATGGGTAGAACTTCTCAACGATTATGACTGTGAGATTCGTTATCATCCTGGCAGAGCAAATGTCGTTGCCGACGCCCTCAGCAGACGGAGCTATTTGCATAGCGCCCGTAATATTCAAGCCCAACATGATCTCGAAACCCTTATCCGCGAAGCCCAACATGCCTGTTTTACTGAACGCACTTTGAAGAAGGAAAGGTTTCTCAACGATGGAGCCCAGCTAGTGAATAAATCAAATGGGATATTCCATTATCTTGACCAGATCTGGATCCCTAAACGGACCGACTTACGACAGATTTTGATGGACGAAGCCCACAAGTCTCGGTATTCTATTCATCCCGGTGCCAACAAAATGTACCAGGACCTTCGCTACAAGTACTGGTGGCTGGGCATGAAGAGGGATATCGCTCTCTATGTTTTGAAGTGCCTGACTTGCTCGAAAGTCAAGGCCGAGCATCAAAGACCCTCTGGCTTACTCGTGCAACCTGAGATCCCTGTGTGGAAGTGGGAGAGTATAGCTATGAACTTCATAACGAAACTTCCGAGAACGCCATCAGGTCATGACAGTATTTGGGTTGTCGTCGACCGTTTAACGAAATCTGCTCACTTTCTGCCGATACGAGAAGACTACAAGGTGGAAAAAGTAGCCCGGATCTACACCGATGAGATCATTTGTCGACATGGGACGCCTCGCGACATCATCTCTGACCGCGATGGTCAGTTTACCTCGCGTCTCCGGGAAACTTTTCAAACTGCTCTCGGTACTACGCTTAATTTAAGTACCACATTCCATCCCCAGACCGACGGTCAGACTGAAAGAACAATTCGTACCCTTGAAGACATGCTCCGTTCGTGTGTCATAGATTTCGGTGGTAATTGGGACGCATACTTACCTTTAGTCGAATTCTCGTACAACAATAGTTATCATTCCAGCATTCAAATGGCACCATTTGAGGCATTGTATGGAAGAAGATGTCGATCGCCTATTGTGTAGCACGAGATCGGGCACTCGCAATTAACCGGTCCTAAGCTATTGCAAGAAACGACTGACAAAATCCTCCAAATTCGGGATAATCTGCTGAAAGCTCGGAGTCGTCAGAAAAGTTACGCCGATAGACGACGCAAGCCCCTTGAATTTGACGTTGGCGAACATGTACTCCTAAAGGTATCACCTTGGAAGGGGGTGGTCAGATTCGGCAAGAAAGGAAAGCTCGTGTCTCGATACGTTGGACCCTTTAAGATTCTGGAAAGGATCGGAAAAGTGGCCTACCGACTCGAACTACCGGAGGAGCTTAGCAACGTCCACCCGACTTTCCACGTCTCGAACCTTAGAAAGTGTCTAGCTGAGTATCATTTACACGTTCCACTCGAGGATCTTCAAGTGAAAGAAACATTACACTTCATGGAAAAGCATATCGAGATCATGGACCGACAAACCAAGCAGCTCCGGCGCTCACGCATTCCCATTGTGAAGGTCCGATGGGAAGGCAAACGAGGCGCAGAGTTCACTTGGGAACTCGAAAGTGACATGAAGGTGAGGTACCTGCAGTTGTTTGTTACGGCTTCGGCCTAATATCGGGACGAAATTCCCTTAAGAAGGGGAGGCTGTAACACCCCGTGTTCCCAGAAGTCAAAGTCAAAGTCAAGGTCAAAGTCAACGACCGATCGCGCGACTTGACTTGTAATCAACTTCTACTTTGTGTTTATTTTAGTTGTCTTATGTGGAGTACTTATCAATAATCGCAGTAATCGACGTGTATTTATCGCTGTTAATCGACTTACAACTGTGAACAATAGGAAGTAACAATGCGATAAAGTTAACTAAACGCTAATCAATCTAATGCTAATCGAATCGACATCGAATCGCAACTCGAATCGCAGGTTTTGGATATTGTTTTATGTGTGTGTGTTAATTATGTGTTACTTATGCATGTTTACTTATATTTTGTGGTGATTAATCAAAACTCAATCGCAACCCAATCGCAATCAAATCGCAAACGCTAATCGAAAGATGTATAGGATGATTGTATGTTAGATATAGTAGTTGGGATTAAAAGTAATTTAATGGGTAACTCTATCGTATCGCTCGTTCAAATCGCATCGCAACGCTCAACACGCGAATCGAAACGATAAAACTCGTCACGCCACACACTAGGATCGAGTGGCCAACCGATCGGACTACTATCCGATCGAGTTGTCACCCGATCGGGCTGCCAACCGATCGGACCAGCCACCCGATTGACCAGCCATTTCCATTTTGGGAAACCCTATAAATACCCCCTATGTTACCTCATTTGGTGGTGACATCTCCTTTACTCGAACCAGTCGCTCTCAAGCTCCTTTCTCTCGATTTCTCTCAATTCTTGTAAGTTTTCTTCCTAATTCCTTGTACTTTCTTGATCTACACGCACCCCTACACCTTCCTATCTTTTGAATCTTAACTTTTAACCATGAAATCACAAGATTTGAGGTGTTCTAGGATGATGTCAACATGGTGTTCTTAGGAACTTCATGTTTTGGCCTCAATCCACCAAGAACAACTTGAATCTGAAGGATTTCCACATGAATAAGCAAGGATCTTGTATAGATTTGAACATATTCACGGTGAAAAGGATTGAAAGATGGTTTTTTTCTAACTTTCTTTCAACTCTTTTACACTCAATGCACTCCAACCCGATGGAATCGGAGCTAGTTCTGATATTCTACTCGCTCTTAGTGATGTATCAGTTCTAGATCCGAATTCTATCCGAGAGGTAGTGATTTCGGGTTTGGACATGAACAACCGTTTGGAACCGTGCACCGTCGGACTAGGGTGATCCCTGTTCGGTCGGGTAATTGGGAACGAGATGGGGTTCCTATTGTTTAGACAAGCTATCATAACGTCTCATTCAGACTACGACACTTCAAACAGAGTCAAGTGACAAGACGACCAGATCGAGGAGACGGATCGCCGTCCGATTGGACTGCCGTTCGATCGGATTGCCATCCGATCGACCGGCTATCCGATCGGATTGCACCTGGATTCAACACTAAACAATTTTCAACATGTTCAATGCATTACCAGTTCTAGCGGATTGTCACCCGATTAGTAGACTATCTGATTGGACGATAGGACTGCTGTGAACTTGTTCTCTGAGAAATGTCTCACCGAACGCATCGCCGTCCGATCGAGCCGCCGTTCGATCGACCAACCTGAAGGGTAGAGATACTTCTCTGTTTTCAAAATACTACAACGAAAACTTTAAAAGTCAAACCATCATACACAAACGCATCCATGCCAACGAATGTCAGATCGACTGAGTGGCCATCCGAAAGGATGACCACCCGAACGGACTAATATCCAACCTAGTGGCTATCCGTCCGGATCACCATCCTCCACTTGGCACTTGTCTCATTTTACGCGCCGCTTATCGTTTATGCTACCGTTAACTGTTCAGGCTAATCTCGCTCTAAGCGCTCCCTTCAATCCATCATCGCTGTGAGTATACTCGATCCCTTTTTGCTTTACGCACTTTTGGGTGTTACATACGTTACATATATTCAAATCACATCAAACACACAACGCAAACACTTTAACGCTAACCATTACAGTATGTTATACGTGACTCAATGAATGCCTGTTTGTTATGTTTACACATAGATTGCTGTCTACCTGCCTTAGCAACGATAGTACTATAGTTTGGACTCAGCACCTGTTCACTCAGGGGTTGTTAAGGACCATTACTCACATGATCGTAATGGCGAATATGTGTTGCGAACTACCCTACGCAGTCAACCCGCAGTCATTGGTATTGATAGGATCTTTGTCGATAACTTACGTGCTTCACATTACACATTGTACGTGCTGGTTATGCGTAAACGATTTTGAACTCTATTACACTATCAAACTTGTATGCTCACCTTTACACTATATGTATTGACTTTTACTTTTACGTATGTAACAGGTGCTTAAGATGCTAGGATGCTTGGTTTGCTGTGTGATGAAATTGAGGCTAGGAAAGAGTCTAGAAATAAACAATAACATGAAATCTGAGTTGTCGGAACAATTACTTGTTTTTGAGATATTTGGTCTGTAATAACTTGTTTGCTTAATATTTTACGGTATGGGACGCAATGCTAAATATTCGGTAATGATAGTTGTTATGGATTTCTCATGAACAATCTGTTTCGCTTAGTGTCGCGCCCTGATGATTCCGCCATTGGTTGGGGTGTGACAAATTGGTATCACGTGGATTTATATTATGAAATGAATTGAATGTTTTATTTAAATATTTATTGTTGGTTCAATGTGATTGGTGGCTTGGATCCTGGTACGTCACACGTCCCGCAGTGTTTCCGCATGTGGTATTTTGGGGGTGTGACACCATGGTCAGCTTTCTTCTTGTTTTTTGCTTTGGGAGATGCTGTCGAGGGGTTGGGCATGCCACATTTATTCCTTTTCTTTGTATTTATGTTAGTTTTTGCTGCATATTTGTTCCTTTTGTTCATTTAAGCTCATTTGGTTCTGAAAATACAAAAGGAAGATAAAAGCACACTTTTTCCAACATTAGTACTAAAAAAGGGTTAGTTTTATGCCTCATTTGATGTAATTTATATGTTGCATTTTACACACATCAAATACCCCCACACTTGAATCTTTGCTTGTCCTCAAGCAAAACTCTTTATTATGTGGATTACACACCCAAATGGAATGGGTAGAAGAGAAGTTTTGGGCTTGTATTGAGTGTCGGGAATTCAAGATCTTTATTGGGTTTTATTTTTATGAAGGGATTTTAACATGTTTATCAAAGCAATTTCATCCGTATGAAATAAAAACGCTGAGGAAAAATTGTTTAAAACATGTTACTTTTATAAGATATAAAACCATTTATATGCAAAATCCCAAAACCCGGATCCATATATGAAAATGCATACTATCAAACACAACCATAGGGTGCTTAGAAAACTACATTCTTGGAGTAATAGGATGTTGAAACGGATGATGATTCTTGAATGGTTGCCTTCAAGTGTAGAAGACCTCAAGCTTGTATACCCCAAGCCTTCCAACAAACACCTTATGTTTAGCTAGGATTTCTACACTTATGAACTCACCAAAATTCCATCTTGATCAACCACCATGGCCGAAAATATGAGGGGAGTTTATGGAGTTCTTGGACTTGATTTATCAACTTGAAAAACCCCTCTTGATCAACCATACATGACCCGATTTTTAGAGAGTAAATTCAAGTCTTACACTTGAATTTCACCATCTAAAACTTGCACAATGTTGGCTGATTTTTGAGAGCTTTTCTACAAGTCTTCTCTAGTTTTTTCAAGTTCATCTTTTTACTAATTTTGTCATACAAAATTATAAAACCAAGGAGAGAGAAAGAGCCACCCATTTGACCAATAGGAGATCATCTAACCATGCACCTTGCATGTAATTTTAATGGACCATTCTCTTGCCTAACCAAGTTGCCACTAACACATGCAAATGCATGGTTTTTTATTGGATGAAAACAATCTTGGGAAGACACCAAAGGGGGGGGGGGGCACTTTATTTTTTATAAAAAAATCAATTTCTTTTATAAAATAATTTAAGTCTTGATTAATTTTATAACTTTTATAAAATTGTAACATTTCATGTTATAAGACTTATATAACTTTTATTATGTTATTTAATCCATTAAATAACAAGATAAAAAAATATTCTCTCAAAATAAATTATCCATATAATTTATTTGTTTGTCAAGTGCAATTTATTTAGAAAACCAATTTCTAAATATTGTAAGTGTTAATATTTATTTGTTTGATCATATCACAAATAAATATTCGAAGTGTTTGTCTAGCTTGTATTTGGGTATGACTCGACTTGGATCATAACGTACTAGCCACATCAATTTAATATGTATCTTGGGCATACAGAGTCCAACAATCTCCCACTTGCACAAGATACATAGAAGATTGATGCAAGTAGTAAATGACGCCTAACTACGGTTTACTACCCCCAATACGTATGACTATATGTCCCATTCAATAACATCATCTCTTTCAAGTCCCTTACTTGAACATGATTTAGGTGAATCTGTCATTTATCCTATCGTTACAGATGTCATGTTAAATCCAGAGACACAGAGTGATCACTCTCTGTTGATTTAACTTTAGCAGGCCTTATACATCTTACTCTCAACGAATAAGTGGAACAAATCCCATCTTGACTACATACGTCTCTCACAATCACCTTGTACCACACCTGAGCTTAGCCTTATGTACTGTCATATTACTAACAGCGAAGAAATAAGTCAAGGCATAATATTTGGTGAATATCAAGACCCAATATGCATCTCAGGCCAGAGGATACTATGATATTCTCCTTTACTCAAATTTACTTATGATCAATCACAAATGATTCCATGCAGTAATATTTGAGAGCGAGTCAGTCCAATATTTGTATCCCACAAATATCTATGAACTTTGGCAGCAACACTTTGCTCTATATTCATACCTAATGAATATCCACCAATCCAAGTTCATAATAGTCTTACATTCATATTTGTTCCCACAAGTATGATCAACTACGGACATTTAGAATAAGTAACTTATTCACGGATTTAAACATGCTAAAAGGAACATAACTCAAAATATCATAAAGAGTTATATTAACAATTGTTCCAATATCCAAATACAAAAATAGATCAAATCCAATCACTAGAATATCGAAGTCATAAGGCACAAGTATGACCCTTTCATGCTTTGCCCATTCAAGGAGCTTCGTGAGTGGATCCGCAATATTTTGATCAGTGTGAACTTTGCGAATACATATCTTTCCCTTTTCAACTTTATCCCATATGTAGTTGAAACTCCGCTTAATGTGTTTAGTCTCTTGATGTACACGAGGTTCCTTGATTTGATCAATCACACCATCGTTATCACAAATATCTCTTGGGGCCTTAATGGTAGGGACTACCCCTAGATCGGCAATAATTCAAGTGGCAGATCCATATGAATTATCTCAATCAATGAAGCGGCGATGTATTCTGATTATGTAGTGGACAATGCTACCCTGATTGTGATCGAGAACCATCTCGATTAGTTTGGAAACTCGTATCCATGTAACCCTTTTACAACGAATTCCGAAACTCGCATCCCTGTAACCTTTTACAACGAGTTCCTTTTACCAGATCCATATATTAGAAATATATTCTTAGTCCTTCTAAGGCATTTCAATATATATTTTAACAGTCACCCAATGACCGTTATTCGCTGGTATCTTCTCGTCATGCTTAAAGTGCATAACTTGTCCAGTCTAGTGCATATCATTACATACAAAATGAATCCTATGGCTGACGCATATGGGATTCCTTTCATTCTTTCATGCTCATCCTTTGAGCTTGGACATTGAAACACACTCAATATTGTCCCCTCTTGAATAGGTAACAAACTTTTCATAGAGTTCTCTATCTTGAACCTTTTCAAGAATTTGTCAATGTATGCACTTTGGTATAAACCTATCAAGTGCCTTGATCTGTCCTTATAGATCTTTATTCCCAAAATATAGGCGACTTAACCAAATCCTTAATGGAAAAACAACTTACAAGCCAAGTTTTTACACCTTCCATGGTTGGAATGTTATTTCCAAATAGTAGAATGTCATCGACATACAATGCTAAGAAAGTGATGATGCTCCCACTAGCTTTCTTATACACACAAGCTTCATCGACGTTCTTGATGAATCCATATTCCCTAATCTCTTCATCAAAACGGTGATTCCAACTTCTAGATGCTTGTTTCAATCCATAGATTGATTTCTTTAACTTGCATACTCTGTCAGGATGTTTTGGATCGACAAAACCTTCAGGCTGAACCATATAGACATCTTCATCAAGATATCCATTAAGAAAACCCATTTTGACATCCAATTGCCAGATCTCATAGTCATAATATGCAGCTATGGCAAATAATATCCTGATTGACTTTAGCATCGCCACAGGCGAGAAGGTTTCATCATAATCAATCCCTTGAGTTTGAGTGAAACCTTTTGCTACAAGTCTTGCTTTGTAAGTATCCAAGTTACCATGCGTATCAGTTTTCTTCTTGAAAACCCACTTACTACCAACTACTTTAGAGTTAAGTGGTGGCATAACCAATTCCCAAACTTGGTTGTCATACATGGATTGCATCTCTATGTTCATGGCTTTAAGCCATTTGTCACAATCGGATTTTGACATTGCATCATGGTATGTGGTTGGCTCATCTGAATCTACCACGTAGCATCCATCCATGAAAAATCCATATCTTTCAGGTGGACTACTAATTCTACCAGATCTGCGAACATTTTGTGTGTTCTGATCAACCTCTTGATCGTTTTCAACAACCTCTTGTTGAGTGCTAGTATCAACCAAACGTGTTTCATCTTGTGGTTCTTGATCCTCCTCAAGTTCCACTGTTCTACCACTAGTTCCTTCCATAAGGAACTTAGCTTCTAAGAACTTACCATTTCAAGCAACAAATACCTTCTGCTCGGTTGGATCGTAGAAATAATATCCTATATCATCTTTAGGATATCCTATAAAGATACACTTAGTGGAACGGACTTCCAATTTATTTGGGGTGTATTGCTTCACATAAGCTTCACAACCCATACCTTTAAATATGATAATGATGGAGCCCTTCCATGCCATATTTCAAAAGGTGTCTTATCCACTTTCTTGGGTTGGGCCATATGGGCCACAGAGAGCAAAGCGTAACCCCAAAATGATAGAGATAATGCGCTCCTAGCCATCATAGATCGAACCATATCCAATAGAGTTCGATTCCTCCTCTATCAGAACGAAGAACTTTGATTGAGTTGATTTTGTACTTCTCCTTTTGAAGATTTTGAACGTTTCAAAACTTCATCTTTGTGTCAAGTACACATAACCATAACTACTATAGTCGTTGGTAAAAGGTAATGAAGTATGTTTCACCATTCCTAGTCATTGGCTTAAAAGGACCATATACATCCGAATGTATGATACCTAATAAATCTTTTGCTCTTTCCCACTAAAGGGTTTCTTAGTCATTTTACCTTGTAAACTAGACCCACATGTATCAAATGAACCAACTTCATTTGTGTCCAAAAGACCATTCTTTTGAAGTGTTTGCATGTGACTTATGTTCATATGACTAAGGTGACAGTGCCAAAGATTAGTGTCACTCAAAACCATTTTGAGTTTCTTGGTGATTGCTTGGTACATTGAACTATCAAATGATATATTATTATGAACCAATTCATAAATACCATTTGAAAGCATAACTTTAAAGTAAAACATGTCATTCATCGAAACATGAATTTCATTGTTTACAAACTTTAAATCAAAACCATATTGTCTTATTTCTTTTGAACCTTTTGCAACAAATTGCAAACATGAGTTCCATATCCGGTATCTAATACCCATGTGTTAGAAGAAATAACATTAAGGTCAATATGTATCATTAAGATTGTACCTGTGGTTTGCCCCCGCATCCCTCTTGTTTTTCAACTCTTTGAGATAGGTTGGACAATTCCTTTTCAAATACCCTATCTCACCATACTCAAAGCATGGATTGTTCATGGCAACCTTTGCCTTCTTATATTTTGGTTTCGGTGGTTGCGCTTTAGCCTTTCTTTTCTTTTCTTTTCCCTTTGAATTACCCGTTTCCATTTTAAACATTTGCTTTGGTGTCGGGGTGATGCCCTTTCTAATTGCCACCCTCATTGATCGTTAGAATGGATAAAGCCCTTTCGAGGTGATCAATGTGGCTTTTCATCTTAAAGACATAAGATGAGACCGATTGGGTTTCCTCCATTCGACATGCAAGAAGCGCTCGAACCGTTTTGAAGCGTTCTACCCTTGCATATTGTAGGAACATTTCCTTCAATTGGGTAATCATGTCGTATGCTCATGATGTTCAAAATCCTTTTGAATCTCAGAAATCATAATTTCTAACATGAGGCAAGAGGCTTGCATAGAATCCTCGATATACTTAGTCAATAGTTATAGGCATCCTTATCTTCCATAAGATGTTCATCGGGATTAGGATCGTTCAACACATAGGATATCTTTTACTTGAGAACGATTCTTAAGTTTCGATATTAATCCATGAAGTGTTATGATTGAGACAATCCTTGTCAAGGATTGTTTTTAGTGATAGGTTACGGACGGTTTGGGTAATATTGTTAGCGACCATCTACAAAATTTAACAAGTTTCAAATTTTAGTATTTACAATATTATTATATTTTAATCATTAATACCCTTTTATGTCTCATAGACAATTAATAATTAAAATGTAGAATCCAACGTTAAATTTAAATATTGGTTAGGTGATCTTTATCCCTCTATTTAAATTAACAAGGTAGTCAATGTTTGACAATTGCAACCCTTTGCAACTTCTAGCCATATGGGATCGGTTAAACATCTTTATGTTTAGTTGGCATGTTTAATCCCATCAACACCTTTTGTTCGCCATGCTTCGGTGACCCTAAGTTCATGGTTTCCAAATCAAGTCATCCAACTTACACACACGTGTGAGTTTATACACATAAGTGGTTAGGTGACCTTTATCCCACAAACATGGTAAACCCACCTCGAACATACAATTTCCCTCAAATGTGGTTAGGTGGCCTTTATCCCACAATAAGAGTTCCCAAGTGTTTCGAGTGTTGTATAAAAGGATGGTGTTTGACTTGTTTTATAAAAGGGTTTTTTTAATATTTTAAAATTCTAGTTTAGAAAATATTATGTACCATACATTTGCATGCATTCAAATCCTTGGTACCCTAAGTTCATGGTTTCCAAATCAAGTCATCCAACTTACACACACGTGTGAGTTTATACACATAAGTGGTTAGGTGACCTTTATCCCACAAACATGGTAAACCCACCTCGAACATACAATTTCCCTCAAATGTGGTTAGGTGGCCTTTATCCCACAATAAGAGTTCCCAAGTGTTTCGAGTGTTGTATAAAAGGATGGTGTTTGACTTGTTTTATAAAAGGGTTTTTTTAATATTTTAAAATTCTAGTTTAGAAAATATTATGTACCATACATTTGCATGCATTCAAATCCTTGGTACTTTTGTGAAAACAAATTTTCAAGGTTCTTTTAATAAAACCCATTTTATTATAAAAATCATTAATTTTTTAATAACCTTTTATTAACCAATTTTTAATGATTTTATTAAGAACCAATTTTACGCTTGTTGTTGATCATTAGTTTGTTAAGTCATGCATATCGACATATCATCTAAAACAACAAAATAAGCAACCAAACAAGCATATCAAACATAACAATAGGTGCATAACCATAGCCAACTATTTTGACAACACTTGTTAGCCGAAACAAGTGTGCCAAAAGGTCCTTCCTAATGGGTGAATATTGACACAAATAATGTGTCGTTGAATTCCCACTTGATCCCGCATCCAAATGCTTCAAGTCTTCCTTTTGTGTTGTGATTTCTTCACTTTCTTTGAGCTTCCAAAATGTCCTTTAATTCAGCTCCAAACTCCTTTGGACTTCAAAATGTGTTTTGGTTATCGAGCTAAAATCCCGTTAAGAACTATGAAGTCTTTTAGGCCAGAAATTAGCCAAAACCAAAACCGCATTTTTGTGTGCATCTTCTTTTACAAAATATATCATAATACATTTTTTTCCTAGTAAAATAAAATGCACCTAATCTATTTATTTTACATACCAAATGAAAATAAATAAATTACATAACTTTACAAATGGAAGAACCAAAAATAATAATTATTACAACCTTTGAAATAATTAAATACAAATCACAAACACAAATATTCAACATATTCACACAAGGTCATGGCTAGGTTATGAACACCAAAATATATATATCCACATATATAAAATACAAGAAGCAAAAAATGGTTCCCTTTTATCACCCATTTTCGGCCAAGAACGAAAAACCGAAAAAGTGAGGTTTTTTTTTGTCCAAACAAAACAATCATCCAAATGACATAATTTTTTCAAGATTCTTTTATGCATGTAAGAAAATAATCTTGAAAAACAAAGGAAGAACCATGCTAAAATTTTCGGCCATAGGGTTTTCACCAAACCCGAAACCCGAAAATTTTAAGTCTAGTGAAGCATGCATTCATATAAGCGGCTCTGATACTATTGAAGGGATTTTAACATGTTTATCAAAGCAATTTAATCCATATTAAATAAAAACGCAATGGAAAAAATGTTTAAAACATGTTACTTTTATAAGATATAAAACCATTTATATGCAAAATCCCAAAACCCGGATCCATAAATGAAAATGCATACTATCAAACACAACCATAGGGTGTTTAGAAAACTACCTTCTTGGAGTAAAAGGATGTTGAAACGGATGATGATTCTTGAATGGTTGCCTTCAAGTGTAGAAGACCTCAAGCTTGTATACCCCAAGCCTTCCAACAAACACCTTATGTTTAGCTAGGATTTCTACACTTATGAACTCACCAAAATTCCATCTTGATCAACCACCGTGGCCGAAAATATGAGGGGAGTTTATGGAGTTCTTGGACTTGATTTATCAACTTGAAAAACCCCTCTTGATCAACCATACATGACCCGATTTTTAGAGAGTAAATTCAAGTCTTACACTTGAATTTCATCATCTAAAACTTGCACAATGTTGGCCGATTTTTGAGAGCTTTTCTACAAGTCTTCTCTAGTTTTTTCAAGTTCATCTTTTTACTAATTTTGTCATACAAAATTATAAAACTAAGGAGAGAGAAAGAGCCACCCATTTGACCAATAAGAGAGCATCTAACCATGCACCTTGCATGTAATTTTAATGGACCATTCTCTTGCCCAACCAAGTTGCCACTAACACATGCAAATGCATGGTTTTTTATTGGATGAAAACAATCTTGGGAAGACACCAAAGGGGGGGGGGGGGGGCACTTTATTTTTTATAAAAAAAAATCAATTTTTTTTATAAAATAATTCAAGTCTTGATTAATTTTATAACTTTTATAAAATTATAACATTTCATGTTATAAGACTTATATAACTTTTATTATGTTATTTAATCCATTAAATAACAAGATAAAAAAATATTCTCTCAAAATAAATTATCCATATAATTTATTGGTTTGTCAAGTGCAATTTATTTAGAAAACCAATTTCTAAATATTGTAAGTGTTAATATTTATTTGTTTGATCATATCACAAATAAATATTCTAAGTGTTTGTCTAGCTTGTATTTGGGTATGACTCGACTTGGATCATAACGTACTAGCCACATAAATTTAATATGTGTCTTGGGCATACAGAGTCCAACATTTTATACTATTTACAATCCTATTCGTCATGATTTGTTTAGAACACTTGATAAGAAAAATTATATATTTGGGCATAACATGCCTCTTTAAAATTCCATTTATATACATGTTCACATACCTCACGGGAGATCACTCAACACTCGGCCGAAGATGTATTTTTGTGAAACACTCGAGACAGGCATGGAACTTACTTCCACTATATGCTTGCCAAGCGATCATTACTTCTCCTTTTTAACTATAAACCTTTGTAAATATCAAGAGTACTTAGGGAAGGGTTAGGCTTGGGCTAATGGTAGGTGGTTTTGGTTAGTGGTTAGTAGAAATGGCTAAAAGCATAAAAAGCGTCGGTTGTCGTAAAACTTTTTATTTTTTTGTGACTTTTATTCAAACTAAACACATTCAAACAAGATTTCTTTGATGAACTTGTTTGTTTATTGCAGGACTTTCATTTTTTTTTTTCGGTTTTTTTTTATGTCACAAGATAACCGAGCTTTTTACTAAAACAAAGGGGTTGAAAAGAAAAAAGGTTTTGGTTGGTAAAGGGTGTTTGTTTTGTGGGTTTTGAAATGAAAAGATTTAGGCTCAAAGGGGTTAACTAGGTGGATTTTGGGTAGGTGATAAAATAAAATAAAATAATAATGGTGTTGAAAAGAAAAAAAGGGTTAGTCCTAATGCCTCCATTATTTACTTACTTGTGTTTAAGTTGGTAAGGACCGTGTAACACCCGACTTGTTTTTATACGAATTCAACATAAACTAAGCATTTTGAAACCAAAATATTTGTTTAAGATGTCAGGCTTAGGAAAAGTTTTCATAGAGTTAACATTTTAGTTGACTACTACTAGATTAACAACCCCAAAACAAGTATTTAAGTGTTAACAACATAAACATTGTCTTAAACATATTTAAATAGCCGCGGAAGCTTTAAAAGTTCGTGTTTGGTTCTTGTAATCGTGCTTGATCGCCACCCGGATTAAATCCATCTTCACCTATGGTCAAAGCCACATTAAGAGTTAGTTTTGACATCTTTAAATCACATAAATACAAGTTCTATTGTTTAAGTATTGAAAAACAAACAAAAATCCAGCAACTGAGGCTGTCGCCCCCCGCGACGGAGGTTGGCCTAGCCTTCGCGGCCCGCCACCGCCGTCGCGTCACGCGACGATGATGTGGTTTTGCCGTGGCGTGGCGCGAGGCCACCTATTTGACAGCAAGTTCGTTAGCTGGAGCTGCATATCAGCCCAGCATCACAATTTTCATATTTAAATCTTTAAATTATCATAACTTTCGACTAGAGCATCCGTTTTAGCCGATTCTTTTTCCTATGCGTCTGTAATTCGATTACCGATGCATCTATGATATACGTTGTATCAAAATGGAATGCACGATCTATAAATTTACAATTCCATAATGTAATATTTTGACCCATATAAGTTTTTACGCTAACTTACTTATTAACAAGTTTTAAGACTACTAGGCATATTTACCCCAACACCCGGGGTTCACAATCACTTGTGTTCCATTACCAATTCCCTGGATTTACGCTCTTGTGATCGTCTTATATCAGATGACATTCAAAACACTATTTCACTATTATTAACCAATTATTCGACCCGTTTGCCTCATTTACGGAATCCTCCGTTTCTAATGACTACCAAACACTTTCTAATCTATTTACGACTCATTAAATCAAATAGTGAACAATGTCACTTCAACTAATATCAATCTTTATACTAAATCACGATTATGAACAATTAACATACCTAACTCACATATTGTAACATAACGAGTTACATACCTTCAAAGCACGCCCTTCAAACGCAAGTCGCCACCGGCTTGTCCACTTGACGCTCCGGTATCCTTTCCTATAGAGTTCAACCACAACCCGTTTAGAACTCTTTTCTTAACATGTAACGCATAACTTGCCAAAATCTACAAATACGCGTTTTAATCCAAATTTCCAGTTGTAAGCCTTCTTTAAGGCATTTTTACAAACACTTTAAAGGCAGAATTTTATACACTTTATCATCATGTTCATGGCTTGTTATTTAGCCGATTTTAACATCAATTAACACGTTCATATCAACTTTTGCATTTACAACATCTGAATTTACTTACTAAAATTCAAATTACACTAGAACAACTATCGATTTCTAGTGTTTAACATGTTCATACAGAAACCCACTTATCACCTTCAATGGTGATCATGAATTCACAAGAATTAGGCCTAATTTCATCATATACTTATCTAGGGTTTATCCCTGGACACTATATTGTTCCTGTATCATCATAAAGCAAGCCTGCAATCATCTAATTGGAATTCTCTAGGTTGCTCAGAAATTCAACTAGAGATTTCTCATGAAATTTACATACCTCGTGACTCCTTTTTCAGTGGAGATCACTAATTCGTACTCAGATTTTGATTTAGACTTGATTTGGACCTCCAATTTGAGAGATTTGTGAGAAGTTAGGGTTTGAAGGGGAGCTCTATGTCGCCCCCTGTGTTTCAGTCGAACTCAACACACACAAATGTGTGTTTGAGTTTTAATTTTTATGTTTTATTGTAATTAGTTTCATTTTAAACGCTTTTGGCCCCTCAATTATCGTTTAGTTCTTATTTTTAGTGTGTTAACCCACTTTTAAGTCACTATAAGACTTTTGTTTAACTAGGTTATTTTTTTAATCCTAGTTAGTTCACTTGGTTATTTACCGATATTATATTTAAATAATCGATCTAAAATTTTTGGGGTGTTACAGACCGGGAATGCATCGTCATGGCAAGTTCTAGAGTCGTAAGAAACCAAGCGGATATTCACACAAGAAACGAAAGATGAGCATTTAGTTTAAAGATGTGTATTTGTATGCTCAATAAAGGCTCAAAACTCACTTTTTGTGGGAAATGATTTTTAATGTGATCAAGTATATATAATCAAATTTTAACTAGATTTGTCATGCCGTTTCATAATTTTCTTATGTTGGTTCTTTTTTATCACGACGCTATCGATTGTAAATTTGTAAAAATATAACCTTTTTAAAACTTGTTATTCCCATATTAAACCAAGACAAGTAAAAAAACTGAAAAGTTTTTGAAAAAATTTGGGGTGATTAGCGGTTCCAATAGAGTTTTGTGTAAGGCTTGTTATTAAGACTTGCAAAATTCAAGGTTTTAGCATCCCCCCACACTTAAATTACACATTGTCCTCAATGTGTCCCAAAAATAAGTTTTTCGGTTGATTAAAATGTGTAAAAGTGGGTTAAAAACAAGATTTTATGTTACCGGGTAGCTGAACACGGGGTGTGGTGGGCTGAGCACGGCCCCATGGTCAGGCTGCCAATACCAAAAGTAAAGAGAAGGCTAGGCACGGGGGCGTGTTCAGTGAGCACCGCCCCGTGTCCAGTTACCTGAACTGGGCATTTTCTGCAGATTCTCGGGCATAGGGGCGTGTTGGGGTGAGCACGACCCCGTGTTGAACTTGCTGTAATGAAGAAAAATTGTCGGGAGGCTCTGTTTTTGTGCATAGGGCGTGGGTTCAAGTTTTCCTTAGTAACCTCCACCATTTCAAGTGTGTTTTATTCCTGAAAAGTAAAACTAAACTAGAAAACATAAAAGTTAAACTAAACTAAAACTAGGGATAGTTCCGCGGAATGCCTCCGTGGAGCGCCACGTTTATAAGGGTCCTTGGCTAGACCTACCTTATCGGGTGGTTCTGGCTCGTCTTCAATTAGGGGGTCGTCATTGCCGATTGGATATTTCATTGATCGTTCAAGATCGACACATCTTTTGAAGGCCCCTAATTGAATGGGTAGATTGTTGTGCTTCTGATTTTTCAAAGCTTCGTGGGTTTTTACAAAAGGTCGTCCCAACACTAGCGGAGCGTCATCAAGGATGATGAAGTCGGTTGGGACTACCGTTTGATTTGTTTGGACTAACACATCTTCAACTACTCCCATTGCTTTTATTATTTTCCGATTAGATAGAAAAATGGGTATTTGAAATGGAGAAAAATCACCAATACTTAATTTTTTGAAAATGTAGTTTGGCATTATATTAACACAAAGATCTTTATCAATTGTAATATTACTAATAAAGGAATTTTGAAAAAAAACACGGAACCGGTGTAATGTTAATTTCAAATGGATCTTCTTTTATTAGTGTGGTTTGATCATTTGTTAACTTAATGCTTGCTGTTTCATCAATTTTAGTGTTAGTGTTTAACTCTTTTAAAAACTTTGCATGAGTGGGTACTAAACAATGATTTTCGAAAGAAGGAGACAAGAGATTAATTTCTTTAAAATTAGACTCTTCTTGAATTTTAACGTTGTCGGACTCACCTTTTTCGTTGTTTAACTCATGTGTCAGTTTTTCACTTACTTGTTCTTCCATTTTTACCTTTTCAACTATCTCTTCTTTATTGCAAGTTAATTTTTCCCTTGCGCGGGATTCCTCTTCCCTTGCACGGGCTTCTTTTATATAGCACTCGATAGTTTTAAGGTGTTCTATTATCTTTTCGGCTACGGGTGAGCTAGTTGGTGGTTCGTCAAAGTGATTTGAATAAGTATCATCAAAGCTTGAATTCGGAAGTTCGATCCTTGGTTCTTCATAACACTCATATGAGGTAGATGGTTCACACCATTGTCTCTCATTGTAAGTATATGATGGATAAGGGTCGTAGCTTTGTTCTTCATAATACTCGTATGAGGTGGGTTGTTCACGCCATGGTTCCTCATAGTAAGTATTTAAAGATTGAGGCTCATATATTGGTTCCTCAAAGTATGAGTATGAAGGCTCATACCTTGGTTCATCAAAATATGAGTATGAGGGAGAAGGTTCATACCTTGGGTCTTCATAGGATGTATATGAAGTGGATGGCTCGTACCTGGGCTCCTTATAATAGTTGTATGAAGGGGATGGCTCAAAGAGGTCACAACATTGTACCGAATGAGGGTTACCACAAATGGTGCAATAGTCTTCCCTATAATCATCCTCCTCATAGTTGTAGTTATAATCTCCTGAGTATTGATCCATAAGAATCACTCAGCAGACCACAACAGAGTCTCGAGACCAGAAAAAAAAAAAAAACGGAAACAGAGGCTGGACACGTCCCCGTGTTCAGTGAGCACGGCCCCGTGTTCAGGTTCTGTATCTGGGCGTTTTAATTAAAGTAACTGGTTTTGTGCAGCACGGGGGCGTGTTCAGCGAACACGACCCCGTGTTCAGACTCTGTATCTGGGAGTTTTGAAAAAACATGTGCAGCACGGCCCCGTGTTCATCGAACACGACCCCGTGTTTAGTCTACTGTAATGCTAAAACTAACTAAAATGCAGAAAATGTGCGCGCTATTTTAAAAAGGTTTTGAAAAACTGATTAGGCCGTCGAGTTTAAGCTTTCTTAAAATCCTTGTGTCCTCGGCAACGGCGCCAAAAACTTGATGCGTGTTGAGTGTGATATATTTTTAGTTATATTTTTAGCCCTTTTTAACACTTTAGTCAAGTTTTAAATTTATAAAACACGGTATTCTACTAACACTAAACACACATATGGGCAAGTGCACCCATCGTGAGCGTAGTATAGCGTTGGTAAGATACCGAGGTCGTCCAAGGACACAAGAGCTTTTAGTACCGGTTTATCCTCAACGTCTAATCAAATCAAAAGTTTAGAAAAGGTTTTAAACATGAAAAATAAAAACTAAAAATGCTGAAAATAAAAATAAAAATAAAACAGATAGACAAGATGAATCACTTGGATCCGACTCGCCTTTAGTGTAACCTTTGATGATTTTCGCACTTTTGCACTTTTTAAGAGATTATCATAGTTATAGTAGTAGGCCCCTCTTATGAAGGTGACGTTACCCTCAACCCAGTAGTTTGAGTTAGCAAGGATACAATCCTAAAGGGTCGTGTCACACCCCGACCACGTAAAACAACAAACCGTGGCGGAAACGTCGGGGAGTGTTGTAACAGAATTATTGTTTCAAACCATGGATACAAAGAGTTTCGTTTTATTAAATATTAAACATTGTCTTAAAGATAAACAAGCAAGTCAAACATAGTCTATCATTATTATTATGTCACTAAGGTCTCGTACAGATCCTATGTGATTCAAGCATCCTAGCAGTCAACATTAAGCAACATCACCTGAAACATATGTAAAAACAAAGTCAGCAAAGAAATGCTGGCGAGTACATAGTTTTTGTGTGAGTATCAGATTCATGGCTCGTTTGTAGGTTGAAACAATTTGTACAACTTCGTTAATTGATATTAGAAAACCTTGTTTTGTAAAATGTTTGTATTGTAAATGAATAACCAAGTCAAAATAGGTTGGTTATAATTTATAAACCTCGATGCCATGAATCTTAATCCAAAACATTTGTTTATGTAATCCAAATCATAAATCGTTCTCGAAATAAAACTCGTATGGTTTATATCATTTCGAAAACCTCGTTTGTGTGACATCGCTTCCAATTGTTTACCCAAATCGTTTAATTCGTTAATAATCGCTTTAGTCGTTTAAATCATTCTCGTTTTAGATCGTGAAACTACTTTTGGTCGTCTCGTTAATAACATTCAAACCTTTGTGACTCGTTTATTGTTCAACTCGTTTTCTCGTATTAACAAACCACCAAAGGGTAAGTTAACAATCATCAGATTCATTCGTTACCCACCTAACCCACACATAACCATGGGTGCGGTCTGATAACGGGATTTGTCAGATCCTATGGTACCATAACCTAATACTGGTCGGCTTGATCAATGCTAATGAATGTCATTCGTTATGTAAATACAACCAACAAGTTCGTTCACATTATCGAAATCGTTATTAGTTTTGTATAAACCATCGTAATCGTTTTTGAAACCATCGTTAGAATATCGAAATCGCTTTGATACATATGAATCACCCCAAAACAATCGAAAACAGTAAAAGAGGGGATCTATGTACTCACCTTTGGGTGCGTTTTTAATTGTTAACACAATACCTCAAATTGTTTATCCGCCCTAAATTAATAAGAATGATTTTAATAATCAAAAACCCACACTTTGACATGCAAATACTACTTATGTCATTTCTGTTTTAATATATGAAACTGGACTGTTTTCGGACATTTAAATAAATTAGTTAACTTATTCCAAAAATTCCCAAATTTTTACAGAATGTCTTAAACGATCCAAATATTATTGTGTAAAAATATCGGGGTCTAGTTCATTACCAATATTTTATAAAAATTCATTTTCCCGACTGCAATCAGATTTGTTACTTTCTGATCGCAGTCTACGGAATAATTCACTAAAAGTTAATCGTAAGTCCGATTGACGTAAATCCAGTTGGAGGATCACGGCGAAAACAGTGACCATCTACAGTATAAATTTCATGATCTAACCATACACATAATTCAAGGTATGACTGAAAACAAGACGCATATTTTCAGCAGCAAAAATGCAGCTCTAGCTGCTGTTACAAAATGATGCTTTAAAAATAATAAACGGAGTCCAAAAATTATGATTCCGGTGTCATTAGAACCGTATTTTATAATAACACATTATAGACTTAAGAAAATCAAGTTTTTGTTAAGTTACGGTCTGGTTACAGCCAGTTAAAGGCGGCTGAATATGCAGATCAGCATGCTTTTTGTAGTATAAGTGCCATTAAAAAGTACACTTACGACTACCATTCATTCTAATAATGATTTATCTCGTAACATAAGTTATTTACAGCAGATTAGTGTCTGTATTACTCAGATTTATCATGTTTTACACATTTATCTTCTCTTTATCCACCCTTTAACACATTATGTTCAAAGTTTGTTCATGATCTTTAAAGTTTCTTAACTTTTATCATTCTATCATCTATTAACCACCAAAGACAAGAACAAGATGAAGATTTAGAACACTTACTACTAGCACAAGGCTAGGGGAGTTTCAAAGCCTAAAAGTGGTGGATAAAAGAAAACGAGAGCGGTCCTTGAGCTTTCGAGTGCACCGAGCTTACTTGTTCGGTCTCTAGCACCTTTGTATATGTGGAGATGACTTGGAAATGGCTTGAAGGTGGGTGTATGAGGGCTGGTTGTTGGCTGGC
This sequence comes from Helianthus tuberosus, assembly GCA_030545235.1. Lineage (NCBI taxonomy): Eukaryota > Viridiplantae > Streptophyta > Magnoliopsida > Asterales > Asteraceae > Helianthus > Helianthus tuberosus. Next base: position 142,261,394 of record CM060412.1, on the reverse strand, counting down.
GAACACAAGGGAGAGGGAGAGAACAAGAGTTGTTTGAAGTTGAGTTGTGATGAGAGAAGTTGGTTACTTAGTGGTTTAAATAAAGATCTTTCATCAAGCCTTTGTCCATTAGGTCTAATGTCACCTTGAGTACATGCATATCCAATAAAAAAATTAAGAAAATCTTGGGGTGTGAAGCCCCATGTAACCGGTTCTCAAAGGGGGGGGGGGGGTTCTAGTTGGTTTTCAAATGTTTAGTTACTAGCTAGTTAGGTTACATGTGTTTATTTAGTGTTTTATAAGTGTTATATAATATGAAGTGGGTTAGGGTATTCGGGGACCCTAACTAACTCAGAAAAGTAAGAACAATATGTTTGACAATATTTTTGTGTTCTGGGTAATGTCCGGTTGTTCGGTTAAACACCGTTCTGTTAAAGTGTTTAATTATGGCGAAAAAGGTCTTTTAAATATATTTTTGTAATACAAATTATTCCCGGCACTTAGGAAAGCATACAGGACCATTCTGCCATGTTTTTGCATTTTACTAACATAATAAAATGTTGAACTTTAATAATAAATGCAGAATTCTGCATTTATAGTTTGTTTTAGGCACTTATCGGCACTGTATCTATCACCTAGTGACGCAGTTTTGTCGTAAATAGCTCTTTAGTTAAAATAAACATGTTTTCGCCATACCGAATCCTTCGAAACTTATTTCTAAGTTATGTGAGGGATATTTAGGGTATGTTTGGCTTACGTCACAGTTCCGGAGTGTATGTTGCGTTAAACTGATTGTGTTTAAGCACCAGTTTGCGTATAACCTTCCAGAAAGTGATTTAAAGCTTGAAATCTGAGTCGAATCAAATTGTAAAATCATTAAACACAATTGCGCATACAATAACACCAAAACACATATAATAACACCAAAGCACATTGTTTTATTGATAACTGACATTGTTTTACATTATACGATGATTACAGAACACAGTTGTCACAGTCTCCCCTACTTTAGGAAATTTCGTCCCGAAATTTTATTTAGAGGAATCTTGTGAAAACAAATGCGGATATTTCGCCTTCATCTGGTCCTTATGTTCCCAAGTAAACTCGGGGCCACGTTTGGATTCCCAGCGAACTTTGACCAAATGAATCCGTTTGTTCTTCAACTGTTTGTATGTGCGGTCCACTATCTCCACAGGTTTCTCGACAAAGTGCATCGTTTCATCAATTTGAATCTCGTCGAGAGGAATGTGAAGATCAGCATCAGCTAAACACTTTCGCAAATTGGACACGTGAAAAGTCGGGTGAACATTTCCAAGCTCTAGAGGTAGCTCTAGTCGATAGGCAACCTTTCCAATTCTTTCAACAATCTTAAATGGTCCAACATATCGTGGTGCAAGTTTTCCTTTCTTTCCAAATCTCACCACTCATTTCAAAGGTGAAACCTTGAGTAGGACACGGTCTCCGATTTGAAATTCCATGGGCTTGCGTCCCAAATCTGCATAACTCTTTTGACGGCTTCTAGCTGTCACAAGATTATCGTGAATTTTCTTGATTTTGTCTGTTGCTTCCAGAATGATTTCCGGTCCAGTAAGCTGAGCTTCACCGGTCTTATTCCAACAGACATGTGAACGACATTTTCGACCGTAGAGAGCTTCGAATGGTGCCATCTTAATGCTAGCATGATAACTATTATTGTATGAGAACTCGATCAATGGCAAGTGAGAATCCCAATTACCACCAAAGTCTATCACGCAGGCTCTAAGCATATCCTCCAAAGTTTGAATCGTCCTCTCAGATTGACCATCTGTTTGGGGATGATAAGCAGTGCTTAGATTCAGTTGGGTTCCCAAAGCAGATTGCATGGTCTTCCAAAAATGAGATGAAAATCGAGCATCACGATCGGAAATGATATCTAGAGGAACACCATGTCGTGATACAATCTCGTCTACATAGATCTTGGCAAGCTTCTCAGCAGAGAAATCCTCACGGATTGGTAAGAGGTGAGCTGATTTTGTCAAACGATCTACTACGACACAAATAGTATCGTGACCCTTAGACGTACGCGATAACTTGGTGATGAGATCCATTGCAATGTTCTCCCATTTCCAAACCGGTATTTCTGGTTGTACAAGCAAACCAGAAGGTCGTTGATGTTCCGCCTTGACTTTGAGACAAGTTAGGCATTTCGATACATACAAGGCAACATCCTTCTTCATACCAGGCCACCAGAACTTAGTACGAAGATCCTTGTACATTTTATCAGCACCAGGATGCATAGTATATCGAGATTTGTGAGATTCGTCCATTACTAAGGTGCGAAGATCGTCCTGATTCGGAATCCCCAAACGATTCTCAAAATAGAGTAAACCATCGTCTTTCCTTTCGAGTTTAAGCTCAAGTTGAAGAGGTAGCTCATATTTCAATAAGTCTTTGATCACACAAGATCGTTGAGTTTGAAGAACACGAGATTGAATATCAGATAGAGTTCGAACAAAATGAAGCTTGACTCGTTCCTTTCAACTAAGCGCATCGGCCACGACATTCGCCTTACCAGGACGATAGCGGATCTCGCAATCATAATCGTTTAAGAGTTCAACCCAACGTCGTTGCCTCATGTTCAGCTCCTTCTGATTGAGAATATGCTGGAGACTTTTGTGGTCTGTGAAAACCACACACTTCGTTCCATAGAGGTAGTGTCTCCAGATTTTAAGCGCAAAAACTACAGCCCCTAACTCAAGATCATGAGTCGTATAGTTCTTCTCGTGAATTTTCAATTGTCTAGACGCATAAGCTATGACTTTACCGCGTTGCATAAGAACGCAACCAAGTCCTAGATTCGACGCGTCACAATAGACAACAAAATCATCGTTTCCCTCAGGCAGAGATAAAACAGGAGCATCACAGAGCTTTCATTTCAGCGTTTGGAACGCTTCTTCCTGCTTAGGTCCCCACTCAAAAGGCCTATTCTTCTGAGTCAAAGCAGTGAGTGGAACTGCGATCTTTGAAAAGTTAGAAATAAACTGTCGATAATAACCAGCAAGACCAAGAAAAGAACAAACTTCTGTAGGTGTCGTTGGTGTATTCCAATCCTTAATTGCAGCAATCTTGGATGGATCTACATGAATACCCTGCTCATTGACAATATGACCCAAGAACTGAACTTCTTTAAGCCAGAATTCACACTTGGAGAATTTAGCAAAAAGTTGTTCCTTCCTTAGGAGTTCCAATGTCAAACGAAGGTGTTGTTCGTGCTCTGCTCGAGACTTTGAATAGATGAGAATATCTTCGATGAACACAATGATGAACTTATCTAAATAAGGTTTACAAACCCTATTCATTAAGTCCATGAAGATAGCTGGGGCATTTGTCAAACCAAAAGGCATGACAGTGAACTCGTAGTGCCCATATCTTGTACGGAAAGCAGTTTTGGGGATATCTTCTTCGAACACGCGAAGTTGATGATACCCAGAACGCAGGTCGATCTTGGAAAAGCATGAAGCACCTTAGAGCTGGTCAAAGAGATCATCAATTCTAGGTAAGGGATATCGATTCTTGATGGTAAGCTTATTAAGCTCACGATAATCGATACACATTCGAAAAGATCCATCTTTCTTTTTCACAAAGAGGACAGGAGCTCCCCAAGGCGAAAAGCTCGGACGGATGAATCCTTTATCAGACAACTCTTGAAGCTGTTTTGATAACTCTTGCATTTTCGACGGTGCAAGACGATTAGGTGCTTTTGCAACCGGGTTGGCATTGGGTACAAGGTCAATATGAAACTCGACTTGACGAACTGGAGGCAAACCAGGCAGTTCATCGGGAAACACCTCTGGATAATCCCGAACAATTGGAATATCCTGAATACTCTTGCTTTTGTCTTTCTCCTCGGTGACATGTGCCAAGAAAGCAATATATCCATTCCGCAAATAACTCTGGGCCTTTGTACACGACATAAGCTTCAATCCACCAGATGGTTTCTCGCCACGAACTTCCAGAACATCGCCAGACCGAAGAGGAATACGAACAATCTTATCGAAATAAACCACCTCAGCATGATGTTTGGTTAACCAATCCATCCCCACGATAATATCGAAACTCCCAAGTTGCATCGGCGTGAGGTTGACGGGAAAAAGATGGTTATCAAGGTTTAACTGATAATCACGAATAACAGAATCGAGAACAAGAGGTTTACCGGTAGCAACTTCGACAGATAAGGGTTTCCTCAGTTTAGTTCTAGGTATTGCAAGCAAAGGTTCAAAAGACAACGAAACAAAACTTCTATCGGCACCAGAATAAAAAAGAATGGATGCGGGTCGATTGTTAACAAGAATCGTACCATTAACCACTTCGTTGGCAGCTCGCGCCTCATTTGCATTCAGATTGAATACTCATCCACGAGCGGGATTTGCATTCGCATTGACATTGACATTCACGTTCGGATTCGCATTTGCATTTGCCAACCTCGGACAGTTGTTGCGGAAGTGACCATACTCTCCACAATTGAAGCATGAACCCGGTGGAAATCTAGCAGCATTCCCCTGAACAGGGGCTTGAACCTGAGCAGCTTGATTCTGAACAATCTGATTTTGACCCGAACGACAGACGTTGGCCAGATGCCCAAGCTTACCACACGTTGTGCATTATCTACAAGCTTGTTGTGCAACATTATGACCGTTGTAGCGAGCACAATGAGGTGTGGTACTGGCATACACTTTCTTCGTAGGAGGTTGAGCTGGTGGGTTCTGAGGGTTCTGAGCAGTTTATGCAGTTACTGCAAAATTTCGAGCACCCTTTCGCTTTCTCGACTTCATCGAAGACTCACCCTTCTTACCCTTACCCTTTTCCTTGTCTTTAGCAGAATCAGTTGACTTCTTCTTATCACCCTTGCAGGTAAGTTTACCCTTCCTGACTTAAGACTCAGTCAGGGTAGCAGATAACTCGATCGCTTGACGAACAGTAGTAGGATTAACGCCAGTCACAATATCCTGTATAGAATCGGGTAGACCATCGATATACCTTTCTATCGCTTTCTCCAATGGGGTAACCATAGTAGGACACAAAAGACTGAGCTCCTCATATCGATCCGTATACGCACGGTGTTCTCCCCCATCTTGTTTTAGATCGTCAAACTCTCGTTCCAAAGCTCGAATTTCGTGACGGGGACAAAACTCTCTCATCATGAGAGCTCGAAGCTCTTCCCATGTTTGTGCCAACGCCACTTCGGCACCCCTATCGCGCATCACTCCGTTCCACCAAGTAAGAGCACGCTTCTCGAACACACTTGATGCAAATTCAACCTTACGCCCATTCGGACATTGCACATGTCTGAATGTGTTCTCGATACTCTCGAACCATTGAAGGAGTGCAGTCGCTCCTTGTGACCCAGAAAACTTTAGCGGCTTTGCAGAATTGAAACTCTTGAAATTACATTGTGCGTTGTTATTGTTATTATTGTTGTACAACTCGTGGATTTGGGTCACAACGCCCGGAAGCACAGCAGCCATTTGCTGAGAGACAAGGGCTGCGAGTTCTTCAGCAGTAAAAGATTGTGCATCACGTCGAGGAGGCATTGTCTAACAAGGAAATATGAGAAGTGAGTGAGGTCGACAATTAGGAAAAACAAGAGAGGTATTGAAAATATCGACGAATCATAAGGAAGGCGATCATTTGTTTGTTACCTCGAACAAACAAACGACACACAATGACTAATCAAAGTAATGAATCAAAATAATGTATCGCGAAGACATGCTCGCCTATAAGTGAACACTCACCCCAAGAGTTCCCAGGTAAGAGTGACTGGTCCGTTTATGTGGATTTGTACGAACACTCTAGCCTTAGACAGAAAACTCAGGGTACAGGCATTCACTCTTCCAGTTTGCACGTGTTCACATTATTTAGACCCAAACTTCGACGAGATTTTGAAAACTCAAAAGGCACTAAGCCAAAAATGAGTCAAACTGAGAGGGTTCAAAACCTTACAACAGAGGGTTCAAAACCTTACAACAGAGGGTTCAAAACCTAGTAATCAATTATCCTAGAATGGATGATTAATTTTCGAAGCAGATTCGGATTCTGTTTTAAAAAAAGTTCTAAACGCAAATCAACTTGCGTTGGGGTCCTAGAAAGTTATAGTCTAGGTCAAAATTTTACTAATAACCTAATTCTCTATAACCATTGGCTCTGATACCAACTCTTCTGTCACACCCCGACCACGTAAAACAACAAACCGTGGCGGAAACGTCGGGGAGTGTTGTAACAGAATTATTGTTTCAAACCATGGATACAAAGAGTTTCGTTTTATTAAATATTAAACATTGTCTTAAAGATAAACAAGCAAGTCAAACATAGTCTATCATTATTATTATGTCACTAAGGTCTCGTACAGATCCTATGTGACTCAAGCATCCTAGCAGTCAACATTAAGCAACATCACCTGAAACATATGTAAAAACAAAGTCAGCAAAGAAATGCTGTCGAGTACATAGTTTTTGTGTGAGTATCAGATTCATGGCTCGTTTGTAGGTTGAAACAATTTGTACAACTTCGTTAATTGATATTAGAAAACCTTGTTTTGTAAAATGTTTGTATTGTAAATGAATAACCAAGTCAAAATAGGTTGGTTATAATTTATAAACCTCGATGCCATGAATCTTAATCCAAAACATTTGTTTATGTAATCCAAATCATAAATCGTTCTCGAAATAAAACTCGTATGGTTTATATCATTTCGAAAACCTCGTTTGTGTGACATCGCTTCCAATTGTTTACCCAAATCGTTTAATTCGTTAATAATCGCTTTAGTCGTTTAAATCATTCTCGTTTTAGATCGTGAAACTACTTTTGGTCGTCTCGTTAATAACATTCAAACCTTTGTGACTTGTCTATTGTTCAAATCGTTTTCTCGTATTAACAAACCACCAAAGGGTAAGTTAACAATCATCAGATTCAGTCGTTACCCACCTAACCCACACATAACCATGGGTGCAGTCTGATAACGGGATTTGTCAGATCCTATGGTAGCATAACCTAATACTGGTCGGCTTGATCAATGCTAATGAATGTCATTCGTTATGTAAATACAACCAACAAGTTCGTTCACATTATCGAAATCGTTATTAGTTTTGTATAAACCATCGTAATCATTTTTGAAACCATCGTTAGAATATCGAAATCGCTTTGATACATATGAATCACCCCAAAACAATCGAAAACAGTAAAAGAGGGGATCTATGTACTCACCTTCGGGTGATTTTTTAATTGTTAACACAATCCCTCAAATTGTTTATCCGCCCTAAATTAATAAGAATGATTTTAATAATCAAAAACCCACACTTTGACATGCAAATACTACTTATGTCATTTCTGTTTTAATATATGAAACTGGATTGTTTTCGGACATTTAAATAAATTAGTTAATTTATTCGAAAAATTCCCAAATTTTTACAGAATGTCTTAAACGATCCAAATATTATTGTGTAAAAATACCGGGGTCTAGTTCATTACCAGTATTTTATAAAAATTCATTTTCCCGACTGCAATCAGGTTTGTTACTTTCTGATCGCAGTCTACGGAATAATTCACTAATAATTAATCGTAAGTCCGATTGACTTAATTCCAGTTGGAGGATCACGGCGACAACAGTGACCATCTACAGTATAAATTTCATGATCTAACCCTACACAGAATTCAAGTTATGACTGAAATCAGGACGCATATTTTCAGCAGCAAAAATGCAGCTCTAGCTGCTGTTACAAAATGACGCTTTAAAAATAATAAACGGAGTCCAAAAATTATGATTCTGGTGTCATTAGAACCGTATTTTATAATAACACATTATAGACTTAAGAAAATCAAGTTTTTGTTAAGTTACGGTCTGGTTACAGCCAGTTAAAGGCGGCTGAATATGCAGATCAACATGCTTTTTGTAGTATAAGTGACATTAAAAAGTACACTTACGACTACCATTCATTCTAATAATGATTTATCTCGTAACATAAGTTATTTACAGCAGATTAGTGTCTGTATTACTCAGATTTATCATGTTTTACACATTTATCTTCTCTTTATCCACCCTTTAACACATTATGTTCAAAGTTTGTTCATGATCTTTAAAGTTTCTTAACTTTTATCATTCTATCATCTATTAACCACCAAAGACAAGAACAAGATGAAGATTTAGAACACTTACTACTAGCACAAGGCTAGGGGAGTTTCAAAGCGTAAAAGTGGTGGATAAAAGAAAACGAGAGCGGTCCTTGAGCTTCCGAGTGCACCGAGCTTACTTGTTCGGTCTCTAGCACCTTTGTATATGTGGAGATGACTTGGAAATGGCTTGAAGGTGGGTGTATGAGGGCTGGTTGTTGGCTGCCGAACACAAGGGAGAGGGATAGAACAAGAGTTGTTTGAAGTTGAGTTGTGATGAGAGAAGTTGGTTACTTAGTGGTTTAAATAAAGATCTTTCATCAAGCCTTTGTCCATTAGGTCTAATGTCACCTTGAGTACATGCATATCCAATAAAAAAATTAAGAAAATCTTGGGGTGTGAAGCCCCATGTAACCGGTTCTCAAAGGGGGGGGGGGGGGTTCTAGTTGGTTTTCAAATGTTTAGTTACTAGCTAGTTAGGTTACATGTGTTTATTTAGTGTTTTATAAGTGTTATATAATATGAAGTGGGTTAGGGTATTCGGGGACCCTAACTAGCTCAGAAAAGTAAGAACAATATGTTTGACAATATTTTTGTGTTCCGGGTAATGTCCGGTTGTTCGGTTAAACACCGTTCTGTTAAAGTGTTTAATTATGGCGAAAAAGGTCTTTTAAATATATTTTTGTAATACAAATTATTCCCGGCACTTAGGAAAGCATACAGGACCATTCTGCCATGTTTTTGCATTTTACTAACATAATAAAATGCTGAACTTTAATTATAAATGCATAATTCTGCATTTATAGTTTGTTTTAGGCACTTCTCGGCACTGTATCTATCACCTAGTGACGCAGTTTTGTCGTAAATAGCTCTTTAGTTAAAATAAACATGTTTTCGCAATACCGAATCCTTCAAAACTTATTTCTAAGTTATGTGAGGGATATTTAGGGTATGTTTGGCTTATGTCACAGTTCCGGAGTGTATGTTGCGTTAAACTGATTGCGTTTAAGCACCAGTTTGCGTATAACCTTCCAGAAAGTGATTTAAAGCTTGAAATCGGAGTCGAATCAAATTGTAAAATCATTAAACACAATTGCACATACAATAACACCAAAACACATATAATAACACCAAAGCACATTGTTTTATTGATAACTGACATTGTTTTACATTATACGATGATTACAGAACACAGTTGTCACAGGTCGGAATATTGAAAGATAATTAATTAAGTTATTAATGCGTAATGTGGTAGGCCTCTCTTTTGAAGGTGACGTTACCTTCGGCTAAGTGGTTTGAGTCAGCAGGGATACAATCCCAAGTAGCCGGATTAAAGTATTAATAGTAGTTTACATATGAGGGGATCAAGCTATTCGCACCCCCGTCATCCAATACCAGTGGGTATTGAAGAAGGTCCTAGTAAGCTTGACCCAGGTCCTTGCAGGATCTATACACTGAACAAGGCAAGAACCTTACCAAACCATTCCCTTAACCCCCGACCAGGTAGCCAACATATCTCTATATAGACCGTAGAGATATGCATGGTGTAAATCTTTTATTTTATATAGACAGTAAAATAACGCCAAGACACCACGGACAAATGATAAGGAAGTTTCACCTTCAACATAAGAAACTAGTTATTAAAGTCATTAATACAAAACCAAATAAAAAGTGCTAAAAGATTAAAAATCAAAAGTATTACACTAAATGTTCGTCTTCACCAAGTGATGTAAGAGACTTAGGTAAACATGGCCTTTGATTGTCAAGAACTCTTACGATCAATCTTGGATCCCGAGACTACTACACACACTCTATGATGGATGATGGATGATGGTGGTGGATGTGGGTGTTGTGATGGTGGTGGAGTATGGGTGAAGTGGGAGAGAGGTGGTTTGCCAAGGGATGCTTTTGAAGTGAACCAAGCACCTCTATTTATAGTCTGCACAGAAGCCAGGACACGGCCCCGTGTCCGCTGGACACGACCCCTTGTTCATCCTCTTTCTTTTTCTTCATTAATTACAATTTGTCTGCATTAGCTCCACACGCCCCCGTGTCCACTGGGCACGGCTCCGTGTCCAGAAGCATATATGTACTATCAAGATTTGCAAGATTCTGTGAATCTTAGCGTTGACCACGGCCCCGTGTTGAGCTGGGCATGCCCCCGTGCTGGGAATAGGAGCTTCTACAACTTTGTCTTTTCTGAAGACACCTGACCACGCCCCCGTGTCCGCTGGGCACGGGGCCGTGTTGAGCTTGGCACGCCCCGTGTTGAGCTGGGCACCCCCCGTGTTGAGCTGGGCACAGCCCCATGCTCAGTTTTCTTCTTGTTTTTGCTTTGGGAGATGCTGTCGAGGGGTTGGGCATGCCACGTTTATTCCTTTTCTTTGTATTTATGTTAGTTTTTGCTGCATATTTGTTCCTTTTGTTCATTTAAGCTCATTTGGTCCTGAAAATACAAAAGGAAGACAAAAGCACACTTTTTCTAACATTAGTACTAAAAAAGGGTTAGTTTTATGCCTCATTTGATGTAATTTATATGTTGCATTTTACACACATCAGAACCCATCATCAAATCCGACCAAAACCCATTCTGACTTAAACCTCATCGACACTTAAACCCGAAACCACTACCGACCCGAAAAAATAACCCTTTTTTCGATTCGTTATGACACAAACCCGTAATGACCCAACCTCTTTGGACCCATAGCAAACTCTGATCGGGACCCAATCTGAACCGAACCCATCCCGACCCGAACACGTCTATATTTAGAAATATACATTGTATAACCAGTTAACCACTAAAAATTTGCGTAAAAAACGCTTACCTTTGCCCAGAGCGTTGCAACTAACAAATATTACCTTTGACGTTAGAAGTAAACTGCGTCACAATCATGAAACTCCATATAATTATTTCAATAACTAAATCAATATACGCAAATAAACTTATTTATTGTTCAAGAGAACTACAACTATGTATGAATCAGATTGTCAATTTAGCCTAAAACGCCTGAAAAGTTCATCAACGAATAAAAGCTAGCGAAACTAATTTCATTTACTTATCATCACTAAAATTATACCCTTATACAATTAGCAACTTAGGGTATGTCCAATTTGTTTAAAAGTCACACCCTTTAGTTCATTTTTGAAGGGGTAAGGTCCCAAAAACCTCATAATAAGTATTTAGGACCATACCACAACCCTGCTTTTAACCTTTTAACCTTGTGCGACCGCGCACTGGCCTTACAAAAGGAAGAAGTAATCAGCAATCTATAGTCGCGCGCCCAAAGGAAAACATAAATCCTTGCGCCTTCCCCATTAGCAAAGGATAAAAATCCTGAGATCAATACTTCCGCCTAAATATCCAGACCTGGATATTTACTCAGACTTAGGATTTATTCATTCGGTGGTCTCCACATAATAAGGTGCCACACCAGATTACAGCAGTAATCTTCTAGAAGGAATATAATCGTGCACCACCCAGACGGTTATAACCGTCTGGACACGTGTCATTACCACAGACGCCCCAGAAATCACAACGAGGGCATGTAATTGGAGAGTAATCTCCACTTGATCACATTACACGTGGCAAACCCCCAGCCCTTGATCTAGACCACGATCTGTGTGCTCTCACGTCGGATCAAAGAACTTAAACGGAAGGAAAGGTAACCGCTTACGGGGTTAGCATCTTCCGTTAACTTTTCACTAACGGGTTTTCCCGCCTAAAACGACTCCCGGCTATAAATATGAGAAAGAACCCAGGTATGAATTCAAGTCACACACACACTTCTCAAATACATTCTCTTCTCCATTACCAATACTTATTCTCACACCGGAGTCGGGTCAAGGAGAGAACCCTCTTCTCCCCTTGGCGAGGCTAACGGTGTTCTTTTTTGCAGAACCATCGGAGAAGAAGATCAGCTGCAACTGAATCAATCGAGAGAGAGCTAACCTTTTTATGCGGATTCAAACCCTAGATAGCTCGGTTCCGACCATTTATCTAGTGTTTCTTCATTGGCGCCCACCGTTTCCTCAGTTTTCTAGTTTCTATCTCGTTTCGATTCAGTTCGTTCCATTTTCTGTTTTGCACACGGCAGAAAATTCGTCATCTCACCGGCAACCTGGTCCTCGACCAAACGTCGGAAACAATTTACCAGTAGAAGGAATCGTAGAGGAGGCCTCGGACGATAATGAAGTTCAATCTAATCGAGCAAATGATCCTGTTATTCCAGGAATGTTACCAGCAAACCCTGCTCAATCAATTTTACCACCAGGAGAAACTCCGATATCATGGTATGTCCGGTCCCAAGGGGCATTAAACGTAGTTTACACACAGTTGTGTGCTCAAACTGCTCCTCTGACTCAATCACGGAGACCAGGATCTAGAGCTCATGCCTCCCAGCGAGAAGAATCAACTTATGATGATACAGAAGTTCATGCCAGATCTACGTCACAACGCGAGTACATTCAGTCAGGCAGTTACCAGAGACAACACCACGGAGAACCACATCCTCGTCGAAGACAATCGGTTCATGATAGGTTGGGTTTCCAACGGGATACCCACACCGATGAATCTGATCCAACATACCGTTTGAGTGTAAACAACAGTGTGTTCAATCGACTACAGCCAAACTATAACAAATGCAGACCTCGGGCGGTTTATAACCCTGAGGCAGAACACAACTATGACTTAGTTTACCGCCCTGCAGAAGCGGCGGAAAACTCGAAGTTCATACTGGAGATAGCTCTGGCTCCATTGGAGAAGGCCAAATTACCATCTAACATAGGGAAATTCAATGGGTTAACTGACCCTGATGATCATCTGAGAGTATTCACCAGCGCAGGGTTGGTTGGGGGTTGGACTCTTCCGCTATGGTGTCATTTGTTTGTACAAACATTAACCGGACCAGCGCGAATCTGGTTTGATAACCTACCAACTGGACAGATCGAGTCGTGGAAAGATCTGCGTGAAAAGTTTTTAACACACTTCAGCCAGCAACGGCTTTCCATTCGTGATACATCCGACGTCATGAACATCTGGCGCCGCGATGATGAAAATCTGGAGGATTTTATCACCAGATACAATAAAGAAGTGTTGGAGATTGGCGGTGTTAACGAACAACTAATCCGTGCTCAGTTCAAGTACGCGGTTAGATGTGATGACATGGTTAAGGTATTATCTGGAACAGAGGGCCTTCCAAAAAGTTGGGAAAAGATAATGGCAGCGGCCAAGGTTTATGCGCAGACCGAGAAAAACCTTACTACAAACAGGCCACCACCACCACACAATAGGCCCGCTGACTTGAGCTTAACCGGTGAAAGGAGGTTCAAAAAATCATGGCGCGAGTCATCAGGAAGTCGTTCCTCTGAAGATGCCCGCACAACAATTAACAAACTCTCTGCACAAAGGGAGAATAAACAAGAAAATAGGGAGAGGCAGTGGACTCCCCTAACAAAGACCCCGGCGGAGGTTCTAAGTACTGAGGACTATCAATTCAAACCTCCGATCCCGATGAAGAGTAAACGTGGTCAAGACCCGGCGCAATACTGCGAATATCATAAAGACAACGGGCATACCACTAACAACTGCATATCTCTGCGCACAGAAATAGAGAAAGCCCTCAAGAATGGAGAACTCACGCATTTACTCCAAAATATGTGCAAAGAGATTAAGCAGATAACCCGGGGAGAAGAAGGCCCAAGCAAACGGGCCAAAACCTAAGTGACGGCTCTATAAGTTTCCCGCAGAAAGACATGACCCATCAAATACGGCGGAACTATCAGAGAGTAAGTTAAGTTCCATATAATTATTAGAAAAACTTTGTAAAGCCTCTGTGCTCTATCCATGAATAAAATTACAAAGTTTCTATTATTTTTGTGTTTACAAAGTGCATGCAATTTCTTTTTAGTAAGCGCAAAAACATTATGGTAGTATAAAACAAGCTCCATGCGCGGTCAGTGATCACGTCACAAATGACCATAAATTCACACATGAGCTTTACACCAACTTCATTCGCCTTACTCAATAAAAGTAATTGTACTCATGCAAAATATTGTAAAGTCATTCAACAAAACAAATAGAAACATGCTATTTTCAGTGTACAGATACGCCCTAAAAAGTTCCAAACACGGCAGTGTTTAAAATACTTGCGCAACAGCGCACCATCAAAACAGGGATTTACATCCCGCATTAAAAATTGTTCAATACAATTTCATACTACTCTAAATCTTCACCCCCATCCGGAAAGATTTCTTTGAGTTGCGCCACGTGATCGTCCGATTGCAGCGCCACATTTATCAGTTCCATGACTGGAAGTTGCAAATTATTAAACTCTGTTTTTATGGAAGCAAGCGCGGCAGCAGTATTTACGCCAAAAGTTGCAGACTTGCTATCATCCCAGTTAACCTTCAACGCACTTTTCACATGCTAGGAACATTCCGCATAACCTTGCGCATACCCATCTCGTCGCCCAGCAACCATTAGATTAGCAACAGTTTTATCCAGCTCTTCAGAGTTTAACACAGATTCAGCAACCTATGAAATCAAGCAGAAATGTGTATCAAAAGAGCGCATATATGATCCCACAACAAAAAAGAGAAAAGAAACTTACACAGGCAATCTCGCGATCTTTTAACCAGGCCATATCAGTCTTTAAAGGTTCAAGCTCGCTTTCCGCTGTAACCCGTGCCGTTTCTGAATTTTCTAGCTTCTCTTCAATCTCAGCCAAACGGCGGGAGGTTTCAGTATTCTCGGAATGTGCAAGCTCCAAATCCTTCTTTAATTGTTCCTGGTCAGAAACCAAAGCAGTAAGTTCCTCTAACTCTCTATCTCTAAGGGCAAGAGTGGCGAAAGCTTGTACCTCCCGTTGCTCACTACGCTCCCTATGAGAACGCGCTTCCGCCAGCGCAGCTTCTACATCAGCTTTCTCCTTCTTCAATTTTTCTATTTCCGCATCTTGATTCTTCAAATTTTCAACCTCAGCCTTGAGGTTATTTATGATATTACGAAGGTTTGCCTTCTCAGCATTATCTTTCTCGCAAATTCTCCTCCAATTTTTGCGTTCCTCAGTTAGGAGAGCAGCTTCAGCTTCAGCCTTTCTTTTCCAACCAGTAATAGACCATTCCTCAGTCTTGCGCTCAGCTTCGAACTTGGCTCGCTCAGTTTCTAATTTAGCCTTCAACTGAGCGACATGTTTTTCATCTTTAGCAAACTTCTTTTGAGATGCCATGAAAGATGCCCGCTCTTTATGCATACTATACCACTCACGCACTATACGGTGAGTAGTAGAAACATGAGAAGCAGTTTCTGCAAGATAAGACTAATAGGTCTGTTCATAAGGCTGATTTTCCTGAAACTTAATCTCGCCAGGCGGAAGTATCCCCTGCAACCAATCTTGGCATACACGCCAATCCGAGAAGGTATCGCCTTTCTTCAAATTCCAAACAGGGACATGAGGATCAGCAACATCTTGGCATACACGCCAATCCGAGAAGCATCATATGCAATAAAGTAGAAACAACAAACATTAACAATGATCAGATCGGTAATGAAGTATAACAAACAAATGGGAGGGCTGCTAGGTTTCCAAGAGAATCAGATATTGATGATTAACGATGATAAAAGCAGCAAACCATCACCCATTCACCCTTTCCAATCTTTGCAGAAAAGATAATGGAATTAGGGTTTTTTGTATGTAGAAAGACATAATGGTACATGTAATGAAGATGTGAAATCGGTGTTTGATGTCCATTTTTTTGAAGAAGATGTGTCTGCGGCGCTAGGGTTTTGAGAGGGACGATAGAGAAAAGGAGTTCTGTTAGTGTTGTTGAATGAAAGGAATAAAGGATTTTGGATTTTAGAAGGAATATATAGTCGGGTCAAAATCCGGATCCCGCATAACCCATTAACAAAAAAATGACCCATTCAGTTTCCCGCCAAAACCATATCTAGGAAGCCCTAATATTGTGCCAAGTGTCCCAAATTTTTTTTGTTTATTATATATAATAGATAATAGATTATATATACATTCAAATAGTAACTTAAGACATAATGGTTTGGATAAAAACATAATGGTTTGGATGAAGGGTTACCATTCTACTTTTAAATATATTGCATCATTTACAAAAAGTCACAACTTTTAAATATGTTACACCCTTTCAAAAAGTCACAACCTTTCATAGCACTTTTAAATATGTCGCACCCCTTACATAAAGTCACAACTTTCAAATATATCTTACCCCTTCAAAAAGCCGCAATCATTTAAACTACTTTTAAATTATATATTATACTAACTTTAAATGCCTCGGTATAATTATTTTTTTGTCACTTGGAAATCTTAAGTTGCATTAAACAAAAAGAAAATGTTATGAAATTATTTCCTAAAATGATATTAACATAACAAAGTGAATCAATTTCTTGCAGACCGTTTCCAACGCCTCCCTTTTGGCAAATTCCTTCATACCCCCAACTTTTTCACACCACCAAATCTCTTTCACAACCCTCAAATTCTCTCCATAAATCAATAACAACCCCACATTCGCATCATAGGTTACAATTCAATTTAGGTTCCTTCAATTCAATCTGTTTTGTGTGTATGATTTTTTTGATTTCCTTAGAGAAAACAAACACGTCATCAACGAGAGTGAACACCAGATTAGATCCGGGCACATCGAACTGACAAAGATCGAAAGGTGAACAGTACGCGCAATTCGTGTACGCGAGATCTTTGCATCTGAAGTTTGAACCGACACAGTCTTTATAACCGTAGCCGAAACATGGTGATCTTTCAAAGGAGACCCTATAAATAGTTTTTAACATAAAAACCAACATGTAAATATGCATGATAGTAAACACACAAGTATTCACATAAGCATGCAGGACACACAACTCGCATCTATGTACATGTTCATCAGTTCATACACACATCGCTCACCATCACCACTTCTTGAATGAAGAATGTCAACACTTACAATCCGGAAAGTTTGTGGTGTTCTTTAATCAAGTATATCAACTTTGGAAATTAAACTCATAAATGTTGGACAGGCATCTTCCCAATATCGATGAATCAGATGAACTCAAAATCATAAATAACTGTGATTCCAGGAACCAGCGAGTTTGATGGAGCTTCGGTCCAGATCCGACGTGTTCGGTGCGTTTATTACGACTAAGAAAGGAGTATGTCACAACCCCTGACCCCACCCTGGGAGCGGGAGCCGCGAACCAGTCAGATGGTATCGGCGTTTATCAATTTGGCAGCGAAAATTTTCATCAGGACCGTAGTTAGGAAATAGTTTATCAGAGTTAAAACACCACACTTTTATAAATAATAGATACATGGGAAAAACCCAAGTTTTATTTACATTACATTTATAGGGATAAACTCTAATTATTGAAAACAAAACCTCCTTTTTATTTAGGTAAATTTTATAGCCACTTTTCTAAGCCTTCAGTACTCTCCAGCTGGCTTCTATTTGGCTTTCACATTTTGTTACCTGAAACACGTTTAAAACATTTTTGTCAGTGGGAAATACTGGTGAGTGAATCCCAGTTTAATCAAAACACGTTTTATCTTTTCACAATATTGAGTGCGATTACAATGTTTACATCTACACAATTACTCATTCAGTACTTGCCACTCGACCGAATCTGTGGCTATGGTCATATCACATATTGGCTAACCCATTGTCCAATTGTGAAGATTATCAAGTAATGTATACAAAACCCTATAATACCGGCAGTAATTGAAGAATTACAAAGACTCAATCACTGCTAATTATAATTTAAAACATTTAAGGTTTTGTAAAAGCAGTTTACGAAAAGGAGATTACTCACATTACTATTTTAGGTAATTTCCTGTGGCTTCCTGGCGATAATCTATTATAAAAAAAATGCACACGCGTTAGTATAATAACTCATTTTACATTAGTTATACCCTCCCTTAGACAGAAACTCCAACGACTACGTCGGGCAGAACCCCGACAACCGTTACGGAGCACTAGATCAATCGGGCAGCGTATCTAATACGTATCCGGGGTTAAAATACTTACAACGAGGCAGAGCTTCACTTATTTAGGGGGTATTATATCCGAGAGTTACTTCTACTATTCAGAGAATTGAGAGAGATTTAGAAAATGAACGAATTCAAATGAACGTCGAACTTCTCAATTTATAGGGCTGATCAGGGACATCCTCGCGCCCCGCGAGAGAAACAGGAGAGGCCTTCGCGGCCCGCGAGGCTATAGGGTAGGCCCTAGCCTCGGTTAGTCACCGGTATAGGCTTGCCGGGTGTCACGCCACGTGGCGGGCTGTGGTGCGGCCTGGTGTCAAGGGGTCGCGGCCCGCGACAGACTCTCTTGTTTGTGTCGCGCCCCACGAGCGACAATAGAATTTTTTTTATTTGATTTTTAATAAAATAAAGGTATTTTAGAGCCGTTTTCATATACGGGGTGTATTTAGGAGCGTTTAGTGGTGTTTTAGGAAGGTTGTTATTAAAATATATAATGTACTTGCATTAAGTATAGTAACCCAATTCAACTTTATCCCTACGTCACGAGACAGAACCCCAATGAAGTTAGTCGGGCAGAGCCTTGACATTCGTTACGGGGCCCTACGTCAATCGGACAGGGTATCAGTGATCAGGGGTTAAAACACATAAAACGGGGCAGGGCTTTGGAGTTTTATAGGGGTGAATTACTAAACTAAAAAGATATAGAGTATATAGAGTGACAGAGCGATATGGAGAAAAGATTTTAGCAACACTCTATGAAAGACTTCATACCTATATATATAGTTGAAGTAGGTGTGAAGAACACAAAATGTTTAATTTCGTTAGACACGCAGACTTCAATGTTAAGTAAAATTTATTATTATTTTATTTAATATATATATTATAATTAATTTAACTGCTTTACTCATTTGATGCTTAGAACTTCTAAAATGTAACGTTTTATTAAATGATGAATATGTCATTAGAACGAGAATATTTTTGTCTACATTTTGAACCAAGTTTCATTAAAAACGGAGTAGGTTCAAATATAATGTATTCTTATAGTTAAATTATTAAACGGTTCACAGGTCCGTCTAGTATTTCATATTTCTAACAGTCAATTTACCCATGATCTATCCGTTTAATAACATAAGTTTTTATATTCTTTATCTTATATTTTATAAATAAAATTTTTGGGAATGTTACAGAGTAGAAGCAGAATACGACACCGATCAGTCAATTTCAATCTGGTCTCTATTGATTATTCAACGTTACAGCACCACGAGACCAGTTGGACGGCATGTCCCCTCTGGGAACCAAAAGCTTGTCCAAATGGGAAATCTAAGCCCCTATTTATAGACATATCACACTATGTGTCCATCCGATCGGACTGCCATCCGATCTGATTGCCATCCGATCGGATTGACCTTTGACATTTACAAATCCTGTCCAACAAATCCTATTCTATACAATATTCAACACACCCTCTATCTAGCTATTCGAACAGTGGCAGACGTACAAAATATGCACTAACAAATTCCCCCTCGGATGTCACTGTCGAATCGTCTTTAAAACTTTGAAAACCTTGAGTCGTGTTTGAATATTCTGTAATCTTCAACTTTTCTGCAACTTCAGTCAGGTATCTTGAAATCTGACTATCCAAATTCCCCCTCGATTGATGATTCGGGTTTGCTTTTAACCGAGTAAAGCACGAATTCCCCCTGGAACAAATCTTCAGGTATTTTGCACAGTTTACGACTCTCCTCTGATTTGCTAAACTTCAACCTTCACGAACAATCACCAACTTGAAACTAATCAATGCAGCATTCTCTATTTCAACTTTAAGAATATCCGAGCTCAGTTTTTTATATGACCTGTAAGCACCACGATCTCGCATTCCGCCTGCTCGATCTAACAATGTACAAAAACTCAACCGGCAAATGATAGAAACTTCAAATTCCCCACTGGTTATTTTCAAATCCGTGATTCCCCCTGAAGATCTGATATCCCATTTACCGTGATCCACGTTAACGCACCGTAAGAATGACAGATCCGTGTAAACGGTATTCTCCACAATCAGCAAATCTTCATCGGAAAACAAATGTTCTCAGGTAATGTAATCCGATCTCTGAAGCATTCGTCCACAATCAGATTCATCTCCTCGGATAATCTAGATCTCAGAAGCTATCATCCACGATCACTCTCAGATCTCCGATGTTTTCGTCCACGATCAGATATCAACACCTCGGATCATCTTGATCTCGGAAGCTTTCACCCACGATCAGATTAAAATTCCCCCTGACAATCTGAAGTCAAAACTACCCGAATACTGATGGTGTCACGAATTTCAAAAATGCCGGAATTTCAACATACGACAGTGAAATTTTTATTCCCCCTCATTTTTGCAAATTCTGACGTCTCTATCACTGAATTCCCCCTCAAACTGAATTCAGTTTTCAATTCTCTTCTCCGAAAAACCTGACCAAACTAGAATATCACAATATTCGCCACAATTGTCAGTTTTTCGTCTTTGCGGATTTTACGTTTTGGCCCATAAATAGTCAGATAACCTGAATAATAAACAATCTGCACCATTATCTAGACTACCCCACTATTTTCCACAATCTGTGATCGCATCATCAAAACTGTTCACTGAAGCCCTCGACGGTGTCCCCGAACAACCCAGCATGGTCGTTAAAAACCCGAAAAAATTGTCAATCACCAAATTTTTTCTGGAGACTCTCCTCGTCGTTGCGATCAAAAAATGCCTTTTTTTAGTCATTTGATCATCTGGTCGAATGGCATGTGACGGATTGTCATCCGATCGAACAGCAAAATGAGCAAACATGTGTTTGTGGATCGGATTGCCCTTCGAGTGAAAAACAACTGATCTTACAAACACCCCATAGTGACATGCATCGGATGGTCATCCGATCGGATTGCCATCCGATTGGATATGTTCTAACAGCTTAAGAACACTCCAAATCACGTTTTTTCGATCCAGAATCTTTATTATTGTGAATTTGATGATGAAACTTCACAGGATTGTTCGCGAGTCAATTCCGCACAGATTGATGTGTTCAATTCCAAAATCCATCCGTGAATCGACCTTTATTTTGATGATTTTCTCTGTTTAATGTCAAAACTCCCGTTTTAACCCAAAATTGATGAGCTTTGGGTGATTTAACCGACTGTTAGATCGATTAAATCGGTACCGTAGCTCTGATACCAATTGTGATTCCAGGAACTGGCGAGTTTGACGAAGCTTCGGTCCAGATCCGACGTGTTCGGTGCGTTTATTACGACTATGAAAGGAGTAGAAGCAGAATACGACACCGATCTGTCAATTTCAATCTGGTCTCTATTGATTATTCAACGTTACAGCACCACGAGACCAGTTGGACAGCATGTCCCCTCTGGGAACCAAAAGCTTGTCCAAATGGGAACTCTAAGCCCCTATTTATAGACATCTCACACTACGTGTCCATCCGATCGGATTGCCATCCTCGGATTGCCATCCGATCGGATTGACCTTTGACATTTACAAAACCTGTCCAACTAATCCTATTCTATACAATATTCAACACACGCTCTATCTAGCTATTCGAACAGTGGCAGACGTACAAAATATGCACCAACAATAACAAACAATCAGATTATGAACAAGAACAATAAAAAACTTTGATATTGCTTCAAACATATACAATACTACCGGAATCGCATGAACCGATGCGACTGTTGACGAGGCGGTTAGAGTTGCAAACCGTCACGGCGTAATCGTCAAGTGACGTCACGTCGTTTTTGTCTCTTAACTTCCTTTCAATCCAGGTGACCTAGATAACGTACTGGACTCTTTACTAACATGTTAATTATACTTGGGCAATGAATGATTAACCAGCCCATAAACATAAAAATAACCACAATTTCCCTCACATACATACATGACGCACCGTTTGAAAACAATTTATATCATTCACCGCATGCTGACACACCGTTTGGAATGAGTTTATATCATTCTCCGCATGTTCTTTCCGTTCTATCGACTCGCCACCCCTTCTTCTCCGGCAAGTCGTAACCACCTGCCCTTCGTCTCCTGCGATTCCTAACCGCCGCCTCTTCATTCGACTCCGGCGATACGTATTGGTTTTGTTTGTGAAACGTTGCCATTCTCATCGAATTCTATTCCGCAACTCAGCGACAACCACTCCGTGTGATACGACATTTACTCCTCGGCGTGATCACAAATTTGGTTGAAATGAATTAATATGTTCGTATGTCATTCAAAGTTAAACATGTTGTAGGGATTGATCAGATGGTTTAGAATTTGTCAAAAAAATCAAATATACAAAAGTATGAATCCATCTGATACAAAGGAATGAAGAAGAAGGCAAGAAATTAAATACAAAGGAATGATGTGAAAGATTGTGGATGACGGTCAGCGAGGCTTAAATGCTTTTGTGAGGTTGAAGATGAAGAAGGGGGAGGGGGCAGACCCTCCGAACTTTTCGCTCAGCAGTGTCCGGTATGTAGTTTTCGTATAGAATTTTTTAGGTATATACGTTTCCGATCCCCCAGTTTTATAATTTTTTTTAGGTATATACGTTTTCGACCCCACGGTCGGAAATCTCAAGCTTCGCCACTAGATGAAGATGAAGATGTTTGGCGTTTAAATGATTAATATAGTTGAAGATATATCATAAATATGTTGATAGTCTTATTTTATATTAATTAATAGATTAGTATATAATATACACATTTAAGGGTATTATATGGAAAGATGTAACGGGTTTAAAGAGATCTTGAATGAGGAATGAAAGTTACTTTCTGTATTATTGGTGTTTCTAACAAATTAAACGATTAAATCTGCATGTTTTCTTATTTGTAGCATTTCTTCACTTAATCACTTCATTTTAGAAACAATGATGTTCTTAGCTACACGCATACAATCCTAATATATTTTCCAATTTACAAGATTCTTTATATCACGTTTGGGATAATGAGGTACTTGGCCACACATATTTCTGCAAACCCTTTACCATCCATGTTACCATTCCTTTTAATGTTTTTTCTTCTAAATAAAGATTAATTATTTAGTCATCTGCCAAAAGTTCATATTTGGACATTCATTTTTTTTTTATTTGTGAGGCTTTGTTTTAAGCATTTTGGTAGATATATATCAAAAAATAATATCAAAGTTTAGACTTTAGAATGTCAATAGTATGTGTAATTTTAGAATGTTAATAATATTATGTGAATTATATTTTGATTTGATTTATTAAGGTTAAAATGTTATTAAATTGGCTTTACAAACCTACATAATAATCAACACCCTGCTGCAACGCGCGGGTAGCATTAACTCGTTGAATACAAAAAGTAATTAACAAATATAACTCACTGGTTTTGGAGCAAGTAGGGTGATCCTAGAGAGATGTAGCTTCGATGTCATCATCTAGATGTAAGCTCTTCAAGGCTTTGAGGGAAAACGACATAACATACATTAACAACTAACAACTGATATAAAAAATTATAAGTGCCAGCTAAACCATTTGTTTACACTTAAAACGTAATCAATTTAGCAGCACCCATTCATTAATTACAATTATAATTTCAAATCAATAGCAATAAAGTTAAGCTCAAACAAAATGCACGTAAACACTAACCTACTCTTGTCGATCTTCTCCATGAGCACCAACTAAGAAATTTTGTGTGGCAGATGTCGAATCACAACCTCTGTTCAACCTAGTGAGCCCTGCAATCGTATTATAACTTATTTTTTCACAAATAGAAAGAAAAAAACCCTAAATAACTATTCAACATGAGTATGCAAACAGACTTCTTAGCCCATGGCATCGTCGCCCCTTTCATGAAACCCCAGGTTTGCCAGAGACATGGTTGTCCTTTCGAGTGAAATGGTTTTACAAATATACTTTGATATAAATTAACAACATAGGCTACCAACAAAGGGGAACAACCTTGAGAAATCATACCTTATACCAACTCCATACTGCCGCCACACAACTGCTCAAAAGCCTAGCCATCCATCTACCAACACTTTGAAAAGAAATACTGTTGTCGTGAGGTTAACAACTCCTAAATGACAATTAACTAGTATAAAAAGAAGCAACCAACATCAGTCATCACTGAGCAACTAAAAACAGCCGCTATTAGCTGCTCTTGTGAGGTTGTTTGCAGCACAAACATATCACTTTCCCACCCTTTTAACCCGTAATCTTGAAAACAAATATTTCCAAGGTTCACCTTATCAAACCGCTCAAAAATTTTGTCCTTCGCTGAACTTTTTGTCCTTAATTTGTCCAACAATCACCTGCCCATTTGAAAAAAGAAAACTCAAAGTTCACTTGACCCGTTTGAGATAAAACACAACACAAAGTTTATTTGATCCGTCTTGGATAAAACACAACCCAAAATTTTGACTTGCTTTTTTTCTTTGCCAAAACCAAAAAAAATGCATAAATTACTTTGTGACAAATAAAAGATACTTGACCCGTTCGAATTGAACTTTAAACTAAACAAATCCAATTAACAAAAGAACTAATCACAGTTAGACACATGATTTTTCTTGATTTTTGAGAGCACGAATAGCCTCAACCTCACATATCAGTCATTATTCGGGTCATTTTCAAGAAAGCATATAGATTGGTGGCCAAGAATGCATTTATTAATCTGATCATTATGATGCAACATATGTAGCATGATCACTAAGATACTGCAGGGGAGGAAAAATAATTACAGTCGGATAAAAAAATAGAAAAAGGTAAAAGTCAAGTGTGATGAGGTAAATGTGTAACCTGTTTGGCAACAACAGTATCTTGGGGATCGTTTGGTTCCGGGGTTAATAACAAAGCTTGTAAGGAAATCAGAGCAGTTTTCAGGTTTAGAGCTGGACTCCAGTTGTTCTTTAGGATATCAAGACATATAGCTCCAGTTTAGCTACTGATATTTGGATGCCTTGAATTTAAAAAAGGTTTACGTCTTAGAAAGTAAATTTCGAGTGATAATGTAATAAAACTTCTTTTTCATTTTATTCCCAAATGGGGTTTATAATTTTATATTTAATAATTCTTACCAAATTTTGTAGTGAACTTCATTTTAGGAGGCACAAAGGGATACCCATCTGCAAAACATCAGAAAAAAAAAAGAATATCTCAAGACCTAAACTAAACATAACAGTATAGATTATAGAGGATGAGTTAAAGCGGTTTTGCAATCAAACGATACTTTCTAACTTTCTGTCTTTCTAAAGCATTACTTGACCTGACTGACTGGCTGACCCTACACTCTTAAAAGAACGACAAAAGTGATCAATCAAAGGAGTAATCACAGCTCCAGGTACTGGCTGTCTCCTTAAACTATCAATGACCACTTAACTGTTAAATAAGAAGCTAAAACTTGCCACAGAAGCTGATATACGAAAATTTGGACTCTTCAAGCAAAACCAAGCATTATCACAGGAAGTAACATATAAATCTCTTCCCTTTAACCAAATATGGGACAACAATGTCTAGTGCTTCACCAATCAAAGTTACCATATAAAAGTTTAACATTCTCATTACCTAATTTCCTCAGTTCAATCCATGATCACTTCGGAACAAAGTATTGTAACTACTGTTTTAACCCAACAGTGGTTTCAAAACACTGTTTTAACCCAACAGTGGTTTCAAACACTGTTTAACCCAACAGTGGTTTCAAAACACTGTTTTAACCCAAAACAGTGGTTTCAAACACTGTTTTAACCCAAAAGTTGTTTCAAAGCTGGCATTTCATATATTAAACCTTGATTATATTATTTTAATCCACTAAAATATTACTGTCAACACAGTCATTAAACAAAACTTGTAATTCGTGTCATATCACCTTCAATCTTGACCTAATTCAACAAACCCAACTCCAAATTCCCAAAATCAGTAACATACATCAAATCTTTATGCCATAAAGCAACAAACTTTATAATCTTTACACCCTTAATTACACAAAACCATAAGAACAATGGTAAAAATCACGACTTTACAACAGATCACCTTCAATCTTAACCTAATTTCACACACCTAACTCCAAATTCCCAAAATCAGTAACATACATCAATTTTTATGCTATAAAGCAATAAACTTTATCATCTTTACACCCGTAATATACACAAAACCAGAACAACAATGATAAAAATCATAATTTTACAATAGATAACATCAAGAACAGAACAACTTGCGGCAAAAACAAAGAATTTATGCATAAAGATTTAGTATATACCTTATCATCCGCCATTTGTGTGTTCAGATTAACCACAGAAACAGTGGCGAAACCCAAATCAACAAAGCAAAGAGGCAAGTCGACGGCCATATTATCATCGAACTATGCACAGAAATGGCGATGAAATCCAAATCAGGAACTAGAAAACCAAATTACGAAACAATTCCTAGACCAATGAAGCGAAATCCAGAAAAAATTTAACCCAATCAGCATTGGAACAATAACATACCTGGTAAACAAACAAAAAACCTCAAACGACAGACGCCATGGAAAAACGAAATTGAGGCATCCAAACATGAAATCTTTGGCATCGGACTTACCTGTGTGAGCGGAATTCGGCCTGAACCCTAGCCAACTTTGCCGGAAAGCCGATTCGCCAATCCTAGACACCAACAACACTGACAACCAGAAGCCATTCGAGAGCGAGAAAGAGAACCATGAAAGAGATCTGTATTTTGAAATCTGATTAGGTTTTTGTCATTTGAATGAAGGGGGGATTTAGAGGCGGGTGTTTGAAATCCATTTGAATTTTGAAATCTTGTTACCTCTATCATGTTTAACTTTTTGTTTGTTGGTTCCGGTCTGAGTCTGAGTGTGTTTAACATACCTGCGGGAAGAGAGAAAGAGAGAGGATGAGAGAAACAGACCTTTTGTCTGTACCCTTTTATCATCTTTTTGTTAATTAGGTTTATAAAAAAACCCAGAAAATGACACCTGGATGTAGATGAAGGCAGAAGTTGCCAAATAGGAAAGAGAGAAAGGGGGGTGCTTGTGGTGTTGACACCTAAGCCCAGACCCCTTTGCTTTATTAGATTAGGAAGATGTGTTCGGTTCGTTATGTTTGGACTCGGCTTTGAACATCGGTACGTAACGACAAAAAGTACTATGTAACATAAAAAAATTGTGTCCGTACGCCGGCATTAGCTGACATTATATGTTATATATAGTTGACGAGTAATCATGAATAGTAACTTAATTTTTATGATAGTACAAAGTCTAATTTTCCTACAAAGTGTAAAAAAGTAATAAAACACCTACGTGAGAGTGACATAAGAAAAGATTGTTTGTGATGTGAATGAGAACGATATAGAAGAACATCTCATGGTAAAAACACCGACATTTTATTATTTATATGGTGTGCAGTACAAAGTTAACGTCTTGCATTTGTATGTTTTTAGATAAGGTTTAAAAGAGAGAAGGAAGAGAAGGAAACCAAGAAAAGATACAAAGCAGAGGCTCATCTATACACTATTATAAAGGTTGTTAATACTTTGTATCTACAGTAGTGAATTTGTTGTTTCGATTGTCTTCAGACTGTGAATTCATCCATCGGTGAACAAGAACTTTAACAAATCTCAAAGAGTAAGTTTTTAATTGTTTACGGGACACTGTTTTGAGCATGATTATTCTAATGGTTATTATCATTTTGTCACACCTGTTTTTAAATGCAGGCAAACTGGGAACATGTACAAGAATGTTAAGAAGAAGATCGAAAGGGGTGTTGCATTTTCAACATGTTTGTCGGTGAACAACACAGTCTGTCATTTCTCCCCCTTGCTAGCGATGAAACAGTATTGGAGGAAGGTGACATTTTGAAAATGTAAGTGTTATCATGGCCTGAACTATCAAAGTTTTGTGCTAAATATATAATGATTGGTTTGGGTGGTTTCAGTGATATGGGGTGTCATATTGATGGTTTCATTGTCGTGGTGGGTCACACACACATGCTTCAGCAAGGACCCGTAATGGGTTGGGCAACTGATGTCATTGTTGCTGCAAATACTACAGCTGAGGTTGCTTTAAGACTTGTGAAGCCATGAAAGAAGGTAATTTAGCTTAGCAGTTCTTATTTAGCTATATGTTACGTATTTTGAGATGATTTTTAGATGTTCTGCATAGTCTTTTTTTTATCATGAAAGTGAGTCTTAATTTGTGGTATCTACAGAATAAACTGCTAATGGGTAAAAACAACATGAAAAATTTCCAGTTTTTGTTTTTTGGTTTTGTTTTGCTGTTTTCAAGCCGTATATATTCAGCAAAGAATTCGAGAAGTATTTGATTTATCAAGCCGTGATTTTGACTTTCTCTTTCTTTTTTTTTCTCTTTCATAAAAGTGGACTGCATTTTTTATTTTTTCTTAAGAGGCAACTTTGCCGAGGTGATCATTCGTATATTGGTTTCCTCTTTTTCCCTGTTTCCTACAGTGAGCCTGGCTTATCTTAGGTTTTATGTGTGCATCTAATCTGTTAGTTGACCGTAAGCCTTTTGAGACTATAGTTTTTTTTTATAACTTGTATATACATGTTGCGATATACATGTTATTTATGTTTTAGAGTTTTTTGTTTAGGCCCTTTTATGAGGTGATTTTTTGACATTTATTTACTCTAATGTTGCTATGGAGTGTGCTGTTGCGTTGCTTTGCCTTTTGTCGAATGAGAACGATGACAGCAAGTACGTTCAAATTCTTGAAACCGGATCTGCAAAAGCAAAAGAAGATTCTGCAACAATTCTTGGTAATCTTTGTAATCACAGTAAAGATATACGAGAATGTGTTGAGAGTACTGCTGTTGTTCCTGCTTTGTTGTGGCTATTACGGAAGCTCAAAAGGGAAGGAGATTGCTTCAAAGATGTAAAACCACTTGATTCACAACTCAGATACAACGACTGTAAGTCAACTTAACGCATTGCTCACCAGTGAACTTCCGAAATCAAAGGTTTATGTTTTAGATGCTTTGAAAAGTCTGCTTTCCGCGGTCCCACTTACCGATTTATTACGTGAAGGTAGTGCTTCAAATGACGCAACCAAGATGATGATCAAGATTCTAAGCTCTACAAAAGAAGAGACTCGTGCCAAGTCAGCGTCGGCTCTTGCTGGCATGTTTAATGCTCGAACGGACTTGAGTGAAAGCAGCATTGCCGTTAAGACGCTTTGCGTTGTGATGAAGCTCTTAAATTTTGAATCTGAGTACATATTGACCGACTTCTCGACTACTCGACTAACGTCAAACAGATTCCGCCTTAACTGACTATGTGAATCGCAATGGAACAGTTCTTGCACTTGTATCGTTCATCAAATCCACTGAACGTGGATCTGCTTCGATGTCAGAGGCACTAAACGCACTCGCGATTTTGTCAAGACTGAAAGGTTCATCTGGCACATCAAACCCGCATGGACTGTGCTCGCTGAATATAAAGATAGCATAAGCTTGATCGTTTCATGCATTGCTGGCGCGACTCCTCTATTTCAAGATAAGGCGATAGAAATTTTATCAAGGCTTTGTCATGCACAATGTGTAGTTCCAGGAAACGCGATCACAAACAGTTCTGGTTGCATTTCATCTATATTATCTGATACGAACCAGTGTTCTCTCAATAATACATCACACAGAAAACAACGATAATAATTCATACTGTCCCACGAAGTACTTGGGTGTGTTGTGAGTATTGTCATAAATGGAGAAGCATATTAGATGTAGTTGCAGATTCCATCGAGTCAACAGAACGCTGATGGTAATTTATAAGTTTATACATTTTACTTAGTTTAAATTTATTAGTTTTAATCAGACATTATTAATAGTGAGTTTGTTATGTGTTGAATTTGTAGGAAGATCGGTTGCTGTTTGTTCAGTTTTGTGCGAATGATCCGGAGACGTTGCTATAAGCAGCGTGTAGAGTGGAGGCGTGTTGTGATTACGTTGACATTAATTTGGGGTAACTTGCAAGTTTTCTATGTTTTTATATTATGTGTATAATCAGTTTGGTTAGGTTAAATTGGTTTGAAACTACTGTTGGGTTAAAACTGTGGTTTGAAACAGTGTTTTGTGGAGAAAACAGTGGTTGAAACCACTGTTGGATTAAAACAGTATTTTGTGGAGAAAACAGATGTTTGAAACCATTGTTGGGTTAAAATAGTGTTTTGTGGAGAAAACGGTGGTTGAAACCACTGTTGGGTTAAAAATGTGGAACCCAACAGTGGTTTCAACCACCGTTTTCTCCACAAAACAACAATGGGTTAAAACAGTGTTTTCTAAAAAAATGTTCACACCCTAGAATACTTTTATATCTATCTTCTACACTTCTATCAAAGTACATGCTTTGAACCCAATGCATCACAGCCACTTTCATGATCGTACTGTAAGATAGTATGAAGGCAGTAGAGGCTTAACACCAATATTCACATGCATTAATTGCCATGTAGGAAGCTCATGCACATGCGGATGAAAATGGTCTTTTCTTTATGGAGACATCTGCCAAAACTGCTGCTAATGTTAATGACATATTTCATGAAATAGGTATGCATGCCTTTTTATTTGGAAGCCATGTAAACTTGCACCTTTTACTTTATAGTTCTCAATAACAACCCTGATTCTACAAACACCACATTCTCTTAATCATTGCTATAATTAAGTTCAGTTTGTTTGGCCATGCTTAGTATTCCATCCTTTTATCACACACTGGGTGTTTTCGTCTGGTTAAGCCGGTTTTGATGAAACGGGAAACGAAAAATTAAACCGGTTGGTTTGGGTGATCGGCTGAACCGGCCAGTTTTGGCAGTTTAAACTGTTTTTAACTTTTTTTATTTTTAATATTCAAAATCGTTAATTTATATTAGAACATCTAAAATGATATATGGTGGTTCATGAATATAATTGATTGTATCGTCTGAAAGTGAAAAAAAAAATAAATAATAGAAGTTAAAAGCATGTTTTCAAGCTCCAACCCGTCAGCCAAACTGTTCAACCACCTAAACCGAACTGTATAGTTTTCAAACCGGCCGATTCGCTTCTGTTTGGGTGGTCCGGTCATTTCAACGATTGATGAACGCCCATAATGGTTACTTTTGTATTGGTTTTATCATATTATCTGATATGAGACAGTTGTACTGTTTGAAACAGCAAAGAGACTCCCTCAAGCTCAACCTACTCAGAACCCAGCCGATATGGTTCTCGTGGACAGACCTGCTGACGTACCTTGTGCTGGATCATCCTAATTTGATGTAATAGACGATGTTATATTTAGTGTTGTCTCATACAACTGATAGTCTTATGTAAGTCATGTATTAACTTATAATCTAAGTATATAGTTGTCTATTATAAATAACAAATTTTGGTACCATCTTATTTTGTATCTACTGTCAATACATATGTTCAACCTTAAAAACTATATAATCATTCTTTGACTAATAAAATGTGGTATGCATTATTTTCTAAAAAACCACCCGTGTTTGCACATGGGTCTTACCGCTAGTTATTATAATAGTTTATTATTGTACTCACAGTTTCAAACCTATTTTTATTTTACTCTTATCATTTATTTTTATTAATTCTTTTTTTTCTTGAAACATATTTCTTTTATCAATTAGTTTTATATTTCTTTAATAACTTATATTCGTTCATTTTTTATAAGGACCGTAAACATTGATTTTATTTTTACAATAATATATATCATTGTAATATTTTATTATTTAATATTATAATAGTTTATTATTAGACTAAATTTTCATTTTAGTCCTTGAGGTTTGTCTCAAATTGCCATTTTAGTCCAAATATTTTTTTTCTCCTCTACGTCCCTGAGTTTTCCATTTTTTTGCCATTTTGATCACATTAGCTAACTTCGTCTAAAAACCTAGTTTAACTAGGGGTATTTTTGACATTTTTGACATTTTTGTTATAAACTTTTCAACTTGCCATTTAGTCCAAAACTTATTTTACATTAAAAAAGGAAAAAAATACAAGTTTTGTCCTTTATCTATATACCACTTTTCAGGCGGTGTCCTTCTCAACGAATTTTGATAGGTTTTGCCGTTTATAGGGAATTTTGTTGCAAGTTACGTCCTTTGAGCTTAACCCAGTTAAAATTTTCTGTTAAATCTTATTACACATGGGTAATTTAGTCATTTTACTTATTTAAAGGACAAAACTTGTAATTTATTCTTTAAAAAACATTTGAAAATTTATATATATATATATATATATATGTGTGTGTGTGTATAACAAACAATACAACTTTTAAGATGGAAGAATGGTGCCAAAATTGCCTCTTTTATTCGTCTGGAACAGTTGGGAAAAGATTAGTGACCTAATAACTTATTTTGGGTTGTTTTATAACATTTCCCATAAATGGTGTCCTCCGCGTGTCGCGGAGCCTTTCAAGACACCTCTCGCGTGTCACGAGGGTGTATAAGTTGACCAATTTGACTTTGTTATCCTCCCGTGTCGCGGAGGATATTACTATTGTTGTTGCGTGTCGCCTAAGGTGTTAGGTTGACTTTTTCCTGCTACCAGCCCTGCATTGACCTGTCAAACCCGTTTTTCAGCCTGGTTTCTCTTGTTTACCCTTTTTGCTACCTACTAGACCAAAAACACCAATAGACGATAAGAAGATAACAAATACGAATTAACATATTTAACACGCTAAACATCGACACGAACTAGTATAAAATATAACGTGTTTTGACCCCAACACAGTAATACACTGACTCAAGTAATGCCTTTAAAATTTCATTAACTGTGATTTGTATTAAAATAACACAAATTGTTCAAACATTAATAATCAGGTCGATCTTTCGACAGAGAAAGTCTAATGCTTAAACAAAATAAGAAATCAAAACAAGTTGAATTTTTTTAACTCTTAACCACCAGTTCGATATTCTCATATACGCAGTAGGGATCCAAGATTTAAATGAAACACCAAGTAAATAAAGCAGAAACGTTTAGGCACTAACATCCAGTTCGATACTTTCGTATATGCCGAGGATAACCAACGCTTAAACAAAATAAAGAAATAAAACAAGTTTAAATCTTTGCAAAATGAAATCCACAATCATAGTGACTTTTTCAGTAAGTTGTGAAAATTCACAAACATACCGATTTTTATGCTTTGCAGCATTCAACGATTACCGAGTAGGTACACAGTCACGAAGGACAAAACTAAGTTGTAAGATTAAATATATTATGGTGTAATATTTAATCTAGTATCCATTATAATCATTTACATTATATAGATCAAAATATAAAACAACCTATTAAATAATTAGTTGGTAATTGTTGATGGATCATATTACCCTTATTAACTAACTAGGGTTTCCTCTTGGGTGCATATATAAGGAGATAATTAGAGGGTTAAAGGGCTAGACACTAATCACAATAACATCATCATGAAATCTCCCCCTCTCTCCATAACCGATTACCCTTTTCGGTTCTCTCATCACCATCATTAGATTGCACCCTAAGGAGGAACCAGATCAAGCTGACAAGTATGTCAAACCTTATTGCTGCGTCTCCATCTAGATTCTCTGCTGACCTATCTGCAATCAAAGGTATGTTATTCATGTATTCCATTATGTATAAACAGAATTGATCAACATGTGATATCAGAGCATATGTTGATAAATCAGTTATGTTTCCGTATCAATTAATTCTAGGATTGAAATCTGGAAAACAGAGTTTTGAAAACCTAATAAAAACTAACAGCCGATTTCGAGTCACATGTCCCGAGTCCACTGTTTCGGGAAAAAGAAAGGAAAAGAATGTGTTTTAAATAACTCGAAATCAGAACGGGTAAAATTATGTCCGAAATCTGTTTAAAAGCCTTAAAAAATCAGGTTTTGGGTTCCAGAAATTATGTTTTTATTTTAGGGTTCATCATGTGTTCTTAGGAAAATTCGAAATTCCCTTATGTTTTGGAATATGATTTGGATTATTAAGTTTTTTTTTACTGTTTTGATCTAATTTTATCTATTAAAGTTTTCAAAAAACTGTTAAATTGATAAACAGATTATGATTTTTGAAATATCTTGATAAAATTAGATCAATATTAAAACAGGAAACTCTATCACAATCCCTAAAAAAATTGAATTTTCAACATTGTCTCCATTAACAGCTGTTGATGAGCAGGTTTCGAGACATGGAGAATAAGTTTCGAGATTAGATGGTTTCGACTAAGGTTCTGACTGAGATTCCGACTCGAAATCTCACTAAAATACGAGGACAACTGTGAGATTGCGACTGAGATTTCGACTCGCAATCAGGTTGTTCCTGTCATACCCCAACCGATTGGGGAAACATCGGGGCGCGGCATTAAGCGTTCAGATTGCTCAAGAGTTTCCATAACACTAATAGTTTTCAATATAGATTAATAAATTTCAAAAACTGTCTAAGCATTAAAGTTTCACAACCACATAGTAACTATAACATAACATCGCAAATATTGTTTCAAAAGCTTCTAAATTAACTAAGATGTGTTTCTAAGCAGCATCCTAGCAAGTTTCTTGAATCCTTAGCTAATATCAACCTGCAACATGTATTAAAATACTATCAACAAAAATGTTGGCGAGTATACAAGTTTGAGTACGTAATAGCATAATAGTTTAAAAGACTCATATCCAACATGTAAACACATAAAAGTTTTACCATGCTAGTTTACGCAGTCCAAGTGATAGCCCAAGTTTCCCATGTGTTAAAAGCCCTTCCCAAAGACTAACGGGAAGATAAATGTCTCCTCCTAACAATACCCCAAAGACTAACGGGGAGGTGCATTACCCCTATAGCGCTACCATTGTTAAGGCGGAACTACACACAAGGATTAAACGTTCACATAGCATAAAAGTCTCAAGAATCACAAGTTTCAAGTTTCACGTTCACAGCGGATAGAGTATGTTTCCAATTAAGTTTCAAGTGTCAAGTGTCAAGTTTATAAAATACATGTTGCATCCCAAAAGTGTTTAGAACAAAAAGGGATCGAGTATACTCATAGTGGGTGCTAAGTATCGACACCTACTGATTGGATCGAAGGGAGCGCTGGAATTAGCCTGATCATAGTATAATAGATAAGTGTCGAACAGAATGTCGAATCGTGCGGAAATCAAGTAAAAGAGTCTGACCGGCTTCCTTGTAGGATCGATATACGACCTGAATGAGTCGTTCAGAGTCAAATCTAAGTCAATAAAGAGGCGGAAACACTCTATTAACTGAGAATCGGTGATAGAATGGAGTAGAAACAGAGATTTATACTTAAAACAGGTTTTTCATTGATAATCAACGTCAATACACGGTGAGAAACTGACAGCACTTCGTTACAGACTTCACTAATTTGTACCAAATGAAAAACCAAACTGCCCTATTTATAGGGAAACTGATTTCGCACGAAATGGTATAGTCTATTTCGTACGAAATGACAAACACTTCATTTCGTACGAAATCACTTCACAATCTTCATTTCGTGCGAAATGAATACAAAACATATAAAGTTAAACTTTTACACATTGCACCCCTATTACAAGCTATTAGACATGATCAAGACTGTTGACGTAGGCGATAGACATCGTGCACCAACAAACTCCCCCTTGGATATTGCCGGAGTCTTCAGTCGGGTTGTCTTCAGCACTTTCTTCACAGGGACTTAAACTTTTCCTCCCTTGGCTTAGGCTTTCTCAGTAACAGCTTCCTAAGCTTCTCATTCTCTTCGACCACTCGCTTTTCCTCTGCAGCTTGTCTTTGTGCAAAGGTTTCTCGAAGGTATCTATCCTTTTCTTCACGTTCCTTTCTCGCTTTCTCAGCTTTCAGAGCCTCTTTCTTTTCAATCTTTCTCCACTGAGTCGACCATGCATTTTCTGAATTAATTCCTTTCTGAAAGCAGATAGTTACAACTTTCTGAAACTGCATTGCCTGATCTTTGTCTTCAGCTCTGTAACCGATCTTGTTTACGAACAAACACTCTATATCCTTCGCAGAGCAGTTTACTATCCACAGAGGATCATACAAGTGAATGTATCTAACTTCATTCTCCACCTTGTATGTAATCACAGCTTTAGTCGATATGCAACTGTATACCCAACACAAAAATCCTTTATGGAAATCTTGCTCCATCTTCGGGAGTGGAATATTCTTCAACACTTTGGGTTTCTTGATTTGCAAGATAGTCTCTTCAATGCCAGTCACTGGATCAACCCTCTTCACTTTCTTCGGTTGATGTGGCTTCCAGTGTTTGAAATCTTTGAAAGCTTCAAATTTCATCAGACCCCATGTTGGCATATCACGTTCTCTGACAGGATAATTCAACATTCTGACTTTTGGAAGTTCTTCAACGTCCCACCATGGCAAAGACATGATATCCTGAATGTACTCAAAATACTGCACGCCAAATTCTCTACGGATAGCATATGCATTAACCTGTGGTAAGTAACCCCAGCTAATGATATCACCAAGCGAAACACCTCTATCTCTTTGATAGTATTTCAACGGTCTTTTGAATTTTCTCTCCATGTCTTTTCTAAACCATTTCTTTCTTTTCTCGCTACGATCATTTTTCGATACATCATCAAAACTTTTATTCTTCAAACATTCTTCAACTTTCCTTCTTAATTCATCTATGTTTGCTTGAGTGAAGAACTCTACAAGCGTAGTAAAGTCAGACGTATCAACATTCACATTCTCATCATCGCTCCAATCTTCAACTTCAACCCTGTCGTAATTATCAGCTTCATCAACATATTTATACTGATAATCGGGCTGCTGATTGATGTCGAACTGATTGAGTTCCTCTTCAAAATCAAACTTGAAGACATTCTCATCAATATGTGTCATTTTGATGATTTCATCCAAAGTGTAAGTGTGCCTGATTTCACCTTCTTCTACCTCAGGTTCAAGGCGAAGAATTAACCTTTCACTTTCATCAACATTTTTATCATCAACATTCTCCCCCTCACCTTCAGCACTTTCTGGTTCTTCATTAGCATCATCACAAAGATAATCATCAACATTCCCTTCAGTTGACGCTTCAGTAACCTTGATACCAGACGTACCCTGATCATTATCATCATTCCCATCGTCATCATCATGACTACTTGCAGAAAACACATCATCTGCATCATCTATCAAAGTATCATCGTCATCTTCGTCATCTTCCTCATCTTCTTCCTCATCATCATTGACATCATCAATTTCAACATCAACATCAAATACACCAGAAACTGACGAAATTGGCAAACAGATGACACTGGTTCTTCTGTTGGCATAGAAACAATCATTTCCCTTTCTGTAACTTCAACAACTTTCTCACCTTCAAGCCCTTTACCTTTGTCTTTCATTTGAGCTTCTAAATCAGCTTTACGTTTCGCTCTGACTTCTTCAAGCTGAATCTCCTCAAATCTTTGTTCAACAGGCTTACCAAGCAAATCTTCTATCACTTTCTTTAACATGTAATCTTCATGTTCTCTTCGAGCATTGTTTGCTTCCAACTCTTTGTTTTTCAGCTCAAAATACTTGTTCTGTTCATCTCTGCGAGTCTTTTCTTCTTCCAACTCAGCAATTCGAACTTTAAGAATATCAACATCAGCTTGATCTGCTTCAACTCTGTTCTTTAAAGATGAATTTTCAGCTTCAACGGTCTTGACACGTTTTTCAAGCTTCTTCTCACGATCTACTAACTTTTTATTTTCAACTAACACCTCATCCACTTTTTGTTGCAGTTTTTTTACAACATCATCAGTAACAAAATTAAAATCTCCAATGTCTTCAAGAGGAATATTTGGAATGTTCGGAAAATCTTTGAATCTAGAAGATCCAGGAGTAGTTTGACTTTGTGGTTGTGAAGATGGTGGTGTTTGGAAAATGTGTTGTGAAGTAATTTGAATTTGTTGTGGTGGTGATTGTGGTGGTTGTTGTGGTGGTGATTGTGGTGGTTGTTGTGGTGATGATTGATGTGGTGGTGATTGATGTGGTGGTGATTGATGTGGTTCAGATTGTGGTTCTTGTACAGGTTTTGGTTTCAGTTTGATGTTTAACTTTCGTACTTTTGGAGATACAACACGTTTTCTTGTAGTTGCTTTCTTACGACCTCCTGATGGTGGTGTTTCAATTTGAACATTCTCTGGAGATGGAATGTACAGATCATCATCCTTTTCCTCTCTCCTTTTTCTCTTTAACTGTTTTTATTTTTCTATATCAGCCTTGATTCTTTTCAAACGTTCAGTTTCATCCTTTGATTCAGAACTAGAAGAACTTTTCTCTTCATCGTCACCCACTTTTTCACCAGCTACTGTCTCAGTTTCCACAGTATCTTCAAGAGTTTTTAATAACTGTTTTGTTTCAAATGTCAAATGTTCTTCATCTAAGTTGACATCTGCTTCTGGTTCATCTTCATCTGGTTCATCGACCAGTAATGTCTCAACAACTTTTCTTTGACGCTTCTTCTTTGGTTGTGATGATGAACCTTCTTCAGCTTGTACCTTAGGAGTTCTCTTTCCTCCTCTTGTCTTCTTTTCTTTTGCATCTTTCAAGAACCACTCACTTCTTGTGTTTTCGAATTTTGCTAACTTTTTCAATTCATCTGCAGCACTACTTTCCTTCATTTCTTTATCATTCCTCCACTTGAGATGATCAACTGGATCTGGATCAACGTAATTCTTATCTTTGATAAATCCGAAGAATTCTGCTTTTGTCGTCGGTTCAGGATGATTTTTGTGATATCTGGCCAATACTTTCAGTGTTTCATTATCCATGTGGAACAATGCCAACAAATCATTTTTTTCATCTTTCTCTAGATTTGGATAGGCATGATCAAGTATCATCTGTACAAATCTTGGATAAATCCAAGTTTTGCTGCCAGAAGTAATCTTCTCCTTCATGTAATGAAAAATAATTCTCGAAAAATTATACTTCTTGTTCAATACAAGTGCAGTCACCATGTTCATCTGATAATCTCGCATTACATCATAACCACCTTTCCTGTGACTCAGTGCATGAAGGATTCAATGAATGAAAAACTTGTAAGGCTTTGAAAAACAAGCTTTCAAGTAGTTTGCATTGTTCAGTGGTCCACTATATCCCATCCTTAGCATACATCCCTTCACCATTCTTTCTGGAAATTTTGTCGGAGAATTTTCATCATCCGGAAAGTTCAACACTTCTCGAACAAGTTGTTCTGTAATGACGATCGGTTTATCTTTACCATCCAAACTCACAATCGAAGTTATTGTTTTGCTTTCTTCGTCATACTTTGCATTCTTCCAGAAACGCTCAATGTGAGACTGAAAAACCAGATGATGATTTGTCAAGGCCTTCTGGATCGGTAATCTTTTCATGAATTCCAGAATGTCTTTGAATGCAGCCATCTTTGACAACTTTTCATCATACAGACAACAAATGTTGTGTAATGGATCAAACTGCACATCCGAAGCCCGAAAGATACAACAGAAATTCAAGTTAAACAATTTGACAATTTTTTCAAAAACAAACCCTAATTCACACGAAATGTTTCTCAAATGAAATGAACATTTCATGCCGTATGATACTTCAAACGAAATGGTTTGTTCAAGCGAAAAGATTTTTCAAACGGAATGGACTGTTTTCAAACGAAAAAACTTCAAACGGAATGACTGGTTTCAAACGAAATAATTGTTTGAAGAGAAATGACTGTTTCGTACGAAATCAGTTGTCATTTCCTTTGAAATCTGTTTAAGAACAGTGAATTTACATATGACCAAAACACGAATTGATGATGAAATTGATCTCCTGGGTTTGATCTACAATGAATTCCGAGTACAGGGGTGTGTTTATTATACATTTTCGACCACACAAACAACCTAGATCTAAGTCCAAAGATCTGTACATCGGAGTTCACACGATTCAAAACTTTCTGGTTCAAATTTAAGTCCTAAAACAGATCTACAACATGTTACAAACACAGAGATGTAATTTTTGTTCATAATCAACCATTATTAAACCCTAGATCTAAGATTCAAGTTACTGTTCATCGAAGTTCAACAGATCTGGGCAAAAATAATCACAAATCTCACCTTTCCCATGATCTAAGTTGTGTTAACCAACTTAAAT
This sequence comes from Helianthus tuberosus, assembly GCA_030545235.1. NCBI lineage: Eukaryota > Viridiplantae > Streptophyta > Magnoliopsida > Asterales > Asteraceae > Helianthus > Helianthus tuberosus. The sequence goes on along the minus strand of CM060412.1, from coordinate 142,221,193 downwards.
ATGGATTACGAGCAACAAACAGGCAAGAATTCGGCTAGAAATCGAAGAAAACTGTGTTTCGTTTGAAATCGCCTGAGACAAGACTTTGAAGCGAAATGACAATAATGCACTGTTCAAGCGAAATGCCGTCCCTATTTATAGACGAGCTCATTTTGTACGAAATGAGCTATGAAGCAGTTTCAAGCGAAATGGTCAGTTGACATGAAATGGCTATTTCGTGCGAAATAGTTATTTCGTTTGAAATTACAATTTTTCAAAAATTTTCAAATTTTTAACTTTTTGAATTTTTACCATCACACCCAGTTAACCAAGTCCAAGTTAATGACTTTGGTCAACTGTTTAGCCTGCCAAGTCCAAGTTAATGACCCTGGCTGACCAAATTATGAAGTTGCTGACTTTTTGAAACAGATTTTAAGTTCAAATTAATGAACTTTGAACATTTTAAGCAATTACCAACATTTTTTTCACAAACTTTTGCTTACCCAAACCTCATGATCCAACTTGTTTAGCACATTAAGACTTTGGTCATCAGATCCCCAACGTCCGTTGTCGAAAATAAGATGAAAAACAAATCTTTTTGGATTTAAAGAAATTGGAAAGAATGAAATGCAGTAAATGAAGATTATATACAAACATATATACAGACAACTTTTTGGTGAGCGTGTTAGGAGATCATATCAGCTCCCAACAAGCTACAAGCATCGTTAAGCTTTGATTTCCTACTAAGCATTAAACAATTCACAGTGATTGCCGATATACTGATCCACTTTAAATTTTTCACACAAAATTCAATTTGTTCAGGATACGAATTTAGTGTTTTAAGGCTTAAACTTATTCATGTGTCCCACCTCTTGAATATACTCCTGTATCCAGATCCCAATATTCAGTCTTACAGGTGAGTATACCTAGATGATATCTGTAAGGGGTGAATTGTGAAACCTTGAGAGCTCATATTTTTGTTGGGTTGAAGGCTTGACTTTTGGTAGGTCCCCACTTAGGGATCTTCTTTACAAGAGCACATGATTTAATCTTTTCGATATTTTATCATTTTTTATGTTGATGGGAGGCTTTTATTTCAAGCAGCGAAAAGTATTATACGAGGACTAGGCCATTGCTTCCGCGTTATCAGAAATCCCGGTATAATACCCCAGACATCACTAAGCATAAACACCTAGTATCTCAGAAAGAGGGATATTTCAAACAAGATTTCGGGGGTTACCCATATATCCAAGTAGTGTTCCCCACGAAAAAGCAAGTAATATTTAGGTTTATGTCCCGAACAAACTTACTAAATGTGTAAAAACCTATCGACATATCATCTGCAAGACTGCTTAACACATTTAAACTTTACAATTCTTTAGCGTACTGCAACTGTCTAGCTGATGTACTATCATTTCCCCTTTTTACACAAACTCATTTTTCTTTTTTCAATGTTTTTGGATTTTTAAAATTTTATCATGTTTTTGTATTTTCTAAAAATTTTCTCCCCCTAAAATCAAAAACATATTTTTTTGTTTTTGGTTTTATCAAAAAACAGAAAATAAACTGTACAGAAACTTGTCAACAAGACGTAGATCACTTTTGATCGCCGTCCTCCTCGGCTTCACACTCAACGACCCTCCCAGAAAAGAAATTTTTCAACCCGTTTAATTTCAAAAGATAGTTAAATCTCTTTTTATTAAAAGGTTTTGTGTAAAAATCAGCTCTCTGATCATCGGTGTGTATATGTTCAATTCGAATCATTTTTTTCTCAAAACAATCGCTAATAAAGTGATGCCGAATTTCAATGTGTTTCGTTTTCGAGTGATGAACCGGATTTTTAGTGATGTTTATTGCTGCCTCATTGTCCACATAGATTGGAGTATCCAAGAACTTCAAACCATAGTCCCTCGTCTGCTGCTGGATCCAGAGGATCTGAGAGCAACAGCTGGAAGCCGAAACGTATTCAGCCTCACAGGTCGAGAGAGCGAATGTGGTTTGTTTTTTGCACTGCCAGGTGACAAGTCAAGTTCCGAAGAACTGGTGGACTTTGCATTCTGCTTACAGCTACCAAAATCAGAATCAGCATAACCAGTCAGAAAAAAGTCACCAGATCGAGGATACCACAAGCCGGTGCTTGGGCAACCTTTCAAATACCGTAATATTCTCTTCACGATCATCAGATGTAACTGTCGCGGGCTAGACTAATATCGAGCGCATAAGCAAGTTGGATACATGATATCCGGTCTTGACGCAGTCAGATACATTAATGAACCAATGATCGACCGATAGTGCGTCTCATCCACTTTTTCTCCACCTTCATCTGGACAAATCCCATGATTTTGAGCTAAGGGGGTTGACATTGGAGATGATTCTGACATGTTGAACTTGTCCAGCACATCATTCACATATTTCGTTTGGTGAATGAAGATTCCTTCGGGCATTTGCTCAACCTGAAGCCCTAGGAAGAACTTCATCTCCCCCATCGAACTCATCTCAAACTTTTTCTTCATAACCTTCTCAAAATCTTTGCACAGCTCATCGTTTGTCGATCCGAAAATGATATCATCAACGCAGATTTGAACAATGAGTAGATGCCCTGCAACCTTTTTTGTAAACAAAGTGCTATTGACCGTCCCTCTGGTGAACCCGTTAGCCAGCAGATGTTGGGAAAGCGTCTCGTACCAGGCTCTCGGGGCCTGGTGTAGTCCGTAAAGTGCTTTGTCGAGAAGATAGACCTTGTCTTTGTGCACTGGATCTGTAAAACCCGGTGGTTGTCCAACGTACACTTCTTCTTTGATTTTTCCATAAAGGAATGCAGACTTGACATCTAATTGGTAGACTTTGAATCCTTTCCAAGACACGAATGCCAGGAAGATCCTAATCGCCTCGAGTCTAGCAACAGGAGCATGCACTTCGGTAAAATCGATCCCCTCCTGCTGACTGAAACCTTGTACTACCAACCGTGCTTTATTTCTCACTATCACGCCTCTGTCATCACGTTTACACTTAAAGACCCACTTGATCTTTATCAGCTTTTGATTTTCAGGTAAGTCAACCAATCTCCATACTCCCAGCTTCTCAAACTGCTGCAGCTCTTCCTGCATTGCATTCACCCAACTATCTTCAGTTAATGCTTCTTTATAAGTCTTTGGCTCTACCTGCGAAATAAAACATTTCAATGAGAATTCTTCTTGTAAGGGTGCTACAGAAGAATAAAAACAAGTAAGCCCTTTATTGATCTGATCATGTGTTTTTACTCCACTCTGAAGATCACCAATAATTTGTTCTGAAGGATGATAAGACAAAGTTCTTGGCATGACTGTGTCTGGAATGCTCACTTTCGATTGCAAATTCATGATATCCTGATCACCGGTGTGATCAATAGCTTCTGTTGTTGCAACATTTGGTTCCTTGTCAAAAATCAGACCGTCTTCCGATTTTGAGTCGTCGGAGTGATCAAATATTGGAACTGGTTCTTCTGGGGATTCGTGTGTAGTTCCACTTGGACCGGCCTCGTGATCATTTGTACCCACGGTGGGTTGAGAAACTACCAACAGTCTTGGCACTTATTCTTGTGACATAGATTGCTGGTATTGGTATAATAACACGAGTTCCTCTTCACTTGGCTCAGTCGGTAATTGGAAAGACTCCCAGAGTTTGTCGTAGTCGAACAACAATCTTTTTCCTGGAAGTTGTGCCGGAGCAGTAAATTTCTGACAATTGACATGCTGAACTTGAATTATCTTCCCCAAGCATGGAACAAATACCCTCTTCAGTGGACTCGCATAACCTACAAAATAACCTTCGTTAACCTTCGCACCAAATTTGCCATCAGGATCAATAAAAGTGCAAGGTGATCCAAAAGGTTCAAAAAATTTCAAATTTGGTTTATAGCGATGAAGTAATTCGAAGCAGGTTTTCTTGTACTTCTTTACTGTGAGAACACAATTTAACGTATAACATGCTGTAGCGACTGCTTCATTCCAAAAGAATATCGGCAATTTGGAATCGGCTAACATAGTTCGAGCTGTTTCAACCAGTGTGCGATTCTTTCGTTCAGCGACACCATTTTGTTGTGGAGTATATGGTGCGCTGAATTCATGAAGAATGCCTTTCTCATTGCAATACTCGAGCATTCGATTATTTTTAAACTCCGTTCCGTTGTCGCTTCGAATTCTTCTTATCGGCAGTTTGTACAGCGTCTCCATCTTTTTGAATAAAATCATCAACGAATCAAACGTCTGATCTTTACTTTCGATACACATCACCCATGAAAATCTAGTAAAGTCATCAGTGACCACAAGACAATACAAATCTCCACTTACGCTCTTTACATTTACCGGCCCAAAAAGATCCATGTGGAGCCTTTCGAGCGGTACCCTGATGGAATTCAACAGCTTCTTTGGGTGTGTCTTCTTTGTTTGCTTTCCCTTTTTGCATTCTATACAATCATCATTCAGATGAAAATTTTTCAGATTAACTCCTTCAACAAGATCATTGTGCACTAAAAAAATCATTTTTCTCACATGAATGTGACCCATCTTACGATGCCACATTCTTGATTCCTTTTCAGTTGCTTTTGTTTTAGTTACAAAACATTTTGGTTTCTTGTCTGATGTCGTTGCGACGCTCATCTCTAGGACATATAAATCGTGTTCACGAGGAGCTCGCATCAACACCATATCTTCAGGAATTTTAAAACCATGTTTAATGATCAAACACTCATTTTTTGTAAAATGGACTGTAAACAACTTGTCACAAATCTGTGATATGCTCAACAGTTTATTTTCAAGTTCAACGATATAGTTCACTTTCTCAAACGTTACAACTCCATTTGTTAGAATTCCTTCACCAACGATTCTTCCTCCCTGATTTCCTGCAAATCCAACATATCCTCCGTTGATTGCTTTGACATCATAGAGTAATGCTAACATTCCCGTCATATGCCTTGAGGCCCCGCTATCCATGATCCACTTGGAGATGATAGAACGTGGAAGCCCCTGCACACATCAAAGAAATTCACTCAAACAATGATGCCCAAGATTTCTTCACATTTGGAACACTACCAAACACAAGATCACAAGACACGTCAACTTTCGGAATGTTGAAGATAACGTTTGGAACAACAAGTTTTGCCTTTGATTTTAGATCTCCCTCTTTGATTGGTGGGAATTCTTCAATCAGTTTGTCCAATTCAAACTCAAATTTTTCATTTTTAGTTTCAATGACCTTTGGCTCAGATTTTAAAACACTTTCCATTTTCTTTTCTTCAAAAGATTGTTTAGGTTTCTCCACCCATGATTGATTTGGAAAAATCTTCATTTTAGGACAAACCTTTGAAGTCTTTGGAGATTTTGAAGATTCACCAATCTCAAAGGTTGATTTTGGCTTGTCCTCAGACTTCAAAGATTCACCACGTTTCAAAATACGCACAGGGGGAACCATCGGTGTTTTTCCTTTGACATCATTTGACGTTTTAGGTTTGAGTTTCTGGAACACTGGTTTTTCAATCTTTATAACACACTGTTTGGCCATGTGACCAATTTCATTGCAGCGATAACAGATTCTTTTGTCATATTCGACAAAAGTGGATCTGTTGGTCTCATCTTTCAACTTTTTGGCTGCATTGAAATCATCAACTGCTTTCTGACTAAAGATATAGTTCTTCTCAGCTTCAACACTAGGACCAGCGACAAACATACCACCTAATTTTTCTTTTGGCTTGACATTCTTCTTAGCCATTTCTTTTCAAAACCAACACCTTTCCTTTTGAAATTGTTTCCATTTCTCTTGTTATTACCAACATTACCCACCCTTTCATATTGCTTTCCCGGGTTGTTGGTTGATTGGTTTTTAACAAAAGACTTTTTCGGTTTTGAAAGAAAAACATTGTTGTTAACCTCTGAAATGTCAATTTCCACAAGCTTATAAACCTTTTCAACATTTTCCAATTTTGCATTCTGAATCAGAAATTCAAAATCAGTATATAGTTTGTCAGTTCCGGTCATTGTGTATGCCACAATGATCGAATCATCATTCATAACTTTATCTGATTTTGGTATGAACTTATCCAGAAAGTTTCCGTCATCTTCAGAATCAGAATTGGAATTCTCCAAATGAGTTTTAGCCGTTCCGAAATCTGAGTTATCACTTTCTTCATCTAACACTTTGTCCACAACAGTTTTAATCACTTGTGACTCGTTGTCAGTGTCGGATGGAGAGAATGTAACATCAATGTTTTCCGGTAACTCATTCTCCACAGTTCTCAACTTGAGATTCAAAGCTGCTTCCACCCCATCTGGATATTTCTGTGTATAATGATTCCATATTGGGGGTGGAACATTGTTCAAAGTAGGTTTATCATCAGGTAGTTTAGGAACAATTTGATCAATCACATAAGATGAAGCAATATAACTCATCAATTTCTTATCAACTCTTTCTTTTTCAATACGCATTAATTCAAGTTCCATTTTGAAAGATGCGATTGTGTCCAGATGAATGTTAATTTCCATCTGCTTTTCCATGACAGTTTCTTTGAAGAAATTAGTAGCTTTTCCATTTTCTATACTTTCTTTTTGAATCATTTTGATTGAACGTGCTAATGTGTCATAAGCTTCTTTTACATCATTAAGATCATATTTTACTTCGTCGGTATTTTTCTTCAATTCTTGAAACTGTTTGTCTTTTTCAAGACAATCCATGCAGGGTTTTAAACAGTTTTCGCATGGTGTTTCAGGAATTGGATAAATCTTTTCAAAAACATTTTCCTCTTTATCAGTTTTAATTTCTGTTTTACCAAACCTGTCAGACTCAGACTCTGATTTTTCTCCTGATTTGATCTCCACATTTTCTGATTTGAACTCTGACTCATTTTCAACTGTCTCCTTTTCAATTGACTCTGTTTTGACAGACTCCGTTTCGACAGACAATGACTCTTGAGTTTTGTCTACCTCTTTCAACTTGCCCATCAACGCCTTGTCAGCTATCTCCTTCAGAGTTTCTTCATTCATCTCTTTAGAAACATCTATGATTTCTTCAACCGGAGTTTTTTCGACCATATTGTGGACAAAAACCTGTAGTTGGCTCGCTGAAGAATCCTGCAAAAGAATCAAACATGTTAGGAGGCATTATAGATTTAAAAGAACTAGCAATGATCTCCTGTTCTGATTGATAATCATAAACTTCTGCTGCTTCTTCTTCAAGCTCTGCCAAACTCTCTTCACTCATCACTTCACCGACATCCTCAGCTTCAACAACACATTCTTGTTCTTCAACAATCTCTGCCATCATAGCAAAACCTTCACCAGGAATATATTTATCCTAACTAAACCCTTCTGCAACTTTCTCATCATCCTGATTAACCAAAAGAGCCTTTTCTGGTTTGTTTTCAATTTGAGGTCTTTGATTGAATGGCTGTTGACTAGTTTTGTGATAGATTGCTTGTCGGTAATAGTCATTTGTGAACGGATTCTGATGATTGTTCACTTCCCTGTTTGGACACTCACGTTTGAAATGCCCCTTTTCTTTGCATTTAAAACACGTAACTTTCGCTTTATCAAATCCAAGCTTTTAATCAGGTCCTAAGAGACTGTTTCGACCAGTTATTTCCATGAATCTTTATGCTCTCCTTACTAAGCTCGCCATGCCCCATTTGATATCTATGAGTTCCAGCTCCTCTAGATCAATCTGATCATAGTCTTCTTTCATCATGTCAGGATTACTGATCCTTCCCGCAACTAAACTCTCATATGATTCAAGAACAGAAGCTAATAGTGTGATATGTTGCTTTGCAGCTGCTTCTGTAAACTCTTGACCATTTTTGATGTTTACAGCAATATTGTACTGAATCCCAGAAACGTAACTCTGATTATTCGAACTTGATGAACTTTGAGGAGACACTTGTTCTTGAACTTTAGGATTTGGTTCATAACTTGCAAATGGTGAATGACTGTTGCTTGGTGTATTTTGAGAAACTCCAGATGTAGGTTCAGCACTAAAAGTTGTTTGAATTTTTGGACTTAGATTAGATGTTGCTGATGAACTTCCTTTGTAGTACAATGAAACATCTTGTTGTATACTAGAAGCTTTCATTTTTCTAATCTTTATAAGTTCAAGCTCATGTGCTTCAATTTTCTAGATAAACGTGCTAAGATTCATCCCAACAAACTCCCGTTTATTTTTCAAAACCAACAAATATGTGCCCCATTCATCATACGGTAATGCATCTGCCAGCTTGTCAACCCATTCTTCATTTGTTTTTTGAATTCTTAAACACTTCATTTCTACAACCAGATGAAAATATCTCTCTATCAACTATTTTGTAGACTCACCCTTGATACCCGTAAAAATATCAAATTCCTTCTTCATTAATGCCGTTTTGCTCTTTATCATCGAAACACTTCCAAGAAACTTTACTTGTAGTGCTTCCCAAATAGACTGCGAGTCACCTTGATGCTGTAACAAAACTAAAATATCTTCTTTGATCGCTTGCTGCAAGATACTCATCATTTTCTTTTCAGCTTTAAAACTATCTTGTTCAATTGGAGTAAACTGATGAAGAGCTTTCTCAAGACCCGCTCCAGTCTTTAGAGGTTCATACCCTAACTCAATTTTCATCCAACATTCAAAATGGTTTGCCTGAACCCAGGTTTTAAACCTTTCTGACCACCCTGAATACTCATCAATGTTCATTAACTTTGGTGGCTTTTGCATTGTACCGAGCTCATTTTCCATGTTTGCGTTTTGAATAATACTTGCTGGAGTTTGAACTGCTATCATTCCCCCTTCGGAAAACATGTTATAAAATTCTTGGTTATCCATTTTTACACTTTGAAAAATTTTCCAAGTTTTTGAAAAAATCACTTTTCAAACGAAATGAGCTTCTACACGAAATGAACTTTCAAACGGAATAGTCACACAAATGAAATGGACTTTCACGCGAAAACAGTTTTATGTGAAATCAACTTTTCAAGTGAAATGACACTTTCAAGCGAAATGAAGTGTCATTTCGTACGAAATCAGTAAAAATCTCCTTTTCGTGCGAAATGATAATGTTTCAAACGAAATAGCCAATTTCATGTGAAATGAACACGTGTTTCAAGCGAAAGGATAACTTTTCACATGAAATAGTTCATTTCATATGGAATGAACTCAAAATTTCAAATGAAATGCTGTACATTCACACGAAATGAAGTTTTTGGCCCATTTTTATCAATTTTAGTCCGAATTTAGTTCTGAAACTTTCAAGGATTGATTAAAATGGTGTTTTACATGTTATATCAAAAGATCAGTCCATTTTGTCCGTGGAATTGTTCAAAAATCCAAGAATGAGTAGAAGTATAAAGTTCTAAGCATTGATTCAACTGATTTGACTCATCCTGAGCTCTGATACCACTTGTAGGATCGATATACGACCTGAATGAGTCGTTCAGAGTCAAATCTAAGTCAATAAAGAGGCGGAAACACTCTATTAACTGAGAATCAGTGATAGAATGGAGTAGAAACAAATATTTATACTTAAAACAGGTTTTTCATTGATAATCAACGTCAATACACGGTGAGAAACTGACAGCACTTCGTTACAGACTTCACTAATTCGTACCAAATGAAAAACCAAACAGCCCTATTTATAGGGAAACTGATTTCGCACGAAATGGTATAGTCTATTTCGTACGAAATGACAAACACTTCATTTCGTGCGAAATGAATACAAAACATATAAAGTTAAACTTTTACACATTGCACCCCTATTACAAGCTATTAGACATGACTAAGACTGTTGACGTAGGCGATAGACATCGTGCACCAACATTTCTGATCGGACGGTCATCCGGACGGATGGTCATCCGGTCGGATGACCCTTCGGCCGAACGACGGTTCGATCAGTAGTGAGTTTACAAAAATGTTTCAAACTTTTGAAGTTTTCGTTGTAGTAAAATAACAAGTCATTCGATCAGATGGTCATCCGGTTGGATGACCGTTTGGTCGGATGACTGTTCGAGTGAAAGTTTAATAGTTTGAAGTTCTGAGTTAAATAGTTTAAGTGTTGAAGACTATGGGAACCAGGTCGTTCGGTCGGATGACCGTTCGATCGGAGGGTCGTCCGTTCGGATGGTCATTCAGCTGTTGTGATCTTGTTCCTTTAAAACCTTCGTAAAAATTCCTAAGTTTGAATTTAACGGAGAAGACGCGATGACGTATCAGACAACGGAAACCCACCAAGGTTAAGCTCGTCTGATCGAATGGGAACCACCCCGTTTGAGCGGATGACTGTTCTTTGACGGAGTTTCATGTTTGATCCGCAATTTGGTCATCTCTCCGGTGAAAATTCGTTACCGAGCCGACTCCAGACTAAGGAACAAGTCCTAGGCCTGTTTTGGTTCAAGATTCCACCGAGTTGAGTAGGATGAGTGTAAAAGAGTTGAAAGAAATAGATGAAAAGCGTGAAATCTAATAAAAATGCTTTGATTTTTTAAAGATTCAGGTTAAACATTTAGGAATCTCTTAGATTTGGACTAGATCTTGACTGAATGCATCACACAGCCGTTTGTACCAACCGCCATGATGACGTCACCCTCAAGGAGCCCAAATCTTAGTGATTTCAAGGTGAAAAGCATGATTTTGAGGAGGAATCAGGTGAGGAAGTGTGTAATGATGAAGGTTGTACAAGAATTACGGAGAAGAAGTGTGCCTTAGAACGAGAGAGGGAGTGCGTCTGGTCGGAGGAGGCTGTCACATCAAGTGATGTGACAGGAGGTATTTATAGGCAAGAGAGGATAAGGCGGTAGGATGGCCTGGATCGGAGGACTTTCCGATCGAATGGCCATCTGATCGGATGGTCATCCGGTCGGATGGTCATCCGATCGAATGTCCATCCGGACATCCAATCCTTGTTTGCAAGCTCCCAGTTTTCGATTCGGTTCACGCGCTGGATTAAGTGTTGTATTGCGTATTATTGTGCAAGATTACATAATTAACACAAAGTTTCCATGTTCCTAGTCTACGTAAGTGTCAAGCTTCAAGTTTCTCGTTCAACAAAGTCTCAAAGTTTCTCGTTCCATAAGTATCAAGAGTCTCGTCCAACATTATAAAGAATCAAGAATCAAGCATCAAGAGTTTAGTATTAAGTATCAAGCATCAATTATCAAGTATCAAGTATCAAGAGTCTGGTTTCAAAGTATCATAAGGTTTCACATAGTTTAAGGCTCAAAATAGACATCACCAAATATTACAGGGGCTAGAATTGCCAAAAGGTAAAAGATTCAAACGCTGGGCGTTACAGTCTCCCCTCCTTTAGGAGATTTCATCCTTGAAATCTGAGAGGAAGGTTGTGGGAAAAGATGTGGGTACTTGGTCTTCATTTCACTCTTGAGTTCCCAAGTGAACTCAGCGCCTCGCTTTCCTTCCCATCGAACCTTGACAATGGAAATTTTGCTGCGCCTCAGTCGCTTGACACCTCGGTCTAAGATTTTAACCGGCTTCTCCACAAAATGAAGAGTTTCATTTATTTGCAAGTCTTCAAGGGGAACCTGAAGTTCCTCGTCGGCTAAGCATTTCCTGAGATTAGATACGTGGAATGTTGGGTGTACGTTGTTAAGTTCCTGTGGTATGTCGAGTCGGTACACCACTTTGCCAATCCTTTCGAGTATCGTGAAAGGATCTACATATCGAGGGGCGAGCTTTCCCTTCTTACCAAAGCGAACTACTCCTTTCCAGGGAGATACCTTGAGAAGAACTCGGTCTCCAACATTGAATTCCAAAGGCTTACGCCTTATGTCAGCATAGCTCTTTTGTCTTTTCCTAGCCTTAATCAAGATATCGCGGATCTGAAGAATCTTATCCGTCGTTTCTTGGATGACTTCGGGACCCGTAAACTGCTTGTCACCAACCTCATGCCAACTGATCGGAGATCGGCACTTGCGGCCATCAAAAGCTTCAAAAGGAGCCATCTGAATACTGGAATGGTAGCTGTTGTTGTACCAGAACTCAATCAATGGTAAATGTACATCCCAATTACCACCAAATTCGATGACACAGGAACGGAGCATATCCTCTAGGGTTTGAATAGTATGTTGGGTCTGTCCATCCGTTTGAGGATGAAAAGCCGTACTAAGATTCAAGTGTGAACCCATAGCAGACTGAAAGGTTTGCCAAAGACGTGAAGTGAAACGACCATCACGGTCAGAGATTATGTCTAACGGTATGCCATGATGACATATAATCTCATCAGTATAGATTTGAGCAAGTTTCTCCACTTTGAAATCTTCACGAATCGGAAGAAAGTGGGCTGTTTTGGTTAAACGGTCAATGATTACTCATATACTATCATGACCTGAAGGTGTACACGGTAGTTTGGTTATGAACTCCATAGCAATGCTATCCCATTTCCACACTGGAATCTTGGGTTGCTCCAGAAGGCCAGAAGGACGCTGATGCTCAGCCTTGACCTTTGAGCAGGTGAGACACTTCGAAACGTAAGCAACTATGTCCCTTTTCATACCGGGCCACCAATAGGACATACGCAAGTCATGGTACATCTTATTAGCACCAGGATGAATAGAATACCGGGATTTGTGAGCCTCATTCATAATGAGCTCACGGAGGTTGTCGCGATCTAGCACCCAGATGCGATCGAGATAGTATTGAAGTCCATTACGTTTCGTCACAAGCTGGTCAACAGAAGTACCTCGTACCTCAACGGTTATACTACCTTCGTTTGCTGATGAATATTGAGCGTCACGAATACAAGCATGAAGATCACTAGAGATTTGAAAACAACGGATACTGCTGACATGAGTCTTACGACTAAGAGCATCGGCCACGACATTCGCCTTGCCAGGATGGTAGCGAATTTCGCAGTCGTAATCGTTAAGCAATTCCACCCATCTTTGCTAACGCATATTTAGTTCCTTCTGATTAAAGATATGTTGCAGGCTCTTATGGTTAGTAAAAACCACACACTTAGTTCCATATAGGTAGTGTCGCCAGATCTTTAATGCAAAAACAACTGCGCCCAGCTCAAGGACGTGGGTGGTATAGTTTTTCTCATGTATCTTGAGCTGTCGGGAAGCATAAGCGATAACCTTGTCCCGCTGCATGAGCACACAGCCCAAGCCACGGTTTAAGGCATCACAATATACCACAAAATCATCATTCCCAGCCAGGAGGGCGAGTACAGGAGCATTACAGAGAAGATTCTTCAGGGTTTGGAAGGATTCCTCTTGCTCGGGACCCCAAGTAAAAGGTTTCTCTTTCTGAGTCAAGGAAGTCAGAGGAACAGTGATCTTGGAGAAGTCCAAGATGAATCGACGGTAATAACCCGCCAATCCTAAGAAGGAACAAATCTCAGATGCAGATTTAGGTGTAATCCAATTCTTCACAGCTTCGATTTTAGAAGGGTCAACATGAATACCTTGTTTACTAACAACGTGACCTAGAAATTGTACCTCTTTGATCCAAAATTCGCACTTAGAAAATTTAGCATATAAGCGTTCACCACGTAAGAGTTCTAGTATTAAGCATAAGTGTCGTTCATGATCAACTTGAGTGTTAGAATAAATGAGAATATCATCAATAAAGACTTTCATAAAACGATCCAGATAAGGTTTGCAAACACGATTCATAAGATCCATGAACACAGCAAGTGCGTTGGTCAACCTAAAAGGCATAACCACGAACTCGTAGTGTCCATAGTGAGTGCGAAAAGTGGTCTTAGGAATGTCTTCTTCGAGAACACGTAGCTGATGATAATCAGATTGAAGATCGATCTTAGAGAAACAACTTGTGCCTTGTAGTTGGTCGAATAGGTCTTCAATACGAGGAAGAGGATAACGATTCTTGATGGTGAGCTTGTTAAGTTCACGATAGTCGATACACATACGAAACGAACCATCTTTTGTAACACCCGTGTCACTCCAACCATCAAACAAATGCCAAACCAATGAAATATAGTATTTCATACTTGGGATTTGTAAAAATATGTGTATCGATTGCACATATCAACTCTTGTTTCGATTTCAAGCTCTAAATCGCTTTCTGGAAGGTTATACACGCACTGATGCGTGAATATAACCAGTTTAATGCAACGAACACTCCGGAATAATGAAATAGGCTTAACATACCTTAAATAACCTTTACATAACTTATATATAAGTTTTGGAAGGTTTGGTGTGGTGAAATCAAGTTTAATCGCTTACAGGGACTAAAGTTGACAAACTGCGAAAGTATGCCAATTTGAACTGTAACAGACCTTCCGGGACATGAACATAAGTTAAACATACCATAAATATCCTTTACATAGCTTAGAAATAGGCTTTGAGGTGTTCGGTATGCTAAAATAAACTTTTGTGTCATTCAGGGACTAAAAGCGTCAAAAAGTGCACAAGTTTGCATTTTTACGCGTAACTTACGTTCTGAATACATCCGGACATCCAAAAATTTATGTAAGCATGACTATATTATATTTTAGTGTTCGCCATAAGAAAAATCCATTCGTCACGTCATTTGGATCGTTTTTCGCGCTTATGCGCATTCCGTCGTAATTAAGCGAACATCGCGTTCGTACGACCAAACGAACCATCATCCGGCATATTTTTGAGCATGTTTTGAGTTCCCTATACTTTAACTTCATTTTAGAGCCTTGAAATGAGGTTAACGGGGTTCAAACGCATCAAAAATCGCTTAAAACACAACAGGGACCATTTCTGCCAATTAAGAAACATTTCTGAATCAGATGGGTCAGTGGCGTAGCACGACGCCTAAAGCCTTATCAGTCGCGCTACGCGACTGCATGATCTGGATCAGATTCAATGTTTTAACAAGCGGGTCCCAGCTGTTCGATTCTCAACCACACATTCTCAATCGTCTAGTCAGCGGATAAGAACATAATTTCAGCTTCCATAAGGTTCCGACAAGTGTACGGGTTGGATCATGGCACGTTTTCCATGAAACGATCCTAACGGTTCGGGTATTCCTATAAATACCCAACCCACACAACCTCATTTTGCACAAGAATTCTGATTTGAGAGCTCTAAGTTGAAACCATTGTTTCATACCTGAGTTCTTGGATCGGGATTAGCATTCGGGGACCCTGGGTAAGTATTCTTTCGTTCTTTTCCTTATTTTACTGCTTTTCGAGTCAGAAAGTCAAACTTTGTTTGACTTTCAGCGTTGACCAGTAATGGTCAATGCGAAGTTCGTAGGAACTTCGCAACGTGAGTGTAATCACGTTGGTTATAGTCCCTTGGGACTATGCCCACTGATTACCACGTTGTCTAGGGTCGTAGGGTAGGCGATCTAATAAATCGCCTATACCTTCGAACCCGACCCAGTTTGGTCGATCATTAGGATCCGACCAAATACATTAGGTGACCATAGTAGGTAGGGAATAACCTTCCGAGGTTATACCCTATGGTCACATCGTTTAAGTAGTTGTATGATAGGTAGTTTATATGCCTTAGGTAAATTACCAGAATACCCTTTTCATGTATAATTGGTAATTAAGCATATGTAACCTAAACTTTTGTCACATAACTGATTATGTAACATGTTTAGGCATATAACACTTGTCATAGGACTAGTTAGGCGGTCCGAACGCGTTTCACGCGAACGACGCGTTAAAGTAGCATAAGCTACCTAAACGGGTCGTAATGGGTCGTAAACAATTATGTTAGGTTTCATTTAGTATGTAGGCTTTGTTAAACCAAATGACACGAGTCTCTACACTCGTTTGGTTTACAAACCCTAATGCTACCCGATCTTCCGATCTAGGTCCGGTTAATTAACATAGTTATCTGTATAAGGTGCCGTTTGATATCCGCGATCTCTAGCATTGTTTGGTTGTTACTCAAGGACTTCTGAGCAATCTCAAGTGAGTACATAGACCCCTCTTTTACTGTTTTCCAAACTGTTTTGGGGTGGAACACATGTGCCTACTTGTTACTTTCGTGCTTTCCTGTTTTCACATCATATACTTCCTATGTTCATTAGTACATTATAGTACATGATTTCATTGTGTGCATTACTTAGTACATCGTTTTACATTACATTTCATGCTACGTGTGCCCATTTGTGTGCATTACTTAGTACAGTTCACATGCTATGTATGTCTGTTGTTGCATACTTAGTACCGATATTTCAGTTCACATGCTATGTATGTCTGTTGTTGCATACTTAGTACAGATATTTCAGTTCACATGCTATGTATGTCTGTTGTTGCATACTTAGTACATTTCTTATTCATCATATGCTTACATTTTGGTAGGACAATTGGTTTAAACATAGACATCTTACATTGTTGGTTTGGTTTGTGTAAGTGATTTAAGTAACGAGGCGTGTGTAATATGATACAAGCATGGTGGATACGCCGCTGGTACTTCCTATATATAAGTGTTTGTATGGTATTACATGTCGTAACGTTATTTGAATCATTTCAGTTTGATACATAGAACATTTTATACAAATAACATATTTTTCACAAGACATTGATTTACAAACAACTTATCTAATACAAACTCATTTTACATGGTTATTCATTTAACCATACATTATTTATACATATCATCTGATCTTATCGATTTTCAAATGATTTACAAAACAAAGCAAATAACAAGGTTCATGACTAAACATTTTCTCAAACAAAAGTCATGAAACCTATTTTCACAAAACCTATGTATCTCACCGGCATTTTTATGCTGACGTACCTATTTTCACATGTGTTTTTCAGGAACTGTTGCATAAGATGATCAAGATACATATAGGCAGACTTGGGCTTTAGTGACAATAAAAGATGCAAGACTAGTTAATTATGTTGTATTTCTTGTTTGTTAAGACATTGTAACACTTATAATCAATAAAACGAAACTTCAATTGCCATGGATTTGAAACAATTAATTCTGTTACAACACTCCCCGACGTTTCCGCCATGTTTTGTATGTTCCACGTGGTCGGGGTGTGACAGAAAAGATGGTATCAGAGCCAATGGTTATAGGGAATTAGGTTATTAGTAATGCTTTGACCTAGTCTATAACCTTCTTAGGACCCTAACGCGAGTTTACTTGCGTTTAGTCATAAAACAATACCGTCACCTATCCTTAGGTGACGACCACAACAAGAACATAAATTTCAAAACCGCTTTGAAAACTAATCATCTGTTCTAGGATGATTGATTACTAGGTTTTGAACTCTCTATTATAAGGTTTTGAACCCTTTGAATTTTCAAAATCTCATCAAGGTTTTGGGTTTTAAATAATGTGAACACGTACAAACTGGAAGGGTGAATGCCTGTATTCTGGGTTTTCTGTCTAGGCAAGCACTTCGTATACATCTCATCAGACGCGAGACCAGTTGTGCTTACCTGGGAATTCTTGGGATGAGTGTTCACTTATAGGCGAGCATGTCTTCGCGATACATTATATTGACCCATTTACTTTGATTAGTCACTGTCTCATTTGTTTGCCTTTGGTAACAAACAAATGGTCACAATCTACATGCCTTGTCATTTTCTTTTGACTATCTTTCGCTTGTTTCCTCCCATGTCTTCCATTTTCTACATGGTGCCTCTACGTTGCAACAACAATGTCCGAACCAGGTGCTACAACTGCCCAACAAATAGGCGTCGTACTCCAGAAGACCGTTGATTTAGCTATTACCATGACTCGTCTCAAGGATGAAGCCGTATAAGCGAACTGCTCCTTGGAGAAATCAATGCAACCTTCATCATTCAAATCAAATACCCTGTTACAAATGTACCCACGGTGGACGATGGGGACGTTTGGTTAACATATGCCGCTTTGTAATCCAAAGCAAAGCTGTTACAAATCCTGCTGCTGCTCAACCTTCAAACTCTGCTTCATATGTCGCTTGGCATATCTGGCGCCTCAACCTCATGAACTTTCTACTTTGTGTATCGACGTAAGCACGCCTAGTGCAAGGTGTCGGAACACCTCCCGTTACACAAACTCCAAAAATCCATGTAGGATCTTTCTATCCTCATAATTAGATCCTTGTGGATGGGTATCATTCATCGGAGTCCTTAATTGAATTCTTTGTATGATTCAATACGTACATCACAATTCAATAAGGACAAAGCCGAATTCCTATTAAGATTTTCCTATCTTCATAGATAGATTCTTGAAATAATTAAAGTGCCAAATGAAATCCACGAATTGGATTCCTGGTGTGCTTTAAGTATCCGCGTCCGAAGATAACAAATTAATAACCAAGTTAAACAACTATGTGATTATGTGCTTGTGTGTTTCCTTTTATGTTTTTGTGTAATCCAAGTTTTGTCATCCAAATCCTCGTAGAATCTTCCATATCTTTGTATAAGGAAATTCATAGTAGGATATCCAAAGGTACTATATTAAATCCTCAATGGGCTTCTACGTTGTAGTTAAGTCCCTTGGATTATATTGTACCATTCCATAATTAGACCCCTGAGTGGTCTAGTTAAACAGATTGATCCAAAAATCTGGTTAGGAATATCATGTGATGATATAGCTGAAAGGACTCCTTGGAGGTCTAATTAAAAAGATCATGTGTTGATCTGATTAAAAGGACCCTATGGTAGTCTAGTCACACTCATCACAGGTTTGATATTTTCTTCCCCTACACATCATGAAATGCACTGTGCGGACTGTGCAAGGAATTACGTAATTATGGACGCGTACATAATTATGGAAATTCAGTGCACAGAGACCACAGCAAATTTTGTCATGTATTCCGTTCATTTTTGTTTCTGAAGATGTAAAATGACTCATTCGGTTCATTTTTGTTTCTGAAGATGTAAAATGACTATTCCGTTCATTTTTGTTTCTGAAGATGTAAAATGACTATTCCGTTCATTTTTGTTTCTGAAGATGTAAAATGACTCATTCGGTTCATTTTTGTTTCTGAAGATGTAAAATAACTCATTCGGTTCATTTTTGTTTCTGAAGATGTAAAATGACTATTCCGTTCATTTTTGTTTCTGAAGATGTAAAATGACTCATTCGGTTCATTTTTGTTTCTGAAGATGTAAAATGACTATTCCGTTCATTTTTGTTTCTAAAGAATGCCTGTTGAAAATAACTCTGTTCATTTTTCATTCTGAAAAATGTTAATTAAAGAGAAATTACAGGATTATGTCTTGTTCATCTTTTATGGTTATTTAACACAAAGTCACATATAAACTCCTACGAATAAATTTCGGGACGAAATTTCCTAAAGTAGGGGAGACTGTAACACCCGTGTCACTCCAACCATCAAACAAATGCCAAACCAATGAAATATAGTATTTCATACTTGGGAATTGTAAAAATATGTGTATCGATTGCACATATCAACTCTTGTTTCGATTTCAAGCTCTAAATCGCTTTCTGGAAGGTTATACACGCACTGATGCGTGAATATAACCAGTTTAATGCAACGAACACTCCGGAATAATGAAATAGGCTTAACATACCTTAAATAACCTTTACATAACTTATATATAAGTTTTGGAAGGTTTGGTGTGGTGAAATCAAGTTTAATCGCTTACAGGGACTAAAGTTGACAAACTGCGAAAGTATGCCAATTTGAACTGTAACAGACCTTCCGGGACATGAACATAAGTTAAACATACCATAAATATCCTTTACATAGCTTAGAAATAGGCTTTGAGGTGTTCGGTATGCTAAAATAAACTTTTGTGTCATTCAGGGACTAAAAGCGTCAAAAAGTGCACAAGTTTGCATTTTTACGCGTAACTTACGTTCTGAATACATCCGGACATCCAAAAATTTATGTAAGCATGACTATATTATATTTTAGTGTTCGCCATAAGAAAAATCCATTCGTCGCGTCATTTGGATCGTTTTTCGCGCTTATGCGCATTCCGTCGTAATTAAGCGAACATCGCGTTCGTACGACCAAACGAACCATCATCCGGCATATTTTTGAGCATGTTTTGAGTTCCCTATACTTTAACTTCATTTTAGAGCCTTGAAATGAGGTTAACGGGGTTCAAACGCATCAAAAATCGCTTAAAACACAACAGGGACCATTTCTGCCAATTAAGAAACATTTCTGAATCAGATGGGTCAGTGGCGTAGCACGACGCCTAAAGCCTTATCAGTCGCGCTACGCGACTGCATGATCTGGATCAGATTCAATGTTTTAACAAGCGGGTCCCAGCTGTTCGATTCTCAACCACACATTCTCAATCGTCTAGTCAGCGGATAAGAACATAATTTCAGCTTCCATAAGGTTCCGACAAGTGTACGGGTTGGATCATGGCACGTTTTCCATGAAACGATCCTAACGGTTCGGGTATTCCTATAAATACCCAACCCACACAACCTCATTTTGCACAAGAATTCTGATTTGAGAGCTCTAAGTTGAAACCATTGTTTCATACCTGAGTTCTTGGATCGGGATTAGCATTCGGGGACCCTGGGTAAGTATTCTTTCGTTCTTTTCCTTATTTTACTGCTTTTCGAGTCAGAAAGTCAAACTTTGTTTGACTTTCAGCGTTGACCAGTAATGGTCAATGCGAAGTTCGTAGGAACTTCGCAACGTGAGTGTAATCACGTTGGTTATAGTCCCTTGGGACTATGCCCACTGATTACCACGTTGTCTAGGGTCGTAGGGTAGGCGATCTAATAAATCGCCTATACCTTCGAACCCGACCCAGTTTGGTCGATCATTAGGATCCGACCAAATACATTAGGTGACCATAGTAGGTAGGGAATAACCTTCCGAGGTTATACCCTATGGTCACATCGTTTAAGTAGTTGTATGATAGGTAGTTTATATGCCTTAGGTAAATTACCAGAATACCCTTTTCATGTATAATTGGTAATTAAGCATATGTAACCTAAACTTTTGTCACATAACTGATTATGTAACATGTTTAGGCATATAACACTTGTCATAGGACTAGTTAGGCGGTCCGAACGCGTTTCACGCGAACGACGCGTTAAAGTAGCATAAGCTACCTAAACGGGTCGTAATGGGTCGTAAACAATTATGTTAGGTTTCATTTAGTATGTAGGCTTTGTTAAACCAAATGACACGAGTCTCTACACTCGTTTGGTTTACAAACCCTAATGCTACCCGATCTTCCGATCTAGGTCCGGTTAATTAACATAGTTATCTGTATAAGGTGCCGTTTGATATCCGCGATCTCTAGCATTGTTTGGTTGTTACTCAAGGACTTCTGAGCAATCTCAAGTGAGTACATATACCCCTCTTTTACTGTTTTCCAAACTGTTTTGGGGTGGAACACATGTGCCTACTTGTTACTTTCGTGCTTTCCTGTTTTCACATCATATACTTCCTATGTTCATTAGTACATTATAGTACATGATTTCATTGTGTTTATGCTAGGTGTGCCCATTGTGTGCATTACTTAGTACATCGTTTTACATTACATTTCATGCTACGTGTGCCCATTTGTGTGCATTACTTAGTACAGTTCACATGCTATGTATGTCTGTTGTTGCATACTTAGTACCGATATTTCAGTTCACATGCTATGTATGTCTGTTGTTGCATACTTAGTACCGATATTTCAGTTCACATGCTATGTATGTCTGTTGTTGCATACTTAGTACAGATATTTCAGTTCACATGCTATGTATGTCTGTTGTTGCATACTTAGTACATTTCTTATTCATCATATGCTTACATTTTGGTAGGACAATTGGTTTAAACATAGACATCTTACATTGTTGGTTTGGTTTGTGTAAGTGATTTAAGTAACGAGGCGTGTGTAATATGATACAAGCATGGTGGATACGCCGCTGGTACTTCCTATATATAAGTGTTTGTATGGTATTACATGTCGTAACGTTATTTGAATCATTTCAGTTTGATACATAGAACATTTTATACAAATAACATATTTTTCACAAGACATTGATTTACAAACAACTTATCTAATACAAACTCATTTTACATGGTTATTCATTTAACCATACATTATTTATACATATCATCTGATCTTATCGATTTTCAAATGATTTACAAAACAAAGCAAATAACAAGGTTCATGACTAAACATTTTCTCAAACAAAAGTCATGAAACCTATTTTCACAAAACCTATGTATCTCACCGGCATTTTTATGCTGACGTACCTATTTTCACATGTGTTTTTCAGGAACTGTTGCATAAGATGATCAAGATACATATAGGCAGACTTGGGCTTTAGTGACAATAAAAGATGCAAGACTAGTTAATTATGTTGTATTTCTTGTTTGTTAAGACATTGTAACACTTATAATCAATAAAACGAAACTTAAATTGCCATGGATTTGAAACAATTAATTCTGTTACAACACTCCCCGACGTTTCCGCCACGTTTTGTATGTTCCACGTGGTCGGGGTGTGACATCTTTCTTCTTGACAAACACCATGGGAGCACCCCAAGGTGAGGTACTTGGACGGATACAGCCCTTGTCGAGTAGTTCTTGGAGCTGACTATATAGCTCTTGCATCTCCAAGGGTGCAAGTCGGTAAGGAGCCTTGTCAACAGGAGTTGCTCCGGGTATGAGATCAATACGAAAATCGACGGGTCGAGGTGGAGGAAGACCAGGAAGATCTTCAGGAAAGACGTCTGGGAAATCACACACTACTGGAACTTCACTTATGCTCTTTCCCTTGCTCTTCTTTTCCACAATGTGGGCTAAAAAGGCAAGGTACGGTTTACGTAAGTATCTATTCGCTTGAGTGCATGACATCAATTTCAGTCCTCTCGAAGGTCGGTCCCCATAGACGTGCAAAGTTTCACCGGACGGAAGAGGTAAACGGATGTACTTCTTGTGATAAGCGATCTCAGCATGATTCTTACGCAACCAATCCATGCCGATTATGACATCGAAGCTACCCAATTGCATGGGTATAAGATCAATAATAAAAACGTGGTCGTTAAGAGTCAAGGAACAACCACTGAGTATAGAATCAACTAGAATAGACTTACCATCGGCAACCTCAATAGAGAATGACTTAGGTAGTTTTGAGCGTGCACAGTTTAACAAAGATTCAAATTCTACGGACACAAAGCTTCTGTCGACACCAGTATCAAATAGTATCGAAGCATAAAGATTATTAACGAGAAACGTACCATTGACGACATCATTGTCATTACAAGATTGATTAGCATTGATGTTGAACGCTCATCCTCGAGTGGCTGGTTGTTGCTCCAGAATTAGTTGGGGGCACTGGTTACAGAAATGAGTAGTGTCTATACACTTGTAGCATGCACGAACATTGTTGACTGTTCTGGGATTCTATGGAGGGGCTGGGAGAGCTGGTAGAGTTGCCTGAGCTGGTTGAACTTACGACGCTTGTTGAACTGGTTTGATCTGTTGGCAGTAAGGTGTCGTGTGACCATAGCGATTGCAGTTGGTACACAGTCGGCAAGCAGAGGTAACTGGATGATGAAAGTTACAAGTGGTACACTTGGGATGTACCCCAGTGTACGACTTCTTGTTTTCCGGAGCCGGAGGGTTAGCAGGAGCAGCAGGTACCATAGCATTGCCCGTAGGGTTTGCATTTGCAGCAGGGACAATAGCATTGCAACTAGAACCTTGAGACTTCTGTTTCCTGTTCTTGTTGCCACCTGACTACTGAGTGATCTGGTTTGCTGGCTTAGAGTGAGCAGGCGTGCTGAACTGTTTGTCTTGAACACGGTTGTTGTTTACACTTGCAGCGAGGCGATAAACTTCTTCGATGTTGGTTAGTTGAGCTGCTTCAATGGAATCTTGCATAGCAGCAGGTAAGCCATGAATGTACTTCATGATCATTCGCTTAGGCGTAGACACCAAATGAGGCACAATGATGCTCAGCTGTTTGAAACGAGTTGTGTACGCCAGATTGTTGTCATCCACTAACTTCAAATGCCAGAACTCATCCTCGACTTTCTGCTGTTCATAAGGAGGGAAAAATTCAAGCATCATCAATTCCCTAACCTCAGGCCATGGAAGGGCGTAAGCTTCCTCATTGGACCGAATGTTCCTCTCGTTCGTCCACCATTCCCGAGCTCTTCCATGAAACACACCCGTTGTGCTCCTAGTCTTTAGATGTTCCGGGCATTCGCTGTTGATGAAGGTAACCTCAATGCTGTCGAACCATTCCAGCATGGTGGTCACTCCATCACTTCCCGTGAGAGGCTTGGGATTGCAAGAGACAAAGTGTTTGTAGTTAAAGCTCACTGGCTTTGGCTGGACCGCTTTAGAGTCGACAGAGGAGGGAGGAGTGGTTGATCCCTGGATCTTAGAGACGATCTTGGGAACAATTCGCGCAATCTGGTCTGCCATAAATGACATCATCTTCTTCTGAGTCTCTGACTTAGACTTCTTGTGGGTTTGGAGATGTCGGCTAGAAGACATCTGAAGACCCAAGACAAGAATCAGATGCGACTCGATCAAATGTTTAAGTTGACTAGTATCACATAGTATACCATATAGCATATAAACGTTTCGATTTGTTTCACATGATTCAAATAGTCTCGTATGTTTCAAATAGTCTCACAGGTTTCGTATAGTTTCACATGTCACAAGACGTTCAACAAGTTTCACAAAGATTCAACATTCTCATCACAAGTACGCAAACCCACGACTTTCGCATGGCACGTGATATGAAAGTTTGGTAACATGTCAGAAACACTTATATATAGGAAGTACCAGCGGCGTATCCACCATGTTTCGGGCATGTCACATCCGCCTCGTCTTTCGGTGTCATGTTACGTGTCGCGTCTTGCCAACCATAACAGCACACTCCATCATTTTCATGCGCTTCAACTAGTTACGTATACATAGATCAATCAAGTAGTTTCACATAACTCCACGTTCAACATTCTCACTCTAGGTCTGCAAAACACCAAATTTCACATGGCACGTGGTACGAAAGTTGGTAACATGTCAGAAACACTTATATATAGGAAGTACCAGCGGCGTATCCACCATGTTTCGTCCATGTTACTTTTGTCTCGTCATTCGGTGCCATGTTACGTATAGTGTTCTGCTACCCATAACAGCACATTCCACACAGATTAAACAAGTAGTTTCATATAGCATCAAGTTCAATCATGTTTCCCATAGTTTTATCAAGATTCCCAAGTAGCATAACATTCGATCATGTTTCCTATAGGTTCGCAAAACACCGAGTTTCACATGGCACGTAGTACGAAAGTTTGGTAACATGATATAAACACTTATATATAGGAAGTACCAGCGGCGTATCCACCATGTTTCGATCATGTTGCGTCCGTCTCGCACTTTGGTGTCATGCTACGCATCGCGTTCTGCTACTCATCACAGTACATATATTAAGCATGTAGTTTCACATAGTATCTTGTTCAATCATAGTTTGATCAAGACTCCCATGTAGTATAACCCAATGAATAAGGCTTCATAACTTAGTTCGATCCTGAGAGGTTATGATTAATGTTTTAGATTGCGATGATACGTGCGTATTGTGTAAAAGTCTCAAAACGAACAAGGAAAAGTTTAAAACCATATGTAAAAATCGAGATAACATAAAAGATAGGCTAGTAAAACATAGGATTGTTCCGGGTAGAGGATCGTTGACTAACCAAAGTAAATCGAACCCCTCTCGAGTTGAGGCAACGTGTCTTGGCTTACTTGGACAAATACGTCATCGATGTTAGGCCTACGATATTTGTCCTTTCGATCATTTCACGTTCCTAATCGATTGGAAATTTCGAGACTTTGGCGAGACAGGAAAAATCAAAGAGTGGGACCAGTTATCAAGGTGTGAGTTTCACCTCTAACTTGACAACATCGTACCCTGAATGCATTGGTACTTATCAAAAGATAAGACCTACTAAGATATGATATGGAAATTTCCCTTCAAGGTTTGGGTGTCACGCCTAACTTGAAGGTCAATCTCGTACAAAATACAAACACTGGCCAGCAGTGTTTTCAAAGTATTCAAGTGTATATCGCGTCAGCCATAGGAAAGGCATGTAAGTTTATCAGGAAATGTGTTGCGAGGAAGCAAGTACGGTAGAATGCATAAGTCTTAAACAACAGATAAGAGTCAAGATTCCTAGAACTATAGACTAGGAAAAGCATTCCTACTTTTCCTAATTCCCTATAGTTATGGCTCTGATACCAATCTGTCACACCCCAACCGATGGCGGAAACATCGGGGCGTGGAACTAAGTGTTCAGATTGCTCAAGAGTTTCCATAACACTAATAGTTTTCAATATAGATTAATAAATTTCAAACACTGTCTAAGCATCAAAGTTTCACAACCACAAAGTAACTATAACATAACATCCCAAATATTGTTTCAAAAGCTTCTAAATTAACTAACATGTGTTTCTAAGCAGCATCCTAGCAAGTTTCTTGAATCCTCAGCTAATATCAACCTTCAACATGTATTAAAATACTATCAACAAAAAATGTTGGCGAGTATACAAGTTTGAGTACGTAATAGCATAATAGTTTCAAAGACTCATATCCAACATGTAAACACATAAAAGTTTCACCATGCTAGTTTACGCAGTCCAAGTGATAGCCCAAGTTTCCAATGCGTTAAAAGCCCTTCCCAAAGACTAACGGGAAGATAAATGTCTCCTCCTAACAATACCCCAAAGACTAACGGGGAGGTACATTACCCCTATAGCGCTATCATTGTTATGGCGGAACTACACACAAGGATTAAACGTTCACATAGCATAAAAGCCTCAAGAATCACAAGTTTCAAGTTTCACGTTCACAGCGGATAGAGTATGTTTCCAATTAAGTTTAAGGTGTCAAATGTCAAGTTTATAAAATACATGTTGCATTCCAAAAGTGTTTAGAACAAAAAGGGATCGAGTATACTCATAGTGGGTGCTAAGTATCGACACCTACTGATTGGATCGAAGGGAGCGTTGGAATTAGCCTGATCATAGTATAATAGATAAGTGTTGAACAGAATGTCGAATCATGCGGAAATCAAGTAAAAGATTCTGACTGGCTTCCTGATCGGATGGTCATCTGGTCGGACGACCATTCGGTCGAACGAACGGTTCGATCAGTAGTGAGTTTGCAAAAATGTTTCAAACTTTTGAAGTTTTCATTGTAGTAAAATAACAAGTCATTCGATCGGATGGTCATCCGGTTGGATGACCGTTTGGTCCGATGAGTGTTCGAGTGAAAGTTTAATAGTTTGAAGTTCTGAGTTAAAATAGTTTAAGTGTTGAAGACTATAGGAAACAGGTCGTTCGGTCGGATGACCGTTCGATAGGAGGGTCGTCCGTTCGGATGGTCATTCGGCTGTTGTGATCTTGTTCCTTTGAAACCTTCGTAAAAATTCCTAAGTTTGAATTTAACGGAGACGACGCGATGATGTATCAGACAACAGAAACCCACCAAGGTTAAGCTCGTCTAATCGAATGGGAACCACCCCGTTCGAGAGGATGACTGTTCTTTGACGGAGTTTCATGTTTGATCCGTAATTTGGTCATCTCTCCGGTGAAAATTCGTTACCGAGCCGACTCTAGACTAAGGAACAAGTCCTAGGCCTGTTTTGGTTCAAGATTCCACCGAGTTGGGTAGATGAGTGTAAAAGAGTTGAAAGAAATAGATGAAAAGCATGAAATCTAATAAAAATGCTTTGATTTTGTAAAGATTCGTCTTAAACATGTAGGAATCTCTTAGATTTGGACTAGATCTTGACTGAATGACATCACACAGCCGTTTGTACCAACCGCCATGATGACGTCACCCTCAAGGAGCCCAAATCTTAGTGATTTCACGGTGAAAAGCATTATTTTGAGGAAGAATCAGGTGAGGAAGTGTGTAATGATGAAGGTTGTACAAGAATTACGGAGAAAACTTACAAGAATCGCTTGAAATCAGAGGAAATGTGCCTTAGAACGAGAGAGAGTGCGTCTGGCCGGAGGAGGCTGTCACATCAAGTGATGTGACAGGAGGTATTTATAGGCAAGAGAGGATAAGGCGGTAGGATGGCCTGGATCGGAGGACTGTCCGATCGAATGGCCATCCGATCGAATGGCCATCCGATCGGATGGTCATCCAGTCAGATGGTCATCCGATCGGATGTCTATCCAGACAGCCAATCCTTGTTTGCAAGCTCTCAGATTTTGATTCGGTTCGCGCGCTGGATTAAGTGTTGTGTTGCGTATTATTGTGTAAGAATATCACATGACAAAATTATATAATTAACACAAAGTTTCCATGTTCCAAGTCTACGTAAGTGTCAAGCTTCAAGTTTCTTGTTCAACAAGGTCTCAAAGTTTCTCGTTCCATAAGTATCAAGAGTCTCGTCCAACATTATAAAGAATCAAGAATCAAGCATCAAGAGTTTAGTATTAAGTATCAAGCATCAATTATCAAGTATCAAGTATCAAGATTCTAGTTTCAAAGTATCATAAGGTTTCACATAGTTTAAGGCTCAAAATAGACATCACCAAATATTACAGGGGCTAGACTTGCCAAAAGGTAAAAGATTCAAACGCTGGGCGTTACAGTCTCCCCTCCTTTAGGAGATTTCGTCCTCGAAATCTGAGAGGAAGGCTGTGGGAAAAGATGTGGGTATTTTGTCTTCATTTCACTCTCGAGTTCCTAAGTGAACTCAGCGCCACGCTTTCCTTCCCATAGAACCTTGACAATGGAAATTTTGTTGCGCCTCAGTCGCTTGACACCTCGGTCCATGATTTCAACCGGCTTCTCCACAAAATGAAGAGTTTCATTTATTTGCAAGTCTTCAAGGGGAACCTGAAGTTCCTCATCGGCAAAGCATTTCCTGAGATTAGATACGTGGAATGTTGGGTGTACGTTGTTAAGTTCCTGTGGTAGGTCGAGTCGGTACGCCACTTTGCCAATCCTTTCGAGTATCGTGAAAGGATCCACATATCGAGGGGCAAGCTTTCCCTTCTTACCAAAGCGAACTACTCCCTTCCAGGGAGATACCTTGAGAAGAACTCGGTCTCCAACATTGAATTCCAGAGGCTTACGCCTTCTGTTAGCATAGCTCTTTTGTCTACTCCTAGCCTTAATCAAGTTATCGCGGATCTGAAGAATCTTATCTGTCGTTTCTTGGATGAGTTAAGGACCAGTAAACTGCTTGTCACCAACCCCATGCCAACTGATCGGAGATCGGCACTTGCGGCCATACAAAGCTTCGAAATGAGCCATCTGAATATTGGAATGGTAGCTGTTGTTGTACAAGAACTCAATCAATGGTAAATGTACATCCCAATTACCACCAAAGTCGATGACACAGGAACGGAGCATATCCTCTAGGGTTTGAATAGTACGTTCGGTCTGTCCATCCGTTTGAGGATGAAAAGCCGTACTAAGATTCAAGTGTGAACCCATAGCGGACTGAAAGATTTGCCAAAGACGTGAAGTGAAACGACCATCACGGTCAGAGATTATGTCTAACGGTATACCATGACGACATATAATCTCATCAGTATAGATTCGAGCAAGTTTCTCCACTTTGAAATCTTCACGAATCGGAAGAAAGTGGGTTGTTTTGGTTAAACGGTCAATGATTACTCATATACTATCATGACCTGAAGGTGTACGCGGTAGTTTGGTTATGAAGTCCATAGCAATGCTATCCCATTTCCACACTGGAATCTCGGGTTGCTCCAGAAGGCCAGAAGGACGCTAATGCTTAGCTTGACCTTTGAGTAGGTGAGACACTTCGAAACGTAAGAAGCTATGTCCCTTTTTATACCGGGCCACCAATAGGACATACACAAGTCATGGTACATCTTATCAGCACCAGGATGAATAGAATACCGGGATTTGTGAGCCTCATTCTTAATGAGCTCACGGAGGTTGTCGCGATCTGGCACCCAAATGCGATCAAGATAGTATTGAAGTCCATTTGGTTTCGCTACAAGCTGGTCAACAGAAGCACCTCGTACCTCAACGGTTATACTACCTTCGTTTGCTGATGAATACTGAGTGTCATGAATACTAGCATG
Organism: Helianthus tuberosus; assembly: GCA_030545235.1. Taxonomy (NCBI): domain Eukaryota; kingdom Viridiplantae; phylum Streptophyta; class Magnoliopsida; order Asterales; family Asteraceae; genus Helianthus; species Helianthus tuberosus. Next base: position 142,191,277 of record CM060412.1, on the reverse strand, counting down.
AAGATCACCAGAGATTTGAAAACAACGGATACTGCTGACATGAGTCTTACAACTAAGAGCATCGGCCACGACATTCGCCTTGCCAGGATGGTATTAAGTATCAAGAATCAAGAATCAAGCATCAAGAGTCTAGTATTAAGTATCAAGAATCAAGTATCAAGTATCAAGTTTCAAGTATCAAGTATCAAGTATAAAGAATCTGGTTTCAAAGTATCATACGGTTTCACATAGTTTAAGGCTCAAAATAGACATCACCAAATATTACAGGGGCTAGACTTGCCAAAAGGTAAAAGATTCAAACGCTGGGCGTTACAGTTGCGACTCGAAATCTCATAATGAACTTGAAACCTCATAAGTCACTCGAAACCTCGAGATTTCAAGTGAGGTTGCGACTGCCATTAAGGGACTCGAAATCTCAAGGTTTCGAGATTAAAGGGCCACTAGAAATCATAAAGGAACTGATGATGAGTCGAAATCTTACTCGAAACCTCACTCGAGATCTCACTCGAAATCTCAAGCTAAGTCGAGACTTCATAAATGAGTCGAGATCTCACTCGAAATCTGAACTCGGAATCTCACTTGAAATCTCATTACTTTATTAAGCTGTTAATGTGAACTAATGGGTGGTTTGCTATTAAATAATTGGTTTTGTAAATACTTAGTTAATTCATCTGAATCAGATAATGTTTTACAAAACCAAAATGGCTTAACTTGAATGAGCTTCTGATGTATCATTTTTGGCCAAAGCTAATTTGATACATCTATTTATCTTTCAAGTATTACGAAAGCTATGTTTTAGTATGCATTACAAACGTGAATGTCTTAATATCCGGCCAAAGCTGATTTAATTCATTCATGTATAGCATACTTAACAAGTGCATAACTAAAGTGACTGTCTCATTTCTGGCCAAAGCTGATTTGCCATGATCATTTTGCACACATGCTTAAATGATTACACTTCTTGCCAAAGCTGATTTGTCTTCGTTTAAGTAGAATTTTAACTAAGTCTATTATTTTGATGTTAGTAATAGACATATCACAACTTCTTCATATAATGATCCTCACATTAATGATTCTTCATTAATCTTAAGATCATTTTTTTTGCCTGCCTTAATTTTTTTAGCACCCATAACTTTACTCACTATAAATTTCTTCTATAATTAGTATCTCATCCACTCTAATTCCTAAACCTAATATGTTTTGCCTTATTTAAAGTTTCTATAAGATTAGCTCTTAAATTAAATCCTTGATTATCTCTTAAGACACGATGATCCTACCGCTCTCTTCTGATAAAAGTACTACAGAAGAAAATTAGAGCATGATGAATAGGATAAATCGAACATGATGTCTCTTATGATAATCAAGAACTCTCTAACGTAATGCTATCACTAAAGTTATTCCGGATTAAGTTTTTCCTACGTCTAATCTATTATTTGTGGAATAATTACAAGAATTCCTAAGATGCATTGTAAGACCCGTCTCAATTTAACACAATCATAACGTTAAAATACGCATTTTTGTACTAGAAATGCGACTTTACAAAAACTTTGTCAAGTTAGCATTCATACATGTTTAAGTATTCAAAATATAATGCTAAGTGTTTACATAGTTCATTCTTAACAAAAACAAAAATAAGATCAATGCGGAAGCTTTGTTCGGACATGTGTTCGGTTCTCGTTCACATAAAAGTTAGTTTTGATAGCTTAAAAATGAGTTTAAACAAGTTCTATGCATCAAACAAACAAAACAAAAATAATTTTCCAGCTTTTATGTCTCTCGCATGCCGCAGAGACTCAGCTCAACTTGTCGCAGGCCGCGACGTCTGTCGCGTGTCGTACCCCAGACACTGTGACCCGGCGCGTGGCACGGGGTAGACTGTTTTCCAGCATTTTTGTTACTAAAACTGGCATTTTGCCCAGCTATGGTTTTAATCAAAATTCAAACTTTAAAGTGTCATAACTTTTTATCTACTTAACCAATTTATGTGATTCTTTTTCCTACACGACCGTAATTAAATTACGATTCCGTTTATCATATTTGTTCGCATCGAAATCTGATTTATAAGCTAATGGCTTATAATTTCCTTTTATGATTATTCCACCTGTTTAGTTTTAAGTTTCACTATATGTTTGTTATCAATAATTAATTCTAAACATTTTTACCCATTCCCGGGCTTATCAAATATTAGCGATTCGCTCCCGTCACGTGGTTTGTGCACGCATCAGCGTCATGCTTGTTATCAATGATTCAAGCATGCACAAATAAACAATTTCGACAAGTTATGTTTCTAAACTTTTGACCCAAATCCAGGGGTTCATTAAATCAAATTTGGCGTGCCCATTTCTCGGCTTACGCACTCATAATACTAATTCATTGTGTAACATTCGAGTGAAAGCCATCACTTCAATGACATACCAAACTTATTCTAATCATTATTTTGACCCGTTTGGTTGTCGAGTGAGCTTCGTCACTTCGATGACATACCAAACTCATATATTATACTACAACATCATTAGTAAAACTACAACCAATGTTTATGCATAATGTAACGAAACTACAAGTTACGTACCTTCAAAGCTTTTCCTTCAAGCGCGTCCGCTCTGACTTGTTCGCTTGAAGATTCAATCTCCTTGCCTATAGAGTTCAACCAACGACATGTTTATAACTCATTTCATTTCATATTACGCGTAATTTGCCACATTATTCAATTACACATTTCTTTCAATATTTCAACATATTAGTGTTCGTTTAGACATTCTAACAAACACCTTGTGCGCATGATTTTCATACCTTCATCTTTTTAGCTCTTAATTAACTTTTTAACCAAGTTTATTCATAGCAATCAAGCCTTTATGCCTAGTATACATACACAATATCAAGGCTTTCATCATAACATCAGTTTTATGCCATTTCAACATTGAATTCCATGTATTCATCACCTAGTTATAATACCCACTTAAGGCATGTATAGGTGATTATCAAATTTCACAATTTTCATCACTAATTTATCAAACTTTTGACTAGGGTTTACTCCTAGACATGGTTTCATCACAATTTCACTTATACATCAAGCATTCAAGCAGATTTTTCATTTATGAGAAATCATCAAGAATTCAAAACATCATCAAAAGATGAAATTTGACATACCTTATGATCCCTTCACTTGGGTGATCACTAATTTCAGTTTAGCTTTCGATTTGCTCGTGATTTCTTCCTCTAATTTGATTGTTTTGTGCAATTTAGGGTTCAATGGAGAGAATCCTTTTGGCTCCTGTGGAATCTTCGACCAGAACACACACTAGTGTGTGTGTTGTGGTGTTTTCTTTTAATTAAATTAAAACCATTTTAACTTATTATCAAGTTTAGTCCCTCCACTTATCCAAGTTTTATAAAGGGTTATTAACCAAGTTTTTCTTTATTGTTTTAAGGCACATATTTAACTAGGTTAATTTTTTCCTAGTTATTTTATCCTTAGTTGTGACCAACATATTTAACATGGTTATTTATATAATTTCTAATATTTTCGGGGTGTTACATGCATGCCTTCATTTAAGATTCTAAGCTATAAGGTAGAAATGATATATGTGAATACATTACAATGTACAATACCATGACCCATAAAATTGAGGGCTTACACATGGAAATAAGTACATTTTTCCAGTACATTACATACTAAGATTTTCATTTGTACAATTTGATGCCTTATAAATCAACTATAACACTCAAAAGTACCAAAGGAAAATGAGTGTGTTGATAAACAACATATGTACAAAGAAATAAATGTTTAAAACTGGAAAATAAGATGTTATTCACCTTACAACCACTGAAACCTTAAAAGAGGATTGTTCTAAGGTCCATAGTCAAAATACAAGTACAAAATTCCAATTCTAAGGTTCTTAAAGGGATAATTTCACTGCATAATTATGCCATTAGACTAGGCATAAGCAACGAGACTATCCATTATTCAAAAGAACAGTTAGATAAATTAATTAGATAGTCTTTAAGTCTGCTAATCTTAATATTCCAATTAACACATGATTAGTTGACTCTAGTTCTATACGTTTCCTTACCAGAATCAAACAAATAACTAACAATGAGAGTTAGTGACAAAATTAAATGTTAAGGCTATAAGAACCAAAATAAGTAGTCTTCTAACAAAGCTTTTCGATACCTTACATATTCTGAAGATTAATCAGAATATAGTATCAATACTTAGGCTATGTTATGACGGTTGTGAGGTTTGCATAACCAACATGAAGTCACACTTACCTTAAACTCTCATATTATTTGTTCTCAATATCTGGATAGAAACATTACTAAGATGGAACTAGATGATACCTTACACTTTTACAACTTTTGTTATCACGTAAATGAGAAATTGACAAAAGGAAAATGAGACCTATAAATTTCATCCATTACAACCGAAATTCATGAGAAATCATGACATGGTTAATGAGGATGATTTTCATCAAATCTCATTCTAAGTGATTTTAAATCAAGATTTTAAAAGTCCTAAAATATTACTTGGCTTAAGGAATAAGTATGGATCCACCATAAGTTATTCATTGACATTCGTGGAACTTATTCCAAATGCAATATTCAGACATAATTTATTTATCAATTAAAGACTATCTACTTGTATCTAAATTTTGTCGCATATAGCCCACGGTCTTAGAAGAAATTTATTCATATATATACTTACTAAGATTTCTATTAAATATGTCCCTAAGTTTCTTTTGATATCTGTACATTAAAGAGATCAAATAATGTCTAACATATATATGATAGTTTCCCACGTCACATACCTCATTGAAATTTCTCTTATAGCATTTCTAGAGATATCAAAGATCAGTGGGAGCATTAAGTGTCTTAATATTAACTTGCAATAGTTGCAAGAGGTGGGGGAGTGAAAACATCATATTACTTCAATTTACACCTCTTGTACAAGACATTGCTCTATCTCGACACTGTTCTATCAAAACTTGTCTACTTAAAATATAATGCTACACTTACAAAAGTTTCATTGTTGCTTAATTGTGGACACACTTAGATTTCTTACCTAAACTAACATAATCCTCAACAAGAGAATCTACAACGACTAACGTCATTAATTTGTTTTCTCTATTAGAATCTGTTGGTCGTTAAATATTGACCCTAAGCATGCTTAGTTCCTTAAGATTTCTAAGGTCAGTGGGAGCAGTCAAAGTTCTTATCATGACTTGCAAGGAATACAAGAGGCGGGGGAAGAGAGTCATTAAATGTGACTCTGAATTTAACTCTGATTATACCTTTTGTACGCCATACTGCACCAACTCTTACAAACTTAGAATCTTGAAAATGATAGCAACCTAACCAAAGAGCTAATCCATAAACTGAAACTTCTAACAAGCCCTATAATCAACTCAGGAGACCATCTAGGTTTAAAACCCTACTAACTTTGATGGTTACATAACCTCCCTAATTGAAGTTGAAATGGATTTTGAAAAAGTTTACTGATCCTATCTCTTCTAATTAAGCCATTAGCGTCAATCAATCTTCTAAATGGAATAAAACTATTTTCTAGTAAAACTGATTTTATGTGTTCGTGTAACGTATGGGATTTGATTGAATTACTTAAGAGTGTTCATAACCAAACCAAATCCTAATATAAGCGTTAAGACACGAAGAAGCATGATTGATTGTCAAAGGTTGTACTCAGGAAGAGATAAATTATCAAAGAGTCTTTCTCACCTATCTTACAGAAGATTTCTTTGAGGATCATCACTGTTCTAGTAGCTTATAATAGTTTTGAGCTGTATTAGATGAACATTAAAACAACTTTCCCTAACAATTGGCTGACACATTTACATGTTCATAAAACAACCTGAAAGTTCCAAACTTAAGGTTAAAGAACACTTTATTTGTAAGCCAATAAAAGCCATGTATGGGTTAATGCAAACATCATAATGTGATGAAATCTTAACGCAATCATTTTCATCAAGAACCAAGTGGATTAATATACCTACCACAAAATGAGTGGGAGCAACTAAGATAAACTTGTCTTTATATAGATGACATTTTTTGACAAGTATATGTTACATAAGTCAAAGCATTGTTAACACAAACTTTGATATAATAGATCTCATAGATATCTCTTACGTAATAGATATCATAACATACCGAGATAGACCCAATGGGACATTACTTTCATTCCATCAGTTTAACCTTAAATGGGTCCTTACACATGTAACAAACAATACTACTCTCCTTTAGAGGATAATATAGTAAATGAGATTATTTCCTTACGCTTCATTAATTAGAAGCCTTATGTAAGTTTAAGTCTATACTTGTTTAGATATTACTCACATTGCAACACACTAGATATGTCTAGATTAATGTGAAGCATCTAATGGAGTATTACAATATCTTTAAAAGAAACCAAAGGCTATAATTTAAAGAAGAAGTGAGAACTCAAACCGGTTGATTACTCTAACTTTGTGATATTCAAAGATGACAGAATGTAATTTTGGGTATATCTTTATGTTAGCAGACAAAACCTATATCAAGGAGGAGTCATAATGGACTGATATCAACAACCTAAGTTATAACGACATAATATACTCACTAAATGTTGTTGAAAATTTATCAGTGGACTCATAAGTTTATTAACTCCATATAAAATATACATTGAAGACTTATTGTGATAAAGTCTGCTACCATGTCTCCTTGAACAGTAACAGTTCGAGAGGTGCATCATTAAATTTCGATACACAATTAAATATTCGTTTATGAACGAATTGAGGAAACTAAATCTTTGTATTGAACACATTCATGATATGCTTAAGGATCCTATAACTGAAGGGCTATTACCAATAAGTCTTATTAAGAGAGCTCATAAAAGAGACGGGTTTAAACTGATGACCGTGCGCAACTGCATATCAAACAAAGAAATAAATGTTTAAAACTGGAAAATAAGATGTTATTCACCTTACAACCACTGAAACCTTAAAAGAGGATTGTTCTAAGGTCCATAGTCAAAATACAAGTACAAAATTCCAACTCTAAGGTTCTTAAAGGGATAATTTCACTGCATAATTATGCCATTAGACTAGGCATAAGCAACGAGACTATCCATTATTCAAAAGAACAGTTAGATAAATTAATTAGATAGTCTTTAAGTCTGCTAATCTTAATATTCCAATTAACACATGATTAGTTGACTCTAGTTCTATACGTTTCCTTACCAGAATCAAACAAATAACTAACAATGAGAGTTAGTGACAAAATTAAATGTTAAGGCTATAAGAACCAAAATAAGTAGTCTTCTAACAAAGCTTTTCGATACCTTACATATTCTGAAGATTAATCAGAATATAGTATCAATACTTAGGCTATGTTATGACGGTTGTGAGGTTTGCATAACCAACATGAAGTCACACTTACCTTAAACTCTCATATTATTTGTTCTCAATATCTGGATAGAAGCATTACTAAGATGGAACTAGATGATACCTTACACTTTTACAACTTTTGTTATCACGTAAATGAGAAATTGACAAAAGGAAAATGAGACCTATAAATTTCATCCATTATAACCGAAATTCATGAGAAATCATGACATGGTTAATGAGGATGATTTTCATCAAATCTCATTCTAAGTGATTTTAAATCAAGATTTTAAAAGTCCTAAAATATTACTTGGCTTAAGGAATAAGTATGGATCCACCATAAGTTATTCATTGACATTCGTGGAACTTATTCCAAATGCAATATTCAGACATAATTTATTTATCAATTAAAGACTATCTACTTGTATCTAAATTTTGTCGCATATAGCCCACGGTCTTAGAAGAAATTTATTCATATATATACTTACTAAGATTTCTATTAAATATGTCCCTAAGTTTCTTTTGATATCTGTACATTAAAGAGATCAAATAATGTCTAACATATATATGATAGTTTCCCACGTCACATACCTCATTGAAATTTCTCTTGTAGCATTTCTAGAGATATCAAAGATCAGTGGGAGCATTAAGTGTCTTAATATTAACTTGCAATAGTTGCAAGAGGTGGGGGGGTGAAAACATCATATTACTTCAATTTACACCTCTTGTACAAGACATTGCTCTATCTCGACACTGTTCTATCAAAACTTGTCTCCTTAAAATATAATGCTACACTTACAAAAGTTTCATTGTTGCTTAATTGTGGACACACTTAGATTTCTCACCTAAACTAACATAATCCTCAACAAGAGAATCTACAACGACTAACGTCATTAATTTGTTTTCTCTATTAGAATCTGTTGGTCGTTAAATATTGACCCTAAGCATGCTGAGTTCCTTAAGATTTCTAAGGTCAGTGGGAGCAGTCAAAGTTCTTATCATGACTTGCAAGGAATACAAGAGGCGGGGGAAGAGAGTCATTAAATTTAACTCTGAATTTAACTCTGATTATACCTTTTGTACGCCATACTGCACCAACTCTTACAAACTTAGAATCTTGAAAATGATAGCAACCTAACCAAAGAGCTAATCCATAAACTGAAACTTCTAACAAGCCCAATAATCAACTCAGGAGGTCATCTAGGTTTAAAAACCTACTAACTTTGATGATTACATAACCTCCCTAATTGAAGTTGAAATGGATTTTGAAAAAGTTTACTGATCCTATCTCTTCTAATTAAGCCATTAGCGTCAATCAATCTTCTAAATGGAATAAAACTATTTTCTAGTAAAACTGATTTTATGTGTTCGTGTAACGTATGGGATTTGATTGAATTACTTAAGAGTGTTCATAACCAAACCAAATCCTAATATAAGCATTAAGACACGAAGAAGCATGATTGATTGTCAAAGGTTGTACTCAGGAAGAGATAAATTATCAAAGAGTCTTTCTCACCTATCTTACAGAAGATTTCTTTGGGGATCATCACTGTTCTAGTAGCTTATAATAGTTTTGAGCTGTATTAGATGAACATTAAAACAACTTTCCCTAACAATTGGCTGACACATTTACATATTCATAAAACAACCTGAAAGTTCCAAACTTAAGGTTAAAGAACACTTTATTTGTAAGCCAATAACAGCCATGTATGGGTTAATGCAAACATAATAATGTGATGAAATCTTAACGCAATCATTTTCATCAAGAACCAAGTGGATTAATATACCTACCACAAAATGAGTGGGAGCAACTAAGATAAACTTGTCTTTATATAGATGACATTTTTTGACAAGTATATGTTACATAAGTCAAAGCATTGTTAACACAAACTTTGATATAATAGATCTCATAGATATCTCTTACGTAATAGATATCATAACATACCGAGATAGACCCAATGGGACATTACTTTCATTCCATCAGTTTAACCTTAAATGGGTCCTTACACATGTAACAAACAATACTACTCTCCTTTAGAGGATAATATAGTAAATGAGATTATTTCCTTACGCTTCATTAATTAGAAGCCTTATGTAAGTTTAAGTCTATACTTATTTAGATATTACTCACATTGCAACACACTAGATATGTCTAGATTAATGTGAAGCATCTAATGGAGTATTACAATATCTTTAAAAGAAACCAAAGGCTATAATTTAAAGAAGTGAGAACTCAAACCGGTTGATTCCTCTAACTTTGTGATATTCAAAGATGACAGAATGTAATTTTGGGTATATCTTTATGTTAGCAGACAAAACCTATATCAAGGAGGAGTCATAATGGACTGATATCAACAACCTAAGTTATAACGACATAATATACTCACTAAATGTTGTTGAAAATTTATCAGTGGACTCATAAGTTTATTAACTCCATATAAAATATACATTGAAGACTTATTGTGACAAAGTCTGCTACCATGTCTCCTTGAACAGTAACAGTTCGAGAGGTGCATCATTAAATTTCGATACACAATTAAATATTCGTTTATGAACGAATTGAGGAAACTAAATCTTTGTATTGAACACATTCATGATATGCTTAAGGATCCTATAACTGAAGGGCTATTACCCATAAGTCTTATTAAGAGAGCTCATAAAAGAGACGGGTTTAAACTGATGACCGTGCGCAACTGCATATCGTACAAAGAAATAAATGTTTAAAACTGGAAAATAAGATGTTATTCACCTTACAACCACTGAAACCTTAAAAGAGGATTGTTCTAAGGTCCATAGTCAAAATACAAGTACAAAATTCCAACTCTAAGGTTCTTAAAGGGATAATTTCACTGCATAATTATGCCATTAGACTAGGCATAAGCAACGAGACTATCCATTATTCAAAAGAACAGTTAGATAAATTAATTAGATAGTCTTTAAGTCTGCTAATCTTAATATTCCAATTAACACATGATTAGTTGACTCTAGTTCTATACGTTTCCTTACCAGAATCAAACAAATAACTAACAATGAGAGTTAGTGACAAAATTAAATGTTAAGGCTATAAGAACCAAAATAAGTAGTCTTCTAACAAAGCTTTTCGATACCTTACATATTCTGAAGATTAATCAGAATATAGTATCAATACTTAGGCTATGTTATGACGGTTGTGAGGTTTGCATAACCAACATGAAGTCACACTTACCTTAAACTCTCATATTATTTGTTCTCAATATCTGGATAGAAACATTACTAAGATGGAACTAGATGATACCTTACACTTTTACAACTTTTGTTATCACGTAAATGAGAAATTGACAAAAGGAAAATGAGACCTATAAATTTCATCCATTATACCCGAAATTCATGAGAAATCATGACATGGTTAATGAGGATGATTTTCATCAAATCTCATTCTAAGTGATTTTAAATCAAGATTTTAAAAGTCCTAAAATATTACTTGGCTTAAGGAATAAGTATGGATCCACCATAAGTTATTCAATGACATTCGTGGAACTTATTCCAAATGCAATATTCAGACATAATTTATTTATCAATTAAAGACTATCTACTTGTATCTAAATTTTGTCGCATATAGCCCACGGTCTTAGAAGAAATTTATTCATATATATACTTACTAAGATTTCTATTAAATATGTCCCTAAGTTTCTTTTGATATCTGTACATTAAAGAGATCAAATAATGTCTAACATATATATGATAGTTTCCCACGTCACATACCTCATTGAAATTTCTCTTATAGCATTTCTAGAGATATCAAAGATCAGTGGGAGCATTAAGTGTCTTAATATTAACTTGCAATAGTTGCAAGAGGTGGGGGAGTGAAATCATCATATTACTTCAATTTACACCTCTTGTACAAGACATTGCTCTATCTCGACACTGTTCTATCAAAACTTGTCTCCTTAACATATAATGCTACACTTACAAAAGTTTCATTGTTGCTTAATTGTGGACACACTTAGATTTCTTACCTAAACTAACATAATCCTCAACAAGAGAATCTACAACGACTAACGTCATTAATTTGTTTTCTCTATTAGAATCTGTTGGTCGTTAAATATTGACCCTAAGCATGCTGAGTTCCTTAAGATTTCTAAGGTCAGTGGGAACAGTCAAAGTTCTTTTCATGACTTGCAAGGAATACAAGAGGCGGGGGAAGAGAGTCATTAAATTTAACTCTGAATTTAACTCTGATTATACCTTTTGTACGCCATACTGCACCAACTCTTACAAACTTAGAATCTTGAAAATGATAGCAACCTAACCAAAGAGCTAATCCATAAACTGAAACTTCTAACAAGCCCAATAATCAACTCAGGAGGTCATCTAGGTTTAAAAATGTCACACCCTGGCTTTGCGGAAGCGTGGTTAATGTTGGTGTGACTTCTTAATACCATAGCTTAACCATAACAAGCTATATGAATTTAAAAACCATGCAAGTCATCCATTAAGTTTTGAAAATCAAACACATTACCATTGTTTTAACATACAACCATAACCTTGTTCAGTAGACATTACAACTTATAACATAACATAAACGTGGTTTAAGGACTGTGTCTTGTCCAGGAAAGAGACACATCCCCTAAACCCTGATGACTTCATGACAAGTGCAGCGGAAAACGTTCCATACCGTGCCAGATCCGTTTAATTTCCTGAAATACATGTGAGTTGAAAAATCAACAATAATGTTGAGCGAGTTCATGTGTAAGTGAGTATGTAAAACACTTGTGAGTATAAAAAAAATAGTTGTGGTATGTAGCAGTGTAAGAGGACTTGTGATCACCAATGGTTTGCAAGGCCACTGACATATGTGAAGTGCAAATAGGGAGACTCAAACCTAGCAGATTTCGCCACGGCAAAGTATGTGGACAAAGTCACCCCACGGTCCGTTTCTAGTTTGGCCGGGGGCTGGGCTCGCTACACCCAGATAGATCTACCGCTCCTGTCCCTCGGTCCCTCCATGAGGACTAATGGCCCCATGTTGTTCCTATCCACTCACATGATCGTATAACACCTCCTTACGTTAAACATACCGTTGTAAAGTACTCGTAAATCATAGTAACATGTATTTCACCCCCGCGGTTAAGTAAACTGAAAACAGTTAGAGAAAAGGGGGACATGAACTCACAGTGAATGCGCGTCTCTACCAAGTGTCTCCAATACAGTAAGCTGTGCAACGTCCTACAAGTGTTAATTCTATTAGACGGACGGCCGTGCTTTAGCTTTATAGTTTATGTCTTTGGGAAATAGTTAGACAACTATTTCGTGTTTATGTTCCGTATACACTTGGTAGTTATTCTTCTTCCCAAGGATGGGGGATACAATACATGTGCGTAAGTTACGTTTTATTAATCTTGTGGTAATGTAATTACCGGTGTAACTTATATGTTTGTGGAAGCGTTCGTAAAGTTTTGGAATCATTAACGCTTGTAAATATTATTTTCACTCTAAAATAATATTTATGTACTTCACAAAATAATCATAAACAGTGTTGTGACAAATATATTTATCACGTTAATCTTTGTGAAAACCCCACCTCCGAATATTTAGTAAAATATAGTGCTGGCGAAATTTATGTTTCGAAAATATGTCCAAAAATAGTTCTAACACTTGTTGTGTAAATAAGCCTAAGTGTTAGGTTTTTAGAAAATTTCGCCAGAGTCTCCTCTGTAACTGGAGGTGGCCACGCTTTCAAGCGTATCATTTTCTTTTAACAAATCAATTCAACAATCTTCTTTATTCAATCAAACAATTTCCGACACAACAAACTAGTCGACAATTATGAAAATTTGCATAATCGCATGAACTTGTAGTTTTTCCGCATCTTTAATGTAAATCCCCCTTATATATGTAGATCTTTATATAAAGTAACTTTAATCTTGTAAAAACCTCGTGATTAGAGAAATCCGTCTTTACAACTTCTAGTAAAAAGTGACAAATTTACTTCTTTGTCGGATCTTTTTGTTTCACAAGGGTTTACACACTTGTGGTTTATAAAACCATGTTTGTTAGTGTATTATCCTTTCTTTAAAAATACATGGTTTCTTAAATGTGTGGTTCTTCAAAAATACCACTTGCAGATACGTAGATCTGCTAGTTTTAAACTCCATTGTACAAGTTAAATTATTTTTACACAAGTAAAATATTTCTACACAAGTTCATGTATCTTGTGTGGTAGAGTTTCGCCTTTTAACCCTTGTGGTTACCAAAAACGAGCTTATGTGAAGATACATGATCTTACAAAGTCGGGTTAAACGGAGATCCGAGCTACCACATCATAGATCGGGTCTAGATAAACACAAATCTCAAATACTACAACTTTTACACAAGTTATATGTCTTTAACCACCATTTTAAGTATTTTTAGTAGACTTTTGATCATCATCTTTCATTTTAACGAGATTCAACCGACAATATTCCTTTTAACCACTTTAGATAAGCTTGAAAACAAGTTTTAAGTGATATACCTCTAGCTCAAGGCTAGGGAAGATCTTTGGCGAAGAAGAGGTGGATAAAAGCTAACGGTAGAGGTCCTTCGCGTTCCGAGTGCACCAAAGCTCCTAATACGCGACTTGTGAAGTGTGTATGATGATGAAATTGCAAGAACCAAAGTCGAAAATGTGGTGGTGTAGTGGAGGGGGTTCGGCCGAGAGGTAGAGAAGAGAAGAGAGAGTAGTTTTTGTTGAGTTTTTGTGATGGTGATTAGTGTGTAGGTTAGTTCTTATTTATAGACAAGATTAGGTGTTATTGTCCAATGGACAATGTGTAGGTTAGATACTAAACCAAAGTGATTAGGAGATCTTGCAAGGTACATGTGTGTCCCCTAGGGGACCGAAATCGTAAGGGGGGGGGGGGGGGTTGTTTGGTTAGTTTGTGACTAATCACTAAGTATTAGTTAAATCAAACTAAGTTAGATTAAGTGTTTAACCCCGTTACTTGTATGTTATGCGTTACCACGGGTGTTAGGGTAATCAGGGACCCTAACTGGCTCAGAAAATTATAAATAGTGAAAATAGTAATATTTTCATGTTTCGGGTAAAGTCCGGGTGTCCGGTTGGATAGTAATCCGTTAAAGCGTTATAAAAGCTTTAAAGTGTCGTTATTGTTATTTTTAGTGACACATCTCGTTTTCAACACTCTAAAAAGTGTCTAGTAATATTTTCTCATGTTCTGGCACTTTACTAGTCAGCTAGAAGCTGGATTAATTATTAAAGTGTTGTGTTTGGTACTTAAAGTACGTTTTTGGCACATCCGAATCAGTGTATCTTATCCCTAGAGACGCAGTACCACAACCCTTATATCCCTACACTCACTACCAGTGTAGCCAAAATATTTGAGGCTCTTAACAGGCCTTGGAGGCAGTGTCTGCCTGATGCTGGTCATATCAGCATGTTCGCCGTGTATCCGTTTCGTGCTACTGTGCTTTTTGTGCATCATGTGTGCCACTAGGGTTCAGTATGTAATTAATGTAGTGACAGCAAATAAAGTATGATGCAAGTAAGTGCATGTATCAATATGCAGGTAGCAGTTTATCAGCTAGTTCAAACAAGCACAGTAATCAAGTAGTAATTAATCATTAATTAAGTTGTACGGATACCTGGTTTAGTGCGGGTTGTCACATTCTCCCCCCGTTAAATAAATTTCGTCCCGAAATTTAAGTTCTGCTTGTAGATGCAGAGTTCTTAGGAAATAGGTGGGGGTATTTCTCTTTCATCCGGTCCTCACGTTCCCAGGTAAATTCAGGACCATGTCTGGCATTCCAACGTACTTTGACGAGTTTGACACTGCTCCGGCGGGTCTTGTTAACTTTCCAATCCGTGACCTCAACAGGTTCTTCAACGAAGTGGAGCGTGTCGTCAATATGAATCTCGTCGATAGGAATGGCAACGTCAACTTGAGTTGGACTTTTCTTCAGATTGGATACATGAAATGTATCGTGAACACCATTTAGTTCAGCAGGTAGGTCCAACTTGTATGCTACTGTCCCAATTCTTTCCAGAATTCTGAAAGGACCAATGTAGCGCGGATTTAACTTCCCACGCTTTCCAAAGCGTGCCACCCCCTTCCAGGGTGAAACTTTCAATAACACCATTTCTCCAACTTGGAAATCCACATGCTTCCAATTTGGATCCGCGTAGGCCTTTTGTCTGTGGCGAGCTGCTTCGATGCGTTTAAGTATTTGCGCGATCTTGTCTGTCGTCTCTTGGACGATTTCGGGACCAGCAAGCTGCCTATCACCTGCGTCAGACCAACATAGTGGTGATCGGCACTTGCGTCCGTATAGGGCCTCAAATGGCGTGACACCAATACTGGTGTGGTAGCTGTTGTTGTATGAAAATTCGACCAAAGGTAAGTGTTTATCCCAGCTACCGCCTAAATCCATAACACATGCCCTCAGCATGTCTTCCAAAGTTTGTATCGTTCGCTCGCTCTGGCCGTCAGTTTGCGGATGGAACGCAGTGCTCAGATTCAATTGTGAGCCAAAAGATTCTTGGAAGGATTGCCATATCCTTGACACAAACCTTCCGTCTCTATCAGAGATGATCGAGAGAGGTACTCCATGACGTGCTACGATCTCTCTCAAGTAAATTTCCGCAAGTTTACTAGTACTGTCTTTCTCCTTGATTGGCAGAAAGTGTGCGGACTTTGTTAGGCGGTCAACAATCACCCAAATCATATCATGGCCTCTTGGCGTTCTTGGCAGTTTTGTAACAAAATCCATTGAAATTTGTTCCCATTTCCACTTGGGAATCTCAGGTTGTTGCAGAAGTCCCGAAGGCTTCTGGTATTCCGCCTTAACCTTAGCGCACGTTAAACATTTGCTCACGTAAACAGCAACGTCGCCTTTCATCCTAGGCCACCAATAGTAATCTTTGAGATCCTGGTACATCTTATCCGATCCAGGGTGGATAGAGTACCGTGACTTGTGTGCTTCGTCGAAAATAACTTCCCTTAATCCACCAAACAGAGGAACCCAAATCCTTTTCTCAAAACATAACGTTCCTTCCTCGTTTGGTATCAAAAGCTTCTCCATTCCACGGAGATATTCTTCCTCAAGGTTTCCCTCCTTGAGAGCTTCCTTTTGTGCAGCACGAATGCGCAAGGAAAGGTCGGTTCGTATAATCATTTCCAAAGCTCTAACCCTTATGGGCTTGATTCTTTCTTTACGACTTAGGGCATCGGCGACTACATTCTCCTTCCCTGGGTGATACTTTATCTCGCAGTCGTAGTCGTTTAACAATTCAACCCATCGTCTTTGCCTCATATTCAACTCCTTCTGGTTGAATATGTGCTGTAGGCTTTTGTGATCTGTGAAGATTGTGCACTTCGTACCATACAGGTAGTGTCTCCAGATCTTTAAAGCAAAAACCACTGCGCCAAGCTCTAAATCGTGTGTGGTATAATTCTTTTCGTGCACTTTCAGTTGGCGTGATGCGTAAGCAATGACCTTTTGGCGTTGCATCAACACACAACCCAATCCTTGACGCGATGCGTCGCAGTATACCACAAAGTCATCAGTACCTTCTGGTAGAGCTAAGATTGGCGCGTTACAAAGCTTATCCTTCAATATCTGAAACGCTTCATCCTGTTTGATTCCCCAATCAAACGTCTTGTCCTTCTGCGTGAGGAGCGTCAAAGGTTGAGCGATTTTCGAGAAATCCTCGATGAACCTTCGATAGTAGCCAGCCAAACCCAAGAATTGCCGAATCTCGGTTGGCGTCCTTGGCGTTTCCCAATCCTTGATCGCCTCAATCTTTGCGGGATCAACATGAATTCCATCCCCATTAACCACATGTCCAAGAAACTGGACTTCGCGTAGCAAAAACTCGCACTTGGAGAATTTGGCGTACAGCTGTTCCTTCCTTAGCAGCTCCAATATGGTTCTAAGATGCTGCTCGTGTTCAGCCTTCGTCTTTGAGTAAATCAGGATGTCGTCGATGAATACAATCACGAACTTGTCCAGGTACGGCTTGCAAACCCTATTCATCAAGTCCATAAAGACTGCAGGTGCGTTCGTCAAACCAAATGGCATAACGAGGAACTCGTAGTGCCCATAACGAGTTCGGAAGGCTGTTTTCGGGATACTTTCCTCCTGTATCCTCAGTTGATGGTATCCAGATCGAAGATCGATCTTAGAGTAACAGCTTGAACCTTGAAGTTGATCGAACAGATCGTCAATTCTTGGCAGAGGATACCTGTTCTTGATCGTCAGCCTGTTCAATTCTCTGTAGTCAATACACATGCGGAAACTTCCGTCCTTCTTCTTGACAAACAAGACCGGAGCTCCCCAAGGCGAGAAGCTTGGTCGGATAAAACCCTTGTCTAACAACTCTTGAAGTTGCGTCGACAATTCCTGCATCTCAGACGGAGCAAGTCTGTACGGTGCCTTAGCCACAGGCGCGGCGCCTGGAACTAAGTCAATGTGAAACTCCACTTGCCTCTGAGGTGGCAGTCCGGGTAAGTCTTCTGGGAAGACTTCTGGATACTCCCTTACGACAGGGATGTCTTCGATTGTTGGCGCAGCAGCCTTCTTATCTACGATGTGTGCCAGAAAAGCAACACATCCTTTCTGTAAACACTTCCTTGCTTTCAAGCAGCTGATAAATCTTAGCGGCGTGTCACGCTTCTCTCCGTGAACCACAATTGTCTCACCATCATCAGTTGGGATACGAACAACTTTCTCGTGACATACTATCTCAGCCTTGTTTCCGGATAACCAATCCATTCCTACCACCACGTCGAAGCTTCCCAATTGGACTGGTAGTAGATCCAGAGTAAACTCGCGTTCTCCCAATTCTATCACACAACCTCTGATTACTTCGTCGGCTCCAACTAACTTTCCATTAGCTAATTCGATCGAGTAGGGAATGTCTAACTTATTAGCAGCTAACCCAAGCATATTCTTAAATTCTAACGATACAAAGCTATAATCGGCACCAGTATCAAATAAAACGGATGCATAGCGTTGATTGATAGGGAACGTACCCGTAACAACATTTGGATCTTGGCGTGCTTCCCTAGCTTCTAGTTGGAACACTCTACCACGGGCCTGATTCAACGTTGGGCAGTTCTTCTTAAAATGCCCGATTTCCCCGCAGTTATAGCATCCGAGTCTCTGCCCGTTTCCATCCCCATTTCCAGCTGGGGTGTTGTTCTGGTTGGCATTGCCAGCCTGGTTTGCATTGTTGCCTCGGTTTCTATTTCCTCCAAAATTTCCTGGTAGGCGGTTTCCATTTCCACCACGGTTATCATTCCTATTTCCATATCCTCCCTGGCCTCCGCGGCCCGCACTAGCCCAACATGTTTCCTTTGAGTGGCCCGGTTTTCCACAAGATTCACAAACTCTCATGTTACAATGGCCAGTATGGTGGCGTTGGCAGTTGTTGCATCTGGGCTGGGTGCCCTGGTACCCTTTTCCTCTCTTGGTACTGCCAGCTGATTTTCCTTTCTTTACTGCCATACTGATGCCTTGTTTGAAGTTTGAAAACTTCCTTTTGTTATCTCCTGAGGACTCAACGTGAGTCTCTGTCTTCCTTGCCTTGACTTCATCAAACTTGTTTAAACGAATCGCCTCCTCGGTGAGAGCCACGCTCAAATCGATGGCTTCAGTGATAGTCGCTGGTTTGGAGGAGGTTACCATGCTTATTATTTGGGGAGCCAAACCCCAAATGAAGCGCTCGATTCGCCTGTATTCTGGCGTGACCATATAAGGAACCACTTGAGATAGGTCATGAAACCTCTGAACGTACTCTGCTACCTTCGGACCGTCTATCTTTAGGTGCCAAAATTCAGTCTCCAACCTTTGAATTTCTGCGCGTGAACAGTACTTTTTGCGCATTAGTTCTTTCAATTCGGCCCAAGTCAGGGCGTAGGCGGCAGCTTCGCCTAGTGTTTGTACTTGTAGGTTCCACCATGATAGGGCTCCATCTAAAAACAGCCCTGAAATGTATGTGACTTGCTGATCCTCTGCACACTTGCTCATGCGTAACACAGAATCGGTTTTCTCAGCCCAGCGGGTAAAGGCAACTGCACCTCCTGTGCCATCGAAGTTAACTGGTTTGCAGTCTAAGAACTGCTTGTAGGTGCATCCTGCACGTATGTTAAAACATGTGTTCGGCATTAGCATCATCGCTAAAATCTCCAACTAGTTCCTGGTAGGTTCGAATGGCGTGGTATTACCGTGAGGTGGATTGTTATTGCCTTGGTTGACACTTCTGCTTGCTCCTGGCTGAGATGCTGCGTACTGTGCTATGGCAGCAGCAATAATCTGCTGGAGTTCTGCCTCATTTGTTGGCATGTTTGGTTCGCGTCTTGGCGGCATCTTCTAAAAGATGATTTAAGTTGGTTAGGCCATAGTAAGGCTCCGTTGTTATAGTACGTAAATCAGTTCGTAATATAGTGTACGTATATAACGGTAGTAATAGTATAATCACATAACATCTCATGTTATCACACATCACAATTATCAATCACACAACATCCCATGTCATAAAATATAAACAAGTAATCAAGCGAATCCAAATATGGTGAGAAAACTGCGATTGCCATATAAATGAGACCACATCGTAAGTGTATACATACAATCATCAATCACTAGGGGCTACATAACCCCTGTCAAAAGCTACATCAGTATCAATACAACATCAAGTACATAACAAAAGTCAAGTCATAACGTAGTCTCCCCAAAATGCTGTGCAGTCAAAAAGCAATCGCCGCCTTCTCACCTCGCCTACCCAAGTGGCACCGATGAGCTCTAAGCAGATGGTGGTGGAGGAGGAGGAAAACGGGTATAAAACAAACGGCGCAACTGTAACCAGTCCGCCTCCATCGCCTGCTGTGTGCGAATAATGGAAGCAATCTGCTGCTCCAAGGTAGTAAGACGAGCAGCATAGTCAAGGGGTAAAGGTCGAAACGGCTGTAACGGAGAGGGTGCCCGGCCATGGCACTGACATGGCTGCAGCTGGGCTCTCTCCAACTCCTGTAGTCGCTGCTCATGCGACTCATGCTGGTATACAAACGACATCAATACATCCTCAATGGTGTGGCCCACATGGAACCTGTGGTATGGATCAGTGGGTGGCATAGGGGAAAACGGTGCCCACAGCAGTGGCTCACGTGTGGGATCAAAGGGTGCCACACCAAAAGGAGCTGTAGTGGGTGGAACAAAAGGAATCTGAGGCATGAAAGGCATGGGCATTGGTACATGCCCATCAGGGTGAGCTGAAGAACCCTCTCCAGGCCCTGCTGGAGGTATAAACATAGGAACCTGAAATGAAAAGTCAATATGTGGTGCAACAGGAATCTGTGGAGGGAATGGGGGAACGTCCTCGTCTGCCGGTATCCAACCGTGCTGTGCGGACTCATCCGGGGGATCCATATGGGCTGCAAACTGAGCCTGCTCGGGCTCTGGTAGAACAGGATCAAGTAAAGGGGCTACAACAGGGTGATCAGGTGCAAGGTGCTCTATAGGGTGGACAACAGGTACATCACCAACGGGTAAAGGAACAACGGGATCAACAGCAACATGATCGCCCTCAATCACAGGAACATCTACAGGGAGATCAGCAACAACAGGCTCAAAAGGGATATCAGCATGTACTAGGTCATGCTCTGGTATAGGGTCTAGAGCGGCTGCCTGCTCAGGAGCAACGGCAGGCTCGAAGTCATCAAAAGCCATCTCAAACTCAAAATCTGGGTCAATAGGATCAAATAGGTCAACAGGGTCTGCCGGATCCTCCATAAACTCGTCCATCGGAACAAACTCTAAGTCACGGTCAGGATCAAATCCCGGGGGAAACACAGGATCTGAATCCCCCTCGTCGTCATGGTCAAAAGCAAATCCGGGTATAGGAGCAACAGAAAAAGCCTGGTCCGAATCGGACCCATGGGAGAAGTGCTGCGCACTATGAGCATGTGAGGGTACAGAGGCCACAGACTCAAAGGAGTCCGCGACTGGGGAGTGAACAGGTGACTCCGGGACGGGTGCGTCTGCGATCAATAAGGGATCGGCAGCAGGAAGGGCCTCGCCCTGAGCATCCTCCTCGAAAGGCTCCTCATCAAACATATCGATATCATCCTCCTCATCGTCGATGGGTAAATCGTAAGCTGGGTACGCAGCCAGCGGTATAGGAGCAGGGATCAGTGCTAAGGGTAGATCCTCTGCGATAGGACCATCTGCGAGCTCGCCAGCACCGTCAGGTAGTGCAAAAGGCTGAAAGTCGTCCTCATCTGTGCTAGTGAAGTCGTACGTGTAAACCTCGTGCTCCGATGACTCAATGTCGTCTGAAACGATAGGCCTCGGGCCTGTGGTGCCTGAACCACCAGTGTCTGCAGAATCCATGTGTCTGTAACATATACACAAACATGCACAAATAGTCAATCATAAATCTAGTAATCACATAAGTCATCAAGTAAGGCATCACGTAATCCTCCTAGTCTTACTAGCCAATACCATCCAGTCTACAAGACTGCTCTATCCTTCACTTAAACCAAACCTCGATCCTCCAGATCGATCCTCAGCCCTCCAAGCTGAGCCTTTTCTTCCTAGCCTTGCTAGCCCACTACCTCGGTCACCTAGACCGAGCCTCGATCCTCCAGATCGATCCTATAACAAACCAACGTGCTCAACTACCTTAATCACCTCGATCCTCCAGACCGATCCTCAGCCCTCCAAGCTGAGCCTATAATTAATAAAATGTGCTCAACATTTGTTTGTAAAAAGTTGTGGATCTGGACTTAAGTGGTATGCAGTAAAATGTTTTCGTGAGAGCCCTAGTGATCATAGTCTAGACTCGAGAAAGAATCCTAGTTCGCTATGATCAGAGCTCTGATACCAAGCTATCACACCCTGGCTTTGCGGAAGCGTGGTTAATGTTGGTGTGACTTCTTAATACCATAGCTTAACCATAACAAGCTATATGAATTTAAAAACCATGCAAGTCATCCATTAAGTTTTGAAAATCAAACACATTACCATTGTTTTAACATACAACCATAACCTTGTTCAGTAGACATTACAACTTATAACATAACATAAACGTGGTTTAAGGACTGTGTCTTGTCCAGGAAAGAGACACATCCCCTAAACCCTGATGACTTCATGACAAGTGCAGCGGAAAACGTTCCATACCGTGCCAGATCCGTTTAATTTCCTGAAATACATGTGAGTTGAAAAATCAACAATAATGTTGAGCGAGTTCATGTGTAAGTGAGTATGTAAAACACTTGTGAGTATAAAAAAAATAGTTGTGGTATGTAGCAGTGTAAGAGGACTTGTGATCACCAATGGTTTGCAAGGCCACTGACATATGTGAAGTGCAAATAGGGAGACTCAAACCTAGCAGATTTCGCCACGGCAAAGTATGTGGACAAAGTCACCCACGGTCCGTTTCTAGTTTGGCCGGGGGCTGGGCTCGCTACACCCAGATAGATCTACCGCTCCTGTCCCTCGGTCCCTCCATGAGGACTAATGGCCCCATGTTGTTCCTATCCACTCACATGATCGTATAACACCTCCTTACGTTAAACATACCGTTGTAAAGTACTCGTAAATCATAGTAACATGTATTTCACCCCCGCGGTTAAGTAAACTGAAAACAGTTAGAGAAAAGGGGGACATGAACTCACAGTGAATGCGCGTCTCTACCAAGTGTCTCCAATACAGTAAGCTGTGCAACGTCCTACAAGTGCTAATTCTATTAGACGGACGGCCGTGCTTTAGCTTTATAGTTTATGTCTTTGGGAAATAGTTAGACAACTATTTCGTGTTTATGTTCCGTATACACTTGGTAGTTATTCTTCTTCCCAAGGATGGGGGATACAATACATGTGCGTAAGTTACGTTTTATTAATCTTGTGGTAATGTAATTACCGGTGTAACTTATATGTTTGTGGAAGCGTTCATAAAGTTTTGGAATCATTAACGCTTGTAAATATTATTTTCACTCTAAAATAATATTTATGTACTTCACAAAATAATCATAAACAGTGTTGTGACAAATATATTTATCACGTTAATCTTTGTGAAAACCCCACCTCCGAATATTTAGTAAAATATAGTGCTGGCGAAATTTATGTTTCGAAAATATGTCCAAAAATAGTTCTAACACTTGTTGTGTAAATAAGCCTAAGTGTTAGGTTTTTAGAAAATTTCGCCAGAGTCTCCTCTGTAACTGGAGGTGGCCACGCTTTCAAGCGTATCATTTTCTTTTAACAAATCAATTCAACAATCTTCTTTATTCAATCAAACAATTTCCGACACAACAAACTAGTCGACAATTATGAAAATTTGCATAATCGCATGAACTTGTAGTTTTTCCGCATCTTTAATGTAAATCCCCCTTATATATGTAGATCTTTATATAAAGTAACTTTAATCTTGTAAAAACCTCGTGATTAGAGAAATCCGTCTTTACAACTTCTAGTAAAAAGTGACAAATTTACTTCTTTGTCGGATCTTTTTGTTTCACAAGGGTTTACACACTTGTGGTTTATAAAACCATGTTTGTTAGTGTATGATCCTTTCTTTAAAAATACATGGTTTCTTAAATGTGTGGTTCTTCAAAAATACCACTTGCAGATACGTAGATCTGCTAGTTTTAAACTCCATTGTACAAGTTAAATTATTTTTACACAAGTAAAATATTTCTACACAAGTTCATGTATCTTGTGTGGTAGAGTTTCGCCTTTTAACCCTTGTGGTTACCAAAAACGAGCTTATGTGAAGATACATGATCTTACAAAGTCGGGTTAAACGGAGATCCGAGCTACCACATCATAGATCGGGTCTAGATAAACACAAATCTCAAATACTACAACTTTTACACAAGTTATATGTCTTTAACCACCATTTTAAGTATTTTTAGTAGACTTTTGATCATCATCTTTCATTTTAACGAGATTCAACCGACAATATTCCTTTTAACCACTTTAGATAAGCTTGAAAACAAGTTTTAAGTGATATACCTCTAGCTCAAGGCTAGGGAAGATCTTTGGCGAAGAAGAGGTGGATAAAAGCTAACGGTAGAGGTCCTTCGCGTTCCGAGTGCACCAAAGCTCCTAATACGCGACTTGTGAAGTGTGTATGATGATGAAATTGCAAGAACCAAAGTCGAAAATGTGGTGGTGTAGTGGAGGGGGTTCGACCGAGAGGTAGAGAAGAGAAGAGAGAGTAGTTTTTGTTGAGTTTTTGTGATGGTGATTAGTGTGTAGGTTAGTTCTTATTTATAGACAAGATTAGGTGTTATTGTCCAATGGATAATGTGTAGGTTAGATACTAAACCAAAGTGATTAGGAGATCTTGCAAGGTACATGTGTGTCCCCTAGGGGACCGAAATCGTAAGGGGGGGGGGGTTGTTTGGTTAGTTTGTGACTAATCACTAAGTATTAGTTAAATCAAACTAAGTTAGATTAAGTGTTTAACCCCGTTACTTGTATGTTATGCGTTACCACGGGTGTTAGGGTAATCAGGGACCCTAACTGGCTCAGAAAATTATAAATAGTGAAAATAGTAATATTTTCATGTTTCGGGTAAAGTCCGGGTGTCCGGTTGGATAGTAATCCGTTAAAGCGTTATAAAAGCTTTAAAGTGTCGTTATTGTTATTTTTAGTGACACATCTCGTTTTCAACACTCTAAAAAGTGTCTAGTAATATTTTCTCATGTTCTGGCACTTTACTAGTCAGCTAGAAGCTGGATTAATTATTAAAGTGTTGTGTTTGGTACTTAAAGTACGTTTTTGGCACATCCGAATCAGTGTATCTTATCCCTAGAGACGCAGTACCACAACCCTTATATCCCTACACTCACTACCAGTGTAGCCAAAATATTTGAGGCTCTTAACAGGCCTTGGAGGCAGTGTCTGCCTGATGCTGGTCATATTAGCATGTTCGCCGTGTATCCGTTTCGTGCTACTGTGCTTTTTGTGCATCATGTGTGCCACTAGGGTTCAGTATGTAATTAATGTAGTGACAGCAAATAAAGTATGATGCAAGTAAGTGCATGTATCAATATGCAGGTAGCAGTTTATCAGCTAGTTCAAACAAGCACAGTAATCAAGTAGTAATTAATCATTAATTAAGTTGTACGGATACCTGGTTTAGTGCGGGTTGTCACAAAAAACCTACTAACTTTGATGATTACATAACCTCCCTAATTGAAGTTGAAATGGATTTTGAAAAAGTTTAATGATCCTATCTCTTCTAATTAAGCCATTAGCATCAATCAATCTTCTAAATGGAATAAAACTATTTTCTAGTAAAACTGATTTTATGTGTTCGTGTAACGTATGGGATTTGATTGAATTACTTAAGAGTGTTCATAACCAAACCAAATCCTAATATAAGCGTTAAGACACGAAGAAGCATGATTGATTGTCAAAGGTTGTACTCAGGAAGAGATAAATTATCAAAGAGTCTTTCTCACCTATCTTACAGAAGATTTCTTTGAGGATCATCACTGTTCTAGTAGCTTATAATAGTTTTGAGCTGTATTAGATGAACATTAAAACAACTTTCCCTAACAATTGGCTGACACATTTACATGTTCATAAAACAACCTGAAAGTTCCAAACTTAAGGTTAAAGAACACTTTATTTGTAAGCCAATAAAAGCCATGTATGGGTTAATGCAAACATCATAATGTGATGAAATCCTAACGCAATCATTTTCATCAAGAACCAAGTGGATTAATATACCTACCACAAAATGAGTGGGAGCAACTAAGATAAACTTGTCTTTATATAGATGACATTTTTTGACAAGTATATATGTTACATAAGTCAAAGCATTGTTAACACAAACTTTGATATAATAGATCTCATAGATATCTCTTACGTAATAGATATCATAACATACCGAGATAGACCCAATGGGACATTACTTTCATTCCATCAGTTTAACCTTAAATGGGTCCTTACACATGTAACAAACAATACTACTCTCCTTTAGAGGATAATATAGTAAATGAGATTATTTCCTTACGCTTCATTAATTAGAAGCCTTATGTAAGTTTAAGTCTATACTTGTTTAGATATTACTCACATTGCAACACACTAGATATGTCTAGATTAATGTGAAGCATCTAATGGAGTATTACAATATCTTTAAAAGAAACCAAAGGCTATAATTTAAAGAAGAAGTGAGAACTCAAACTAGTTGATTCCTCTAACTTTTTGATATTCAAAGATGACAGAATGTAATTTTGGGTATATCTTTATGTTAGCAGACAAAACCTATATCAAGGAGGAGTCATAATGGACTGATATCAACAACCTAAGTTATAACGACATAATATACTCACTAAATGTTGTTGAAAATTTATCAGTGGACTCATAAGTTTATTAACTCCATATAAAATATACATTGAAGACTTATTGTGATAAAGTCTGCTACCATGTCTCCTTGAACAGTAACAGTTCGAGAGGTGCATCATTAAATTTCGATACACAATTAAATATTCGTTTATGAACGAATTGAGGAAACTAAATCTTTGTATTGAACACATTCATGATATGCTTAAGGATCCTATAACTGAAGGGCTATTACCCATAAGTCTTATTAAGAGAGCTCATAAAAGAGACGGGTTTAAACTGATGACCGTGCGCAACTGCATATCGTACAAAGAAATAAATGTTTAAAACTGGAAAATAAGATGTTATTCACCTTACAACCACTGAAACCTTAAAAGAGGATTGTTCTAAGGTCCATAGTCAAAATACAAGTACAAAATTCCAACTCTAAGGTTCTTAAAGGTATAATTTCACTGCATAATTATGCCATTAGACTAGGCATAAGCAACGAGACTTTCCATTATTCAAAAGAACAGTTAGATAAATTAATTAGATAGTCTTTAAGTCTGCTAATCTTAATATTCCAATTAACACATGATTAGTTGACTCTAGTTCTATACGTTTCCTTACCAGAATCAAACAAATAACTAACAATGAGAGTTAGTGACAAAATT
Source organism: Helianthus tuberosus (assembly GCA_030545235.1). Lineage (NCBI taxonomy): Eukaryota > Viridiplantae > Streptophyta > Magnoliopsida > Asterales > Asteraceae > Helianthus > Helianthus tuberosus. Next base: position 142,163,926 of record CM060412.1, on the reverse strand, counting down.
AAATGTTAAGGCTATAAGAACCAAAATAAGTAGTCTTCTAACAAAGCTTTTCGATACCTTACATATTCTGAAGATTAATCAGAATATAGTATCAATATTATGACGGTTGTGAGGTTTGCATAACCAACATGAAGTCACACTTACCTTAAACTCTCATATTATTTGTTCTCAATATCTGGATAGAAACATTACTAAGATGGAACTAGATGATACCTTACACTTTTACAACTTTTGTTATCACGTAAATGAGAAATTGACAAAAGGAAAATGAGACCTATAAATTTCATCCATTATAACCGAAATTCATGAGAAATCATGACATGGTTAATGAGGATGATTTTCATCAAATCTCATTCTAAGTGATTTTAAATCAAGATTTTAAAAGTCCTAAAATATTACTTGGCTTAAGGAATAAGTATGGATCCACCATAAGTTATTCATTGACATTCGTGGAACTTATTCCAAATGCAATATTCAGATAATTTATTTATCAATTAAAGACTATCTACTTGTATCTAAATTTTGTCGCATATAGCCCACGGTCTTAGAAGAAATTTATTCATATATATACTTACTAAGATTTCTATTAAATATGTCCCTAAGTTTCTTTTGATATCTGTACATTAAAGAGATCAAATAATGTCTAACATATATATGATAGTTTCCCACGTCACATACCTCATTGAAATTTCTCTTGTAGCATTTCTTGAGATATCAAAGATCAGTGGGAGCATTAAGTGTCTTAATATTAACTTTTAATAGTTGCAAGAGGTGGGGGAGTGAAAACATCATATTACTTCAATTTATACTCACTAAATGTTGTTGAAAATTTATCAGTGGACTCATAAGTTTATTAACTCCATATAAAATATACATTGAAGACTTATTGTGATAAAGTCTGCTACCATGTCTCCTTGAACAGTAACAGTTCGAGAGGTGCATCGTTAAATTTCGATACACAATTAAATATTCGTTTATGAACGAATTGAGGAAACTAAATCTTTGTATTGAACACATTCATGATATGCTTAAGGATCCTATAACTGAAGGGCTATTACCCATAAGTCTTATTAAGAGAGCTCATAAAAGAGACGGGTTTAAACTGATGACCGTGCGCAACTGCATATCGTACAAAGAAATAAATGTTTAAAACTGGAAAATAAGATGTTATTCACCTTACAACCACTGAAACCTTAAAAGAGGATTGTTCTAAGGTCCATAGTCAAAATACAAGTACAAAATTCCAATTCTAAGGTTCTTAAAGGGATAATTTCACTGCATAATTATGCCATTAGACTAGGCATAAGCAACGAGACTATCCATTATTCAAAAGAACAGTTAGATAAATTAATTAGATAGTCTTTAGGTCTGCTAATCTTAATATTCCAATTAACACATGATTAGTTGACTCTAGTTCTATACGTTTCCTTACCAGAATCAAACAAATAACTAACAATGAGAGTTAGTGACAAAATTAAATGTTAAGGCTATAAGAACCAAAATAAGTAGTCTTCTAACAAAGCTTTTCGATACCTTACATATTCTGAAGATTAATCAGAATATAGTATCAATACTTAGGCTATGTTATGACGGTTGTGAGGTTTGCATAACCAACATGAAGTCACACTTACCTTAAACTCTCATATTATTTGTTCTCAATATCTGGATAGAAACATTACTAAGATGGAACTAAATGATACCTTACACTTTTACAACTTTTGTTATCACGTAAATGAGAAATTGACAAAAGGAAAATGAGACCTATAAATTTCATCCATTATAACCGAAATTCATGAGAAATCATGACATGGTTAATGAGGATGATTTTCATCAAATCTCATTCTAAGTGATTTTAAATCAAGATTTTAAAAGTCCTAAAATATTACTTGGCTTAAGGAATAAGTATGGATCCACCATAAGTTATTCATTGACATTCGTGGAACTTATTCCAAATGCAATATTCAGACATAATTTATTTATCAATTAAAGACTATCTACTTGTATCTAAATTTTGTCGCATATAGCCCACGGTCTTAGAAGAAATTTATTCATATATATACTTACTAAGATTTCTATTAAATATGTCCCTAAGTTTCTTTTGATATCTGTACATTAAAGAGATCAAATAATGTCTAACATATATATGATAGTTTCCCACGTCACATACCTCATTGAAATTTCTCTTGTAGCATTTCTAGAGATATCAAAGATCAGTGGGAGCAATAAGTGTCTTAATATTAACTTGCAATAGTTGCAAGAGGTGGGGGAGTGAAAACATCATATTACTTCAATTTATACTCACTAAATGTTGTTGAAAATTTATCAGTGGACTCATAAGTTTATTAACTCCATATAAAATATACATTGAAGACTTATTGTGATAAAGTCTGCTACCATGTCTCCTTGAACAGTAACAGTTCGAGAGGTGCATCATTAAATTTCGATACACAATTAAATATTCGTTTATGAACGAATTAAGGAAACTAAATCTTTGTATTGAACACATTCATGATATGCTTAAGGATCCTATAACTGAAGGGCTATTACCCATAAGTCTTATTAAGAGAGCTCATAAAAGAGACGGGTTTAAACTGATGACCGTGCGCAACTGCATATCGTACAAAGAAATAAATGTTTAAAACTGGAAAATAAGATGTTATTCACCTTACAACCACTGAAACCTTAAAAGAGGATTGTTCTAAGGTCCATAGTCAAAATACAAGTACAAAATTCCAACTCTAAGGTTCTTAAAGGGATAATTTCACTGCATAATTATGCCATTAGACTAGGCATAAGCAACGAGACTGTCCATTATTCAAAAGAACAGTTAGATAAATTAATTAGATAGTCTTTAAGTCTGCTAATCTTAATATTCCAATTAACACATGATTAGTTGACTCTAGTTCTATACGTTTCCTTGCCAGAATCAAACAAATAACTAACAATGAGAGTTAGTGACAAAATTAAATGTTAAGGCTATAAGAACCAAAATAAGTAGTCTTCTAACAAAGCTTTTCAATGCCTTACATATTCTGAAGATTAATCAGAATATAGTATCAATACTTAGGCTGTGTTATGACGGTTGTGAGGTTTGCATAACCAACATGAAGTCACACTTACCTTAAACTCTCATATTATTTGTTCTCAATATCTGGATAGAAGCATTACTAAGATGGAACTAGATGATACCTTACACTTTTACAACTTTTGTTATCACGTAAATGAGAAATTGACAAAAGGAAAATGAGACCTATAAATTTCATCCATTATAACCGAAATTCATGAGAAATCATGACATGGTTAATGAGGATGATTTTCATCAAATCTCATTCTAAGTGATTTTAAATCAAGATTTTAAAAGTCCTAAAATATTACTTGGCTTAAGGAATAAGTATGGATCCACCATAAGTTATTCATTGACATTCGTGGAACTTATTCCAAATGCAATATTCAGACATAATTTATTTATCAATTAAAGACTATCTACTTGTATCTAAATTTTGTCGCATATAGCCCACGGTCTTAGAAGAAATTTATTCATATATATACTTACTAAGATTTCTATTAAATATGTCCCTAAGTTTCTTTTGATATCTGTACATTAAAGAGATCAAATAATGTCTAACATATATATGATAGTTTCCCACGTCACATACCTCATTGAAATTTCTCTTGTAGCATTTCTAGAGATATCAAAGATCAGTGGGAGCATTAAGTGTCTTAATATTAACTTGCAATAGTTGCAAGAGGTGGGGGGGTGAAAACATCATATTACTTCAATTTACACCTCTTGTACAAGACATTGCTCTATCTCGACACTGTTCTATCAAAACTTGTCTCCTTAAAATATAATGCTACACTTACAAAAGTTTCATTGTTGCTTAATTGTGGACACACTTAGATTTCTTACCTAAACTAACATAATCCTCAACAAGAGAATCTACAACAACTAACGTCATTAATTTGTTTTCTCTATTAGAATCTGTTGGTCGTTAAATATTGACCCTAAGCATGCTGAGTTCCTTAAGATTTCTAAGGTCAGTGGGAGCAGTCAAAGTTCTTATCATGACTTGCAAGGAATACAAGAGGCGGGGGAAGAGAGTCATTAAATTTAACTCTGAATTTAACTATGATTATACCTTTTGTACGCCATACTGCACCAACTCTTACAAACTTAGAATCTTGAAAATGATAGCAACCTAACCAAAGAGCTAATCCATAAACTAAAACTTCTAACAAGCCCAATAATCAACTCAGGAGGTCATCTAGGTTTAAAAACCTACTAACTTTGATGATTACATAACCTCCCTAATTGAAGTTGAAATGGATTTTGAAAAAGTTTACTGATCCTATCTCTTCTAATTAAGCCATTAGCGTCAATCAATCTTCTAAATGGAATAAAACTATTTTCTAGTAAAACTGATTTTATGTGTTCGTGTAACGTATGGGATTTGATTGAATTACTTAAGAGTGTTCATAACCAAACCAAATCCTAATATAAGCGTTAAGACACGAAGAAGCATGATTGATTGTCAAAGGTTGTACTCAGGAAGAGATAAATTATCAAAGAGTCTTTCTCACCTATCTTACAGAAGATTTCTTTGAGGATCATCACTGTTCTAGTAGCTTATAATAGTTTTGAGCTGTATTAGATGAACATTAAAACAACTTTCCCTAACAATTGGCTGACACATTTACATGTTCATAAAACAACCTGAAAGTTCCAAACTTAAGGTTAAAGAACACTTTATTTGTAAGCCAATAAAAGCCATGTATGGGTTAATGCAAACATCATAATGTGATGAAATCTTAACGCAATCATTTTCATCAAGAACCAAGTGGATTAATATACCTACCACAAAATGAGTGGGAGCAACTAAGATAAACTTGTCTTTATATAAATGACATTTTTTGACAAGTATATGTTACATAAGTCAAAGCATTGTTAACACAAACTTTGATATAATAGATCTCATAGATATCTCTTACGTAATAGATATCATAACATACCGAGATAGACCCAATGGGACATTACTTTCATTCCATCAGTTTAACCTTAAATGGGTCCTTACACATGTAACAAACAATACTACTCTCCTTTAGAGGATAATATAGTAAATGAGATTATTTCCTTACGCTTCATTAATTAGAAGCCTTATGTAAGTTTAAGTCTATACTTGTTTAGATATTACTCACATTGCAACACACTAGATATGTCTAGATTAATGTGAAGCATCTAATGGAGTATTACAATATCTTTAAAAGAAACCAAAGCCTATAATTTAAAGAAGAAGTGAGAACTCAAACCGGTTGATTCCTCTAACTTTGTGATATTCAAAGATGACAGAATGTAATTTTGGGTATATCTTTATGTTAGCAGACAAAACCTATATCAAGGAGGAGTCATAATGGACTGATATCAACAACCTAAGTTATAACGACATAATATACTCACTAAATGTTGTTGAAAATTTATCAGTGGACTCATAAGTTTATTAACTCCATATAAAATATACATTGAAGACTTATTGTGATAAAGTCTGCTACCATGTCTCCTTGAACAGTAACAGTTCGAGAGGTGCATCATTAAATTTCGATACACAATTAAATATTCGTTTATGAACGAATTGAGGAAACTAAATCTTTGTATTGAACACATTCATGATATGCTTAAGGATCCTATAACTGAAGGGCTATTACCCATAAGTCTTATTAAGAGAGCTCATAAAAGAGACGGGTTTAAACTGATGACCGTGCGCAACTGCATATCGTACAAAGAAATAAATGTTTAAAACTGGAAAATAAGATGTTATTCACCTTACAACCACTGAAACCTTAAAAGAGGATTGTTCTAAGGTCCATAGTCAAAATACAAGTACAAAATTCCAACTCTAAGGTTCTTAAAGGGATAATTTCACTGCATAATTATGCCATTAGACTAGGCATAAGCAACGAGACTATCCATTATTCAAAAGAACAGTTAGATAAATTAATTAGATAGTCTTTAAGTCTGCTAATCTTAATATTCCAATTAACACATGATTAGTTCACTCTAGTTCTATACGTTTCCTTACCAGAATCAAACAAATAACTAACAATGAGAGTTAGTGACAAAATTAAATGTTAAGGCTATAAGAACCAAAATAAGTAGTCTTCTAACAAAGCTTTTCGATACCTTACATATTCTGAAGATTAATCAGAATATAGTATCAATACTTAGGCTATGTTATGACGGTTGTGAGGTTTGCATAACCAACATGAAGTCACACTTACCTTAAACTCTCATATTATTTGTTCTCAATATCTGGATAGAAACATTACTAAGATGGAACTAAATGATACCTTACACTTTTACAACTTTTGTTATCACGTAAATGAGAAATTGACAAAAGGAAAATGAGACCTATAAATTTCATCCATTATAACCGAAATTCATGAGAAATCATGACATGGTTAATGAGGATGATTTTCATCAAATCTCATTCTAAGTGATTTTAAATCAAGATTTTAAAAGTCCTAAAATATTACTTGGCTTAAGGAATAAGTATGGATCCACCATAAGTTATTCATTGACATTCGTGGAACTTATTCCAAATGCAATATTCAGACATAATTTATTTATCAATTAAAGACTATCTACTTGTATCTAAATTTTGTCGCATATAGCCCACGGTCTTAGAAGAAATTTATTCATATATATACTTACTAAGATTTCTATTAAATATGTCCCTAAGTTTCTTTTGATATCTGTACATTAAAGAGATCAAATAATGTCTAACATATATATGATAGTTTCCCACGTCACATACCTCATTGAAATTTCTCTTGTAGCATTTCTAGAGATATCAAAGATCAGTGGGAGCAATAAGTGTCTTAATATTAACTTGCAATAGTTGCAAGAGGTGGGGGAGTGAAAACATCATATTACTTCAATTTATACTCACTAAATGTTGTTGAAAATTTATCAGTGGACTCATAAGTTTATTAACTCCATATAAAATATACATTGAAGACTTATTGTGATAAAGTCTGCTACCATGTCTCCTTGAACAGTAACAGTTCGAGAGGTGCATCATTAAATTTCGATACACAATTAAATATTCGTTTATGAACGAATTAAGGAAACTAAATCTTTGTATTGAACACATTCATGATATGCTTAAGGATCCTATAACTGAAGGGCTATTACCCATAAGTCTTATTAAGAGAGCTCATAAAAGAGACGGGTTTAAACTGATGACCGTGCGCAACTGCATATCGTACAAAGAAATAAATGTTTAAAACTGGAAAATAAGATGTTATTCACCTTACAACCACTGAAACCTTAAAAGAGGATTGTTCTAAGGTCCATAGTCAAAATACAAGTACAAAATTCCAACTCTAAGGTTCTTAAAGGGATAATTTCACTGCATAATTATGCCATTAGACTAGGCATAAGCAACGAGACTGTCCATTATTCAAAAGAACAGTTAGATAAATTAATTAGATAGTCTTTAAGTCTGCTAATCTTAATATTCCAATTAACACATGATTAGTTGACTCTAGTTCTATACGTTTCCTTGCCAGAATCAAACAAATAACTAACAATGAGAGTTAGTGACAAAATTAAATGTTAAGGCTATAAGAACCAAAATAAGTAGTCTTCTAACAAAGCTTTTCAATGCCTTACATATTCTGAAGATTAATCAGAATATAGTATCAATACTTAGGCTGTGTTATGACGGTTGTGAGGTTTGCATAACCAACATGAAGTCACACTTACCTTAAACTCTCATATTATTTGTTCTCAATATCTGGATAGAAGCATTACTAAGATGGAACTAGATGATACCTTACACTTTTACAACTTTTGTTATCACGTAAATGAGAAATTGACAAAAGGAAAATGAGACCTATAAATTTCATCCATTATAACCGAAATTCATGAGAAATCATGACATGGTTAATGAGGATGATTTTCATCAAATCTCATTCTAAGTGATTTTAAATCAAGATTTTAAAAGTCCTAAAATATTACTTGGCTTAAGGAATAAGTATGGATCCACCATAAGTTATTCATTGACATTCGTGGAACTTATTCCAAATGCAATATTCAGACATAATTTATTTATCAATTAAAGACTATCTACTTGTATCTAAATTTTGTCGCATATAGCCCACGGTCTTAGAAGAAATTTATTCATATATATACTTACTAAGATTTCTATTAAATATGTCCCTAAGTTTCTTTTGATATCTGTACATTAAAGAGATCAAATAATGTCTAACATATATATGATAGTTTCCCACGTCACATACCTCATTGAAATTTCTCTTGTAGCATTTCTAGAGATATCAAAGATCAGTGGGAGCATTAAGTGTCTTAATATTAACTTGCAATAGTTGCAAGAGGTGGGGGGGTGAAAACATCATATTACTTCAATTTACACCTCTTGTACAAGACATTGCTCTATCTCGACACTGTTCTATCAAAACTTGTCTCCTTAAAATATAATGCTACACTTACAAAAGTTTCATTGTTGCTTAATTGTGGACACACTTAGATTTCTTACCTAAACTAACATAATCCTCAACAAGAGAATCTACAACAACTAACGTCATTAATTTGTTTTCTCTATTAGAATCTGTTGGTCGTTAAATATTGACCCTAAGCATGCTGAGTTCCTTAAGATTTCTAAGGTCAGTGGGAGCAGTCAAAGTTCTTATCATGACTTGCAAGGAATACAAGAGGCGGGGGAAGAGAGTCATTAAATTTAACTCTGAATTTAACTATGATTATACCTTTTGTACGCCATACTGCACCAACTCTTACAAACTTAGAATCTTGAAAATGATAGCAACCTAACCAAAGAGCTAATCCATAAACTAAAACTTCTAACAAGCCCAATAATCAACTCAGGAGGTCATCTAGGTTTAAAAACCTACTAACTTTGATGATTACATAACCTCCCTAATTGAAGTTGAAATGGATTTTGAAAAAGTTTACTGATCCTATCTCTTCTAATTAAGCCATTAGCGTCAATCAATCTTCTAAATGGAATAAAACTATTTTCTAGTAAAACTGATTTTATGTGTTCGTGTAACGTATGGGATTTGATTGAATTACTTAAGAGTGTTCATAACCAAACCAAATCCTAATATAAGCGTTAAGACACGAAGAAGCATGATTGATTGTCAAAGGTTGTACTCAGGAAGAGATAAATTATCAAAGAGTCTTTCTCACCTATCTTACAGAAGATTTCTTTGAGGATCATCACTGTTCTAGTAGCTTATAATAGTTTTGAGCTGTATTAGATGAACATTAAAACAACTTTCCCTAACAATTGGCTGACACATTTACATGTTCATAAAACAACCTGAAAGTTCCAAACTTAAGGTTAAAGAACACTTTATTTGTAAGCCAATAAAAGCCATGTATGGGTTAATGCAAACATCATAATGTGATGAAATCTTAACGCAATCATTTTCATCAAGAACCAAGTGGATTAATATACCTACCACAAAATGAGTGGGAGCAACTAAGATAAACTTGTCTTTATATAAATGACATTTTTTGACAAGTATATGTTACATAAGTCAAAGCATTGTTAACACAAACTTTGATATAATAGATCTCATAGATATCTCTTACGTAATAGATATCATAACATACCGAGATAGACCCAATGGGACATTACTTTCATTCCATCAGTTTAACCTTAAATGGGTCCTTACACATGTAACAAACAATACTACTCTCCTTTAGAGGATAATATAGTAAATGAGATTATTTCCTTACGCTTCATTAATTAGAAGCCTTATGTAAGTTTAAGTCTATACTTGTTTAGATATTACTCACATTGCAACACACTAGATATGTCTAGATTAATGTGAAGCATCTAATGGAGTATTACAATATCTTTAAAAGAAACCAAAGCCTATAATTTAAAGAAGAAGTGAGAACTCAAACCGGTTGATTCCTCTAACTTTGTGATATTCAAAGATGACAGAATGTAATTTTGGGTATATCTTTATGTTAGCAGACAAAACCTATATCAAGGAGGAGTCATAATGGACTGATATCAACAACCTAAGTTATAACGACATAATATACTCACTAAATGTTGTTGAAAATTTATCAGTGGACTCATAAGTTTATTAACTCCATATAAAATATACATTGAAGACTTATTGTGATAAAGTCTGCTACCATGTCTCCTTGAACAGTAACAGTTCGAGAGGTGCATCATTAAATTTCGATACACAATTAAATATTCGTTTATGAACGAATTGAGGAAACTAAATCTTTGTATTGAACACATTCATGATATGCTTAAGGATCCTATAACTGAAGGGCTATTACCCATAAGTCTTATTAAGAGAGCTCATAAAAGAGACGGGTTTAAACTGATGACCGTGCGCAACTGCATATCGTACAAAGAAATAAATGTTTAAAACTGGAAAATAAGATGTTATTCACCTTACAACCACTGAAACCTTAAAAGAGGATTGTTCTAAGGTCCATAGTCAAAATACAAGTACAAAATTCCAACTCTAAGGTTCTTAAAGGGATAATTTCACTGCATAATTATGCCATTAGACTAGGCATAAGCAACGAGACTATCCATTATTCAAAAGAACAGTTAGATAAATTAATTAGATAGTCTTTAAGTCTGCTAATCTTAATATTCCAATTAACACATGATTAGTTCACTCTAGTTCTATACGTTTCCTTACCAGAATCAAACAAATAACTAACAATGAGAGTTAGTGACAAAATTAAATGTTAAGGCTATAAGAACCAAAATAAGTAGTCTTCTAACAAAGCTTTTCGATACCTTACATATTCTGAAGATTAATCAGAATATAGTATCAATATTATGACGGTTGTGAGGTTTGCATAACCAACATGAAGTCACACTTACCTTAAACTCTCATATTATTTGTTCTCAATATCTGGATAGAAACATTACTAAGATGGAACTAGATGATACATTACACTTTTACAACTTTTGTTATCACGTAAATGAGAAATTGACAAAAGGAAAATGAGACCTATAAATTTCATCCATTATAACCGAAATTCATGAGAAATCATGACATGGTTAATGAGGATGATTTTCATCAAATCTCATTCTAAGTGATTTTAAATCAAGATTTTAAAAGTCCTAAAATATTACTTGGCTTAAGGAATAAGTATGGATCCACCATAAGTTATTCATTGACATTCGTGGAACTTATTCCAAATGCAATATTCAGACATAATTTATTTATCAATTAAAGACTATCTACTTGTATCTAAATTTTGTCGCATATAGCCCACGGTCTTAGAAGAAATTTATTCATATATATACTTACTAAGATTTCTATTAAATATGTCCCTAAGTTTTTTTTGATATCTGTACATTAAAGATATCAAATAATGTCTAACATATATATGATAGTTTCCCACGTCACATACCTCATTGAAATTTCTCTTGTAGCATTTCTAGAGATATCAAAGATCAGTGGGAGCATTAAGTGTCTTAATATTAACTTGCAATAGTTGCAAGAGGTGGGGGAGTGAAAACATCATATTACTTCAATTTACACCTCTTGTACAAGACATTGCTCTATCTCGACACTGTTCTATCAAAACTTGTCTCCTTAAAATATAATGCTACACTTACAAAAGTTTCATTGTTGCTTAATTGTGGACACACTTAGATTTCTTACCTAAACTAACATAATCCTCAACAAGAGAATCTACAACGACTAACGTCATTAATTTGTTTTCTCTATTAGAATCTGTTGGTCGTTAAATATTGACCCTAAGCATGCTGAGTTCCTTAAGATTTCTAAGGTCAGTGGGAGCAGTCAAAGTTCTTTTCATGACTTGCAAGGAATACAAGAGGCGGGGGAAGAGAGTCATTAAATGTAACTCTGAATTTAACTCTGATTATACCTTTTGTACGCCATACTGCACCAACTCTTACAAACTTAGAATCTTGAAAATGATAGCAACCTAACCAAAGAGCTAATCCATAAACTGAAACTTCTAACAAGCCCAATAATCAACTCAGGAGGTCATCTAGGTTTAAAAACCTACTAACTTTGATGATTACATAACCTCCCTAATTGAAGTTGAAATGGATTTTGAAAAAGTTTACTGATCCTATCTCTTCTAATTAAGCCATTAGCGTCAATCAATCTTCTAAATGGAATAAAACTATTTTCTAGTAAAACTGATTTTATGTGTTCGTGTAACGTATGGGATTTGATTGAATTACTTAAGAGTGTTCATAACCAAACCAAATCCTAATATAAGCGTTAAGACACGAAGAAGCATGATTGATTGTCAAAGGTTGTACTCAGGAAGAGATAAATTATCAAAGAGTCTTTCTCACCTATCTTACAGAAGATTTCTTTGAGGATCATCACTGTTCTAGTAGCTTATAATAGTTTTGAGCTGTATTAGATGAACATTAAAACAACTTTCGCTAACAATTGGCTGACACATTTACATGTTCATAAAACAACCTGAAAGTTCCAAACTTAAGGTTAAAGAACACTTTATTTGTAAGCCAATAAAAGCCATGTATGGGTTAACGCAAACATCATAATGTGATGAAATCTTAACGCAATCATTTTCATCAAGAACCAAGTGGATTAATATACCTACCACAAAATGAGTGGGAGCAACTAAGATAAACTTGCCTTTATATAGATGACATTTTTTGACAAGTATATGTTACATAAGTCAAAGCATTGTTAACACAAACTTTGATATAATAGATCTCATAGATATCTCTTACGTAATAGATATCATAACATACCGAGATAGACCCAATGGGACATTACTTTCATTCCATCAGTTTAACCTTAAATGGGTCCTTACACATGTAACAAACAATACTACTCTCCTTTAGAGGATAATATAGTAAATGAGATTATTTCCTTACGCTTCATTAATTAGAAGCCTTATGTAAGTTTAAGTCTATACTTGTTTAGATATTACTCACATTGCAACACACTAGATATGTCTAGATTAATGTGAAGCATCTAATGGAGTATTACAATATCTTTAAAAGAAACCAAAGGCTATAATTTAAAGAAGAAGTGAGAACTCAAACCGGTTGATTCCTCTAACTTTGTGATATTCAAAGATGACAGAATGTAATTTTGGTATATCTTTATGTTAGCAGACAAAACCTATATCCAGGAGGAGTCATAATGGACTGATATCAACAACCTAAGTTATAACGACATAATATACTCACTAAATGTTGTTGAAAATTTATCAGTGGACTCATAAGTTTATTAACTCCATAAAAAATATACATTGAAGACTTATTGTGATAAAGTCTGCTACCATGTCTCCTTGAACAGTAACAGTTCGAGAGGTGCATCATTAAATTTCGATACACAATTAAATATTCGTTTATGAACGAATTGAGGAAACTAAATCTTTGTATTGAACACATTCATGATATGCTTAAGGATCCTATAACTGAAGGGCTATTACCCATAAGTCTTATTAAGAGAGCTCATAAAAGAGACGGGTTTAAACTGATGACCGTGCGCAACTGCATATCGTACAAAGAAATAAATGTTTAAAACTGGAAAATAAGATGTTATTCACCTTACAACCACTGAAACCTTAAAAGAGGATTGTTCTAAGGTCCATAGTCAAAATACAAGTACAAAATTCCAACTCTAAGGTTCTTAAAGGGATAATTTCACTGCATAATTATGCCATTAGACTAGGCATAAGCAACGAGACTATCCATTATTCAAAAGAACAGTTAGATAAATTAATTAGATAGTCTTTAAGTCTGCTAATCTTAATATTCCAATTAACACATGATTAGTTGACTCTAGTTCTATACGTTTCCTTGCCAGAATCAAACAAATAACTAACAATGAGAGTTAGTGACAAAATTAAATGTTAAGGCTATAAGAACCAAAATAAGTAGTCTTCTAACAAAGCTTTTCGATACCTTACATATTCTGAAGATTAATCAGAATATAGTATCAATATTATGACGGTTGTGAGGTTTGCATAACCAACATAAAGTCACACTTACCTTAAACTCTCATATTATTTGTTCTCAATATCTGGATAGAAACATTACTAAGATGGAACTAGATGATACATTACACTTTTACAACTTTTGTTATCACGTAAATGAGAAATTGACAAAAGGAAAATGAGACCTATAAATTTCATCCATTATAACCGAAATTCATGAGAAATCATGACATGGTTAATGAGGATGATTTTCATCAAATCTCATTCTAAGTGATTTTAAATCAAGATTTTAAAAGTCCTAAAATATTACTTGGCTTAAGGAATAAGTATGGATCCACCATAAGTTATTCATTGACATTCGTGGAACTTATTCCAAATGCAATATTCAGACATAATTTATTTATCAATTAAAGACTATCTACTTGTATCTAAATTTTGTCGCATATAGCCCACGGTCTTAGAAGAAATTTATTCATATATATACTTACTAAGATTTCTATTAAATATGTCCCTAAGTTTCTTTTGATATCTGTACATTAAAGAGATCAAATAATGTCTAACATATATATGATAGTTTCCCACGTCACATACCTCATTGAAATTTCTCTTGTAGCATTTCTAGAGATATCAAAGATCAGTGGGAGCATTAAGTGTCTTAATATTAACTTGCAATAGTTGCAAGAGGTGGGGGAGTGAAAACATCATATTACTTCAATTTACACCTCTTGTACAAGACATTGCTCTATCTCGACACTGTTCTATCAAAACTTGTCTCCTTAAAATATAATGCTACACTTACAAAAGTTTCATTGTTGCTTAATTGTGGACACACTTAGATTTCTTACCTAAACTAACATAATCCTCAACAAGAGAATCTACAACGACTAACGTCATTAATTTTTTTTCTCTATTAGAATCTGTTGGTCGTTAAATATTGACCCTAAGCATGCTGAGTTCCTTAAGATTTCTAAGGTCAGTGGGAGCAGTCAAAGTTCTTTTCATGACTTGCAAGGAATACAAGAGGCGGGGGAAGAGAGTCATTAAATGTAACTCTGAATTTAACTCTGATTATACCTTTTGTACGCCATACTGCACCAACTCTTACAAACTTAGAATCTTGAAAATGATAGCAACCTAACCAAAGAGCTAATCCATAAACTGAAACTTCTAGCAAGCCCAATAATCAACTCAGGAGGTCATCTAGGTTTAAAAACCTACTAACTTTGATGATTACATAACCTCCCTAATTGAAGTTGAAATGGATTTTGAAAAAGTTTACTGATCCTATCTCTTCTAATTAAGCCATTAGCGTCAATCAATCTTCTAAATGGAATAAAACTATTTTCTAGTAAAACTGATTTTATGTGTTCGTGTAACGTATGGGATTTGATTGAATTACTTAAGAGTGTTCATAACCAAACCAAATCCTAATATAAGCGTTAAGACACGAAGAAGCATGATTGATTGTCAAAGGTTGTACTCAGGAAGAGATAAATTATCAAAGAGTCTTTCTCACCTATCTTACAGAAGATTTCTTTGAGGATCATCACTGTTCTAGTAGCTTATAATAGCTTTGAGCTGTATTAGATGAACATTAAAACAACTTTCCCTAACAATTGGCTGACACATTTACATGTTCATAAAACAACCTGAAAGTTCCAAACTTAAGGTTAAAGAACACATTATTTGTAAGCCAATAAAAGCCATGTATGGGTTAATGCAAACATCATAATGTGATGAAATCTTAACGCAATCATTTTCATCAAGAACCAAGTGGATTAATATACCTACCACAAAATGAGTGGGAGCAACTAAGATAAACTTGTCTTTTTATAGATGACATTTTTTGACAAGTATATGTTACATAAGTCAAAGCATTGTTAACACAAACTTTGATATAATAGATCTCATAGATATCTCTTACGTAATAGATATCATAACATACCGAGATAGACCCAATGGGACATTACTTTCATTCCATCAGTTTAACCTTAAATGGGTCCTTACACATGTAACAAACAATACTACTCTCCTTTAGAGGATAATATAGTAAATGAGATTATTTCCTTACGCTTCATTAATTAGAAGCCTTATGTAAGTTTAAGTCTATACTTGTTTAGATATTACTCACATTGCAACACACTAGATATGTCTAGATTAATGTGAAGCATCTAATGGAGTATTACAATATCTTTAAAAGAAACCAAAGGCTATAATTTAAAGAAGAAGTGAGAACTCAAACCGGTTGATTCCTCTAACTTTGTGATATTCAAAGATGACAGAATGTAATTTTGGTATATCTTTATGTTAGCAGACAAAACCTATATCCAGGAGGAGTCATAATGGACTGATATCAACAACCTAAGTTATAACGACATAATATACTCACTAAATGTTGTTGAAAATTTATCAGTGGACTCATAAGTTTATTAACTCCATATAAAATATACATTGAAGACTTATTGTGATAAAGTCTGCTACCATGTCTCCTTGAACAGTAACAGTTCGAGAGGTGCATCATTAAATTTTGATACACAATTAAATATTCGTTTATGAACGAATTGAGGAAACTAAATCTTTGTATTGAACACATTCATGATATGCTTAAGGATCCTATAACTGAAGGGCTATTACCCATAAGTCTTATTAAGAGAGCTCATAAAAGAGACGGGTTTAAACTGATGACCGTGCGCAACTGCATATCGTACTATGAATGACTAAGTATTAGTTAATTTTCCTCATCAGTTTGATTTTGTATGTCTCTAAGAATATGCTCAACCGGTATAACGGCATATAGACAAATAAAATTACAAATCAAACAAAGGGCTTATGTGTATTTTGATCATAACGATTAGGTTTTAAATTGAGACTGTAGTATGACTAATGGGGGTCCTGAGTCGCATAATGATTCAACGACTGTATTTCTCTGCTACGGTTCTTGCTTTAGAGCTAAAATGAGTGTTAACTCCTGATCAGGCTTATCTAATACTCATAGTAAATGATTACTTGGCTAAGTGGGAGAATGTAAGATTAAATATAGAGTAAATTTCTATTTTCGTCCCTGAGGTTTGTCCATTTTAACTAGTTTAGTCCAAAAATCTAATTTATAACAAAACCATCCCTTAGGTTTTCATTTCTTAACGCTTTTCATCCGTAAAAATTAAATGAAAAAGCACCCTTAGGGATGAAAAACGTTACGAAATGCAAACTTTAGGGCTGGATTTGTTATAAATTAGATTTTTGGACTAAAATAGTTAAAATTGACAAACCTTGAGGACGAAAACAGAAATTTACTCTTAAATATATTATGGTGTAATATTTAATCTAGTAGCCATTATAATCATTTACATTATATTTTAGATCAAAATATATAACAACCTATTAAATAATTAGTTGGTAATTATTGATGGACCATATTACCCTTATTAACTAATTAGGGTTTCCTCTTGGGTGCATATATAAGGAGATAATTTGAGGGTTAAAGGGCTAGACACTAATCACAATAACATCATCATAAAATTGCCCCAATCTCCATAACCGATAACCCTTTTCGGTTCCCTCATCACCATCATTAGATTGCACCCTGAGGAGGAACCAGATCAAGCTGACAATTATGTCAAACCTTATTGTTGCGTCTCCATCTGGATTCTCTACTGACCTGTCTGCAATCAAAGGTATGTTATTCATGTTTTCCATTATGTATAAACAGAACTGATCAACATAAGTACTATGCTTTCAACTACTTTTCCCACAGGAAGTAGGCTTTTCTATTTAGTTTGTAATGTTTTCACAAAACTACTAATCTAGCTGAGCCTACCGACACATCTTTAGTGAGATTGTGTAATCATTTTAAACAATACATTTAGCATGCATGCCCTGATAGTCCACTTATGTACTATCATTTACTCTTTTAGCAAAAATAGTCTCATTTTAACATTTTTGAATGTTTTTTACATTTTAAGATTTTCTATTGTTTTTGGCTTTTTGAAAAAATTAATCAAACTGAAATGATTTTGAAATGATGTTTTTGAATTTTTGAATAATTTATGGCAAATCATGTTACAACTATGATCCCCACACCTTTCAAACTAAGTTAATTAAGTTACCATGCCTTTTCCTAGTGGCTTATAAGTCTAAATCGATCATTTTCACCCATTTTCCTTTTTTCGCAACAATAATCTCATTTTAACATTTTTTAATGTTTTTTACTTTTTAAGATTTCTATTGTTTTTGGCTTTTTGAAAAAAAATTATCAAACTGAAATGATTTTGAAATGATGTTTTTGAATTTTAGAATAATTTATGGAAAATCATGTTACAGCATGGCAAATCATGTTATAACTATGATCCCCACACCTTTCAAACTAAATTAATTAAGTTTCCATGCCTTTTCCTAGTGGCATATAAGTCTAAACCGATCATTTTCACCCATTTTCCTCTTTTCGCAACAATAATCTCATTTTAACATTTTTGAATGTTTTTGACATTTTAAGATTTTCTATTGTTTTTGGCTTTTTGAAATATTTTATCAAACTGAAATGATTTTGAAATGATATTTTTGAATTTTCAAATAATTTATGACAAATCATGTTACAGGCAAATCATGTTACAACTATGATCTCCACACCTTTCAAACTAAGTTAATTAAGTTTCCATGCCTTTTCCTAGTGGCATATAAGTCTAAACCGACCATTTTCACCAATTAAATGACATCTTGAATGTCTTTTCCTAGTCTTTTCCTGGTGGCATATAAGTCTAAACAACGTTAGCCTTTCAAAAAAAAAATATAAGTCTAAACCAATAATGTTTACCTATTAAATGACCACTTGAGTAGGTCAAAGTTCGTACATATATAAATAAACGAATGGAAATTAATAAACTCAAACTTTTCATTTAACTAAGAGTTATCATCACCATGGCTCGGTTGATAAGTCTTGACAGTGGTGTAGGGGGAGGAATTCTACAGTTTGAGGGATCACATATCGTGTTTATGTTGTGCATGATTGTGGTGACTATGTCTATTTTGTCTATGGTCATCTTTGCATGTGGTGACTCTAATGATAATACATCTCGTAGGAAACGTCGTAAAGGTGAGGGTGGTGGAGATGTAGGAGACTGTGGTTGTGGTTGTGGAGGAGGCAGTTGTGGAGGAGGCTGTGCCTGTGGAGGAGGCGGTGCCTGTGGTGGAGGAGGTGGTGGCGGAGGCGGTGGGTGTGGGGGAGGTGGAGGTGGAGGTGGAGGTGGATGAGGTTGTTAAGTATAGAGAAGAACATGAATAATGGGTTTATAATACATCATATTAGTTTATTTATTATTTACTTATTATTTGTTAAAATGAAGGTATTGTAATAAATAAGATTTGTATTTTTGTTTCTTCTTTTATGATCTTGTTGGGATTGAACCCTACCAGAGGAACATACAATTAAAGCCAAATCTGGATCAGAGCAGTGGATCTAGAATAAGCAGATATTACATACAAGTCTCTCCCCTTGATAGTGATTTCAACATCTGCTGACCTCCTATCTACTGATCGTGTAAACTGCTGACCTACAACTGCTGATCAAGTAAAGGCCTGATGAAAGACTAAAGCTTTGCTGATTCAATCTACTGCCTTGAGTCAAGCACTGCTGATCCGGACAAGTATTGCTGGGTTCACAGCAGTGGAGGGATGCAGCAGTTGTTTATTCTGTCTTTATGTAATGTAATGTAATAGCAGTAGTTAGCAAAGCAGTGTTTTGTATTGATCAGAGGTTAGAGTTTGTTAGGAGGTTAGATGTCACTTTCATGGTGACGTCAGCTTAGATGCTCAGTGGTATTACTAGTGCCTATAAATAGAACAATGTTCTGTACTGTTCTGTACTGTTCTATTAGCTCTTTGCAAAACCGTCTTCTCTGCACGAACAAACACTGAGCTCTGGCTGAGGGGGAGTTTGTATTAAGCATTGCATTGTAATCGTTGTTGAAATTAAATTCAATCTTTCGGTTCTGTGTGAAAAGTGTTTAATCAAAGCAATACTCTCGTTTGATTGTATGCAAAGTTTGTTTCCATCTTAATTGTGCTGCACAACTCATCCATCTTCATTTTAAATTCAAACGAAAAATACAATCAAAACCAAACTCGGATCCAACAATTGGTATCAGAGCCTGGACAGTCAAATTTTATTTAACAATCATTTTGACATAAATAGTTCAGCTCATAATCGTTGATATTAATAGTTTGTTCGGTTTGTTGAAAAACAGAGTAAGGTTAATCACCATTAAAGTTGATTAATCAGTGCCTGTAAAACAACCAGGATGACGTCACAATTACAAGATGATAAGAATAACATTGGCTCGCTTTTTAAACCACCCATGCTTAAACTTAATGAATACAACATTTGGGAGAGAAGGATGGGTCACATCCTTACTCAACAGAACACTGGATGTTGGAGGTCTGTTGTTTTTGGTCCCCATGTTCCTATGGTGCCAAGTGCTGAGGACGCAAAGAAGTTCGTTCCTAAACCAACTGAAAACTATACTGAAACTGATTTTCAAAAGTTCGAACTCGATGCCAAAGCATTTAGCATCATAGCATCCGCATTACCCAATGAGATCTATGCTGGACTGTTACACTGTAACAGTGCCAAAGAGCTATGGGATGCGTTGAAGGAACAGTTTGGGGGGGACAGAAGAAGTCATTGAGAACAATAGGGAAATCCTAAATCAGCAGTATGAAACATTTTGTCACATCAAGGGTGAATCACTGACTCAGCAATTTGAGCGATTCAGTTGTCTCATTAGTGAACTAAGGCTTGTTAAAGTAACTTTTCCAAATTCAACTCAAAATAGCAGGTTCCTTAGGTCACTACCAGAAAAATGGGACACCATAGCCTTTGTCACTAGAAACTCAGCTGAGTTCAAAGATCTGACCCTGACCCAACTTCATGGTAGACTCCTGACCTATGAAAGGGAGTTGAACCAGAAAAAGAAGTTGCAAGAGTCTGGAAAAGTTGCTGATGATTATTCATTCGGCTAGGGAATGCAGGAGTCAAACTACTGGTCCTATAATCACTCATCCTAGCTCAAACCCTAGACCTCAAAATCAAAGCATTGTGCACTATACCCAATATACCCCTGCAGCTCATGTTAACACTGCTCACTATGCTGCTGCCCCTGTGCCTGTGCATTATGTCCAAACCACTGTTCCACAAATTCAGTACGTGCAAACCCCTGTCCCTCAGGCACAAGTGTAAACTGTTGCACCTCAAACAGCTGCTCCAGCAGCAGTACAACCAGATCAGCAAAGCTTTTTCACTCAAGGCTTTGTTGACTGGAGCAGTATGCCTAATGAGCTTGGTGATGAAAATTTTGCACTCTATGCCTTTAATGAACCTTCTAATGATGAATTTTGTTTGATGGCATTAGAGTCAATACCAGAGGGGATTGAAACTGAAGGTGAATAACTAAGTGCTGAAACAGTGGATAAGGTGACTGAAGCAGTGGTTACTGCTGTGGCTGGTGAACTACTGCTGGGAGAAAGTTCAGGAACCCTGATTGAACCACTGACAAATCCATGGTTCGAAGAGGATAAAGAAGAAGAGGAAGAGAAGAAAGCAGGTGAGAAAGAAGTTAGAGCTGATGATGAAGAAAATCATCAATGTGATTGTGCAATGATGGCTGCTGCCAAGGTATCTCCTCAAGTTCTTGAAAAACTGTGTTCTGACAATTGCATTATTGCTTTTGCTAACATCAAAGAGGTGAATGAAAACCTTCGGGATAAAATGTTAACTGATGAAGTCAAATTTGAAAGATCTTTAAAAGAACTTAAAAACAAATTGACTGAAAAGGAAAAAGAGATCAGCAGTCTGAAAGAAGAGCAGAGCATAACCAAAACCCAACTCCAAACTATGGTAGAAAAATACTAAGTTTGCAAAAAGGAGTTGGAGTCCACCCAGATCACCTGTGAAAAATGGGTGGAATCATGCAAAGGGTATGAGGTTATGCTTGAAAAACAGATAAAAAGCAATGTGAAATTTGGTGTTGGTTATAGAAAACATGATGATGAAAACACTGCTTTTGAAAAATTTGTTCAAGCCACTGATGAAACAACTGAGTTCATCCCCACAAACAAGAATGGCCAAGAAGTGAAAATCACTGATAAACTTGGTAACAAAATCATACTTGACAGACCAGTGGGATCCTCTACTTTCGAGGAGCTTGAGAAATACCAGTTTAAACCCACATGGTCTGATGAGTGTGACATTCTTGAAAATTTCAAGCCCATGGACTTTACAACCACTGATGGTGTTAAAGCTCCAAAAGCTAAAGTCATTCCACTCAAGGACATCCCAACAGAGGTTAAAAACTCTGTTGCAAAGGAGTCCGAAAAGAGAAAGAAGAAAGAAAAGATCAATAACCTGTTTTGTGAATTTTGTGAGAAAAGGAATCATCTAACAAAAGACTGTTTCCATTTAAAAGCATATGATTTAAATAAAACAAGTGTCATTGTTCCTGCTGAAAGCTGCATTGTCTGTGGTAAAACAAACCACAAAACTCAAGCATGTGTGTATCTCAAAAACTTTGATGTGAAAAAGAATGAGTACATTAATAAAACATCCTTGAGTCCATCAACATCATCTGTCAAATTCACCAAAAATCAACCACTGTTTGTGCCAGTTCAAACAGCTGTCACAAAACAGCTGAACCAAACATTTGTCAAAAGAGATGTTCAGGTTACTGATGCACCCCCTGCCAATCAATACAGAAGAGGTAAGGAGAAACAGTCTTACCAAAGGATTCCACACGTTTATGAGACCTACAAAAGGCCCTCTAAACCTAAAGTGAACAGGCATCCTTTTGGGTACCAACAGGTGATTGGTCAAGACCCCCAACAGTGGTTAGCAAGAAACAGTCCTAAAACTATCCAAACCCCTGACCTAACCACTGTCCATCAATGTGCATCCATCCCAGACACTGTTGAGACCCCATCTAAAGCCTTATTGGCTTTGGAAACCCTAATGAACTAATCCTTTTACTTCATGTGCAGGGAGCTTCTGCCTACTTAGATAGCCTTTGGTATGTTGATAGTGGAGGCTCCAGGCACATGACTGGATGTAAAGCCCTACTCAAAGATTTCAAAATTCATGGAAGGGGTGATATATCCTTTGGGAATAACAGTAAAGGGAAAGTTCTGGGGTCTGGTACAGTACAGTCTGGCAATGTAAAATTTGAAAATGTCAATCTGATACACAGTCTGAAATTCAACCTCCTGAGTGTTTCACAAATGAGTGACAAGGGGTATGGGTCATTCTTCACAAAGGAGTGTTGTAGGATTGTTGGACCATAAATGGTCAAAAAGATTGAAGCAATAATAAACACTGGTCAAACAAAACTTGTTGCTCAAAGAAGTGGCAATGTTTATGTTGTTGATATGTCAAAAGAGTGTCCCAGAGCTGATGCCTGTCTGTTCTCAGCTGCCTCTAACAAAGAGACAGAACTTTGGCACAGAAGACTGGGGCACACAAATCTTAAGACAATCACTGAAATTTCAAAAAATGGTTTGGTAAGAGGCCTACCACAAAAATTGTTTTCATGTCCTGAGCATTGTGTTTCCTGTTTAAAAGGAAAACAACATAAAAGCTCTTTTAAGTCCATTGAAGAGTCCAAAACAATCCAGTGTTTGCAAATGCTACACATGGATTTGTTTGGCCCAGTTCAAGTCATGAGTCTCAAGAAGAAAAGATATTGTTTGGTTATTGTTGATGACTTCTCTAGGTTTACATGGACTTTCTTTTTACACTCAAAAGATGAGACTGCAGGCATTTTGCAAGACTTTGTGACACAGGTTGAAAAGCAATTTGACCTTCCAGCAAAAGTCTTCAGGAGTGACAATGGCACAGAATTCAAAAATAAGGAGTTGGATGCTTTCTGTGTGAAGAAAGGGATTGTAAGGCAGTACAACATCCCTAGAACACCAGAGCAAAATGGGGTAGTTGAAAGAAAGAACAGAACTTTGATTGAGGCTTCCAGAACCATGCTTGCTGATTCAGGTTTTCCATTAACTTTTTGGGCAGAGGCAGTAAACACTGCTTACTATGTCCAAAACAGAGTTTTAATAAACCCCAGGCACAAAAAGACTGTTTATGAAATTCTGTATAAAATCAAACCACTGATCTCTTACTTCAAAGTATTTGGCTGCCCATGCTTTATTTTGAACTTAAAAGACTCCATTTCAAAATTTGCAGCCAAAATTGATTGTGGTTATCATCTGGGATACTCAACCACTGCCAAGGCCTACAAAGTGTTTAATACACGGACCAAGGCAGTGGAGGAGACCTTGAATGTAAAGTTCAATGAACTTTCATCAATAAAAATCCCAGCAAATCCTGCAGATCTGTTTGATCTTGATAAATTCACTTTTGAAAATACTGCTGTCAAGACTAACAGTGCAGGTCCATCAGAGGATTCAACACCAGACTATGGGTATGAAATCATCATTCCTCAAAAGTCTGTCAGAATGGGAAGAGCATCAGATGTTCAAAACAACTGTCAAAGCTCAACCACTGCTACCTCAACAGTTGTTGACCAAAGTAGCCCATTAACCACTGCTTCCACATCAACAAACACTGCTGGCAAAAGTCCCCAAACAGTGGATAAAAGTCAGCATGTGTCCACTTCATTACCCCCCATTCCACCACCTTTTGAAGCCACTGCTGGATCATCAAAGTCCCCAGCAGTGGTTAGCTCAGATGATACACATTTGCAGCCTTCACCAACAAATGCCATCATTCCATACCAAGGAGATTTAATCTACTTGAGATCTCATCCACCTAATCAAATCATTGGCAACATCAATGAAGGGGTGCTCATAAGAAGCCAAACCCAAAACATTTGTCTTTTTGCTGGTTTTCTATCACTCCATCAGCCAGTCAAGAACCAAGAGGCACTGAAAGACAACAGCTGGGTAGAAGCCATGCAAGAGGAGCTCCAACAGTTTAAAAGACAACAAGTATGGGAGCTTGTACCACTGCCAGAGGATGTTAGCCCCATTGGCACAAAGTGGGTCTTCAAAAACAAAACTGATGAAAGGGGTATTATTGTCAAGAATAAAGCCAGGCTTGTGGTTCAAGGTTACAGTCAGGAAGAGGGGATTGATTATGATGAAACATTCACCCCTGTAGCAAGATTGGAAGCTATCAGACTGTTCCTGGCCTTTGCTGTCAACCACAACATGAAGGTGTTTCAAATGGATATCAAAAGTGCTTTCCTCTATGGTACAATTCAAGAAGAGGTATATGTTTGTCAACCTCCAGGTTTTGAGGGTCCATTTTATCCAGATCATGTCTATAGGCTAAACAAAGCCTTGTATGGCCTGAAACAAGCACCTAGAGCCTGGTATGAAACTCTTTCCAACTTCCTACTCTCAAATGGCTTCAAAAGAGGTACCATTGATAAAACACTATTTCTAAAATGGAGAGGGAAGGATTTAATGATTGTCCAAATTTATGTGGATGACATTATTTTTGGAAGCACATGCAACAAAATGTGTGAAGAATTTAGGGAACTCATGACAGCTGAGTTTGAAATGAGTGCAATGGGTGAGCTGCAATGCTTTCTTGGTCTCCAAGTTCAGCAAATGCAAAATGGAACTTTCATTCATCAAAGCAAATATGCTAAAGAACTTTTAAACAAATTTGATATGAATGATTGTAAACCATGCAGCACACCCATGGCAACAAATAAGCTTGTCATGTCTGATGAAAAGGATGAGTTGATTGACCAAACACTTTATAGAAGCATGATTGGGTCTTTATTGTACCTAACTGCATCTAGACCAGACATCATGTTTGCAACATGTGTCTGTGCAAGAAGTCAATCAGCCCCCAGAAAATCAAATCTCATTGCTGTAAAAAGGATCTTCAGATACATAAAAGGTGCTCCCACACTTGGTATCTGGTATCCAGCTAATGGGAATATCAAGCTTTCAGGTTTTTCAGACAGTGACTTTGCTGGATGTCACACCACAAGGAAGTCCACATCAGGAGGGTGCCAGTTTCTAGGTGATTGCTTAGTTTCATGGCAAAGAAAAAAGCAAGCAGTTGTTTCAAAATCCACTGCTGAAGCTGAATACATTACTGCTGCAAGCTGTACAGCCGAACTCCTGTGGCTTCAAAATCAGTTGCTGGATTTTGGTATCACTGCCTTAAAGACACCACTCATGTTGGATAGCCAGGCAGCAGAAAATATCATCAAAAATCCAGTTTCCCATTCAACCACCGAGCACATCGACATCAGACATCACTTTGTGAGGGATTGCTATGAAAAAGGTTTGATTTCTCTGCATCATGTCCCAACTAAAGACCAACTGGCAGATGTGCTCACAAAAGCATTAGATACTGCCACCTTTGAAAGCTTGGTCTCTAGGATTGGCATGCTAAATATGGAATAACAAGCAACATCTTGTTTTTCTATGAATAAAAGCATTAAAATGTTTTCAGAAAATCAAAAATCCATCCTTAAAAATAGCTAAAAATGAAGTTTTCATTAAAATCCTTAAAAGTCTGCCATAACCACTGCTTGTTCAAAAGTCTGTTCTACTTCAAAGTCTGTCCACTGCTGAAAGCCAACCTCTGTCCTCTCATTTCCTTGATAAACTCTGTTGTTCAAAAGCAGTGTCTTAACCACTGATATGCTATCCACTGATAGTGAAAATCATCCACTGCTTCCATTTTATCGTTATAACCCATGCTTTCATCAGTAACTTTCATAAAAGTATTGTCCTTCATTTCATCAGAGGTTGGCATGTGGGCAGTACATAGTGGTCAGACCTTTTGTAACCGCTGCCACGTCAGCCTTCACTTTTTCCTCTATAAAACCCCCACCTCACATCAAAAACAGGGTTTTACTGTCGAATTGAATTCTCAAAAATTCTCTTCTCAAAATAGTTTTTCTTCAAATTCCTTCACAGCTTTCTTCGATCATCATCTCCAAAATGACAAAATCGAAGTCATCTGCAAAACCCACTTCCAAAACAACATCCAAACAAGCCTCTCAAAAGGCAACACCCACTGAAATTCCACACAAACCATCTCACAATCTTCTGGGTCTTCTCACAAAACCCAGCACCACAAATATCTTCAACTCCATCATTGATACCATCTATGCATCGAAGTACAAAACTTTGTTAACAGCAGATGCACCAATTTACTTGACAGCCCAAAGAGAGTTCTGGAAGAATGCAACCCTTGAAAAACAAGGAGACACTGTAATAGCCATCAACTCTTCTCTAAAGGGTAAAGCCGTCAAGATTACATCACAATTCATCTCAGAGGTCTTTCAACTCGACGATCAGGAAGGTAAAATTACTTTTCCCAAAAACGAGTTAAAAAATGATTTTCTGGAAAGAGGGTATAATGCAGAAGTGAAAAAGGACACCTTACAAAAGGGTTACTTCCCTTCTGCAACAAGGTTTTTATTTCATACCCTTCTAATGTGTGTTTCAAACAAAACCACTGCTTTTAATGAAATACCATTAAAAATTCAAAATATGGGATATGCTATTCTTCAAGAAGAAAATTTTAATTATTCCCGGGAAATTTTTAATGATCTGATTAAAAATGTTGAAACAAAATCATCCTTACTGTTTCCAAGATTTCTAAGCTATTATTTTGAAAAGAAATTCAGTAAGGATGATATTGCTGCAATAAACCAAGGTGACTCTTTACAAATGCACAGCTTAACTGCTGAAACTTTTACCAGAATGTCAACACCTTGCAAAACACAAGCAGAGGTGCCTGAGCAGAATTTAGCAGCTACCACTGCTCCTCAGGTATCTGCTGCTGAGCCCACTGCTCAAGGTGATCAAAGTAGTTGCACAACTGCTTTGAAACCCACACCTAAAATCACCAAAAAGCCACAGAAAAAGAAAAATCAAACCCCCCCCCCCCCAAACCCATCAAAAAGGCAACTCTGGAGGATGAGATACCAGAGCAACTGCCTGTGACAAAACAAAAGTCACAAGAAACCACTGCTGCTTCTTCCTCACAGCAGTTGGTACAAATATCTCAACCCATAACCGAAACTCCTCCTGCTTCTTCTCAAAAAGAACTGGTTGTACAAATAGGGACTCCACAATATGATGCTCTGGAAACACTCGTTTCCATCATCCACAGCCCAATGCCCGGGGCAAATTCTCTTTCTACACCAACCATCACATCCACAATTCCCCCACCAATTAAACTTCTGTTGGATGCAATCGATTTGAACCAGGCACTAACCAGTCCTTCTCAATTACCTATTAATGAGAATATACCTCAACAGATGACTGGGTCTGATGTATCAATCTTTGTTAACCCACCAACACAACCTGAGGAGGTTACACCCCATGAGTTACAAGTAACTCTTGGTGGTATTCCAAGTGAAGCAGCCACTACAAATGTTGAACCCACTGGTTTACATTTGGACAGTGGTTACATCAATAAGACTTCCTTGGAGGGAATTCCTTACATAGCACCTCTGCCAACCACCAGTGGATTTATTTTTACCACTGGCAACATCAAAAGGTTGTCAAGTGTTGAAGGAAGAAGACCCCAGTACCAAGAAAAAGGGGCATCAGTGGTTAATGTTTGGAGTACACTCCCTACCTCAACCACTGATAAAACCACTGCTAGTGGGAAATCAGATGATCCCATTAAATTGGGTGATGGTTTAAAATATTTGGAATTGACGGAACGTGTTGATAAACTGGATACTTCAGTTGCAGATATCAAAGAAATGATGCAACAATTGTTGACAGTACAAAAGATGCAATCCACTATTGTTCCACCTCAAGCACCTGCTCTATCACAAGCATCTGCTACAAATGAGCTCTGGAACCTCTTCCAACCTTTTCTCCAACAACAAAAAGAAATGGCAGATCAGCAACATGAAATACATGTCCAAAAGCTAAGAAACATCATGGAGTCTAGGTTCAAGAACACTCAAGCAGATATTAAGGCAATCAAGGCCCATTTGTTGGAAACCACTGGCACTGCTCCTCCAACAGTTATTTTCATTGATCAACTTCCCCCAGATAATGCCAAAAAGGGGGAGAAAATTCAGGAGTGGAAGAAGAAAGGAATAGATGATGGTCTTTACATTGAACCAGAAAAGGATACTATGACCAGAAAAATTCCCTTTCCAGATGGTAGCAAAAAGGTTGATGCTGCCCAAGAAGCAATTGATGAAGGAGTAACAAGTGTAAAAAGGGATAGAGCGGCAAAGGATATTTCAAGGTGGAATGAGGAGAAAAGAGCTTACATGGAGCTGTATGCGCAGGGTTGTTCTGAGCCAAAGGATACTAAAAATCCTAAGCCAAAAAGGAAACCTAAGTCCATCCCATCCAGAATTCCAAAGCATATTCCAAAACCACCATCCAAAAGCCATCAGCATCAAACCTCCACCCAAACAGCTGTTGTAACTCCTGCTGTATCAACTACTGTTGGTACTTCAGAGGTTTCAACATCTGTTACCACTTCAACACACACCACAACCACTGCTTTACCACCACCATCATCACCACCAAAAACAAACTCACCACCATCACTTCCTGCCTAAAAGCAGAAGACAACAGATGTTACAACATCTGTTGTAATGACAACAGTGGTTGAAGCACCAGTTGTTTCAACAGCTATTAGTCAACCACAAACCACTGCCACTCAAACTACCACCACTGTTCCACCCAAAGCATCATCAGTCCCTCCTCAAACAAAAAGGAAAAGGCTAATTCTAAAAGATGATGACACATCTCCACCACCAACATCTTTAAAATCTCTGTCACTTGTCACAATTCCAAAACCCATACCTTTCTCTTCAGCTCAATTCCTAAAGCCATTACCTCCTGCTGGTGTCTCATTTCCTCTGGAACTTATTCGTTAGGGAAGAAATCAAATCCTTCTACTATGAGGATGACCCAGCTAAAAGGAGTTTGCCATCAGTTGAATGATATCCCAGGCCTAACAATATTGAAGAATATTTGAAACTCAAGGCCAAGCAAGCAGAGGATATCTCAATAAAAAATAAACAAGGGAAATCTGATAGAGAATTTCAGCAAAACTATCAGTTTCTACTCACACAGGTCAGAGCTATGGAGCAATTTGCCAAAAATGTATGTAAGCAAATCTCAGAAAGGGCAGATGAGTCCTTGAGAAAAGACTACATTGAAAACATCATGACCTACAAGAAATACAAGGGGGAGAAATACATGTACAAAAACTGGACCATTCCTGAGCTTGAAAAAGATGCAGTCAGGATTCAAGAAATGATAAAAAAAAATAAGGTCAAACAGACTCCTCCTGAAAAATTCAAACAGTTTGAAGCTGATAAGGTCTTAGAGTTGAAGAGAATGAAAGAGGAGCTGATAGCAGCTGATTATGGGTCAAAGAATTCTGTGACAAAGTGGGGAGAAGATAGGGTCAGGGCTACTTACAAAAAGTTGGAGGAACTTAGAAAGAAAGATCCAACGGTTCCAAAAAGGCCTGACTACTCCAAAGCAGAGGTCTCAAAAAGACCACCAAAGCTGCAAATCAAAAGAACTACTGCTCCAGCTGGTGCTGCCATCTACAAAAGAAGGAGTCAAAACCAGTTAGGTGCTGAAACAGTTCAAGATCTAAATGCTGGAAATGTCGTTGTAAAAGAGGGCATTAGATTAATGATGAAAGAAGATCCTGAACTGGAACAATCTGCAAGTACTGCTCAGCCAGTCATGAATAGGCCAGCATCTCCAAACACCTCATCAAATAAAAATCTCCCAAGAAACCCACCAGGCTCAAAAGTACTAAAGTGGGAAACTGACAAACAGACCCATGTACTGACTATGTTCAGGTCTGATGGAGAAGTGAAGAAAATATCAAGGGAACAAGCACTTGGCCTAAGTCTTGAAGATTTGCAGGATCTCCATGATCTTCCACTTAGCAGGGATGATGATGATACAGATGCCTTAACCTTTGAACTACAACTTAAAGGCCAAATAAGGGAACTGTTGATGAGGCAATAAAGTTCCACAATAATGAAGAGTTTTGGCATTATCTGTTCCAGGGGGAGATTGTTGGGAATTGAACCCTACCAGAGGAACAGATAATTAAAGCCAAAACTCGATCAGAGCAGTGGATCCAGAATAAGCAAATGTTACATATAAGTCTTTCCCCTTGATAGTGGTTTCAACATCTGCTGACCTCTTATCTACTGAGCGTGCAAAATGCTGTCCTACAACTGCTGATCAAGTAAAGGCCTGATGAAAGACTAAAGCTCTGATGATTCAATCTACTGCCTTGAGTCAAGCACTGCTGATCCGGACAAGTACTGCTGGGTTCACAGCAGTGGAGGGATGCAGCAGTTGTTTATTATGTCTTTATGTAATGTAATGTAATAGCAGTAGTTAGCATAGCAGTGTTTTGTATTGATCAGAGGTTAGAGTTTGTTAGGAGGTTAGATGTCACTTTCATGGTGACGTCAGCTTAGATGCTCAGTGGTATTGCTAGTGCCTATAAATAGAACAGTGCTCTGTACTGTTCTATTAGCTCTTTGCAAAACCGTCTTCTCTGCACGAACAAACACCGAGCTCTGGCTGAGGGGGAGTTTGTATTAAGCATTGCATTGTAATCGTTGTTGAAATTAAATTCAATCTTTCGGTTCTGTGTGAAAAGTGTTTAATCAAAGCAATACTCCCGTTTGATTGTATGCAAAGTTTGTTTCCATCTTAATTCCGCTGCACAACTCATCCATCTTCATTTTAAATTCAAACGAAAAATACAATCAAAACCAAACTCAGATCCAAGAGATCTAATGTTTCATTGCAACATATTCAACTTAGATTGCAATTTTGCAATGTACACGTACTGTTATTTTTATTTTCCATTGACCATCAAAGGATACATGTAGAAGGAAAGTCTACCATCATCATTATCATACTAAGTAAATCTTAGCAGTAGTGTCACACCCCGATTCCCGGTGTACCTGGATGGGTTCCAAGTCAAAACTTATGTGTTTCTAATAGGGTTTCCAAGTGAAAACTGATCGGTTTAGATCCAAACTAGTTCTATTTTTTTCGGTTCGGTTTGATTTAAACCAATTTCAATAAAGGGGTTCTCAACCCGGCGTGTTATGTCGGTTCCAGTGATTTGATTTTCGGTTTCGTTTCGGGTTATAACCGGGTTTGGTTTTCCAAACTGGTTTTTTTGCTCCCCGTCACCACTTGCGTCTACTTTGACCCATGGTTTACCTGTCATTCTTGTGTAATTTTTCACTCTAAAATCGATGTTCAGTGGTGTAAAACCCAATAGATGAGTTTCTAGAAACTACTCTTGTATACAACATCCAATAGGTTAAAACCATCACTTGTATATGACATCCAATAGGTTAAAACATCAATGAAATTTTTGAAACATGTTGGTTTAGGTTAATTTAATAACTATGCATTTATATGTCTTCCAATAGGTTAAAAACATCAATGTAATCTTTAAAACATGTTGGCTTAGGTTAATTTGATAATCCAATATGTTAAAATATCAATGTAAAAACATTATGGCTTAAATTAATTTGATTATAGGGATCTAACCAATATAATGGTTGTATGAGTTCTTGGAGGATATTGACCGAGGTGGAATATATGACAAATTATGCTATCGACATCATCTATTAATTATTTATTGATAGAAATTTAATTAAATTCACTACTATAGTTGATTTAGTGATTCTGCCTAAATCCATGTTATTAACCCAAGATCTACAGCCGCTCGTGTTGTATTGGTTTCAAACTCTTGGTTTTAGAAGTTATAATCTTGTTAATTTTACTGGTTGCACTCCCGTCAAAACAAGGAAAAAAGCTAATTTTGGTTTAATTCAATTAATCTTGTTAAATTCGGTTAGTTTGGGTTTTAACCGAAAACCAAACCAAACCAAACCAAATTCATATTAGGTTATTTAATTAGACAATGTTTTACCCATGGCATTATAATCTAGTGGTATCTTGGGGGTGAGATCAGGCTTATGACCATTAGGTCATGTGTTCGATTCCCACAAAGGGGGTTTTTCCCAGATTTATTGGGTTTCCTCCTGAATTGGTGTATAGGCATTATT
Organism: Helianthus tuberosus; assembly: GCA_030545235.1. Classification (NCBI taxonomy): domain Eukaryota; kingdom Viridiplantae; phylum Streptophyta; class Magnoliopsida; order Asterales; family Asteraceae; genus Helianthus; species Helianthus tuberosus. Next base: position 142,130,845 of record CM060412.1, on the reverse strand, counting down.
GCCTAGTGGAGATGAATATGATCGGGTGGTTCTGCTGATGGCACGATGATACTCCAGTGGTCCGTCAGTGATCAAAAAAAATTAGACAATGTTTCAATTTGGTTGGATTCTGTTTCCAGTTATGATCATGATCGGAAAAAAAAAACCCAAATTAACCGTTAATCAATCCCTTAACACTCCTAACTAAAGCATACGTGCGGATCCTAAAAGGGTGTTGCTAAATGCACTCCTATTTTTTTTAATTTTACTGGTTGCACTTCCCCCCCCCCCCCCCCCTGTTGAAGTTTGTAAATAAATACAATCAACCCTTGTATTTTCTAATTTTTGAAAATTTGTATTAGGAAATATCCCTATTTTTTCTAGGGGTCTATCTAGTTGCCATAGTTTGAATATTTAGGTATACACGTACAATTCTATGGAAGAAAAAAAAACTTGCACTGGTTGAAAGAAGGAGATTAAGAGAGAGCTTGAATAAATATTTTTTTTTTCAACTTTGAATTTCATCATAGTTGTTCTTGGTATCTATTCTAACTAAAAGTCTTCATCATCTTTTCAAAAATTTCATCAAAAGTTTCGTTCTATACCAATTAAAATTGATGTACGGTTTCAATGCGTAATGTTTGAATATCTTCAAAAGTTATCACAATATAATTCAACTTTGATGTACGTTTTAATTCAACATCCATATTAATTTTTTTTAATTGAAAATTGTAAAGTTCAACAAAACCTTTTGTAAAACATCCATATTACTCTTTTTTATCGAAAATTGATGTACGATGTTAATTCAACAAAACTTTTTGTGCATTGCAAAGTTCCTATTAAATTTTAGTTCTTAATACATCATAAAGTGATTATTTATTTATATGTTGGAAATTACATTCGGGTTTGTCTCTGATACAGTTTATCACAGTTCGACATCAGGTATACAAAAAGATGTCTACATTTTCTACGAATCAGGTATACGTTTTATTTAAAGGATTATAAACTTGTATTTTTATATACATAATGTTTAATAAATACAATCAACCCTTGTATTTTCTAATTTTTGAAAATTTGTATTTGGAAATATCCCTATTTTTTCTAATGGTCTATCTAGTTGCCATAGTTTGAATATTTAGGTATACACGTACAATTCTATGGAAGAAAAAAAACTTGCACTGGTTGAAAGAAGGAGATTAAGAGAGAGTTTGAATAAATATTTTTTTTCAACTTTGAATTTCATCATAGTTGTTCTTGGTATCTATTCTAACTAAAAGTCTTCATCATCTTTTCAAAAATTTCATCAAAAGTTTCGTTCTATACCAATTAAAATTGATGTACGGTTTCAATGCGTAATGTTTGAATATCTTCAAAAGTTATCACAATATAATTCAACTTTGATGTACGTTTTAATTCAACATCCATATTAATTTTTTTAATTGAAAATTGTAAAGTTCAACAAAATCTTTTGTAAAACATCCATATTACTTTTTTTTTATCGAAAATTGATGTACGATGTTAATTCAACGATACTTTTTGTGCATTGCAAAGTTCCTATTAAATTTTAGTTCTTAATACATCATAAAGTGATTATTTATTTATATGTTGGAAATTACTTTCGGGTTTGTCTCTGATACAGTTTATCACAGTTCGACATCAGGTATACAAAAAGATGTCTACATTTTCTACGAATCAGGTATACGTTTTATTTAAAGGATTATAAACTTGTATTTTTATATACATAATGTTTAATAAATACAATCAACCCTTGTATTTTCTAATTTTTGAAAATTTGTATTTGGAAATATCCCTATTTTTTCTAGGGGTCTATCTAGTTGCCATAGTTTGAATATTTAGGTATACACGTACAATTCTATGGAAGAAAAAAAACTTGCACCGGTTGAAAGAAGGAGATTAAGAGAGAGTTTGAATAAATATTTTTTTTCAACTTTGAATTTCATCATAGTTGTTCTTGGTATCTATTCTAACTAAAAGTCTTCATCATCTTTTCAAAAATTTCATCAAAAGTTTCGTTCTATACCAATTAAAATTGATGTACGGTTTCAATGCGTAATGTTTGAATATCTTCAAAAGTTATCACAATATAATTCAACTTTGATGTACGTTTTAATTCAACAACCATATTAATTTTTTTAATTGAAAATTGTAAAGTTCAACAAAACCTTTTGTAAAACATCCATATTACTTTTTTTTATCGAAAATTGATGTACGATGTTAATTCAACAAAACTTTTTGTGCATTGCAAAGTTCCTATTAAATTTTAGTTCTTAATACATCATAAAGTGATTATTTATTTATAAGTTGGAAATTACTTTCGGGTTTGTCTCTGATACAGTTTATCACAGTTCGACATCAGGTATACAAAAAGATGTCTACATTTTCTACGAATCAGGTATACGTTTTATTTAAAGGATTATAAACTTGTATTTTTATTTACATAATGTTTGTAGTCATATATACCAACTCTAATATTTTTTATTATTAGGCATTCAAGTCTCGTGAAGAGATGATTAAATGGGTTCAAAACACCGCACGTGCTGTTGGTCATGTTATCGTCATTAAAAGACCACAAAAAAGCCAAGTGGCTATTGTAAAGTCATACTAATGTGTGAACGTGGTGGAGCGTATAGGCCTGTTAAAAGAAATAACCGATCCAAGTAAATCATCATTTGAAGAACTTGTTGTTCGAAAAAATACTCGTGGACGACCAAGCTTATAGAAACAACAACAAAAAAACTCAGGCCAATCCTCAACATTCCTATAAACGTAGTCGTTCAACCACGTCAAATGTTGTTGAATACAATTTTATGGACTTGAAATCATCACCTCCGAGACATAGTCTAGACGCGAACAATTCTGAGCCATTAATGAAAGAACATGTTGTTAAGAAAAAAACTCGTGGACGACCAAGCTTAAAGAAACAACAACAAAAAGAAGGTGTTGTGCTTGAATATAATTTTATGGATTTGAAACCATCGCCAAATGTGGTTGAATATAATTTTATGGATTTGAAGGCATCGTCTCCAAGACATACTTTCTACACAAATGATTCTGAGCCACTAATGAAAGAAATCTCAAGCATCTTTCACCCGTACAGTTCATGTATAAAAAATGTCGATCCCGATGGTAATTGTGGGTTTCGATCTGTCGCTGTGGGGTTGGAGATGGATGAAAACTTGTGGAGTTTTGTTCGAACTGAACTTGTACAAGAGATGGACATTAACTCAAAAAAATGGACGCAAATTTTTGACACAGTTGTCACCGGAGAGTATAACCGTCTACGTCGCAACATAGATTTTCAAGGAAAGGGATTTGCAAGCGCTGATCATTGGATTGATATGCCCCACACTGGACTCCTCATTGCTCAAAGATTTGGTGTGATTGTTCACCTTTTAAGCATCGCTGACAATGAAACTTTCTTCCCGCTATTGACTGCTCCAAACCAAATTCGTATCCCTCATCAAGTGGTGTCGCTTGTTCATGTTCATGGAAACCATTTCATCCATGTTAGATTAGAAAGAGACTATCTGACGCCTCTACCGAACAGTCTTTGGAGTACCGAAGTGACGCTGCAGCAGATTGGGAAGTTATGTACAGTTCTCGTATAAACCTGTATATGGAGCTAAAAATCCTAATCCAGACCGAACTGTACAATATGTTGGTTAAACTTCAGTTGTAATTTGTTTCGGTTAAACATTATTTGTTTTAGTTAAATATTAACTTTAATTTGTTTTGGTTAAACTTTATTTGTTTTAGTTAAATCAAAGTTGAAAAAAAGGGTGTGGCTAAATGCACCTCCACTTTTACTGTTATATTCGGATTCTACTTCAGTAACAAGAATTTAAATAAAATAAGTGCAAACCATTATACCTACACTTCCATAGTAGAGCATTTGTGTTGGCAAAATCTTTGAATGCATCGATCAACATAAAGACCACCATGTGCACTAACATATTAATTTTATAAAGAATGTATCGACCAGCATAACTAACTTTATGAATTAAGGATTTATTGGTGCCATAGTTTGTTTGAATCGATCAGCATAAATAACTTTAGCAACACCCTATTTAAAGGGATTGAACAAAGAACATAAGGATTTATTTTCAAAAAATAAAAATACAAGGGTGGAATTTAAAAAATTATAAAACTGATATTTTGGAAATGTAGGTATAAACAGTAAAAGTGGAGGTGCATTTAGCCACACCCATCCTAAAAATATCTTTTCATACATACTAATGGATCATGGTACGTGAATCCTAGTCGATATCTACTATTTTAGTCATGTAGCCTATTTTTTATAAACTATGTAGCCCAGTTTTTATTTACTATTTTCAAACTAATAAAAGGAGTTAAATGCATGGTTGGTCTTTTTGTTTTGCGAAAATTACGGACTTGGTCCCAAGGGTTTATTAATTACACACTTGGTTCCGGTGGTTGCAATTTTTGCACTCGGGTGATCCTTATCACTAACCTATGTTAGTTTTCTTAGTTAAAGGTATGTGAAATGACTAGATTACCCCTGAGATATTAAAATAAATAAAACTATCTTCTTCCTTCCATTTCCCCCACCCTCATAGAAACCCTGCCACCACACCTACTACTAACACCACCGTCGCCCATGTTGTTTCACTCGCCGATAACCACCACACCAGCCACAACCACTACCCTCTGCAACCCCTATTGCTTCGAAGCTGCCACCGCGCCACAACCACTACCCTCCACCCGCCACAACAACACAAGCATCACCCTCCACCGGAAAAACAAACCTGCCGGATCCAACAAACTGGGACGAGTCAACCAACGAAAGATTTGGTGGTCGGAGACACACAGTGGAAAGACGACAGTGGTTGTTGAAGCTGAGGTCGGAGAGGGCGGTGGTTGTTGAAGTTGGGGTCGGAGAGGACGGCGGTTGTTGAGCGATGACAGTGGAGCTGAGGTTGGTGGTGGTAGCTGGGGTGGTGTTGTGGTAGTTGGGTGGAGGTGGTGGTGATGGGTTGAAGGTGACGGTGGAGGAGGTGGGTTTACGATGGTGGTGGTGGTGGGTTGAAGGTGGAGTTGGAGGTGGTGGTGATGGTGGGTTGAATGTGAAGGTGGTGGTGGTGGTGGGTTATAAAGAGAGAAAGATGGGGGAGAAGAAGGTGAGGGTGGGCTCATCTATTTTTGTTTTGTTTTTTATTTTTTAATTGTCTAGAGACAATTTAGTTATTTCACAAAAACTTAACTAGAAAATTTAACAAAAGTTAGTATTAAGGACCATTCGAGTTTAAAAATTACAACCACTGGGACCAAGTGTGCAATTAGTTAACCCTTGGGACCAAGTTTGTAATTTTTACAAACCACGGGGACCAAACATGCATTTAACTGTAAGGTCATGTGTAGTCATAAAGCCCCATAAAGCCCCTTGGTGGGGATTATGCGAAATGTGCCGAAAAAGTGCACGAGGAGGCTTTTTGAGGGGTTATATCACAAGACGGTGTAGTCATAAAGCACCATAACCATCATTACTTAATTATTATTTTTTCATTTATTTTTTCATTTAATCTCTAATTTATTTAAAAAATAGTTTTATTAAATTTAAAAAAAAACATTACAATATTTAATAAAAATATTACCATTAATCTTTGTCTTCATCGCCATTGTCTCTTTCTTCCTCTTCGTTTTCCCCGTCATCCAAACCTCCGTCTTCAAAGTTCCCAACTTTGAATTCTTCTACTTCTTCTTCCTTGGAATCTTGTTCAACGTCGACATCATGTCGAATTTGGCGAATCGCCCAAGCATGCTCGACCAAATCTGCCTTTAACGCGTTATATATTTCCTTAGAACGCAATAGTTGACCATTTAAGATTCTCTCTTCCATTGTTGCTTACGTTCCTTCAACATCTTCTGGAAAATGGTTTTGGCATATTGTTTTTCCATCATCTTCTATAATCATATTATGCAGTATGATGCAAGCATACATGACCATTCTAATTTTTTCCTTATTCCACATACGACAAGGATTTCTAATAAAATGTCATCGTTGTTGAAGAACCCCAAAACACCTCTCGATGTCCTTTCGCGAAGACTCTTATAGTTTTTTTATAATATTGCCTTTTCACATTGAGCATTTTAGAAAACGTTTTCACAATATTTGAATACTCCGGGTATATACCATCGCCAAAATAGTATCCATGCTCGTAGGTGTTCCCATTTGCATGAAACCCGACTTTCGGTATGGTGCCAGAAATGTAACCCTCTGGCAATGGTGAACACTCGAAGGTATTAATGTCGTTCATACACCCGATGAGACCAAAGAAAGCCGACCAAACCCAAAGGACGTATGACATAACCGCTTTTAAAACCAATGTTGGTCCTTTCTGGTCACCGCGTGTATGTTGACCTCGCCATGTGGTTGGACAATTATACCAACGCCATTGATGACAGTCCAAACTACCAATCATGCCGGGTATTCCATGTTTTTCTAAATGCACCCCGTATATTTGTTGAAGGCCGTTCCAAGTCGGATTTCTCAAGTAACATTTTCCATATATATAACTGGCATATACCTAAAAATAAAAAAATTTATATAACCATATTTTATTTGTATTGTACTTTAAAATAAAATTAAATATAAAAGAGTGAGTAAAAATATACCTAAGCAAAAATGTTCCACGCTATCGCGTGTTGTTTTCTCCCCCATCTTCAAACTCGTTGTTGATGTCATACGTGTTTCTTTATGCGAGTATACGTAACGCGGAAGTTACCTTTTGAATTGAGGTGAATCCTAGATATCCTCTCGTGAAACGCCCTAACACGTAATAACTTAAAAACGATGCAGCGGAAAATATGAGCCCAAAAATTTCGTTCTTTATTAGACACATTACTTACATGAAGACTCAAATACAAAATGTCATACATTCATTAGAAAGGATTCACAACATTTCATTATATTAATTCTTCAAGAAATATATAAAACAAACTATGTGACCGTTCTTTCCCGTACAATCCTTGCTCTCAACTCGATCTAAGTCCGCTTCTCTTCGCTAGTGGTAGAAGAAATCTGTGTAGTACCTGTGGACATCACATATAACTTAACCATTAGTCGTTAACAACATCATACGACATTATTCTCATATCATTTAATATCAAATAACATTCAAGAATATAAACTTTGATTCATTCAACTATCCTCTTGCTTTTTCTCATTCCGAGTTCGACTTCAATACCTCATGAATCCGATGTTCCTTTACCTGCATTACAATTCAACTTCAAGGCACACATTAGCAATCGTCAATGCCCAAACATAATGAAACCATTCCTTCATACATTTATAACATCTCGCATTCATACATGTATACTAATTCCTACATGCATTCATAGCGAATTACATTCATATATGCATACATTTCCTAATTCTTACATGCATACAAACATATACACATACATATATACGCACACATTCGTACACACACACATACATACGAGCTCTCGCTTACCACTATTATTCACATATACCTATGCTTCTTGTCATAATCACAACTTTCCATAATATAGGTTTTATACCTATTGTCTTGCATACCTATTCGTTCCTAGACTCGGTTACTTTTAGATTTCCTTCACTAACAAGAAGAAAAATCCACAATTTCACTATCCGGAGACTCGTAACATCTCTCATGTACAAAAACCGGCTTTAAAATAAGTTATGAAACATTGAAATCATCCAAACATCGAGTCTGGATACAAAAACGAACAAGAAAACAAAACTCTCCAGCTTCTGCCTTCCTCGTGGGGTGCGACGTCCACGGCCCCCAGCTCTTGCGGGGCGCGACACCTGTCGCGTTGCACGACGGTGAATCTGAAATGCTGTCGCGTAGCGCGACATGTAACACCCGTGCCTTCACGGCTATCAAACAAATACCGAACCAATGAAATATTATATTTCATACTTGGGATTTTTAAAAATATGTGTATCATTTGCACATATCAATTTTTGATCAATTTCAAACTCTAAATCGCTTTCTGGAAGGTTATACGCGCACCGATGCGTAAATATAACCAGTTTAATGCAACAAACACTCCGTAATAGTGAAATAGGCTTAACATACCTTAAATAACCTTTACATAACTTAGAAATAAGTTTTGAAGGCTTTGGTATGGCAAAAACAAGTTAAATCGCTTACAGGGACTAAAGTTGACAAACTGCGAAAGTATGCCAATTTGAACTGTAACAGACATTCCGAAACATGACCATAAGTTAAACACACCTTAAATATCCTTTACATAGCTTAGAAATAGGCTTTGAGAGGTTCGGTGTGCTAAAAAATACTTTTGGGTCATTCAGGGACTAAAAGTGTCAAAAAGCGCACAAGTTTGCACTTTTGCGCATAACTTACGTTCTGAATACATCCGGACATCCAAAAATTTATGTAAGCACTAAAATATTTTATTTTAGTGTTTGGCATAAGAAAAATCCATTCTTCACGTCATTTGGATCGTTTTTCGCGCTTGTGCGCATTCCGTCGTAATTAAGCGAACATCGCGTTCGTACGACCAAACGAACCAACACCCGGCATATTTTTGAGCATGTTTCATGTACATAATGTTTAGGCATCATTTTAGGGCCTTAAAGTTGGCTTTACGGGCCTTAGAAGTGCCGGAAATGGGCTTAAAAACGTGCAGGGACTGAAACTGTCATTTCTGAAACTTACTTCTGATCTGACATAGCCAGGCGGCCCGCCTGAGTTTATGAACATCCTGAAGCGGGCCGCGTCCGACCTTCTGACCAGGTTAACTGCATTTAACAGCAGTTTCCAGCTGTTTGATCCACAACCACACACTCACACATGCTTAGTCAGCTGATAAGAACCATTTTTAGCCACCATAAGGTTCCGACACTTGTACGGATGCGATTAAGGCACGATATTCGACAAACGATCTTAACGGTTCTCCGAATACTATAAATACCCCATCACCCCAACTTCAAAAACCACTAGAATCTGATCTAAGTGACTCTAAGTTGGAACCATTGTTTCATACCTGAGTTATTAAGATCTAGATTAGCATTCGGGGACCCTTCGTAAGTATTCTTTCGTTCTTTTATTGCTTTTCGAGTCTTTCGAGTCTGAAAGTCAAACTTTGTTTGACTTTCTGCATTGACCAGTTTATGGTCAATGCGAAGTTCGTTTGAACTTCGCAACGTGAGTGTAATCACGTTGGTTATAGTCCCTTGGGACTATGCCTACTGATTACCACGTTGTCTAGGGTCGTAGGGTAAGCGATCTAATAAATCGCTTATACCTTCGAACCCGACCCAGTTTGGTCGATCATTAGGATCCGACCAAATACATTAGGTGACCATAGTATATAGGGAATAACCTTCCGAGGTTATACCCTATGGTCACATCGTTTGAGTAGTTGTATGATAGGTAGTTTATATGCCTTAGGTAAATTACAAGAATACCCTTTTAATGTATAATTGGTAATTAAGCATATGTAACCTAAACCTTTGTCACATAACTGATTATGTAACATGTTTAGGCAT